>CM031242.1:538415659-539615659 GCA_018340775.1 Taxus wallichiana var. yunnanensis | reverse complement strand
AAAGTACAAAGATGAGAATTAATAGATGTGACCAGAATAATATTGTTGGTGCGGTTATTCGTGGGGCCATACAATATTCACGGTTCCAATCCATATTACGGCTTCTGATTCTTTGAAGCAGACTTGTTAGCTTGTGCGCGGCATCTAGGGTCTTTCTCATGGCCGTAGCAGCTCGGATCTGAAGTCCTCAACTCGAACTTTGCAAATGAATAAGGCACCATCTTGGTTCCATTATCATATGAATTATGTATAGCAGAGACAGCTGCAAGGATCAACAAAAGACTGATGATCCACACCAAAACAATTGCAGTAAGTTTGGAGCTCGTCATTGAGCTCACCAAAATATTCACAAAGAAATCTCCTCGGAGTAAGATGGGATTGTGTACAAGCGGATGTGTATCCTATGGCTTTTATAACTGCAAAAAACTACGATCAAATTATTCTAAGGAGGACGTTCTCCATGTTAAAAGGGTTCGAGCATCTGCTGCCTAGTCTTGCGGGTTCCACGAAGGTCATAACTTCTCATTTTCACGTTAGACCCGTTCGTTTACATTGCTTGAGCTCCACTCTCCATTAACTTTAGACCCATTCGTTTACATTGCGAGGAAAATAAAAAACGAGTCTTTATTGCCCAAATTTTTGTCTTTATTGTGGTGCCTGCTCCACTCCATTTCAGAAGTGACACGTGGCTGTTATTCTTCGTGCATTGTAACGTGCTGTCTTATGGATGCCGCTACTTCCTACAAACTTCCAAATACCAGCCACAATATATATATTTATTGAGTTTTTTCCTCCCAAATACCTATGAAGTGCAAATATGACCTTGTTAAAAAAATCTTTTAACTTTTTATTATGCCGAAGCGTTCCCCCTATGGGAAAGGCCCTTGCGGACGTTTCTATGACTATCTTAAATTTGACGTTTTGACGCCCGTCTAGACGTTTTGCTTTTTCCAAGGACGTTTTTTTAGGCGTTGAAGGGAATTTTTCTATAAAATCCCATGCCGGACTGCATTATCATAGTTTCTCTCTGTATTCTTTTTTGTTTTGTTTTTGTCGGTGCAGCATTTTTATATCGTGTCATGATTTTTTGCACGGCGGTGCTCCCATTTCTTCGTCTGAATCATTTATGATATTTCTTATAATGGGTATTGTTGGGAGGTTGAGTGGTGTTCTGTATTTTTTTTATTATTTATTGTTTTGGTATCGAACGAGTAGAGCAGGGCAGGAGAAGACAATACATTTATCTGGTAAGGGTTTACACACGTTCTCCACCTGGTAAGGGATAAATAATATTTATTAGCGAATTAGGCTATTCACAATCTTAGGCTTCAGATTTGTTTATCTATGCGATTAAAATCCATTTTATAAAGTAGTTCTTCACCATTTTGCTTCTGCAATTAATTTCATCTAAGTGTTTCAGGGTAGGAGCAGAAGAAAAAGAAGATGATGAAGCCATGGATTGAAACCCTAAAGAATCACTACAGAATCTCACATTCGGAGGATGCCTGTCATAGAGATCATCCCTAACAGATGCGTTGGCTGAATGATTGTTGGCTACTGCTGTTACAGAACTATACAGCCGCAATTTTATTGTATGCTTCTCAACTAATTTTTCTTTTGATTTTCTAACCTTGTATGGACTTAAAATCTTCATAAATATGGCTCTACGGATCAGATCTAAGCATGACACACAGAATATTCTCTGTGACAGGCATGGAATTTGGCAAAGACCACAGTATTGGCTGATGGGAAGAAGAGCCTGATGTTGCAAGTTTTTTGTTTTGTTCTTGTGCCTCTGCCACTTTATTTTGTTTCATGATTTAATGCACGGCCGTGTTGTTTTTTGTTGTTTCTTTTTTTTTTTGAATCTTTATTTCATTTGGTCTGTAAATATTGTTGTGAAAGGGTCTTTAGGTCAGTAGTATTTATGGGTTTTCTGTATTTTTGTGTTGCTTTTTTGTTTTGGGTTCGAGGGAGAGGAGATAGCAGACCATGGCCAAGGTTGTCTTCCTGGTAAGATCTTCAATAATTTCCTATTGATTTCCATAATTTGTGAGTTATTCCCTGTTTACAGGTATTTTCCGTTTTAAGTTTTATTATATTTTATAGCGAATTAGGCTGCAATTACATGCATATTTTATTGGTGTAAATCTCTTTATTTATTCTATGTCAGAAGGTGATTTGTTTATGCCAAACTCCAGGAAAATTCATCTTTCATAGTTGTAGGTTAGCCAAAATTTTGGATTCTCATATCTCCGTAGTTATTGCAACTGTTATTAACTGGGATAAATATAAGTTATGAAAATTAGTTTGGCTGGTTATAGGATGAAGGCTATGTTGCGGAGAAGGTCCAGATGAAGAGGGATGAGATGCGAGGAAAACTGCAGCAGAATAAGAACTATGTTGTTCACGCCTTGCTTCACATTTTATTTAAGCATTGAGTGCCATTAGAAAGATATTGAAACTCATTTTTCTTGTTATATATTAAGATCTAGTATATGAGAGGAACTGATATTTTTAACTTTTAAACCCAGGCTTGTCATTTTTAAGAAATTGTATACACAAGCCTAAATGAAGCGAGTTTTTAGATTATTCTGCACTTTCAAAACAATTCAAGATCCACAAACTGATAAGAGATGCATGTATGTACAAAAAAATGAAGGGGTGTTTGCTGCAAATTAGAAGTAGAGCCACAGGCTTCAAACTAAGTACAAACAATCTATGCAAATGATCAAGTTATTCAAACCTCAAACCTCAAGGTACCACTTGAAGCTTCGTCATTTGAATATACAAGATATTTGTTGTTAAAAAGGGAATCCCCTAGGCTCTAAATCAGGTCTTCAGATGCATTTAGTTACGATTCAAGTTATTTCCTAAAGGAAAAGAAAAAAAATCCATTACAGGAGAGAACTAAACCAAACCAATATCAAAAATATGTCCACTTATGGGTAGTTTCAAATCTCGTAGGATACAAAAAGCTTCAGCCATGCAATTCCTTGGGACGTCTTGCGCAACAGTGCAGTGAAGAACCCAGTTATTTGTCTAAATATCACCTACTTCAATTCCTTCCCTTTTCAATAGCTCACAAATTTGGCTGTGAAATGTAAGGATTTGGCTTGAAAATAGAGTAATGTGAGGACGAGCTTCGATTTCAATTAATTGAGTGTTGATTTGTCTTCTAGCTAGAACATTCCATGCCTTGAGAACTTGATTCTCAAGAGCCGGATCAAAATAAAGCTCAATAGCAAAGCCCTGTGACATTTTTGATGCTGGAACGCGTGAAAAGGGAAACCAATAGCGCTAACCAAATCTGCATTTAGAAAATTGCAACAAGAAGACCACATAAATGCACAAATTCATAATATTAACTGCTCAGTAATCAAAACCGATTACCTTCTCAATAACTAAATGTAATGCCTTTATAACCTTATCAGTTACTGAATGCAATGTCTTTATCCCTTTCCTTCAATGAACTCTCAACTTTAAATCACTAAAGTCCTTTATATTGCAATTCAATTCAACAAATTACACAAACCCAAACTATAGCAGCGAACTGTTGTCCCTAAAATTGAAAATGATACACCACAGAAATGTTGGCCATTCAAATTTTAAATTTACAACAAATGAAGATTTTGCAACTTGCAAAAAGAAAAGTGCCAAACAAACATTTAAACAAATACGGGAAGATACATTCATTGCAAACTACGTAGGAGTCTCCATTTTGAGGAAAAATTAGGGTTACCTTGTTAAAATTTCACTTAGGAAAAACTAATAGATAAAAATCCTCTTGAATTCTGAATTCTCCGATTCAAAAGTGAAATCTGTAAGTCAAAAACAGAAAGTCAAATTTCACTAAATGAGCATGTTGACCCGAAAAATCCAAATTGAAAAAGAATACTATACTAGAACCATCCCAGAACCAACCAAAAACCTCCACTATGAAACAAGAGGATTTTTGTATCAGAAAAAGAAAACAAAATTTATGAAACAAAAATACAAAATATCCTAAAAATTGAAAGGGATGTAGTCCAACTGGTGAAGATGATGTTTTGTCACACCATCCACCAGGGTACAAATCCCTCTAGATATTCGGTGCGGACATACGGAAACGGATAGGACCAGGTTCGTTTTGTGGGTAACTTTGACGGATTGGATTTCCCCTATTCATGGTAGCTTAGCCAAAGGGGGCTCTGATTTAGATGTACACTTACTCAACATGATGTAATCTTTTTTAATCCATGCACATGGGCAGAGATGTCGATATGTAAGTGATTTAGTAGAGTCTTCAATCAAAAAAATGTTCTTGAAAGAAGAAAAACCTAAACTTCAAATTTCAATCAGTATTAAGAGAGGAAACAATTTCAATTTCTCTTGGCTTTTTCCATTTTGCCAAAACAAAACATGTATTGAACAACAAATGGTACGAACCTCACATTAGTAGTCCTATGGCAGGGCAACTATAATAACATTAACCAGTGTTCAAAACCCTGCGGCCAGGATCCCAGTAAAGCAGATGAGGTTAGAAGCAAGTCCTGGGTATTTTCAAGAAAAAATACCTATCAGCCAGGCATATAGGCCACAAATCCAACTACTTTTGTACATGCTCACAACACATGGGACAGTTTTGGTTTAAAACAAAATAGCACACCTCTGTTTAAAACTAGTACAGATACGCAGACGCAGATTCTCCAGCACATACTTAAATGTACAAATATGTAACATAATTAAATGTACACATATAACAATTCAATGTAATGTTTCAACTAAAGTCCTACACTACAACTATCAATCACACACATTATCAATTGTATAATAAATGTTTCTCCAACAAAACACCAACTGAACAACTGATGCACAACTAACAACATAAACTATAAAATTAATTAACTATCGAAAACGGTATCCCAAGTAATCATGTACGAATTTGTAACAAGTTTGAAATGTAGAGATGGAACCTTTAAATGAAGTGGATCATCTATATTCCTACACTTAACAAAATCAATCACACCCATTATCAACATCAACTACACAAGTAATAACTATCCCTCTAAATCAAATAACATATATCGTTCGGCGTTCACATTGCATTGTACACATGCGATTGCTAGTTTTAATGTTAAATAAATCAAAGTGTAATCGACCTTGTCTAAGAAATAACTTATTAAAAGATAATTGTTAAAATTAAATTATAAATATAGGAGAGGTGTTTTATAATGATAATTGGGAGTAACATGCGAAGGTCATATTTGTAGGATTACTTCAAGTCAAACAAGCCTAGGAAGAAACCACCAATGATTATGCATTTAACCTTAAGACTTTAATATTTTGAATGTTATATCAACCAAAGAATATTGAGCTTCATATTTATTAATAGTATACTAAGAATTCCTATAGAAAATTAGATATATTGTCATTTGTCTTTCTTATTGGAACTGATTTTTACTATTGGAACCGTATTTGTCTTTCAATAAACTTTTTCATACAATTAAAATCATTGAAGCTATATGATACATGCATGGATAGGGGATACACTTAAGGAAAACATTAGACCATGTAGCGTGAAGAACTAACACAACATAGACTGACTAACATCCTAGCAAACGAAATAAAAATTAAGAAAATATCACTTTATTCAATTTCATTAAGCAAACATAATTTGTACACGCAATAGACTAGTTCCAAGAAGATACATTCTCCAAAAATCTCTAATAATGTGCATCTGAACTAACCATATGATTAAATCAACCTTCCATTACTTTTCCAACTTCTATATTATCAACTAATCCCTCTAAGAAGAAAACCTCTTTCAAGCATAAACATGTATTTATACAAGTACATGATTCACCTACTTACAATATTGCTCTCATCTACATCCCAATTGTATAACATTAAATGGATCCTTCGACCCATGCCCCATTAATAAATGTGTTATGATTATTAAATTCAAGATAATGACCAAATGCTTCATAATGCATCACAAGCATAACACAACTCAAAGAAACATAATTCAACTCAATAACCACAATATTGAGTTGGGTAAACCCTCTATGTTGGATCTCTATCATTATATTCCCTATACTTTTGAGTAAGTTGTTAAGACTCTTGCACTCCCTGAGGTCATGTGTGCACACCACACATTTGTAAAGCAGCCTATTTCACAGAATGTTTCATTCCGAATAGAGTTACTTCTATCTTTTCATTCTCTTGAGAAATGATAAGGGTTAGGGCTAGGAGGAATACCTGCAGAGTGTTAGGAAGGTGTGCACATACCGTAGAGAGATCAGATCGATTGCGAAGAACTCCTTTTTGTCTGGGAAGGACTACCTGTGAATAAGAATGCAAGACCACCAGATTTTAGTTAGACAATAAATGAGGGAACTGCCTTGGGCCCAGGAAATATTAGACTTCCTTTCGAAGGTGGTCAGCTCCCTTTCAATACAAATTGATGCAAATGGTAATAAAGAAGCTATTGCAAAATCACGATTTAGGTACCTCCTTAAAAAGCAATAGAGACTAGACTACCAATAATAGTATGTCATGTTGTTTGTTTGGTCACTGGTTATTGATACGTTCAGGTCAAGTTACAGGGATAGACCAGGCTAGATCTGAGGTTGTTAGGAGACAAATAGGTGAAATGATGGTTTTGGATATAAGTCACGGTGACGATGTCGGTCAACTGGATAACCGACATGATTAGAGAACCGCTACCTCTAGGTAGAGCGGTGATTTAGGTGCTTCTGGGTAGAGGTTGATTGTAGGGTGATTGTGGGGTTTTTAAGACTGGTGGATGGTTGAGGGGAATAGTGAGATGATGGGGAAGACTCAGAGAGTGATAAAACTATCTTCTGGGAAATACAAGGATGTATGGATGAAGGTTAGGTGCAGGGTGCTGGCAGGTGGTAGATCTAGGAGTGAGCTTATAATTACTATGAATCAAAAGTTCAAGAAATGGTGTTTAGAAACATACAAGACACTACTTACTCGTTCTTGATGAAGATTCAAGTCTGAGGAATGCAGTGTGAATGCCAGATTCAGGTGGGATGATCCGACAATCAAAAGTGAGCTGATGAAGCTATCCTCTGACTTTTCCAATGCTTGGACGAGTGTGAAGGTGATCCAGTTACTCAGTTGCAATCTTGGGCTCGATGTCCTTCTCTGCAAACTCTTCTCTTTTCTTCACTTGTCTCTCTCTTGCAAATGAATTCTAGATCCTTTTGTTTTTGGCCAGGGGAGGTCATTTACAGGGAACCGATGGCGGTTACGTAACCGACGACGGTCGAGTAGGAACCGATGTCGATTAAGTCAAAGTTGGCTATTTTTAGTAAAATATCCAACTTTCCCTCCTTTTCTCCCGAGGGGTCAGTTGTGGGCTTGGTCAAGTCATTATTAGGTTCATTTTGAGTGCGGGTGAGGGTGATGAGTCATGGGTGTGGGTGTAGACCAAGTTATAGGTCTTTATTAGGTTAGTTTAGGGTTAGGGCTAGGTCATGGTGAGGTGGCGAGGTGAGGTGGCAAGGTTGGAGGTGTGGATTTATTAATTATAAGGCAATTAATAAATAATTAGGTGTGTAAGATTTAGGTGGTGAGGTAGGGTTAGGTTGCGAGACGAGATGCGGTCTGGTACAAGTCGTAAGACCCAAATTTGGTGTCTACATTTGCCCCTTGTTGTCGTGTAGCTTATCTTGTAAAGTGCACCCGAAAATAATAAGAAGTGGTTGCCCCAGTTAAGGGTATAGGTAATCCCCCTCAAATCTATCACAGATTGAGGCGACGTGAAATCAGGGATAGGGTTGATAAAGGGTGAATGGTGTTGAGATGATGGTAAGATGGTGGAGTAAGTTCAAGGAAGCAGACGCACGTTGAAATGCAGTAGTGCGACCAGGGTAAACGATTTGAAGAGCAAACAAGCAATTCATAGGCAAAGGTCGATAGTTTATCCAAACAAATTTGATATAATCCTGGTATCCAAGGCATAGGAAGTAGTTCCATGGGATATAAAGGGTAAGGTACCAGAATGTTTAGGCATGTTCGGCGATACCAAATGATTGGTTTGGTTGAGATAAACGTCATGGTCTCGGTCTAGGTAA
Organism: Taxus wallichiana var. yunnanensis; assembly: GCA_018340775.1. Taxonomy (NCBI): domain Eukaryota; kingdom Viridiplantae; phylum Streptophyta; class Pinopsida; order Cupressales; family Taxaceae; genus Taxus; species Taxus wallichiana. The sequence continues at coordinate 539,607,572 of CM031242.1, read as the reverse complement.
AGTTGGTCGGCTGATCAATTCAAGTATCCTAATCATGCTAAAACATGAATAGGTGAGCTCGATTGAACAAAAAGCTACATGATGGGTGGAGAGAATTGTAATTTATGGGTCTCGGTCGAGGGACTTAATTGGTGCGGCCTTGGGTCGGGCCGATTGGTTGGTTGCGCCTTGGGTTGGGCGATTGGTTGGTTTTGGCCTTGGGTCGGCCGAGTGGTTGGTTGCGGCTTTGGGTCGGGCCGATTGGTTGGTTGCGGCCTTGGTCGGGGCCGATTGATTGGTTCGCGACCTTGGGTCGGGCCGATTAGTTGGTTACGACCTTGGGTCGGGCCGATTGGTTGGTTGTGGCCTTGGGTCGGGCCTGATTGGTTGGGTGTGGCCTTGGGTCATGCTGATTGGTTTGTTGGTGGCCTTAGGTTGGGCCGATTGGTTGGTTGCGGATTTGGGTCGGACCGATTGGTTGGTTGCGCGCCTTGGGTCGGGCCGATTAATTGGTTGCAGCCTTGGGTCGGGCCGATTGATTGAGTGGCGGTCGTGGGTCGGGCGATTGGTTGGTTACGGCATTGGATCGAGCCAATTAGTGGGTTGCGGCCTTAGGTCGGAGCCAATTGGTTGGTTGCGGCCTTGGGTCGGGCCGATTGGTTGGTTGCGGCCTTAGGTCAGGCCGATTGGTTGGTTGCGGCCTTGGGTCAGGCCGATTGATTGGTTACGGCCTTGGTCGGGCGATTGTTGGTGAGTGTTATCAATATAAATACGTGAAAATATTTATATTTTTAAGGAAAACACAACACATGATAGGTTATGGTAGGGGATGGTCAAGCTAACCTTGGGAGACCCCATGTCTCCTAAGACATGCCTACATAGCCCTTTGCGCAAAGCGGGAGGGGCCTCGAGGCCGATGTAGTTCTCCTTAGAACCAGGAGAGGTGAATTCGAGCAATTTGGTTGTGGTTTCGGCAATTTGTTGGTTGGTAAAAATTTTGATATTGGTAGGGTAATGTTGTTGGTGTTGGTAAGGTATTGGCGGTGTTGGTGTAGGAATAGGTGGAGCGAGGAGTAGCTTACCCAAGCATAGGGAATCGTGTCTGATTAAGGTCAACACATAATCCTAGATTCGGGTAAAAGAGGAAAAAGTGTCCCGTAGTTGGAAAGAGCTAAACAAACCACGTATTATCGTAGGATGAGCTTGAATCCTAGGTACCTTGCATACGTGAGAATCGATAGGTGAAAAGAGTTGTATAATCACAATATATCGGATATACGTCACATCCCTTGAGTTTTGTTGTTTTTGTGAATGGTGAGGTGAGGTGGATGGTATAGGCAGGGCGCAAAGAACGTGTTATAAAGTGATTATTCGACGAAAGAGAACCAAACCTAAATAGACAAGTCCATGACTCAAAAATGATTTTGAATCTTGCTTTTATTTTTCTAGATATGGGCGATCGATGCGGGAAGTCTATATGGGATATGTATTTTGTTGTTCTTGAGGTCTTCACGAAGGTGATCAATGCGAAGCTTCGATAGAGGCTAAATTTATATAGCTGTCCTTTAAGGAGCGATCTACTTATAGTAGCAGATGTGGCTTTGCACATATTTGTCCTTCGAGGAGCAGTCTAATTTATAGCTTAGAGGTCTAGATGTCCGCTTGGCATGAAGCATCTATTTTTGCGGAAGTTTGACTCAAGAATATCCCAGAATTGTATAATTGAGAACTTGTTATTTTGATACTTTTAAGTCATGGACCGGACTAAAAAGGAAGGCATCTTTAAGAGGAGGCGGTGACCAAACCACATGAGTTTGATTCTATTTTGAGATGCATGAAACAAGGTGTATGAGGTGGTAAATGAGCTCAAGGACGAGCGCAAGGTAGATAAGAAGTGATATAACACTAAATTCAACAGTAGAATGGTCGGAGATGCAAGGCATTAAGGGGTTCGAGCTCGGAGTTTACCATTAAGCGAAGCTAAACGGTAAGTGCCTGATCCGTAAATGTGAGTGATAATGTAAGGCCCAATCCAATTTGGAGCAAATTTTCCACGCTTGCTCTTTTCTAGCTTGGTTACATGTTGATTCTCTTTGAGGACAAGATCACCAATCTTAAAGGTACGCTCATGAATTCGCTTATCATAAGCACGCTTGATGCGCTTTTGATAGATTTGAAGGTGGTCAAGAGCTGTAAGATGACGCTCATTAAGAAGCTCCAATTGGGCTAACCGCTCTTGGCGGAAATCATCATTGGTGAGAATATCCTAGAGAGATATTCTTAGGGAGGGGATTTGTATTTCGAGAGGCAAGACAGCCTCGGTACCATATACCAAAGAGAATGGTGTGGCATTAGTGGAGGTACGAATGCTAGTACAATAAGCCCAAAGGGCAAAGGGGGTGTGATCAGGCCAATTTTTTCCAGAATCGTTAACGACTTTCATGAGAATTTTGGTTAAGGTTTTGTTAGAAGATTCCGCTTGACCATTTTCTTGTGGATAGTAAGGTGACGAGAAGCTAAGTTTGATACCAAAGTTGTCACAAAGGTCTTGTAACAACTTATTTTTGAAAGATTTTCCATTATCTGTTATCAGGCGATGAGGAACACCAAAACGATAGATAATGTGATGGTTGATGAACTCTACGATTTTTTCTTTTTTGGTTGAAATGAGTGGAATGGCCTCCACCCATTTAGTGTAATATTTGGTTCGTGATTATCCAACGGTGACGTTGCGAAGAAGGCGGGTGAATCTCACCAATAAGGTCTAAACCCCATTGTGAGAAAGGCCAAAGATCTCGTGCGACCTGTAGCGGGTGACTAGGAGTATGTTGAAGGTTGGCATGTTGTTGACACATAACACAACACTTAACATATTCGTAGCGATCGTTCTTAAGAGTAGGCCAATAATAGCCTAAGCGAAGGATCCGTTTGGCCACGGAAAGGCCACTAAAATTTCCACCACAAATTCTGTCATGGACTTGTTGGATGGTATAGGTGACTTCCGCGCCGGTTAGACATCGAAGGAGGATGCCATCAAAGCCACGTTTATAGAGGAGTCCCCCCATGATGATATAATGAGAAACACTTTTAAGAAAAGCACGTTTACTGTTACTAGTAAGGTCAGGTGGGAGAATAGAGTTTGTAAGGTAGTCGTGAAATTGGTGATACCAAGTATCCTGTGAATTAGCAGATACATTATTTACCATACAAACATCCGAGACTGAGTAGGATGGGGTAAAGAGTTGTTGGACCAAGACAAATATGTGTCGAGTCGACTTGGTGAGGCATGAATTTGCGAGGCCAAGCAAGCCATAGTATCCGTAAATTTATTAGTTGAGCGGGAATGGTTTGGATAGAATAATGAGTAAATAAGGTCAAAAGTGAATCCACGTAACGTTTGTACTTTTGAAGTTCCTCATTTTACATTGGTAGATGCCCATAACTTGATTGACTACCAATTGAGAGTCACCGAAAATATTAATAGACTTCACACCTAAGTGTAATGTAACATGGAGACCCAAAACAAGGGCCTCGTATTCCGCCGTATTGTTAGTGCGGGAAATCGAGCCGGAATGAAAGAGGCATAGGTTCAAAGATCAAGAGGAATGAGAACAATGCACTCCTCTCACTGCTACCGGCATTTGGATCCATCGAAGAAGAGGGTCATTGGATACGAAACATCACCGAGTGAAAGAGTTGCGATGAGTTCGTTAGGGAAAGTAAAATTGGTAAATTGTTCCCTGTAAAGGCTCTTCTGCGAGTAGGTGCGATAGTTTGTCCTTTGACCGATTTCTACGTGTACAAACTCAAGGTCGAGGTCAGTCGGAGGAGCATAAGCCATCGGGCGATGCATTGGTTTAGATGAGGTTTGGCATACATATAATGTATGGGGTCAACGTTGGTGATGACAAAAGTTTTGTGATTCGGAGGTAATGTCGGAGTTTGGTGGCCACGAATGATAGGGCTAGCACAACTTTTCTACATGTGTATACCTAGTCTCGTAATCCACAAGAGTGCGACTTATGTAATAGATCGCTTGTCCTCAATGCTCGGAGTCACGATGTGCGAGCATGGCTCCTACTGATATGGTCGGTGGCGAAAGGTAAAGGTAGAAAGGGTGATCATCCTGAGGTGGGACAAGCACGGGTGGCTGCAAGAGATAGGCTTTAAGAGCCTCAAAGGCTTGGTGGCACTCTTTGCTCCATTGAAAGACAATGTCCTTTTTAAGGAGATGATGGAAAGGTTGACATCGATCTGAGAGTTGTGAGATGAAACACCGGATAGATTGGAGTTTACCCTGCAAACTATGCAATTGTTTGAGGTTAGTGGGTGGGGGCATTTCTAGGATAGCTTTGACTTTTGCCGGATCGACCTCAATGCCACACAAAGAGACGATAAAACCAAGGAGTTTTCCCGAAAGGACGCCAAAGACACATTTCTTTGGTTGAAGATGAACATGATATTATAGCAGGTGATCGAAAATAATGGTTAAAACATCGAGATGTTCACGAGATGTTTAGATTTTCCAAGAAGATCATCGACATAATCCTCAAGGATAATGTGCATAATGTCATGAAAAATGTAAGTCATAGCCCACTGATAGGTCGCACCAGCATTCTTAAGGCCAAACAACATGACACGATAGCAGAAGGTTCCCGAGGAGTAATGAAGGCGGTTTTATGTTGATCGGTCGGGGCTACCAAAATTTGATTGTATCCCGAGAAGCCATCCATGAGAGAAACCATCTCATGGCCGCAGTGAGAGATCAACAAGTTGATCAATACTAGGTAGGGTGAAGTCATCCTTTGGGAAAGCGAGGTTAAGGTCCCGAAATCCATACATATCCGAAAGTTCCCCGTCACTTTAGTGACAGTACGATGTTAGAAATCCATTGAGGATAGTCAATAGGTAAGATGAAGGAAACAGAAAGAGTCGTTGAAGCTCTTCTTTGACTAAGAGGGCAAATGCGTGGATGCATTTTCTCGGTTTCTGTTTAACTGGTTTGGAGTTGGGTTTCGAGTAATGTTATGGACAACGATGTCGGGATCGATTCTGGCATGTCGTACGTAGACCAAGCGAAAGCTTGGTTGCGAGGGCACAGAGGAAGGTAGTGAAGGCGGTTGTTACGATGCATTAAGAGATTATACGATCTTCACAATGTGAGGATCATCCTCTGCAGTGTGGATGTTGATTTCTATAGTCGACTCATTCAACATGGTTTGAGTTTCGATGGTAAGGCACATTGAATATAAGAGTCATCCGCACTAAGGTAAGTGAGGATGGAGTCGTCATCCTGGCACTCAACAACATTAATTGAAGGCGAGTATTCTTCGATCATGTCTGGATACAGAAGGGGAAGAGAAGATGGGTCTTCATTATCGCATTGATAAGTGAGAGGACCCAGGAAGATAGCATTTACGAAAAAAAAAAGTTAGGAGGGATAGATTCCGGGTCTATCGACTCTGTGGGTGAAGATGGCAAAATAGGTGATGATGGTTCGGAAGGGGTAATGTCGTTGTCTTCCCGGATACACGACACAAGGTTTCTTTGGTGTAAGTGGTTCAGAAAATCCAAGACCACTACGATCTTTGTGTTTGCGTGTAGTCACGGGAATGATTATATGTCGGCCTTGTTCATAAAGACCGAAACCAAAACCTTTCCAAGCACAGCGAGTTAAGAAGGTGAGGGCGAAACGACGATTTGTTAGATATTGAAAATCGGATTGGAAGGGAACCACACCAAGGGGAGGTTCAGGGGTAACGGAGGATGCGTCGACACCCCCATACGTTAGGTTGGTGCGGCAATTAGGTGGTCCGTAGGAGATCACCTCCCCCACACGACAGTCGTAGGTAGGATGCACATGTAACTGTCCGTACTCCTATGGGGTATGGAAAGTGCTAACGTTATATAGGTGATACTCCCCAAAGCATAAGGCGTTGAAAACATCTACCAAGAGGATCCGAGGTTGGGATGTTGTCCGTGGGGAAGGAAGTGGTATTTGTGGCGGCGGTTTCATTGGTTGAAGGTGTAGGTGCGGCTAAAGTGGATGGTTGAGGTGTTGTTGAAGTAGATGGTTATGTTGGATCAATGGGTGCCTTGGTGTACAAGCACATTATTAGGGTGATATAACATATTACAGGTTTTGAAGGGGGAGTGTCGGCTTTACGGTGTATGACTTCCCTCATACTCTAATTTTACGCATCCATGTAAGGTGAAGGGAACACATCCCATGGCCCGGATCAAGGGCGGCCTAACAACATGTTGTATTGGAATTCTCCCTCAAGGACATAGAAGAGTTTGGGTAAGGTACGTGGCCCTACATGAATGTTAAGGATCACAGGTGCCTAAGGTAGAAGTAATATCATCATTGAATGAATGCAACATGGTGGGGTTGACACACATGCAGCTAAAAGGGATATTCATTTGTTGGAAGGCTTTGGAAGAGATGGTGTTTAGGCTAGCGCCCCCGTTGATCATAACACGACGTACTAGGATGTCCCGACGTAAGCCGAGATGAAAAGAGCGGGGTCAGGATCTTCTGCACCAAAGACGACAATTTCATCTTCGGAGAAACTAATAGCAGCGGCTTGCTGTATAGGGACAAAAGTGGTTGGGGAGGTAGGTTGTTTGGTGAGAGAAGCAATGTGGTTGGGTGTTAAGATGGAGGCAACGGGAAAGGTTTCGTTAGGTAGGAACTTTATCCCTTGAAGGATCTCAATGAGAGCTTGTTGATGAGATTCAGAGGTTTGAATGAGATCATACAGTGTCATTTTTACAGGCGATTGGTGAAGCTGTTTGATCATGGTACGATGGGAAACTCTATCGAGAGGCAGGGTAGGCGGGTCCACGAATAACCACTTTAGGTGGTGGTGCGATCGGGATGGCGGACGAAGAAAGAGAGGCCGCAGTGTGCTTTCTTTAGCTTTCCCATTGTTTTTCTGCCCTTGAGTAGCAATACTAATCATGTTGATCTCGTGAACACGAGAGGAGGAAGATGGTAGGGATAAGTCATCGTCTTCGAGAGGTGGGGTTGTAATAATGAAAGATTTTGGCGAGGTGGGGACAAATGGTATAGGAGAGGGGATTGAAGCTAAAGGTTTCCCCCTTCGAAAGTTGTCTTTCTTAACCTTTCTATCCGAGATAGGTGACTGACAAAGGATGGCTTTCAAGCTTTGCATCCCTCTACACATCATGTCCTTGGTGTGTGGTGGTAATCATAGATTTTAGACTCATCATAACCTATAGGTCAAGGTTTAGATGGATCATAGGGTCCGAGTGGGGGTAGGGAAATGGTCGCATTCCCTACCAACATATCAAGGATCTTGGCGTAAGATCCTTTGAGCGGGTCAAAGTCAGATGAAGACGAGGTTATTGATTGGGTGGTTTTGGTAATGGTTGGGTATGGGCGGTTCGTACGGGTGGTGGTTTAGACAAGGGGCTTTGATGATTGGATTTAACTAAATGTGGCTTCTTCGGCACAGCGAAGTCATGTTTAACTAGTTAGATGATGAGGCCACAGATGACGTGGTGGCGAGGAAACAACCACGGGAAAGAGGAGTGATAAAGAATCAAATCCTTTGATGATGGAGTTTGTTTAGGGTTGGTAGGTGGACAGGATACTTGGGGTGACGATGTTGATACACCCATGGATCTTTGTATGGGTGCGAGAGGTGTAGGTCGTTTTAAAGAAAACGCAGCAGGTATGATGTATTGAGGCAAGGTGGAGGGGTGAGGTCCCAATATAGAAGGTAGGTGTGACGGCGAGGGTTGAAGCCTGCTCATGTATTGGTGTAATCAGTGCGAGGGGTTTAGTTGTGACAGAGGCATAGATTGAACTTGAGGAGATTGGGTCATTTCTTAGGTGGATTGACGGCTTTATTTTTGGATAAATCTAACCATTTAGGTGGGTGTGTCAGTGGGTATTGGTGAAGTCCCAAGCGTAGGGGAAGGTTTGGTTAGGTTAATAGAGGTGGATGAGGTATTCGGTAGAGATGAGGGGGGTGAAGATGAGGACATAGGCATTTTGAGCTTTTGTAAACACCTCGGGTATATGGTAGAGGTGTCTGGATTAGTCATCTGCATTTGAGTAGAGCATGGTGTACTCAAACGTTCCCATAAGACTCGTCTATCTTTTGGGGGATGACAATCTTCACGTGTGAACAGAAAATTTTGTATGGAAGAGAGGTGGGTTGTGATTCCGGTCCACTGTGGGTGTGATACAGGGGGTAAATGAGGCATTGTATCAATGGGTGTTAAGAGGTCAACCGGTCACTGAAAAGATTTAGGCAATGAAGAACTAATAGGTAGGAGGGCATGTTTGAGGGGATCCTTCATGATTAAGGAGTTTGGTGATGTCGGTTCGAGGGGTTTCTCTTCTAAGGATGACAGAAAAAGCAAATGAGCCTTCTTCTTTTTACAGCAAGAGTGATGGAAGGAGATGTTTGGGAAATAGATAAGTTAGATAACATCCGCTCACAGTCTTGCAGGGATGTGGTGTAAGAAGGCTCATTCGTGAGAAGAGAACTCTGGGTGGCTAATTCCTTTATGGGTAAAGGAATGGCAAGGTTATCGTCTTGTCTTGATGGAGGAGAAGGGGGTGCGGATCCCTGCGTTAATGAAGAGGCTTGATTCAGAATTTCCTCGATAGAAGCTTTTGGTTGGGAGTCGAAAACTGCATGGATTTCATGAACACTCTTCTCCTCGGCTAAGGTATCTTGGTTTATGTTACTGTTAGATGAGTGGTTTGGGAATGGTTTGTTGAAGATTTTCAAATTTCGGTTAGCAGGGGCATTAGGATTATCGAGGGTTATATCCCCTGCATCAACCATTTCCTGCACTATGTTTTTCAACATCTTGCAGTTTTCGTGACTGTGTCCCTTCACACGGTGGAAGTTACAGAAGTCATTTTCTTTGTACCAAGAAGGTATAGCACGGGTGGAATCAAACCCAAAGTGAGGTTTAACAGGAGGCAAGGTGATAGCTCCTGCTTTGAGCAATTTTTCCAAGATCACACCATAAGTTTCTCCCAAGGGAGTGTAATTGATGGGCTCAGCTTTATACTTATAGGTGGCTTTTGGCGGGGTATTAGACGGTGCTTAGGATTTGACCATCACTGTGTGTACAACTCCTTTTGATTTCGAAGCAGTCGATGTGTGAGAATTGGTGGTGTTGGGTTTGTTGGTGGAGTCTTGGGTTCAGAAATTGGGGTTTTTGTTGCGCAACCTCAATTTCTCCTCCTTTAAGGCTCGAATCTCTAGTTTCCGAGCCATAGTAAAGGCATCATCAAAGGTGTGGAAAGTTTAAATTTGGAGGGTGGGAGAAATGTGCTTAGCACAGGCCCGCGTAAAGAGTTTGATGAGTTCGGCCTGAGGTAAGGCATAAGTAAGTTGGTTGATGAGGCCCCGCCATCGTCCAACGAAATCTATGATAGATTCATCTTCAAATTGTCGGATGGCATAGAGGTCGGTGATGGATACTTTCTTGGCAATATTGATGGAGAAATGATCCAAGAAATATTGGGCTAATTGGTTAAAGGAGAAGATTGAGTGCTGGGTTAAAGCACTATACCACTCCAAGGCGGGTCCTGATAAGGACATGGGAAAGGTGCGGAGTAGTAAGGCATCATCATGAGCAATCAGATAGAAGGCATGTCTAAACGATCGCAAGTGTTGTTGAGGATCCTCCTTACTATTAAAGCGAGTAAATTTTGGTAATTCCCATTGAGGAGGATATGTATGAAGGGGGACAGAAGGATGAATAGGCTCCCGACAAACTTGCTCGTATGTTAGGGTGTTACGGCTTCCTGAAACAGAAGCCTCCAGATTTTGCATATTTTCCATCATCTGTTTGATTAAATCAGTGGTTAGGTAATATGATGGTGCGGTTGTTGTAAACGGAGGAGGATTGGGCCAAGATCTTCTACTGTACAATGGTGGGGTTAAATGTTGATAAGGTATTGATGACGAATATGTTAAAGCGGCCGAATAGGGGTGTCCTATATAAGATGTTGAGGCCACCGGATAAGTTTGTGGAAATGAAAAGGTGGGCGGAGCTTGAGAAGGAAAGCTCGTGTGGATAGGTGGCAGAGAGCAAGTTATGAAAGGGGCAGTGGACGGTAGTGATATGTGGGGCCCCAGATTAACCAAAGGAAAGCCAATCGGTGCAGTATGAACTAACGAAGCCACTGTGCTGGGAGACAGAGCTAAGGATGAAGACGGTGAAGCGGAGTTATTAGGTGGGGAAGGAGCCAAATGAGCTGCTATACTAATAGGCATACCAACAAGGAGTTGACCGTCGGGTGTACGGTCAGGGGTATGAGACAAATAATGTTGCACGGCGCTAGGATTAGCATCCAAAAATTTGGCAAAGTCCTTATCTCCTACAGGGATCTTGGGAAAATTACTGGTATCCGTAGGATTCCCCATAGGATGTGAAGGGGGTGATTCAGAAAAGGCACGGAACAGGCATGTGAAACCATGGCTGTGGCTTGTTTCCGGGTTATAACAACCATGGACAAGGGGAAACAGAAGTGAATTAGTCAATCCGGCACAGAAACAACAACAAAATGTTGGAATTGGTAGGTTGTTGGTTTGTCGAGAACTGTGAAAGATAGTAACCGATATCGGTCTGATAACCGATGTCGGTCAGACTGTAGCCGGCGTCGGTCAGTTAACCGATGTCGGTAGAATAGGACCGGTGTCGGTCACTATGAAAGCAAAGAGAAGATGTAAGAAGCTGCTGGTTTGGGGTTAACAATGCTTAGTATACCCACCAAATTGTCTGAAGTGATCACTGAAATAGGGTATGACAGAGAAACAGAACTAAAACACAAGCAAGATGCACAAGCAAATCAAGAGACTAACCTAGGATTAGTTTAAATCAATTTGGGCTTATGCCTTAGACGCAAGATGATGTCAATCCTAAACAAAAGACCTAAGGGAGATGTCAAGTTTGTTTTGGCTTATAAGGTTACCTCAATCGGGCGGAGGAATACCACGGAAAAGGGGGGATGTTTGAGCTGTTGTGTTGATTATGATGTGATTTGGTATGTGTTGTGCAGTGAAAGTAAGATTAATTTCTCGTCAATACCGTGGATATCACCCCCACGTGTACGACCTGTTACTTAATCTACGTTCACTAGAATTAAAAACAGCCAGCAATAATGTAATGCACGTGTTTTAAACCCAAATCGAAAATGATATTCGATGAAACAAAGAAGATGACTTTCACTAATGCAAAGATGAGGAAGAAAGAAAAATTATTTTACCAATAGGACAAAATATCTTGTGAATATTTAGAAGAAGAAAATATCAAGTGTGCTCCTATATGAAAGCAAGAAAGAAAGAAAGAAACCCGAAAGGGTCACACCGGGCGTGCCAAAATGTTTTGCACAAAATGTTTCGTTCCAGAATAGAGTTACTTCTATCTTTTCATTCTCTTGAGAAACAAATAAGGGTTAGGGCTAGGAGGAATACCTGTAGAGTGTTGGGAAGGTGTGCGCGTACCGTAGAGAGATCAGATTGATTGTGAAGAAATCCTTTTTGTTTGCGAAGGACTACCTGTGAATAAGAATGCAAGACCACCAGATTTTAGTTAGACAATAAATGAGGGAACTGCCTTGGGCCCAAGAAATATTAAACTTCCTTTCGAAGGTGGTCAGCTCCCTTTCAATACAAATTGATGCAAATGATAATAATGAAGCTATTGCAAACTCAAGATGTAGGTATCTTGTTACTAAAAGTAATAGAGACTAAACTACCAATAATAGTATGTCATGTTGTTTGTTTGGTCACTAGTTATTGATACGTTCAGATCAAGTTACAGGGATAGACCAGGTTGGATCTGAGGTTGTTAGGAGATAAATAGGTGAAATGCTGGTTTTGTATATAAGTCACAGTGACTGATGCCGGTCACTGGATAACCGACCACTTGATTAGAGAACCATTCTACTGGTAGGGGTAGTGATTTAGGTGCTTCTAGGTAGAGGTTGATTGTAGGGTGATTATGGGGTTTTTAAGACTGGTGGATGGTTGAGGGGAATAGTGAGATGATGGGGAAGACTCAGAGAGTGATAAAACTATCTTCTGGGCAATACAAGGATGTATGGATGAAGGTTAGGTGCAGGGTGCTGGCAGGTGGTAGATCTAGGAGTGAGCTTATAATTACTATGAATCAAAAGTTCAAGAAATGGTGTTTAGAAACATACAAGACACTACTTACTCGTTCTTGATGAAGATTCAGGTCTGAGGAATGCAGTGACGAATGCCAGATTCAGGTGGGATGATCCGACAATCAAAAGTGAGCTGATGAAGCTATCCTCTGACTTTTCCAGTGCTTGGATGAGTGTGAAGGTGATCCAGTTACTCAGTTGCAATCTTGGGCTCGATGTCCTTCTCTACAAACTCTTCTCTTTTCTTCACTGTTCTCTCTCTACAAATGAATTCCGAGATCGTTTTGTTTTTGGGTCAGGGAGGTCATTTACGGGAACCGATGGCGGTTACGTGCAACCGGCGGTCAGTAGGAACCGATGTTGGTTAGGTCAAAGTTGGCTATTTTTAGTAAAATAGCCAACTTTCCCTCCTTTTCTCCCGAGGGGTCAGTTGTGGGCTTGGTCAAGTCATTATTAGGTTCATTTTGGTGCGGGTGAGGGGTGATGAGTCATGGGTGTGGGTGTAGACCAAGTTATAGGTCTTTATTAGGTTAGTTTAGTGTTAGGGCTAGGTCATGGTTAGGTGGCGAGGTGAGGTGGCAAGGTTGGAGGTGTGGATTTATTAATTATAAGGCAATTAATAAATAATTAGGTGTGTAAGATTTGGGTGGTGGTAGGGTTAGGTTGCAGAGATGAGATGCGGTGCAGGGCGTCGTAAGACCCAAATTTGGTGTCTACAAGCCTACTCAAAAATTTTCAAGTTGTTTCCCTATGCATAAGTTCTAATGATATTTGGGGATTAGTAAATAGATGCATACCAAGAATACTGAGTTAGGTAAACTATCTTTATTAGCTCCCTTTGGTTACATTCCCTATAATTCTTAATAAGTGATTCCAAATTCTCTCGCACAAAAGTTAATTGTAAAAGCTTCAAGTTGTTTCCTTGTGCCAAAGTCCAAATCATCAAGTTAGAGCACACCACCAAGATGAGGTTATGGAAATAATGCACGATCCTCTAACAATGACTATGTTTATTATGTGTATAATTTGTGATTCTTAGGATTGTGTATTGTTTCCGGGAATCTATTGAGCGTTCACACTTTACGTAAACCTTGCATAATCAAATTTAGCATTGTGCATTTGTCAAATGCCCTGAAACATTTTATTAATGTTGGGAATTAGGGATCGGAATAGTGCTATGATTCAATAACAAACAAAATCATGCATACGGGATCTAAACAATTCCCAAAATCTACAACGGTGGAAGTATAAACTAGAATAATCCAAATCGAAACAAAGTACACACACATAACACATCATGTCTGTGGCTCACCCAATGTGGGCTACGTCCACCAACAATAGAGATCTCATATATATAATACAAAAAGAGTACAAACCAAATCTTTGATACAAGAGTAAGTTACATCTCTCCAAGAGTATTTCCTCTCCTCCAAATCTCTAAACGGATTTCCATGAGTGCACTACAACCAATGTTGTACCTCTAAACACCACCATCGGATCTCACATAACCGGAACTACTTTGCATCTCCGAATCGCTACTTTGCAAGTTCTCTGTCGATGTGTAAACAAGACCTCTCACATTGTTGAGCACAAGATAATACTGAGAGGGGGGGTGAATCAGTATTATGAAATTATTTCAAACTTTAATACTTGAACTTAGATCTATAATCACGAGCAATGTGAATATATCAAATCAATCAAAGAACACAAAACTTAATGCAAGTAGACACAGATATACGTGGAAACCCTTTCAGGAGAAAACCACGAAGAAACTTCTTTCTTTATATATATTTCTCAAAAATTTGTAGGCACCAACCTACTGGAGACACCAATCCCCAAATTACAATTTTTAGGCATCAACCTACGGGAGCACCCATCCCTTTTGCTAAGCACCAACTCAAAGTGAGACACCAATCTCTTCGAATATGAAGGCACCAACCTTCCTTACAAAATTTTCTTTCCACTTTTGAACTTTTTGCTTCCTCAATGAATAATGGAAAACTCTTCTTCTTACTTTCAGATTGTTGTTCTAAAATTCTACCCTTACGCGTCCTCTTCTTCTTCTTTTTCCTTAAGATATTCAACTTGAATCCATGCTTTATAAGTCTCATGTGAATCTTCTTATATAGCCTTTCATACCTTTTCGAAAGGGCATTACACCTTAAACCATCGAGACCCTTTCATTAACATTAGTCGGCCTTTATTTATTAATTTATTCTTTCTAAACAAATTATTGCCCCCTTTGAATTAATTAATGCACACATAAAGACTGCCCCAAATAATTTAATTATCACCTAAACATTCAATGCAGCCCCTTAAGACATGAGTACTGCTCTCTAAGCAAGTCGTGGGCCCTCTTTTGTGTAAATCTTGGGCCTCCAAGGATAAATCATGGTCTTCATGAAAAAGCACTGCTTTCTTCTCAACATGGTTGTCAAGATCTTCCTCTTTCTTGAATGTTGTTCACTTTACATAGATACTGTTGTATTTCTCCTATAAAGGTGACCCTTTTCACATATATAAATATCTGATTTCTACTCTTTTTGCTACTCTATATGTTGCTAGTTATTTCCGTTGACATACTCACAGTTACGCTAATAATTCCGTTACTTTCGAGAGATTTCCGTTTACCATTCAAGCACCTCTTTTGACATCAATGACACAATATTTCCAACAATCCCCCTTTGTCATTGATGGCAACCCCCAAAAAAATAATCTCCTCTTCGTAGCTTCCTCTTTCCATAGCTCCCCCTTACTACCATTCTCCCCCTTTGAGATCAATGGCAAAGGGTCATCCTAGGAGGTGAAAAAAATTGCAAAGTTTTAGCTCCCCCTTAACCAGTGCTACCCTTGACTCTTCAATGTAAAGATGTAAAAGAAATTACTCCCAACTTATGCCGTAGATATTCAAATGTCTCCTTTGGAAGTGGCTTAGTGAAAATATCTGCTATCTGTTTGGATGTAGCGACATACTCCAACTTTACCTGTTTCTCTGCCACCTGCTCTCTTAAGAAGTGATATCTTATGGGAATGTGCTTTGTTCTGGAATGCATAACCAGATTCTTTGAAATACTTATTGCACTTGGTATTATCACATAATATGGAGATGGGATGATCATACTCTACTTTGATATCCTTCAAGGTCTGCTTCATCCATAAAATTTGCGTGCAACATAGTACCGCTGCTATATACTCTACTTCTGCTGTGGATAGGGATACAGAATTTTGCTTCTTACTTAGCCAAGATACCAGTCGTTTCCAAGAAAAAATGCTCCTCCGCTTGTACTTTTTCTGATCATCTACACATCCTTGCCCAATCTGAATCTGTATAAGCTTGTCAATGTGAAATCTTTTCCTTTTGGATACCACAACCCGTATTCCATAGTTCCCTTTAGATATCTGAATATGCATTTTACAACTTGCACATGTGTTTCTTTCGGCCCTGCTTGAAAACGTGCCACCATACCCACTGCTTGCATGATATCTGGTTTGGATGCTTTATCACATATAATAAACTCCCAATCATTGATCTATAGAGAGATTGATCAACATCTGGAGATTCGTCATCTTTGCTTAACTTGGTTCCGTGATCATCGATGTCTGACAGGTGCACACTCCTCCATACCAAACTTTTTCAAAATTTCCTTCACATACTTGGTTTGGGATATAAATATTCCTTTATTAGATTGAGAAATTTATAATCCAAGGAAAAAGGATAACTCACCCAACATAGACATTTCAAATTCCTTTTGCATGTCTTCTGCAAATTTTCTAGACATTTCTTCATTGTCTCCTCCAAAGATTATGTCATCCACATATACAACCACAATTAACTGGTGTTCATCTTCAGTTTTGATGTAAAGATTACTGTCAGCATGTCCTCTCTTGAATCCTTGGTCCTGTAGATGTTGATCAAGCCTTGAGTACCATGCTCTGGGGGCTTGTTTTAATCCATACAATGCCTTTTTCAACCTACACACATAATCTTCATTTTCTGATAATAGGAACCCTTTAGGCTGTTCTATGTAAAACCCTTCTTCTAAATTCCCATTTAAAAAGGCTGATTTGACATCCATTTGGTAGACTTTGAAATTTTTAAACACTGCAAAGCAAGGAACATTCTAATTGCTTCTAGGCTGGCAAATGGAGCGAAAGTCTCTTCAAAATCAACACCTTCCACTTGAGCATACCCTTTTCATACCAATCTTTCCTTATTTTGAGTGACTTCACCATCTTCATTTAGTTTGTTCCGAAATACCCACTTAGTGCCAATCACATTATGACTCTTTGTGCAGGAACTAGTTCCCAAGTTTCATTTTCTCAATTTGATCTAATTCTTCTTCCATCACCTTCAACCAATGTTTATCATGTCTTGCTTCTAAAAATTTCTTAGGTTCTACCTTAGATAGCAGAGAAAAATACCCTTGCTCAGAAGCATTTGTAATTCTTCTTCTGGTTTGAACCCCGGTATCAAGTTCTCTAATAATCTGACTTTCATCATGATTTTTACGAACAAAGTGAGATAAGCGTCTTAGTATCCTACCTTTCTGATTTACTCCACTCTTCAATATCTTCTTCTTCCTCTTGTTCTTCTTTCACAAGACTTGGTATTTCTAAAGACTCTTCTGAATTTTCTTTTGTCTTTAGATCTAGACCCTCATCCACTCTGACACTTGCACTTTCTATGATAGTCCGCAACCTCTTGTTATAACATCTGAAGGCTTTACTTTTAGTGGAGTACCCAAGAAAAATCCCTTCATCGGATCTTGAATCAAATTTTCCTAAGTCCTCTTCGGTTCTTTTAATGAAACATCTGCTCCCAAATACCTTAAAATATTTGACCGAGGCTGGTCTTCCTTTCCATAATTCATATGGAGTTTTGTCATGGTTAACTCTGATTTGCACTCTATCCAAAATATAAACGGTAGTACTTACTACTTCTTTCCAAAATCTATTTGATAGCTTAGATTCATTCAGCATTGTTCGGGCCATCTCTTGAACGGTTATGTTCTTCCTTTCTACTACTCCATTTTGTTGTGGAGTTCTTATAGCTGAGTATTGTCTTTTAATTCCATGGTCTTCACAATATTCAATAAATTCATTTGACATGAATTCACCTCCACGATTTGACCTTAGACATTTTATCTTCAGCCCTGTTTCATTTTCTACTAATGCCTTGAAAGCTTTGAACTTTCCAAATGCTTCAGATTTTTCTTTCAAAAATGCTACCCATGTCATTCTAGTGTAGTCATCAATGAGTAACATAAAATAACTCTCACCTTGAATACTTTTCGTTCTAGTAGGTCCACACAAATCCGTGTGAATTAGCTCCAATGGTTTGGTGGATGAATACTCCTTTGTTTTGAATCTTGTTCTGGTCTGCTTCCCAAGCTAGCACTGCTTGCATAGAGTACTCGAAGGCTTTGTTATTTTAGGCATGTCTCGTATGACCTGCTTATTGCTTATCTTCACAAGATTATCAAAATTTATATGTCCCATCCTTCTATACCATAGCCAACTTTCCTCAACTTGACTTAGGCAACAATTTTCTTCTTTTATTTCTCTGAGCATATATAGATTATTTGCAGTTTGGTGGCAATCTGAAATTAGTTCTCTTGTATCTGCTTTCCTTATTTCACATCCTTCGGCATAGAACTTAAGAGTGTGTCCCTAATCACACATTTGACTCACACTCAAGAGGTTATGTTTTAATCCTTCAACATACAAAACATTCTCTATTTTTGTTTTTCCATTATCCAAACTCAGTGTACCTTTGCCAACGATCTTCGCTATAGCATTATCACCAAATTTTACTTGTACCTTCATTTACTTTCTTTAAGGAGAGAAACTTACTTTTATCACCAGTCATATGTCTTGAACATCCACTATCAATGTACCACTGTTGTCCTTCATCTCGAGCATGAAAAGTTGTTTGAACGAGCATGGATTTTTCTTTGTCTAGCCCATCTTCCTCCTACTTCCTTGTCCAGGATTTCATAGCCTCCCTTTTCTTTGTATCTAAAGGCTTTGTCTTTTGATCTTGTCTCGAGTCAAACACACTTCTACAAAGGCATGCTATATGTCCATAATTATTGCACTTGTAACAGATAATGGATTCCTCGTTATAATAAGATATGGAGAAAATGAATTATAGTTCATATTCAACACTCTATGAGAAGATTTTGGTTTGTTCTAGGCTTCATTATCTCTCATTCACTTTCTACACTCTATCTTTTTATGCCCATATATATTTCAATAAAAACAATAACCATGAAAGGAACTTTTAGACCTGTTCATATTCCTATGTCGTGGAATAAATGGTCTTTTGGTGTCGTTCTCTTTAACACCTTCCTTGTGGATGGAACTAGTCTTCGTATTTTCCTCTTCCTTTCTAATTTTATTCTTCGTAGGTGTATTTAGAATTTCTGCATAACTTTTTGCCTTTTCTAAACCTTTCTTCTCCGGAAGCTCAATGGATTTTGAAGCTTTCTCTAGTTTTTCTTCATATCTGAGTCCTGATTTGTTGGATGGTGATCTTTGACTTTCTAGAATCTCATCTAGAACCTTAGTACTCTTTTCAAATTTCAAGTTGTTCATTAGTTTGGTATTTACCTTTTCTAAGTCTTTTCTCATTGCAACAATATCTGACTCACGATTTTCACATTCTTCTTGTTTCACCTTGAGCTGAATTCTCAACCCTTCCTCAATTCTCTTTGCTTCTTCAATCTGGGTCTTCAGGTCAATGATTAGATTCTTTGATTCTTCAAGACTCTGGGCTAACTTAGCTTAGAAAGATTGATTTTGTTCTTCATATTTCTGGAGCTGAAGTCTTTGCTTCTGATTCCTCTTTTTGAGTGCTTTTATTTCACCCACCACACAAATGAGTTATTCTTCGAGGTTTACCTCACTTTCTTCTTCTATGTCCTCGATTCCTTTCAAATCAACTTTGCTGGTTGATGAACCTTCTTTTATAGCCATAACAATGTCTCTTCATCATCACTGTCTGAATCACTTATTCCATTTTCTTCGGATGAGCTGCTACCTCTTTTTGAATATAGACTCTTCTTTTACTTTTCAAATCTTTTCTTACCTCTGCTTTGCACGAATTCTCTTTTAAACATGGGCTTGCTTTCTTCATCTTCGCTATCTTCCTTCTCTGGGAATTTAGTTGTAAAATGAGCAATTTTACCACGCTTAAAGCATTTAAATGGTAACTTATCTTTGTATCTCCTGATCCTTTCTTTAGCTTTCGAATGAATAAAGCTTCCTTTTCATCTTCTTCACTGTTTGATTCATCATTCACTTCAGATTCCTTGATTTCCTTTTTCTTCGAGACTTTGAATGTGGCTTCCTTCTTTGTTGGTTTATTAGACTCGGTCCTCATTTCATAAGCCGTCAGTATTCCATGTAGTTTGTCCATGCTTAGCTTGTCAAGATCCTTCATTTCTTTGATGGCAGACACCTTAGCATCAAATCTTAATGGTAAAGATCTTAAGACCTTCTGGATGATCACAGGTTCCTCAATCTTTTCTCCAAGCCCTCTTATGGCGTTGACAACTTCATCCACCCGTAGAAGATAAGCTGCAACATCTTCCTCATCCTTCATTTTTAGGCTCTCAAATTTTCTCCTATGGGTTTGAAGCTTAGCTTTTCTGACCTTATCATCACCTTCATATATTGTTCGAATTTTATCCCATATTTCCTTTACCGTGTCACATTGCATTACCTTGACAAATTCAGACTCTGATAGACCACACAAGATTGCATTCATCGCCTTGGCATTATTTTCAAAAGCCTTCTTACCGGCTTGGTCTATTGGCGGAGTTGATGGAATGGTATATCCAATCGCTATTAATTGCCAAATATCAAACCCTAGTGCCATCAGATAGGTTCTCATCCTTACGCTCCAAAATGCATAGTTTATTCCATTAAACAACGGGCCTTGTTCGAGGAAAATCCTTCTTGTACTTGACTAGCCATATGTGCTTCCAAGATCTACCTTCCAACTGGTAGATTGTTCTTGAAGGAACCTGCTCTGATACCAATTGTTGAGCACAAGATAATACTGAGAGGGGGTGAATAAGTATTATGAAATTATTTCAAACTTTAATACTTGAACTTAGATCTATAATCATGAGCAATGTGAATAAATCAAATCAATCAAAGAACACAAAACTTAATGCAAGTAAACATAGATATACGTGGAAACCCTTTCGGGATAAAACCATGGAGAAAATTCTTTATGTATATATATTTCTCAAAAATTTGTAGGCACCAACCTACTGGAGACACCAATCCCCAAATTATAGTTTTGTAGGCACCAACCTACAGGAGCACCCACCCCTTTTGCTAAGCACCAACTCAGCAAGAGACACCGATCTCTTCGAATATGAAGGCACCAACCTTCCTTACAAAATTTTCTTTCCACTTTTGAACTTGTTGCTTCCTTAACGAATAATGGAAAATTCTTCTTCTTACTTTCAGATTTGCTATTCTAAAATTTTGCCCTTACGCTTCCTCTTCTTCTTCTTTTTCCTTAAGATATTCAACTTGAATCCATGCTTTATAAGTCTCATATGAATCTTCTTATATAGCCTTTCGTACCTTTTCGAAAGGGCATTACACCTTAAACCATCACACCCTTTCATTAACATTAGTCGGCCTTTATTTATTAATTTATTCTTTCTAAACAAATTGCTGCCCCCTTTGAATTAATTAATGCACACATAAAGACTGCCCCAAATAATTTAATTATCACCTAAACATTCAATGCAGCCCCTTAAGACATGAGTGCTGCTCTCTAAGCAAGTCGTGGGCCCTCTTTTGTGCAAATCGTGGGCCTCCAAGGATAAATCATGGTCTTCATGAAAAAGCGTTGCTTTCTTCTCATCATGGTTGTCAAGATCTTCCTCTTTCTTGAATGTTGTTCGCTTTACACAGATACTGCTGTATTTCTCCTATAAAGGTGACCCTTTTCACATATATAAATATATGATTTCTGCTCTTTTTGCTACTCTATATGTTGCTGGTTATTTCCGTTGACATACTCACAATTCTCGTTAATAATTCCGTTACTTTATGACAGATTTCCATTTACCAGTTCAGCACCTCTTTTGACATCAATGACAATATTTCCAACACACATGGGTCTACCATATGTGCAACTATGACTGTGCACCAAGAAGTAAGTATGTCTCTCCATCACTGCATGCATAACCTATGCAAACATGAAGACAACCTCCTCTACAATATCTAGATCTACATGGATCAACAATACAATATGATCTCATGGATCTACAATACAAGACTAGATCTACATAGATCTATAATACAAGATCTCACCAACATGTGGATCTACAAGAAGAAACTCTATGTGCTTTGCATACCATGCAAGCCATTACAATGAGACAATAACTATATAAAGGAAATACAATAGAAGACGTTACCCTCTTCTCACCATTCAGATGTACCTGCTATTTCCTTCTGTCTAGCTCCTCTCCATGGAGACTCTATCTTCATGTAACATGTTCTTTCTTTCTCTTCTTCTTCTTCATCCTCTCAATCTAGGAGAATCAAGGATCTAATTCAATCCTTCTCTTAATTCTCTTACTTACCCTCATACAATGCATACATGCATATATATCTATTTTGGGTAACTTAACTTTTCTTTTACAATCAATAAATCATCTTTAAAATAATTGATTTATTCTAATTTTCGTCAAAAACAAAAATCCACACAGTAACCGCACGTAATCGTCGATTCTTGCACGACTGACTGATTGATCGACACTAGTTACACTTGACCGACGCCGGTTACACACCTTTGCCGACGCCGCTTGTCGAGAACTAGTAACATGTAAAAGTAAGTTTCTTGTGAAGTAATTAAGCTCCATTCTCAACAATTGAGGATTATATGTGTACACAGTCTTCGATAAATAGTGGAATTGTATAATGATTTTTTCCAGAGACAGTATTGTTATTGCTTGAGAAAAATTATAAGAAAAATGTTCGATCAACATCTTATGTTATATGATAACATAACATGCTTTGGGAGGCATCTATGGTATTGTGATCATATTTGAAATAGATGATCTCGCATATGGCACAAGGTGAGCACAAAATGAGTGGATGCAAAGGGGATTTCAAAAGTTGAATCTAGGGGATACATTCATCCCAATCATATCTGTTATCCCAAAATACCCCGGGTTATTTTGGCTTTAACAAGGTTAAAAATGGACTTAGCCATTTTAAAGGGCAAAATACGTTTAAACGATCATCAAATTCCACTTCTCCAAAGCACTAGATGTTGGCATTTAAAAACCTGCATGAGGCTCAACTTTAATCCATTAGCGGGTCATATTTTAAAGACTGTGTGACGTTCATTTGGCCATAAAATTCAATGTCAATCATCAAGTAGCAGGCCACATGATAGGATTCCGGAACCCTCAAAGGTTTTGGCTTTGGTGGATGTGAGACCCGTGGAATAATCTACATTCCATAAGATTTCGGGGCCGGGTGGGACAAAGTCAACGAAGGTCGAAGGAAACATGGTGAAGCATAAAGATGAAAGGTGGTGCATTATCAATGAACGACGATGGACACATGTTTTCATTTTGACACTCTTAAAGGCATTTACATTTTGTGGACCTCAAGTTCATGGAATAAACTAAGTTCAATAAGGCTTCAAGTTCGGGAAGTCAAGGGCGGTAAAGACACTATATGTGGTTACATTTCTATGGAGCTAATAGTTTTAATTTCGCCCAGATAGAAGTTGCGATGTGAAGGTGCAACCAATGAAAGGAGAGCACGTGCCATGTGTGAAGCCTTCCTATTGGCTCATGGTTCACGATTGTTAGTCGTGGTTATTGAAAGTATGACACTTTGGGAAGGAGCGTGAATCTTTCGTATTGGCTCATGGTTTGTGGTTGTCAATCGGGGTTATTGTGATATGACATTGGGAAGGAGCATGGAGTTTTCCTATTAGATCATGTTTCCCAGGGTTCGGTGCAAGTAAATGAACAATCGACACAACTAAGGTACATAGAGACTTCCTATTGGCTCATGGTTTCTGCAATGGTCAGAAGGGGCTATCAAAGTTTTGACATTATAAGGAACATGGAGCTTTCTCATTCGCTCACGTTTCACGGTTGTTAGTTAAAGGCTAAGAAAATTATAACATCGCGAGGAGCGTGAAGCTTTCTTATTGGTTCGTGTTTCACATTTTGACAAGGTCTTTATAACAAAGACCGACATTGAGATATGCATGGAGATTTCTCATTGGTTTTGTGCTTCACGATGGAATGAACCAGTTTCATAAGTCCCGACCCATGACCAATGAAAGGTGACCACGTGGAAAAGGAAAAGCAATGCACATGTGAGCGAGAGGAAATCTATGAGTCCAATCAAAAGTTGCCATGTGTCACGTTCATGTGTTCCATGGCATGTAAATATTCAAATGCTCATATATTTTGATTCCTTGCTCCAAATTGGACAAAATTTATAGCGTTGAAAATGTCTCCTCGAGCCCTTCAATTGGCATCATCAAAATCAGATTTTGATGGCATTTGATGGGAGAAAAAGAGGAAAAATAGTTTAGGCCATTAATGTGTAGATTCAATTAGCTCAACCACCCGATTTGATTTGATTTGGCCTCTTTCCTTCTTCTACAAGCAAAAGGACATTGGGGGACGGGTTTAACAGGGTGCCCATGATGTATTGTAGAAGATTAATGGGTCATTGATGGTGGTTGAAGCTTAGAAGCTTTGTGTTATAGGGAAAGACAGATTTTCATTAATGATAAGATCAAATATGATCTATTTCCGCTCTTTTTCTCTTCTCTCTCTCATTCTCTATATATTGTAAAAGTATTTCATTTTGAAAGGAGGATGTTCTAAAATGTAAAGGAACTATGTCAAAATGGTTCCTGAGCAGCTATGAGCCGTCAAACCTTCATTTTGGGCTTGACAATGTGTTCTTGTGCCTTCCTCTGCAACTGTAATGGTCTATGCATAATTTTATTATAATAAAGCTTGTTTTGTGGTGTTTTCTCAACTTTAACTCACATTTATCTGAAACCTTACCTCTCTTTTACTTGATGTATTGTTTTTTTCATGTATTTATCCTTTGCAAGCTCATTTTTTGTGTTTTCATGTGAGAATAGATGTGACATGTAATTTGGGTCTGATGTCACTTATGTTTGGCCTCTCCCTTCTCCATTTCCTTCTCCCTTCTCCCTCATTAAAGTGTCCTCACCCTTTTCTAGCAGTATCGCTTCTTGTTAGCTTAGGATTTCTCTTCCATGTATCTTTCTAACCCTTCTCTCTCTCCATGGTTCCTTGGAATTGTTAGTTTAGGATTATTTACCTGCACTTCCTTCATTATGAGTAGTTTTAGCATTAGATATAGGTAGAGGAACTAACCTTCTCTAGATGTTTATCCCAAGTAGCAAGTCCCAAAATTTGAGAGATAATCCCATGTTACCCAAAAACATCGATTACACATCTACAAATGCATGAAAAATCAGAGGGTGTTGTTTTTTGGTGATAATAGTTTTGACACGCCCGATGGGACAAGTTTGAAGGGATTTTCAACTTCATACTTGCATGATTGATGTGTTCTTAATGATATTTAGCCTTTAGAGGCATTTTCAACACATTTGGTGACTCCACTAATTGAAGTAACCCATTTTCTGAGATGAAGACTTTTCCCTTTCCTTCCATTCATTTCCATTCATTATTTTCCTTCCATCCTTTCTCTTTCCCATGAAGTTGTGCAATCATGACTTCATTTCCTCACTAAATTCTCATTTTTAGTAGCAACACCATTCATATCCACCTCCATCCTTCCAAAATCCATCTTCAAACAGGTTTTACACACCCCCAAATCAAATTTATGATGAAAATCAGATGGAGCATGCATGTTCTTATGAGTATGCAAACTTTGGAGGTCATTCTACACTCAGAAGATGATTTTGAAGGGTGAATTCAAAAATGGAGCAGATCCTGCAAGATGTCAAGGGAAAATACAAATCTTGCATGCTAAACAACCTAATTTTAGGTAGCCTTATCCATGGGGAGGTCCTATACCTAGTTGGTTTATCCCACAACAAAATCTTGAGGTAATGAGTGAGTCCTTCACTCATGGTTAATTTCATTTCTTCATTGCAGGAATTAGATGTTCTTGAGCATAAGGTTGAGGAACCATGTCAATGGGATGTTCCCACTTACCTTCCTTATCAGTATCTAACGCCCATCCCTTATCAACCACCCAAGCCTAAGGTTAAAGTCCCTAACTTCCTCAAGGCTTCTCCTTCCATTTCCTCTCCTCCATAGAAATATTTTGCACCTTCCCTTCCACCTCAACAATTACAAAATCATGTTGTAACCTAGCCCACCCCTCCTCTTGCATTCCCAAACCCATTTCAAGGAAGAAACAAATCGAAAAATCGAGTTAAGGAGGGCATCAAACTAAAGAGCCCAACAAAGAAGAACTCATAAAAATGTAAGAATTGGGCTTGAAATTTGAGTCCAATCAGATGCCACAATTGGTTAAGCCTTGAACAAAGGTTAGTGTTATCCATATTTCACCCCGGGCCAAATATTGGATCAACCATGACCCCGCATAGAAAGAACCTGAGAAAACTTGTTCATATCTGTAAATTGGTCGTGGAGGGACTCAACGATGGAGTGACAGGGGCCGAGAGAGACTAAAGGACCCTTTGCAAAAAAACAACTCTGTCGAAATTTTGTTTCCATGTCTTAAATCCATTTTAAAGTTACAGGTAGGACTCAACAATGGAATAACAGGGTCAGAAAAGAAGGGGTAGTGCCACAGAGGAACCAGGAGCAAGAAAGGGAAAAAATGGTGAAGATTCGAAGTCTTCGGACTCGAAAATGGTTCAAAAAAGAGTCCAAAATCGACTAAGTATGGAGGAGGCAGTGGAAAGAACCACGTGTCGTAATGACACTTCTTCAAAGGTAAATCTAAGAAGGAAGCTCAAACTCGTGTTAGCCATCCACGTAGTAAATGGTCAAACAGGATCAAAAGGTGGACGCCAGTCGGGCCTCAAAATTGGCTAAGTATAAAAATATGAGCAAAGAATGCCAAGTGTCAGCGTGGCACATCTCCAAAAGTTAGTCCAAAGGCGGAGACCCAAACGAGCCCGAAATCGCCACGTGGCTCGAAGTCCAAAAGGGTAAGAGGGACCGTCGAAAAGTCCATAAACCTATGGAGGCTGACAAGTGTCAACTTGAAACTCCTCCAAAGGAAAACTTTGAGCCGGCTTTGCAAGCGCGTGGTGCCTCCACGTGTCCAGTCTCAAAAAGGAATGTAGTCAGTTGAATAGTCAATGCATGCATAGGCGAGATCGACGGAGGTGCCAGTGTCTAAATGGTGCTAATTAAAGGATTGAATAGAGAAAAGGTTCCCAAATGAGCATTAGGTTGTTGCGTGTCCCAAGTCAAGAGAAATGCCCTCGCCAAGAAAAAGACTTAGCCAAAAAACACAAAATGGGCTGTAACTCCGCCCAAGGGAAAAAGTCAGCATTTGGGCTCGAGTCTAAGGAGTGGGCCGTTGGGGGAAAAGTTGGTTTTTTGCCCTTTGTCATCCCAAAAGGATAAAAGTTACAAAATGGGCCACTCCGCCCTAGGGAAAAGTCGGTGTTCGGGCCCATGTCAAAACCAAAGCGGGAGTCGAGGAAAGGTACAAAAATTTCTTTTGACAAAAAGGCACAGAGACAAAATTGAAGCACATCTCCCCAACCAACTAAAGGGTGCCACGTGTCCAGGCGGAGTTGTGGGGCCGTGGGGGTTTTCGAGTTTTACATTTTTTGCCAAAAGGGGAAAAGGATAAATTATGGACCCGCAAACCTGATTTTTTCCCTAATCTGGTTGCCACATGCCCCATATTAAAAGGAGCCCCAATTTTTCAAATTGTTTTCCCACCCATTTGTATGGACTCGATACAAACTTTGAAGGGGTATATCTTTTAACACAGGGCTCGAAATATTACAAATATGACACCATTGGGAAGATCTCGGCCTTACCCACGCCATGGAGATTTGAAACTTTAATTTTACAGAGGTTAGGTAAAGGAAAATGGAGGAAACATCTTCAGGGGCCATCAATGCGGGATCCATCTGCGTTAACATCCAGATCGGATTCGATCTGTTCCGTCGCTTCTTCTCCATCTAAGGTGCCGAACTAGTGGTTGAGGCAATCAAGACGGATTTGGAGGCATATTTTATCAGAGGCATTAATGGTAGTGGTTGAGTTTCGACCTACTTTCCTGCTTCTCTCTCTTTCTTCTCTTTGATTGAATCTATAAATGCAGGGGTAGGATTCATTGTAAAGGGTTGGACATTCTTTGTTTTATAGGCTCCCTTTTCCTTCTAGCAAAGGAATTTGTGGAGTTCAGACCTTCCATTAAAATTGCAGTGTGTTTCTTGCCTCCTGGATATTTTGTAATGCATTGTACCAATCTGTAGAGCAATAAAACATGTCTGTGATCGATTCTAGATCCTTTCTGTCTCTTTTTCTTGCATCTGGTCTTTCATTATCAATCTGGTTATTTGAGCTCGATTATTGCATGTATTTTGTTGGCTTGTGTCTATCAGCAAGACTAGTGTTCATCATTCCTTTGGTGCATCACCTTGTAGTTAGTTATTTCTTATTTCTTACATTCCTTTTCACCCCCTGTCTCCTTGGAAAATTTTAGGTTAGGTATAGAGATAGATCCTCTGCAAGTTCTCACGTATGCACCCAAACAGAGGAAAAGGAACCATCCTATAATCTAGAGAGCTTTCCAATTTTTGCTAGATCCCACACCTTTGGGAAAGTTCAATGTTATGCAATCACACCAAATGACTCTGCCTTAGAAAAGCATATCTATAGAACTCATTGGGGTGTTGTGATTTCACACTAACAGATTGGGGACTGAAGACCAAAAAGTGGAGGATGATTTTGCAGAAGAGCAAGAACAAGAAGAAGATGATGAACAGTATCTATGTTTTGAGTGTAGTGTGCATCATGACACCATATTCTTGGAGGTTGTTGATTTATCTTCACAAGAATCATCAATGGAGGAGAACAAATCAGATTCAGAGGTCTTGGATGAAGAGGAGATCATAGAAAGTTTCTTTCTTTCTTTTGATGTAACAATTCACCCATATTTTCCTTCATCCTTCGTTAAACCTGATTTTATTGATGAACTCACCATGGAGGAGAACATCAAGGAAGAGTTTGCTGCCCAAAACAGTCCTTACCGAAGCCAAATGCCAATTATTGGGTTAGCGTATTCTTCATATAATTCTTCCCGTTGATCACTCATTCCCTAAACTTGGCCTTTCTACAAAAAAATGCCCTTTTTGTGTCACTCTTAAAATTGCTCACCATATTTTCTAGCAGTTCCCTTCCTCCTCTTAGTTGTGTTTTTCTCTTTTCTCCTCACTTCCCGATCAATTTCCCACTAATTTCAACCAAAAATTAACCCTTATTGGTCTTCTTTCCCCATCATATATCTCACCGATTTAGATATAATGAGCTGGTCATATTTTTCCAAATTTGGAAAAATTGATGCTTACTGAAATATATATTAGAAATAGTTATATTTTAACTATTCAACAAACTTGTATATGCTCTTACATTTTTCTATGGTTGGAGTAGATCAAGACACATGACAAGACACAATTGTGGTTATTGATAAGATCAATGATCGCCTCAAACAAGCTATGATAGTAGGCAACACAAACCATCTCTCATTAGTTTTATGTTTTGCTTGTACTATTCAAACTATGATTACTACTAGTTTGTTTATGATGGTATGAGTGGGGGCCTCCAAACTCTTTTACTCTTGTATTTTGATTTCTCAAATGTTTAATAAGATAATGTCTTCAATTTTTATTTTTATTTTGTAAAATCTCTATCCATCTACTTATTTAATGGAAAATGACGCACATTATTGGAATCTCAAATAATGATTAGCTCTCACGGGCTTAAATGCGAGATGGAAAAATAGACAACACCTAAGAAATTGTGAGAAGAGAGGACTTGTATTCTATGCAATATGAAGGCAATTGAAATTAAGAAGCATTTCATCTTTGAATGCTCAAGGTACACTAACATTAAAGCCAAATATGAAGAAATTTGAAGAATTGATTATTACGCCGAAGGCATTCCCCTATAGGAAAGGCACTTCCAAACGTTTACGAGACTGTGTTAAATTTGACGGTTTGATGGCTATCTAGACATTTTCATGTTTTCCAACAATTTTTAACAGTTCCTTTTTCATTTTTTGTTGTGTTGATTTTTCTTTGAGGAGCGATTTGTGTGCGAGCTGGCCTTGAAGCAAAGAAATCCGTGATGCTTCACGTGCCCTGAGGAGGAGGCGGCGAGTTCTGCTCAAATTTTTCGAGGGTTTTAACAGGATTTCTTCCTCATCCTCATCGTTGTGGGTGCTGTCTTCTTTCCCAATATCCGTGATGGAATCCTTGAGAAAGTCGGCTAGTCTCCTTTGCCTGGAAATGGCTGTGACAATATGCTCTAATTTGATGGTCTTGTGCTTTTTCTCCATGGCAACTCTCAGAGCAGCTTCGGCCATGAGCTCTAAGAAAGACACCGTAGTAATGTCGGCCGTGTGCATAGAACATCATGGTTCACTTTAATAATGTCTCTGTCCAGCTTCATTATTCGCCGCACTCGAGCGAGAGGAAACAAGGGCACAATTGAAGCCGAATTAATCACAGCATCGCCATTATGATCATCATCCTCTTTAGGGGGCTCTACTATTATTGTGAGTGGAGGGGGGTTTGGATGGGTGTAAGTGCCCTTTTCTGTGTCGGAAAGGGATTTCCACATAAGAGAGAGCGCCTTGGTAACGCTGGTTTCGGGTTGGATTGCTTCACTTTCTCTCTGTTGAGAGTGCAGAAATTGAAATAGGGGGAGATCTTCTTAGCTTTTCCATCCTCCTCATTGTTGGCCTTTCACCTCTTCCTTGATCCAGCCATGAGAGAGAGAGAGAGAGATGGCTTCCTCCTCTTCAACAACCTATAAACAGGTGTGGATATGGATAACTAATTCTGAAAAGGGAGGGAATTTTGAATTTACAAATTTCATCTTTTTCCTTTCCCAAATTTTTTTATATTCATTTAATTCGGACTCAGATTATTATGCCGAAGGTGTTCCCTTATGGAAAAGCACTTTCGGATGTTTCTGAGACCGTGTTAAATTTGATGGTTTGACGGCCGTCTAGACGTTTTCATGTTTTCTAGCAATTTTTAACAGTTCCTTTTTCATTTTTTGTTGTGTTGATTTTTCTTTGAGGAGCGATTTGTGTAATTTGAGACACACGGCCATGGAAAAAGTAAAGCGTCAAGATTGTGTATTTAGCAGTTGTTTTCGATCCTTTTCCAACGGCGGCAAGATTGTTCCCTTGAAGATTTGACTGTCGGTTTGACGTTTTTTGTTTGTGTTTTTAGCCTGCGTGTGCTTATTTTGTTCGGGAGGGTTTCGGGAGGTTGTTAAAGTACTACATCAATAGCTGTGGGTTCTTGAAAGTTCTGTGACAAGGAATTTGTGCTCTAAGTGTTACAGAGATATCAATTTGAAGGAAGCGCAAGCAACGTCGGCCATGGCTGGTGTTGAAAAACATTTAACTCTTCCCTACTAAAGCCTGAAATCCACCACGGTATGGAATCAACGATACTTTTCACGGCTTCTCTGGAATCGCCACGAATTTGAAATTTGTGACAATCAATAACAGTTTAACATTATGTTTTTGTAAGTAATTTTTTAACTTTTGGCCTCTGTTCTCTACCAATTACACACAAGTTTATTATAATTAATAAGCTCCCGACCATAGAGGAAATCTAATTGGATTATTGACCATCCTGATTTCCTTAGACGTGATTCAAGACAAATACATATAGTAATATTTGGGCAATAATGTAATTATGTATTGTTTTTTAAAAGCAGTTCTGAGTTGCAAATTATATAGATTCCACTTCCTCTAGGATACCGAGATGTATACCAAAAAGAAGAATACATAATTGTAATTTGTGATTTCAGGAAAATAAAAAAACCTATAACGGAAATTGGATTTAATAGAATAACAATTGGAAGTAAAAAAGCCACACGTTGTAATTGTGTCGCTTCCTGCAATGGGTTATTCCATCCCTGCCTACCATCCTTCAAATTTTGCATGTCTTCATGAAATCATAGATGCTTTTAATTCCTTCAAATTTGAGCGTCAAAAACTAAAAATTTGCATTGTATCTGTTGCGGATAACATTTTGTGAAGTCAAACTGTAAATTTTGGCTAGAATCTATAGATCTGAACCTTTTACAGCCTATAATAGCGAAGAAAAGGTTTATGGAATAAACTGCATATCCCTCCAAATCAAGCCACGAGAGCCAACGATTTACTTGACTGCATTACTCCCATTCTTAATCAAAATCTCAAACAGGTGAATCAATCCATTATTGAGGCCATTGAAGAGTTCTCGACCACCTTTCATGTCAGTGAGGAAGAAGCAGCCATCGCACTAAGGATTGACACTGTAACCAGTTGGATACATCTGCAAATTGCCAAAACAGACAGACCTGATATCCCAATGGGATTTACAATAGACTAGAAACAAGAACTTGCCATCGCTTTCTACAGTGACGCCCAGCTCCACAAAAGACTCATCCTTTTCATACCAGAAAAATTGAAATAGCAATTGCTGCCGCTACCCTGTTTCAGGTGAAAACACTGCTTTCTGCTATATCTAGGATATATTCATTTATACAGTACAAAATCCATTTGGATGCCTTTTCATATTACCTTGGGTTATAGAGGTAAGTTTAATTTAAAATATTGCAAATTTATGCATCCATGAAGTGAAATATATCAATGTTCATCAACAATTTATCCTTTAAAGCATGTCAGGCAACACAATTATATATCCAACTAAGTCGGTCAACAATATGAGCTTCTCTGCACCCAGAGAAGCTACAATTTCCCCTGTCACAGTATCAGCATTGATATTGTACTTGCTAATTTACTTTTCTGTAATTTCTTGTGGAATTTTGACAGTTGAGAATGTGTGCGGTGGGTATTTTATGGAATAATAAATTCTTGAATTATAGAGCTGCATAATATTTTCTTGTTTGCCTTTGCTGTGGGTATTTTTGGGCCCTCAAATTATAGGGCTGTCTAAGCTTTTCTTATTTGTTTTATTGCCATTGTTACAGTATTTGCACTCTGTGTATTATATAAACTTGAAAATTCCTCTAGTGAAGTCATTGTCTCCTACTGGTCGTGTTGATATAAAAAGGTTTGAAGTCTGAATGTCTGAAAAATTTGTAATGGCTGGATACAGATTCATCTAAATACAGAAAAACAAAAACCAACATTTAACATACCTTTCCTGTCATCGTTTTCTCCTCTCTCCCCGCCTCCTTTGACTCTTTTTATCTCCGAGTTCAAATGGTTCACAGACATTATATATAGCAATTGTATATGTGGATTTTAATTTTTTTCCAAATACTTTGTGTGCCTTTTACTAGCGACATACCTCTGTAGTCCTGTCATCTCAAATCCTACTGAAAACCCTTCTGAATGTTGCTTAAGATTCCTTATGTGCCTGCAAAGGAAAATCTTAATTTTTTTGATTTAGGCATCACTATTGTAATAATCAATAACAAATAATATCGAGTTTTGAGATCCACTTTTTTTTAATTAAAGGAATTGTTTTCCATCTCTTGTTTCATTTAAGCTATAATATTGATTACAAATTATCTGTTTCAGGAAATGAAAGATAATAAATTTTAGTTGTTTGATTTGGTCTGCGATGATATGAGGTTGGAATTTACATGGGGCACGAGGGATCCACCTGTGGGGTTAGTTTAGGGAAGATTTCTTATTGTTCAAGGTCATAGAAGAAATGACAACTCATGAGAAATGGGCAATGGAAAGAATGCATCCGGTAACGAATATTACACACTATTAATCCCGAAGATGATATATGAAAGTGATGTGAAGGTATTAATTATGCCGGAAGAAGTTTTTGAGGCTAATTTGTGAAATATAAAATTTCAAAGAGTCGTCAGTGACCTAATTTCTGAATTATGTGTATAGTATTGGAGGTATTTTGTGAATTGTGTTTTTGCGTGTGAATTTATGAATGAAGAGTATTTATAGCCTTTTTAGAAATGGGTTGTTAGACTATTAATAGTTGTGAATTGGGTTGTTAACCTATCAATGTTTTTGTGAATTGGGTTGTTGGCCTATAAATATTTGTGAATTGGGTTGTTGGCCTATAAATATCAAAGCTTTCTACAAAACACTTCTTAATTCATCAATCTGTGCTTGAAAAATAAGTCGTTTGTGTTTAAGAAATCTAAAACAAATAAAGTCGTCTTTTCTGCTGCTTTACTTTTTCTGTCATGAAGAAGACTTAGAACCATTGCAAGAATAAACAAAAGTTGTGAGAGAAATAAGATCAATAGCTCTCCATCATTCGAGGGTATCCTGAGGTAATGGTAATCTTGCATCACCAAAAAAATATCGGTGGGGCCCTAAGTTTTCTTGGTGCTTTGGCATTCATGGAGATGGATTTTGGATTTTAAAACAAGAGATTTGAAATTTT
The DNA here is from genome assembly GCA_018340775.1 of Taxus wallichiana var. yunnanensis. NCBI lineage: Eukaryota > Viridiplantae > Streptophyta > Pinopsida > Cupressales > Taxaceae > Taxus > Taxus wallichiana. The sequence goes on along the minus strand of CM031242.1, from coordinate 539,573,799 downwards.
CAATGAAGGGGAGGACGTTGTACACCTCTTCAAGTATCTTGAGTGAGCTCTAAATGACCGAGCATAATCAATGCTTGTAACTATTTTTCGATGCATTAATGAGGAATGTTATTTCATCTATACATTTACATGATCAACATTGTTGTCCTATTCATTCCATAATTGTGTTTGTGTAGTGATAATTTTGTCATAAAAGACTCATCCAACAATTGGGAGAATGATTAAAGTTTATCACAGGAGTCATATTTCTATTATTGCTCATTTTCCTATCCTCGAAGAAGACTGGAAACTATTGCAGGAATAAACAAAAATTGTGAGAGAAATAAGATCAATAGCTCTCCATCATGCGAGGGTATCCAAAAATGGTAATCTTGCATCACCAAAAATATTAGTTGGTGGCCCTTTTAATTCTTGGTGCTTTGGCATTCATGGAAATGGATTTTGGATTTTAAAACAAGAGATTCAAAATTTTCAATGAAGGGGAGGACGTTGTACACCTCTTCAAGTATCTTGAGTGAGCTCTAATGGCTGAGCATAATCAACTGCTTGTAACTATTTTTCTGATGCATTAATGAGGAATGTTATTTCATCTGTACAGACTATTATGTTGTCCTATTCATTCCATAATTGTGTTTGTGTAGTGATAATTTGTCATAAAAGACTCATCCAAAAATTGGGAGAATGATTAAAGTTTATCACAGGAGTCGTCTTTTTGTTGCTGCTCATTTTCCTATCACCGAAGAAGACTGGAAACCATTGCAGGAATAAACAAAAGTTGTGAGAGAAATAAGATCAATAGCTCTCCATCATGCGAGGGTATCCTGGGGTAATGGTAATCTTGCATCACCAAAAAATATCAGTTGGGCCCCTATTTTCTTGGTGCTTTGGCATTCATGGAGATGGATTTTGGATTTTAAAACAAGAGATTCAAAATTTTCAATGAAAGGGAGGACGTTGTACACCTCTTCAAGTATCTTGAGTGAGCTCTAATGGCTGAGCATAATCAGCTGCTTGTAACTATTTTTTTGATGCATTAATGAGGAATGTTATTTCATCTGTACAGGACTGTTATGTTGTCCTATTCATTCCATAATTGTGTTTGTGTAGTGATAATTTTGTCATAAAATATAAGAGTTTGCTTCAATATTCAGTATTCAGTATAAGGTTAGAGATTGATAGGGTTCTTCTATTTCAAAATATGAATCTACAGTGTACAGATCCATTTTTTTCATAACATAATCATTGTACTCACCGTGTAGGATGTCCCACAGACTTCCGTTTACCATGTAATCATAAAACAACAGGTTTCCATATGGAAAAAGTGAATATCCATGAAGACGCACAAGATTTGGATGCTTGATGCTTCCAACTCAGATTGCAATTGTGTAAAATTAGCAGACTCGTTAGGATTGTGAAGTGTAAACCTACAGAATAGCATGATATCGAAATGAGGTTTCATTCACTCTGGTTGCCTCAGTTGCTCTATTTTGGTTGCCCCTATGGAGCAAGGTAGGGGGATTAAATTTTTGTGCCTACTTATATCTAGCCTCCCAGTGTGAATATAAGTTATGCTATTTTTAAACAGTGCTTGTAGCACCATAGCCAATTATATATTTCTCATTTAGATTTTTTGTGGTTCTCATTATGTCATTGTACATGCACATTTTAATTGTAGATATAATTACAGATAAAATACAAGAATAATATGTTTATTGGGTTTTTGTTCTCTTTAAATGCTTTGCTTGCATGATCGTAGATCACGTTGACATGGAAAAGCATAAATGTAGGTCCAGTATTAATCTTGTGATGAACTTCCCCCTCGTTAGAGGATTGAACTGATATAACAAGAAAATGATGTAGGTCCAATAAGAGTGACAATGGTTGGGCATTGAAGTGAAATTTGTAACCAGATTTTTAAAATTGGTATGGACATGAATTGTTTGACAAAATACCCCAAAGAATTATACTTTGAATGCCATTCAATTTTCTTATTCTTTCTATTCTAAACATGTCAATTTGGTTGCTACTTTTGTCCTACTCTTCCTATCCTCTTAGATCCTATTCTATGTCAATTGATTTATGTGCATATCGTTTAGTGCTCGACTACCAGAAAAAATACCTTCAATCCAGAACAGACACTTTGTTCATGTTGCTAAGCTGCAGTTTCAAAAAATGATTCTTCAATACGTTAGATATACAGGATTTTCATCATGAAAAAATAAAATGAACAAGCTAATCATAACTTTCAGGATTTACATCTTTAGTATGTTTAACAACTAGATGTGTGCCTCACTAAAGGTCGACCTGTTATCAAAATATCTCAATTGGTTATATATGATAGAATTTTGTTGTTTCATAGATCTTCTTAGATGGCATTAAACTTATGTTTGGTATTCTTATGTCCAGTTTGTCAACATTTTAATATGAGCATATGCGTAGCAACTGAGACAAGAAGAAATTTTCCAATATTTTTGAGAACTGCAGTGGACGAATTTAATTTATGCGTTATCAGAAACGAGGTCTTGGACTATGTATTTTACCTAATAGGGATCCAAGAGTAGATGATGTTTTGTTATACCAATGTAAGAAAAGTTGAAAAGGTGAATAGGCTTGCAAGGCAATGTATCCATGGATACATGGTGTCAATATGTTTGATATGTACTAATCTTGCCTTATCCAATGTACTTGGATCCGTGGATCTATTCTATCTAAGCGAATGCAAATGTAAGGGTAAATAGTGGATTTCTTTACTAGAGGTCATCAATTTAATATTGCTTTTATAAATGTATAATAACGTTTGCAAATGATTCTACATCTGAATTGATACGATAACTACAAGGATATTTTGTGATTCTGTAAAGTCTGCCATGACATTACGTATTGTGACCAATGGCATTACATATTATATATATTCTTAATTACCAATTAATGACAAGGATAATTACTTAAATTTACTCTTCTTCAAGAAAAGGGAGCATACTTTAATTGCATATTTATCTAGATTTATTGCCACTTGTTTTCTATCCTCTTGAGAATTTGATGGTTGTATGTTTGTTCCTATGTCCTAGAGGATGATAGGGGCACTGTAACTTAGAATAATATAGTAGTAACCAATAATTGTAGTAAATAACAATGAAGATATTCATGAAAGTCATCTTAACTTCAAAATTAGTTGTCACCTTTGAATGTAGGCAAAGAATATTAACTTTAATTTAAATAGTTTGTGGTTATTTATCATCATGAATTCTAGCGATCTCTGTTTTGCTTAGCTAAACTACATTAGATTAATTAGATAGACTTTATTTCTTGCATTAATCCACTTATAAAATATGCAAATGTACGGAATTCTTCGGGTATTCATGTTTAGTTCAAATAAAATAGTCTGCAAAATGCTACCACTCGTGATATAAGATTTGCAAATGTATATGTACGAATTTGTAACAAATTTGAAATGTAGAGATAGAACCTTTAAATGTAATGCTTCATCTATATTCCTACACTTACAAAATCAATCACACCCCTTATCAACATCAATTACAAAAGTAATAATTATCCCTCTAAATAAAATAACATATACACAGAACAGCTAGGCACTCATCTGGTACACCCATGGCCACGATTACACCCATCAATAAATGCAAAGCCACGCTGCCTTCTTCTTCATTTTTCCACTCTGCACAGCCCAGGTAATTCAAATTGACCTAAATTCCTGATTTCAACTAAAATTTCAAATCTACTGCTGCATACCCTTTTAAAACTTTAGTTCTGCAGGACACCCAATGGAAGCAGGACTTCTTTTAAGCTTATCTTCTCAAGAACCTCGTTTAAAATTCGTGCAGCAAAGCTCCCAGCAGGAGTAAGTAAAACATAAATTGCACGCTTAAATTTTGTCCGAAAATGTCTGTACTGTAGTTATTGAACTGTAGAATTATTAATGCAGGTAGAGGGTCCCAAAGAAGAGCCAAAGCTTCCAGTTTCCTTTTTGGGGTTTACAAGAACCGCTGAAATCTGGAATTCTAGAGCATGCATGATTGGCCTCATTGGTACATTCATTGTAGAGATGGTAAAACCCAATTTTTCTTTTTTTTAACTGTCTTGCTTTTGAGATTATATGTGATGGATTTTCGGATGAATTGCAATTGTAACTAATTAAGCCAGTTACTGCCATAATTCAGCAAAACTATTTACCATAAGCCCAATTTCAATTTTTAAATGCTTTCACTTTCTAGTGGCCCTTAGGACTGTGTATAAACAATCTTACAATTAAGGAAAATCGTGGGGTTTTATTTTATTTTTGTGCTGTTTGGCTAGTTTCTGTGAAAATTTTCAATCAATAGATTTGTTAATTACCAAGTTTTCCGAAAAACTATTTGCCAAGATTTTATATAAAAGATTCGGGCTAGATTAAAAAAATCATCGTTTTCCTCAAACGGTAGCCTGTAATGCTTATATTTCTTAATTTTTGATGGAAAGATTAGCAGACTTTTCTATGGGTATAAATATTTTCATTTTTCGAAATGTTCCCTGCTTAGATTCATTAGTGTATTGTCTGAAGCAAGTCGCAGAAGAAAGAAAGAAAGACAGTATATGAATGTCCACAAGTGACCAAAGAGGTCAATGGGACTGTAAAAGCATAACTAGTTAGGAATATACAAATGGAAAATATTACAACTCAATATTGATCATTCGCCAATAGAATCAGAAGCATCAGTCACGCTACCTATTTGAAGATTGTCTCCATGATAGTCTAAGAATGTCAAGAGGAGAATGGCCCATGCTAAGGGTAACTAGTGATGCTAATCTGGGGCACTGGATATACCATTCTTAACTCCCAAAGTTGTTGAACTAATGTTGGAGTTGATGTAGATTGTAAGGCACGTCTGACGCGATTTCCTTGGCTTGTGCCGATGCTGCCAGTTACTACTGTACTTTGATCATTGGCTCGAGGACTGTTGGTTGATCTGGTAGCCAATACAATACATCTTGTCCTGTCCTAGCCATATCTCCCATCTACAAAAAGAAATTGCTTTACGTTTTGTACCATTTGCATCAAGGAGAGGTTTAAACAAGGAAATGGTCTATCAGATTGGCCTAGATAGTTGTTGAAAAGTCTGTGTCTTAAGAGATGTCATCTCTAAAAAAAGGGGACGCAAACATCTCTTGTCAGGATAGCGAAAAAACGCAGAAAGTTACCTACAGCACACTTGAAGAGGCAAAATACCTCCCTTGAATGTCATAGTAGATCAAACTCCTTTGACTACATCTTCCTTTGAAACGGCTATTTTGTTTCCAAGGAAAAATGCAGTATTTATAGTATTTTGAAAAATGTAGGCGCAACATTCACATTGCCAATTTGAAGATTGTCTCCATGAGAGTCTAAGAATGTCATTAGGAGAATGGCCCATGCTAAGGTTAACCAGTGATGCCATTCTGGGGCACTGGATATACCCTTTCTTGACTCCCAAAGTTGTTGAACTCATGTTGGAGTTGATGTAGATTGTAAGGCATGTCTGACAAGAGTTCCTTGGCTTGTGCCGATGCTGCCAGTTACTACTGTACGTTGATCATTGGCTCGAGGATTGTTGGTTGATCTTGTAGCCAATACAATACATTTTGTCCTGTCTTAGCCATATCTCCACCGTCTACAAAAAGAATTTGGTTGATGTTTTATACCATTTGCATCAAGGAGAGGTTTAAACAAGGAAATGGTCTAGCAGATCGTCCTAGATGGTTGTTGAAGAGTCTGTGTCGAAGAGATGTCATCCCTCAAAAAGGGGACGCAGACATCTCTTGTCAGGATAATGAAAAAATGCAGAAAGTTACCTCCAGCACTCTGAAGAGGCAATAATGCCTCCCTTGAATGCCATAGTAGATAAAACTCCTTTGACTACATCTTCCTTTGAAACGGCTGTTTTGTTTCTGAGGAAAAAATTAAAAATGCAGCATTTATACTATTTTGAAAAATGTAGGTGCAACATTTGGAGTCCAAGAAACCAAAAACCAAGAATTCAGATCTCAGATGGCAATGTTAAATCAAAAACCTCCCAAAGATACCACCTGAACACTAGAGGGACTCTTGCAGAGAATAACAAAACCAAGAACAAATTGGTTCCACCATAATTAGATAACCAAGAAGAAAACAGCATTCCCAGGTTTAGCCCTACAAACAAAGAATAACTATTGCTCCATCTCCTCAGAACTCTCTCTCTAGAGTGCTTTTTGAAATTCACGACATTGACTTGGCAAGAAAGGTCTTGAGACCAATCCTTTGCTGGATACAATTTGCTTATTGAAAATACCATTTCATTACTTCGAGTATAGAAATTTGAAGCTCTATTGAACCAAGTTTATTATGCTTTCGGGAATGTCATCTTGAGATTTTTTATGCTTTCACAGTCCACAAATTGGAGAGAATATCTTCTGGGTTCAACTGTGTGAGATTTTTATGCTCTGCGTGTTTCAAACCATAGCCTATGATTCATTATCAGGAGGAAAACAAATATAATGAGAAATACGGACCAAGCTTCCCTTAAATAGAATGACACTCTCTCTTCAAACGGTCAAAAATCCTGTTCACAACATTCTAACCATTGCAGAAGAACATAAAAAACCATGGTGCGATGGAAAGGAGGAAAAGGATTCACCATGGAAAATATTAATGATTTATAAGTTCTAAAGATTTTAAGTTACAAGACATAATAAGGTGAAATGTACGTCTTAAGATTTATGACAGAGGGAATTAAAGTTTACCAAAGCCAAAAGCTAAAGTTTGACTTTTTAAAGAATGGTGTGGAGAAGAAAGAAGAAAGGCCCTATTTTAATTAGTAGAGAAGAATGATGAAAACAGGTGTTTAAGGAATCAATGGAAGTATCAAAAAAGATTAAAAACCAAACATGTGTAAAAGAATAAAAACCAGCTGAGAAGGGGACATGGTTAGAATGTTCTTCTGCAAAGGTTAGAATGTTGAGAACCGGATTTTTTGACCGTTTGAAGAGAGAGTGTCATTCTATTTAAGGGAAGCTTGGTCTGTATTTTTCATTATATTTGTTTTCCTTCTGATGACGAATCATAGGCTGTGATTTGAAACGCATAGAGCATAAAAATCTCACCCAGTTGAACCCAGAAGTTATTCTCTCCAATGTCATCTTGAGTTATATTGAATTTCAAGTAGATAAGGAAATGTATTCAACATACCAGACAGATATTGAGAGCTTGAAACCGGAATGGAGTATGTGCAAATGCTGGCAATTTTTATTTCAGATAATACACAAATCAATATGTAGACTTGGGCAGATGGGCATCCCAAAGATTGATCTCATTATGTTATTGGTCACACCTGAGAAACTCCCCATGTAGGATCTGTTTTAAGGGCGAAAGTGTTCTAACTGCATTTTACTAGACCTTTTACAAAACCACAACTCTTCTTGATAATGTCAATAAAAGGGCCTTTGCAAATATAGATGCTTACTGTGATTGAAGCTCACCGGGGATTCTTGAAGACTTACAAGTCAAGATTAAAGAAAAATTTATGTAAAAACTGTCTGAGGGTGAATAATTTTAGACACGTAGCAATGAGAACCTCAAATGAGGGATGCTACAATATTTTTGCTTCTTTAGAAATCTGAAATTGTATGTTTGAATTCCTTAAAAGCGGCAAAGGATTATCAAATGAATGCCTGCATAAGAATATTGGCCTTAAGAGGTAAAATCTCTGAGTTAGATTAGCACCCTACAAGTTGGCATACTACTGGAAAATGCCCGGAGTGCCTGGGAGAGGATACTTACTTAGAGAGCATATGGAAACATACACTTTTTCCCTTGAAATCTAGAAAATGACAAAATGTAAGGGTCTTAAGTATCACAAACAACCATTGTGAGTGAAAAGCTGTTGTAATAGTGTCAAATGATAGCTTGTAATGGTGTGAAATGATAGGTTATGTAAGATCTGGCCCCAATATAGCCTGGAACGCCCAAATTGACAGAAACTAACATCAAACTATTACAAGAGCTTTACAAAAGTCTTGAAGGCGGTGATGTTTCTGAATTGGGAGCTTGGGAATGATTATACTTTGTGTGTGTCTGTGCATGCTTGTGTGTGCGGTGTGTGCGCGCACACACACACATGGCCCATTGGGCAGACCATGTACCCAGCATACATCTGATAAAGGATGCATTGTTTCAAACTTTCAAGTAGAAACATAGTGTCTTGTCTTCTGAAGATGCTGAAGAATAATTTGGTGACCAAGTTCAAGTGTGGGCACCTCAAACTGAAAATGCTCTCACCTCTTACAGAAGAATCTTACTTTGAAAGGCTTTGTGTATCCTGAAACTAATGCAGTACGTAATCAAATGGGAAACTAATTATACAGTGCATATTAGTTTGGCTAGAATTTTGGTTTGATATTACGACACAGGTAGGAAATGCCCCAGTTATTTCTGAGGTTAGGTAAGCCTAATTAGGGTAAGCCCATTGTCACCTAGAGATGTGGGATGGAGTATCCTCAATTGACACAGTGGTCTCCTCATCTGAATTCTATCTTTTGAAATCGGTTGATCAATATTTACCTAGTTGTATCTTTTGCATATCATCAATTAATCCTCATGTTTGAGGACTTGATTTCTTACAAGGAATGGTGGCAATTGTTTGAGGCAGTCTAGTAACCATCTTCATTAACATATTACCCATATTCATATCTCTCGTCCCCTGTTTCAAAATGACATCCCTATCCCTTTACTCGGATTCTATTCCACATCTTTAGATGGCTGGTATTTTAAGAATGAAAATAAGATGCATGGTATCCAACGAGGAAGGCTCAGATGTTGCATTATTTTTTTCCCTGCCTTTGTGCTTCCTGTCATTTCTTTTGTCAAATTTCATTTTACATTTTAGGATGCCCATCTAATTGAAACTTTTGTGTATCTTGGCATTCATTTTTGTAAAGCATGCTCATTGTATATTGTACTTCAGAAGCTAATAAATAAGTCGTATTCCTGTGATACAGCTGATTCAAAAGGGAATCCTACAACTAATTGGGGTTGAGATTGGGAAAGGCCTTGATCTGCCTTTATGATCATTTGGGCATAATGTTCTAGCAAATGATTTAACTCCTTTTGTAGCATTTATATTGAGTTGTATTGTAGTGCTTACATTATTTCTTATGTGCCAGAATGTCATTTCCACATCTATTTATTAAAATATAAAATTGATGCTACAGAAAAAACTATAGAGCAATGCAGCTACTTGAATGATTTTTCCTTCCATTCTTATATTCATTTTATGGATTATACCGTTGGTTTGCAATGTTTTCCAATCAGTCCAACTTCCATATCATACAGAGAATGTAGTGAACAGCACATCAAGGTTGAGGCAAATATAGAAAAATGAAATTGAACAAAGATATAAAAGTTTATTGAATGTTTATTAGCTGGGATCAGCTGCCCTGGTCAGCTTTTGGGAATGAGAAGCCAGCAATGATTTTCAATATAATGACAAAGTTTTAACTAATTGGAAGGATCTAGTTTATGTGTAAAACATGTTAGCTTATCTATTAACATTAACAAACAAGAGATAAAATACCAGGTGTTGCCAGGGAAAAGGCTCATGAGGGCTCTTAATTGCCCAAGGGCAAAAGCTTGCTCCCTCATAACAATTTAAAAGAAATTATTAACTAACAAAGATGACAAGAGCATCTACCTGCAATACAAAATTCTATCAACTGAAATCATTTTCTATAATTATGAGTACTCCTCTGAGTTTCAATGTATGATTATATAGTAGCTCTAAAATACACTTTGGTATAAAGTGTTCCGCCATTTTTGTAGCATGATCCCGTTTTCTTTTTGTTATATCAAGGCCATCTATGTATGATAATGTTGTAGTTAGCAATTTATAATTGGATGGCATATCCAAAGATTTTCTAAGTAACCTCTGTAGCAGCTTTTGTCCAAAGTTTCTAATGAGCAACCTCACTACTCGTGGAGGAAACACAGACTGGTCTTGTATGTGGCATGTTCAATATTTTCTTTGTATATCCGTGTTGCAAAACATAGTTTGTCAATGCAAGTAGGCTGGTGATACAAAGAGAATTGCCGAGCATCTAGATTAGATGTTCAAGTGTTTCTTGTGGACTGAAACTATCAAACTTCATGTTGCAAACATTTGGAGTTCCATTATAAGAGTGGAGTCTTCAAAACATTAATTTTGTAGTGCGTCTTCTTAGCCTCTTGAGCTATCAAATTGTATGGAAAGTAAAGCTCAAAGCTATGTTGAATCAAATACCAAATGAACTCAATGAAGATTTGAACAACTTGATAAATTTTACATCTATATCAATTTCATTCATATTAGACTCGAATCATGCAATAATAAGATATGCACACTAGGAAACCGTAGCCAAAATATACTCTTCATAATAAGTTGATTACTTTTCTCAATAATCTTGCAGACATGCCATTTCTATCCTTTTATACACACATTGGCCATGCATTTGTTTCAAGGATGCAACGAAGCTACGATCCATGGGACCGCTAGTCAATGTTTACACACTAAAACAACGAAGTCTGTCGATCTATAAACTAATGGTAAGGGGTGCTTGCTAAAGAAGTCGGATCTCAACAAGCTTGTGCTTCCCATAATAATGAAAAATTATTACTAGTATTGTTCAAAAGTGGCTGGAGCAATGACAAATGTTTTTTTTCCTATTTGCCATATTATTTTATTAATTCCAAATAAATAGTGCATTTAGGAGGGCTAAGTGCCAAATTTCTCCACGAGCATATTTCCTAACGGTTGTGTGCCAAACACTACAATTTTGTTACCTTTTTAATCATCTATTTTGGTTATAAGTTTTTTTTTGCAACATTGTTAAGAAACAATGGTGTACTTTTCAAGCATATGTTAATAACTTGTGTGATAAGTTATTAGTATATTCATTGTATTTTATAAATATGATTATTGATAAGACCCAGCTACATGATAATAAAAATATACAAAAATAAAACCATGTACGTTAAATTATGCAAAATAAAATATGGTGGGCACAAATGTACCCTAATATTCAATGTACTTAAATATAAAGAAATTATTGAGAAAGGTAGGGTAACATATAGTGGATCAACAAGTCTATGTCAAACAAGTCTAAACCTCCGCTTGAGAGAGGCTATCATAAGTCAAAAATTTGTAAGTGCCTTGCCAAGCACCCCGGTTTGGTGTTTTGGTGTGGACTTGTATTTACTGATTAATTGACCCAAGATGTCTCTATAACATGTCTTCTAAAGATCATAGGGTTCGGGTAAGCTCTTAACCTACCCAATACACATTCGTTCACTAATAACCAAATACCATAAGCTATGTATTGCACAGGTAAGGCATGCCATATACCATTTACTAGGTACATTTATTCCTATGCTAAAAAAACAACTTACATATACAAAATTGGGAAAATCAAGATAAATCATCCTTGTTTCAATGGACCACTCTACAAAAAAAACAAATCATGACGACAAAAAAACAAGAAGCCCGTAGAACAACTCTAAACAACTAGATAAAGCATATGAAAAACAAAAGCATCTAAGCAAAAAGAGCTATTAGGAGGACACACTAAGGGCCCTCCTTCCCTACCGAGATAACAATTTTTATGCTTAGTTGAGTGCCTCCTCCTTCTATAACCTCTCTAACTCGGTTTTCCTTCCTCACTTCTTTATATGAGAGAGAAAATTAAAGGGGAGATACCTTTTACACTAATGATAGCAAGAGCGTCTTGAAGCAAAGGTTCAACTTCCAAATTTGAAACCAAAGGACCCTTTTTGTGCCTCGACGAAGACATTGGTAAACCTACATGGGAAATCCCCTTACCCTCAGCTTCAGAACCAAGACCACAACCTTCCTCCTCTTGAATGTTTACAAGAGCATCTAAAACCTCCTTGCTCAAAGAAAACTTAGGATTATTTGGAGGTGAGTTTGAAATATCCTCTGCCTGAATGTGAAATTTCCTTGAAAGTGCTTATCTTAATTCTTCCTTTGTCAAATTTTCACCGACCATAAAATTTTCAATGATTTTGCCAAATTGTGTGTTGGGCTTGCCAAGTTGCTTCTTCCAAATATGAGTGTTCGACCTTTGACTTCTATCATGTTGAAGGGGACACTTGAAAACTATGTGTAATCTATTAACATTAGAAACATCCTAAGAGTGATCTCCATAATCAATGTTATGAAACCATGATCCAATAGAGGAGACAATTTAGACAACTTGTAAGATCCCGAAATCTTGCATCCTTTTCACACATTTTTGCAAAAACTTTGTTCCTTTCCATCTACCATGTTCTCCCCGATGAACTCCCGGATGGCTCTAGTAATCAACTTCAACATTTCCAAATTATCCAGCTTTTATTGGTAGTCTATATAACAATGCCCAAAGGGGATTTTCAAAGATCTCAACTTAAGGAACAAAAATGGAGACCAAGGGAACACACACAAATCCCTATAACCCATAAACCAAGGTCCCCATTGAAGAACATTACACACCAAGACATGAGAAGAATCTAAATAAAGTGATTTTCTTGGAATTGATGACAACTTGTGTCAATCATGGCCATCCATTCATCCTAATGAAAGCTTTAAAGTTTAGATTAGATTCTTAATTTTTGTGATATTTTACTTGATTTTTTCTCATATGTTTTGTGTCCTTATCACAAGGCAAGGGGACACAACACATAAGCACCATAAGTATTTTTCTATTGGGGTAGTAACAATAAATGGTGTCCTTCACCTTGGGCTTCTAACCTTCTAGCATCTTCTTCATTTGGCAAAGCTTTTGGTGCATGTAATGCCTTATAGGTCACCTTTGTCTTGCAATTATTATCAATGTGGGATTAATCGAACTACAACTTAATCGTGTATTTGTGTTAATTAATTGAAGCCTTATACAAGCAAATTTAGTTAGATTATTAATTCATATAGGATTTGACTTGTGTATGTTTAAGTTGTCTCGGGATAACATCCATGAAGGAGACCCAACCCATTTAACTCATAAGTCATGTAATCATTTGTTAGTAGGGGGAAGGAATGGTGAATGTAATTTGCCACTATGACCTTCTTCCCCTCTAGCCTCTTTCCCTATTAGAAAAGCTTTAGGAACATGTAATGCCTTATAGGCCACCTTTGTTTCACAATTCTTACCAATGTGGGGATGAACCCAACTATGACTTAATTGCATATTTGTGTTAATTAATTTTAAGGCTTCCACAAACAATTTTATTTAGTGTTGGCTAGATTTTCTGCATAACACAAAACCTAGGCAGTCATGAGATAAATCTCCCTCATTTAACCGGTGAGGCTCCCGTGTCAAATTTGTCAATTTAAGTATGCTAATATCTAAATGGGGTTTTACTTTAACTACTCAGTTCATGAACCATAACTAAACAGCTTACGTAAAGTAAGCAAGCGTTGTTTAAAGAAAGGAAAGTTATAGAAGAAGGTAATTACGTAAACACATAGAAGAAATGGGAAAGATGTGCATCCCAATCAGTAGATGGCAGAGCTGATTGCATGCACATAGAAGAATCCAATAGATATAAACATAGAATTCTAAAACAAAGGCAGCTCTAGATCCAGATCTAAAATAACACAAAGTTTATTAAGAGATCTAAGATTAAAAGCAAGAAACACAGTACACCGTGACACAAAGTTCTCCGAAACCTGCTCCTTTGTATTCCTTTGCTCCAAGTGGCTCTCAGGGGTTCAACACAAAGTCTAGAACACAAGATTGCTGCTTACAAATTCTGATCATTAACCCGGAGGTTCTTCTCCTACTTATAGAATGTAGGAGGGAAAGTACAAATGGGAAATCTAACTGAACTAAAACATAAACAACAAGTAAAGATGACATTTGGCAATCATCCTCAACTAACTTCTCCTTAAGTGACACATGTATCACTTAACTAATAGAATTGTTCCACATGACTTTTAAGTAATGGTTGCAAAACCAATAACTTAAAGTTTTACAATTTCATCCGGAACATAGAAAATAGAAGAAGAAGTCATGTCAGCTGTAACATTTATGTCTTCTTTTTGTTCTGATATCGGATATACTTGTCGAATATGTGATTCAACATCTTCCCATCTGTTTTAGCCACTGCTTCCTTCTCTGTCCTAAACTGCAGCAATTATTCATTCAACACTTTGATGCATGCTTCCACATCTTCCAAGCTCGGCCCAAACCTCACAATATTTACCTACAGTGCCACCAATCTGCTAATGGAATTCATCGTGAAAGGCTTAGTAGCTTTATCAATTCTCTTTTGTACCATCAGAAGAGACCCTTCCAGGGAATTAGGCACCTTGCTTGGAACAATCCGCACGTATGAAGTAACACCTCCGACCACGTCCTCCTCAGTGAAAGAAATGATACTGTCTGGTAAGGATGATGTCCTACTCTCAAGTGCCTACATCCTCTTCAGCAGAACTCTGCAGATCTCCAAACGAAAAGATACTGCAAACTCCAGCTGCTTCCCCTTCTCAACTTATCCGTCTGCACGATCTGCTCTGCAACCAATACATCTCTCGGCAGCTTGTTGATCTCGGCCAAAGTACTCAGGTTACTCTCAACAATTGTGTTCATGTCCACTATACTCGTCACCAGTTGCTGCAGCTAATTTGCCGCATCATTCATAACCTTTAGGCGGGCTGACACCTCTCCAAGTTGTACAATAGCTTGACGAATAATCAAATCCTTCCATTCGTCCAATAACTTTTACTTGATTGCTTGCATCCTCCATTTCATGCATAATATGATCACTCACCGCTCTGAAATGGGTTTGAATGGAAGGCTTAGAACCTTGGCTATAATCTCGCACAACTAAGATACCTACTTACGAAGCTCTTATTTATCTGCCTTTTCACTATCAAGTCTAAGGAATAGAGCATTTATCAATGTCTCCATATATATCCTGCTTCAATCCTTCTATGGTGGCTTGACCGAGGGGTACTTTGGTTACTGTAACATCTTCTACCGTGAGCTCCTCCTCCTTCTTTCCTTCTGTCGGAATTGATATCTCAGCAAACTTCTGCCCTGATTCCTCGATGATCAACCTAGAAGTTGCTTTAGCAACTTTAGGCCTTCTGTCTTTTCCTTAGGCTCTAAAGTAACTACAAGTTGTGTTCCTCCAAGTTCATCTCCACTCTCGCTTCTGGAACCAACTGCGAAGCCAACCATTCCGAGAAGTTACTTCTCGGAGAATGAGAAATCGCTGAGTGCACTACCATCTCCCGCTCTGCATCCTCTCCATCAGAAAGTGCCATAGTGTTATGGCTGCCATCCTCTGAATCGTCCAAGGACAAAGCCCTTTCAAACTCCGCCATCTGCAGCTTTAACATCTCTTCTGGAATAGGTGATGAACGGAGTGGCTGAGGAGAGAAGATGAATGTCACCGGATCCAATGGAGGCCTGGAAGTGTCTGTTTGGTGTAATAACTGGTGAAGTACTGGGTGCTGGAGAAGCCAGAGCTAAAGTCATGGCCGTGGAAGTGATCTTCTCCTTTGATTGAGATCTTCTATGCACCTTCAACTTCTCGGACCTTCTGCTGCTTTCTCCTGCGTGCTTCCTCTTCAGGGAATCTCTGCGCTTGAAGTTGCCCGTGACTTGATTCATCAATGCTTCATCAAGGCAATATCCTTTCGTCAACAACCAGTTTGAAGTATTCACCAAAACAGCTCCAGACCTTTCTTCAATTGTATGGCAGCCTCCTACATTATCCTGAAGTACAGCTTTATCTCCTCCCATTTGATGGTAAGTGTCAAGTACCACATTCCCATCATCTTTAAGATCCGCAGGTATCCGCGCTAGTCCAAAGTCGAACACTTGCTTTGCTGATAGCATGCTGAAATCTCTCTTTCTAACCTCGTACTCACTTTTGCACTTCATCCAGAAATCTTCTAATGAAGACACATGTGCGTACTCTTGGGAGATCGTCTTCCCGGCTACTCCAAATGGATCGAAGTTCAGCCGTGCCGTGAAGAACTCTTGCTCATACTCAGATAACATCTACGCCTCCATCCCTCGAGCTCTATGAATGCTCGGCAAAGTGATAATGTCCGACAGTGATTGGAAAGAAGCCCGTAGACTTGTGCCATTTCGACTGAAGGTCGTGTATCTCCACAAGTTACCTCGCTTAGCTCCATAACGATCCATCTATCATTCGGATATATCCAGGCATCTTTAACCGGTTCACCGAAAAATCCAGTAACCTTGAGGTATGTGAAATCAGAACCGAATGAATAGACTACCAATCCTGATACGGCTTCCCACACTTCTTTGCTTACCTGTTGACCTTTAGGTCCTTGTCTAGCTTGCAAAATAAAATCGTAGAAGAATCCATCATTGACCACTTTGAAATCCTTCTCGCACATAGGTACGGTAAGCTGTGGGTAGCACTCGAAAATGGGGTCCTTAGAAAGAACGTCACATCTATCCAACTTGGAGAAGATGTCTTGTGAAGTACGCAACGTACATCAAGTAGGAAGTCATTTTGAAGTTGAATATACACTTCACGTTTTGGAGTTGCTCACCAATGTTGTTGCTAATAATTTCTGACCAATTGATTATGGAATCAACCTTGTTGTCTTCAATGGTCCTGATGAAAGCATACATCCATGTACGGAAAGTGTAAGCATTCGTCTCGCCATTAATCTTGCATAACAATTTGACAATATCATCGACCTCCTACACCAAATTGGACCGCGGAAGAGTTCTTGGGAACTTGGAAGGAGATATGAGCTTCTTCATGTATTTGTTATTCATTATGCTCACGCAATCAACTCTATGCTTCTCCCACCTGCTGCCGGCATCCTGAAGGCTAATGGAAGTCACCACCTTTCGTACTGGAATCTTCAAACAATAATTGATGAACTCTGCATCCAACCGAATTATTGTTTTCCCCGTAGCATCTCGCACTGATCTGGATGAAGGATGGTAAGATCTAGTGCACTCCATAATAAACTCTGGCAACTTCGTTGTGCATGGAAAGGCTGCAGCTCGAATAATTCCACTGCTTTTAACCGTATGCATGAGTGAAGTCTTTCCCGCTCTAGATCTATCAATCAATTCCGAAAGAGGTTTCGGACCTAGATTTGTGTCCCCTATGTCTGCAAGTTTGGAAGCGATGCATGACTCCGTTGTGCTTTCTTTTTCATCTCTCTTTGCCATGGCTTTGTCTATCTTTGTTTGAATAATTCTTTTTTTCTTACTTGGCGATTTCTTCAATACTGGTGTAGATCTGAATAATTCTTCAGATTCAGAGGATATATGCAATGTATTGGACATTGATTAAAGCTCCTTTTCCTTTGTAAAGCACCTGTAATGAATTCCTACAATTAATTTAGACAAAAATGGCCACTGGAGCATGAATAGTGAATTTTAATTGTAAAAATATGCACTTTTCAAACCTGCCCCAAAAATTGATGTTTAATTTGCATGCAAAGAGAGCATGAATCTTTCCAACTTCACCTGAGCACCTGTAATACTTATGCAAACAATTATGCAGACAAAAATCAACCTCTTTCAATGCATGCGCCAAAATTGGAAGCTTTTAGCCTTGGTTTCACCTTTGTCTGAGCAAAATCCTTCTTCAAATGGGGCGCACTTTTCCTCCTAGCTGCAATTTTTACCTGTGAATTAAATAATTCACCCTTATGGCAGCCCATGCTTATATAACCCTCATAATGCTATTTTTACACATCAGTTAAAGAGAAGAGCATGTTTCTATAATTAATAATTGCCCTTCTTATTACTGGCAATTAATTAATTAAAAATCATGCTCTTCTCTTTAACTGATGTGTAAAAATAGCATGTTTAAGGACAACCATCCAATAAATTAAATTAATTCAATTTAATCATCCACACTTCACTTCACTTAAGTTTCACAGTGTGCTTTGACCATAGCCACTGAAAATAGGAATTTATTTAATGATTTAATGCTTCAAAAAACATTAAATCTATCCTAAATGGGGCGCACTTTTTGACATGAAGGGGGCAACCTTTAAATAAATTAAATTTAATCACTTTAATCCATTTAATTCTATTTCTTTTATTCCCTTTGGCTTTGTTGACTTTCTTCCATGCTTGGGCGCCCTTTTTAGAAGAAAAATTAATTAATTTAATCCACTTTAAGGCTGCCATCTTCTCACCAAAGGGGGCACACTTTTTTGCATAATAGAATTCTATTTTTAAGAATTTATGACAATGGGATTCTTTACCCTGCAAGGCAGCCCCGGAAATCCCATGATCCACTTAAGTGATTTGACTTTGACAATGAGATTATTTACCCTGCAAGGCATACAATAAAATCCTATTATTTCACTTAAGTCACTTTCTTTTATTTCACCATGGGAATTTTTACCCTGTAAGGCGCATAAATAAATTCTTGTCACTCTCTTCTCTAACTTTACCACTATAGCTTAAGTGAATTTTATATCATGGGAAAAAGTACCCTGCTAGGTAGGTACAAAATTCCCACCTTGCCTGTTGCTTCTATTTTTCCCACTGCAGCTTAAATCCTTTGTTTTCCAAAAATGCGCCCAACCCCAGAGCTTTTTCACATCTGCACGACTTCGTCATTTCCCAAGGAACTGGACCTCCGATGACGACTTCCTCCGGGCATAACGTGCGTATATGTTTTCCAGCTGCTCCAGGCCAAGAATCAGGCTTACCCGACAAAAGAATTAATCCAGAGAAAATTTTACGAAAAACAAAACAGACAACACAAAAACACGAAAAATTGTCAAAAGTCGTAAATAAAGCCCATAACTTATTCCTTATTAAAACCCTTAAGTACATAGGAATAATGATATGTTCGATCATAACGAGAATTAAAACGAAGTCCAAATAGCCTCAAACAGGGCTCAAAATAATTAAATACAAATTTCTCATGAGACAAATCCCGGCGACTGAGAATATAACAATTTTGGGCATCTAGGTATTTAGCGAAAAAGGCTAATAGGGCTCTTTGGGAATATATTGACGCAATACAAGAACTTTCAGGCAATAAAAACACAAAACGACCCATTATTTTAAAAGTACGAAATTTTTTCGGATAGGGTAGTCGTAGATTTCATGATGAAATCTGGGGGACACCATGTAGATGATTAATTTATGTGGGATTTTACATGTGCATTTGTTAGTGGGGAAGAGGAACAACGAATTGGATTCCAAAACAATTTTAATTGCATTATTAATTTA
The DNA here is from genome assembly GCA_018340775.1 of Taxus wallichiana var. yunnanensis. Taxonomy (NCBI): domain Eukaryota; kingdom Viridiplantae; phylum Streptophyta; class Pinopsida; order Cupressales; family Taxaceae; genus Taxus; species Taxus wallichiana. Next base: position 539,554,566 of record CM031242.1, on the reverse strand, counting down.
TTTGGGATTTTGCATGTGTGTTGAAGACATCTCAAGATGACATAACACAAAAACATTATACTTTTATTGATGTCGATTCACCCAATCGTATATTTGTCTTAATTAATTAAAGATATCCACAAGATGAACTCAATAACTAATCATTGTTGTAATGATATTTTTTTATCATGTACAATGCGTCACTTTGAACTTCTCACCCTCTAGCATCTTTTCCTATTGACAAAGCTTATGAAGCATTTAATGCCTTATATGTCATCCTTGTCTCGAGTTCTTACCAATGTGATATCAACCCAATCGTGAATTTGTGCTAATTAGTTCAAAGGTTACACAAAAAAATTTAGTTAGATTATTAATTTATGAAAAAAATTATTTGTATATGTTTAAGTCATATGAAAATCACCTCCATGAGTAGTCATTAATCTAATAACATTTTACCTCATGTGTGTTTGGTAACTAGGATGAGCCAACCGGACCGACAAAACACACAAGCACCATAAGTATTTGATAAGTAGGGGGAGGAATGGTGAATGTAAACCATCACTTTGAGAATAACATTATGTAACATCTTTCTCAATTGAATAATCTATTTGTATTAATTAATTGAAGGCTTCCACAAGCAATTTTAATTAGATTATTAATTTGTGTAGGATTTTACTCGTGCATGTTTAAGTCATCTCAAGATAACCTACATGAGTAGTCATAACCCTAATGGCATTTTTCCTCATGTATTTTTGGTAATAATTACAAGTCAAAGGGACTCCGCTTAACGCACAAGCAAGTATTTGTTAGTAGGGGGTAGAATGGTGAATGTGATGCAATGCTTTGGGATTCTCACCCTCAGCCTACTTCCCCATTGAAAAAAGCTTAAGAGCGTGCAACACCTTATGTCTCCCTTGTTTTACAATTCATACTAATGTGAGATTAACCCAATTACATGTTAATCGTGTATTTGTGTTACTTAGTTGAAGGATTTGAAAAGTAGTTTAATTAACTTACTTATCAATGTGGGGTTTTACTCATGAATTGTCGTAAGTCATCTCAAGATGACCTCAATGAGTAGTCTTTCCCTAATACCATTTTCTAGCTTAACATACGAACACCATAAATATTTGTTATTAGGAGATGAATTGTGAATGTAATTTGCTTTGCTTTGGACAGTCCAACCAAACCCATGCCCAACCTAGAGACAATATCTCCCTATGCCCCATAAGGGACTCTAATTCTCTCATGATGGTTGACTCTTCCTCTCCCTAGTCATTTGTTTGAGATCCTTAAACCCAACACCTTGTCACCATTTATATTTATTTGGTATGCCTATCTATATAGATATGTTCTCACATCCTCTAGCATCTTTCCTTATTTGAAAATATTAGGGACTTTGTAATGTTTTAAACTCACCCTTGTCTTCCACTTCTTACTAATGTCGATTAACCCAATCTATATCATCTATTTGTGTCAATCAATCAAGGCTTCCACAAGCAATTTTAATTAGATTGTTAATTCATGTGGGATCTATACACAAGCAATGTAAGCAATTGTTAATAGGAAGCAAATGGTAAATGGAATATGTCGCTAAATGGGTTTCTCACTCTTTGGCCTCTTTCCCCATTGACAAATATTTTGAAGCACATAGTGCCTTATAGATCACCTTTTTCTTGTAATTCTTACCAATGTGGGATCATCCCAATTACAACATGTTGGAAAAATATTGGGTACTTGGAAAAATAGGTGACTTGGGCAATAGTGAGGGATGAAGTCTCTCCTCTATTTTGAAGGGAGGTTCCCTTTATTGAAAACAACACGAAACACGAAAATAAATGTTTACAATATTTACACTAAACTAACTTGTGGGGTGGTTTTACATCGAACACGAGAAAGATGAAAATGGGTGGAAAGAATGGAAGATAAAGAGAGATGTACACACAAATAAGAAAATGCGAGATCTTACTCTAATGCGTAAGGAAAAAACATCATTATAGAATCACCATTCAATAGTAGAATTTCATAGTACATGAAAGGAATTCAAAAGAAAAATGACAACACCAAAGAAATTTAAATACACAAAGTTCTACAAATCTCCTCAGTATTACAAAGTTTTAATAGACTCTTCCTTTTTAACAAAATTTTGGGCAAAATAAAAAATCCCTTTCCCAAACCCTTCTCGTTGGCAACTTGATTCGATGGTGAACCTACGGTTCCTCTCTAGTGACCTATTTCTCTTGGGATCATCCTCATCTTACATGACCCTATTGTTGAAGAGAGTGTATGGCATCCAAGCTCTTGAGTGTGCGTAGTCCTTAGGATGCAAGAAGACGTAGTATGGTGGCCTTTGGAAGGATTTTTCCTTTTAAGCACATAGCACCAATGAACTCAAAGACCATCTAATTAAACCATTTTTACTAATCTTTGCACCAATTCCTTTCTTATTTCATTAGTGTTTGAGGTCTCTAAGAGGGACCAATCCATAGGAGGAAGATGTAGTTACATGATTATTTCAACAAATACTAGCTCCAATGATTGAGTTCCATCATTAGGCATTCCCTTTGGTACCCACATCTCCAGGATACCTCTTATTTGATCAAGACTTATCCATTAATAGTCTCTTCATCGACTTTGTATTCATCGGTGCAATCCAATCAATAATCCTCAATTGTCGGCACATGGACATAAGAGGGGCCAAGGTGACTCTACATGAATCCCTTACTATCAAATTATTCCCTCCTCACATAAGAAGTCATCTTAAAATATGCCATATTACATTGATTATGATAAGCGTCCCCTAAGGTCCAACAAATGTAAAGAGTTAGAGAAATATAGAATTGACTTCCATCTTTCTTATTTTGTCTACATATTTTGTGAACAACAACTAATTTTTTCCATATTCCAATCAATAACACCTTGTCAAAGAGGAACTTGTGAACTTTATATGTGTGGCATCAAAGCCACCTACTTCGATATAGAAAAATGCGGGAATTGGATAAAGGAGCTCCCATATTGTGTTACTATCTCAACCCCTCAACAAATATTATGCAAACATAATCATCCTGAAAATTCCTTTGTAGAAACATTATGAAAGCATCATCAACTCACATGAAGTTTAATTTACTCTCCTCCAAAGTGAGTTGTGGGTAATAGTGCCAAATCTTCTTCATTTTCTCATATCTCCCCTCCTCTAGCATCTTCCCTCATTGGAAAAGATTAGAGACTTTGTAATGCCTTAAATCTCACCTTTGTCTACCACTTATTATTAATGTGGGATTAACCCAATCCCAATCATGTATCTTTGTCAATCAATGGAAGGCTTCCACAAGAAATTTTAATTAGATTGTTAATTTATGTTGGATCTACACAAAAACAATGTAAGCAATTGTTAATAGGGAAGGAATGGTAAATACAATATGTCGCTTTGGGTTTCTCACTCTTTGGCTTCTTTCCCCATTAACAAATCTTTTCAAGTGCGTAATGCCTTATGTGTAACCTTTGTCTTGCAATTCTTACTAATGTGGGATCATCCCAATTACAACATGTTGGCAAAATATTTGGTACTTCGACAAATAGGTGACTTTGGCAATAGTGAGGGGATGAAGTCTCTCCTCTGTTTGAAGGAGGTTCCCTTTATTGAAAACAACACGAAACATGAAAAGAACTATTTACAACATTTACACTAAACTAACTTGTGGGGTGGTTTTACATCGAATGTGCGCGAAATGAAAATGAGTGGAAAGAATGGAAGATAAAGAAGGATGTACATACAAATAAACAAATGCAAATCTTACTCTAATGTATAGGTAAAAGGCATCATCATATAATCACCATTCAATACTAGAATTTTGTAATACATGAAAGGGATAAGAAACTATTTAAAAAAGAGAAGTGACAACACTAAAGAAATTTATTGATAATAAGTTCCACAAATCTCCAAGTATTCCTTAAATCAGGGTTGAATACAAAGTTTTAATAGAATCTTCCTTTCTAGCAAAATTTTGGGCAGCATAAAAAATGTCTTTCTTCCCCTTACAAATATCTATGATGTGCAAAGTTAACCGATTCTTGGATGACCTTTCACCTTCTTTTGCATTTATAATTTATGATAAAAGTGGGTTGTAAGCTTAAAAATAAAGTTACTTATGTAATATATTTTTGAAAAGTAACTAGAAATTAGATTACTAAATCATTTGGCACTAGATATGTTTTTATTCTTTCCTTGGACCTACTAGTGTTATAGGCCCGAAACCTATGCAAGGTGTCCACAATGAAATTCGATATGGGATTTAGGTGTTGTTGCAGAAAATGATCTGCATCCTTTGTTTGCCTCATGTTCATTGGAATATTTTGGAAATTTGGCACATTGTTGTTTAATTCCTTAAGTACTAAGTGGATTGCACTTATGCTATTCATTGTTGCAATATCCAATCCGTCCACTTGAGGTGGTCATCCTTGATTACCTTCTTGAATCTCTTCTTGAATTCAATAGTAGTGAAGTAATCGAATCCAACAGTTTGAATAAATGACACTATAAAGAGGCCAAGTTTATGCACATGTTCATTGGCATGTCCTCATCAAATTTTATCCATGCCCAATTCTTTAAATGCTTCAAGTAAGGCATTGATCTTCTATTTGATACATGCAAATCATTCGAAAGATTTGTTATCTTCTTTCTTAGCCAAACTTCCCTCAACAACTAATAGATCCATGTCTATGAGACTTAATTCTTACGTGTCGACCTCATAGCCTCCCACCGAGCAATCACGACATCACCACTTGCTATGGCTTTCTCCAAGTTCGATTCTTCATCTTCAATTTGATTATAGGCTTTCATTATGTGATTGATATATTTCATACCATTGAGCAACCATATCTCAACCCTAACCTTCATAGACTTTCCAAATCGATTGAGCTCACCCAACTCCTTCACACCAATTGTTTAAATCCCATAGCTTGAAGAGGTACATGATTTGATGCCATATCCGAACCAATGGGGATTCACAATTAGCTAACAACTACCCTTAATTGATGATTGTCATCTTTGAGCTATTCAATCCTTTTCTCATTTCTGTGATACAATCAACTACTCGTAATAGCTTCTTGTATCTCGTGCACATCCCCACTTGATGTGGATTCCCCAAGGGGACCCATCGATAGTCATAGTCTTCCACGGAAAGATCTCATTTGAGTTTGTCCCCCTTATGCCTATCAATTTACACAATCCTTGCACTTGAGTATTCGATCACCATCCTTGATGAATTTTTAGCTTTCTTAAGAGAGGGACTTCGAGGAGGGAAGAGAGAACATAAAAATCAATCTCAAATAGCCTTATAATATTCTTCTATCTTGCAATCAAAGGTTTGACCCATTCAATGGTTCGCCATTGGCGACACTAGTCACTTGCACCTTTAACCCGTAAGAAATTTCAACCGGGGAGTTAGTTGTGTGGGAGGAAAGCTACTCGAAAAGGTGGCCTACTTGGTGAAGGATTTCTTGAGGGAGAGTAAGGAGGTGGGGACTCGAGAGACTACATTGAACCCTAGTCCCGAGTCTATTCCTGCTCCAATGTTATGAACTATTGTGTACTTTGTTGACAATGAGTGCACCGCCTTTGTGAGAATGGGAGGGAGAGAGAGATAGATAGAGAGAGAGAAAGGGGTGAGTGCACCAATTTGGGGGACAATTAAGTGGACATCAAATCCTGAATTTTACATTAAAACAACAAAACATCAAATTTAGTCTTCCGCGGACTTGAACCATGCTGAAAAGTCAAAAATATGTCATAAAAATGGTACCATCACGTAGGGGAGACTGTTAGCTTTGTAGAAATATTGATTTTAAAGTGAATATAATAGGATAAATGTCATTTTTAAATTTTTTACTAATAGTAGGTCTTTAAGACACTTTTTCCTGTGAATGCTTATGTCTACATTTAAGACTGCAAATTTTGTTTCACTTATCAGAATGTGATAAAAATTATACCATCCCAACCGTGGTGAAATTATATACATGCTCAAAAATTAATTATTTGATTTAAATATTTTTGATGAAGTTATGGCGGGCAAACAAAAAGTGCTCTGTTTTCTTAATGTTTTCATACCACTTTCACGAAAAAAATCATAAAAAATAAAATATTGCTAAAAAAATACAAAATAAAATCTATCCCAAGATAGATAGCAACATCTAACTTCTCACCAAAGGAGAAAAACATATATCAATTTTTAGTCATCCAAATCGTGGGCAAACGGACTATAATCTTATAGGCATTTTAAAAAAAAAAAAATCAAGTCATGGAATTTTGAGTGTTTAATATAGCTAAACTTGTCCATTTTTAAAAAAATTAGTATTTTAGAAACTAAATTCCGGATGCTGTGATTCATATTAGTATAATTATTTATAATTTTGAGTGTATGTATTGCTAATAATCCCTACAAGTTGATATTATGTTGTTATTTGCAATATGACGTCCACTTATGACCCCTTTTTTGTCCCCCAACTTGCTGCACTTACCCAGAGAGAGAACTCTCTAAATTGATAGGGTTAGTTTGGGAACCTAGACCCTTTCTCGTTTTCAACTTGATTCGATGGTGAACCCACGAGTCCTCTCTCGGTGACTTATTTCTCTTGGGATCATCCTCACCCACTTGACCTTGTTGTTGAGAGTGTATTGCGTCTAAGTTCCTTAGTGTGTGTAGTCCTTATAATGCAAGAAAATGTAGTATGGCGGCATTTGCTAGGATTTTCCTCTCTGAACACAACCCCAATGAGCTTGGAGACCATCTAATTAAACCTTTTTACTGATATTTGCACTAGTTTCTTGCATTTCATTGATGTCTAAGGTCTCTGAGAGGGACCAATCTATAGGAGGAAGATGTAGTTACATGATTATTTCAACATGTACTAGCTCCAATGAGTGAGTTCCAACATTGGGTATTCCCTATGGCACCCACATCTCCAGGATACCCCTTATTTGATCAAGACTTATCCATTCATAGTCTCTTTGTCAGAATTTGTATTCATCGGTACAATCTGATCCGTGATCCTCAATTGTCGGCACATGAGCATAGGAGGGGACAAGGTGACTACATGAATCCCTTACTAGCAAATGATGCCCTCTAGGAGGGGCCAAGGTGACTCTACACGAATTCCTTACTATCAAATGATGCCCTCCTTAGTGCTCACATAATAAGTCATCTTAAAATATGTCATATCTACATTGATTCTGATGGTATCCCCTGAGGTTCAGAAAGTGCAAATACTGAGAGAAATAGATAATAGAATTTCATCTTTCTTATTTTGTCTACATATTTTGTGAACTGTAACTAACTGTTTGCATATCCTGATCAATAACACCTTGTCAAACAGGAACTTGGGAAGTTTATACACGTGTCATCAAAGCCACCCATTCATATATAGAAAATGCAAGAACATGATGAAGGAGCTCCCATATTGCGTTACTAGCTCAACCCCCTCAAAAATATTGTGCAAGCATAATCATCATGGAAAGTCTTTTGTAGAAATATTACGAAAGCATTATTGATTCGCATGAAGTGTCGTTCACTCTCCTCTAAGGTGAGTTGTGGGTAATAGTGCCAAATATTCTTAATTTTCTCATATCTCCCTCTATTCAGAGATCTACAATAGACCAAAGTCGATAGGATGTCATTAATTCTAAGATCAATCAATTACTTGTGCAAAACATCATTAATTATGAATCCCCGATCTAATAGTGGATGAACAAGAACATCCATGAGTGGAACTCTCCAGTCGACTAATTGTCGACAACTTTGTTGAGCAATGTGATGGCATCCAAAATGCCATAGTTAAAGTCACAATGTTGTATTCTCTTAAGAAACTTGGATTTCCCTAATTTTCTTAGGTTCATCCATTGCTCATTTTTATATTTAAGGAAACGAGCGTTATGTTTCTCCCAATAGGCTTCAACATTGACTATAGAGATATTCCCATTGATCTTTTTCTTTAGGTTTGCTCTGTGACACGCAAAAATGAGTCAGGGTGATGGTGATAAGTAGACAGAGACAATGCTTTATTTGTGTAGAATCACACTTGACATCTGGTTCCCTTTCATTTGCTTCCTCACACTCTATTAAAATGCACTAGGTGTGTTAAGCATGTTGGGTGCAATTTTGGCCTCCTTTAAACACTTCCTCCGAACCAAAGAAAAACAACCGACCTTTTGGGGCCTCAAAACTCATCCTTTCATAGAGCTTCTTTAGGAAAAGCTAGTTGCTTTCAAATTTTACTCATGTTGAATTCAATTTTGACAAATTTCGACATGAATTTTTTTGGGACTACAACATAACCAAATCATGTATTTGTGGTGATTAATTGAAATCTTCCACATGTAACTTGTATTGAAATTACTTAGATAAATTCAATAATAGATCGCATAATTGAACACATAAACATAATAATTCTAGTAATTCATAATTATAATAATAGAATAGAACAAATACTTGATATTGAATAGAGAGTAGAACAAAATATAAGACTTCGCAACTTCGAGGAGGCAACCTTTACAACCTCACAAAAAGAATAGAATATACAATATGATGATCAAGTACTAACCACTACTTCTTAGATATCCTACTTAGGCTACAATTACTTCATAGACCAACCTTATTAACAATATGCAAACATAGAGAAATGTGATATGACAAGATAAGATATTATATTAGCCACAAATGGCTATACATATCCCAATACACGGATAATTGCACGGAGTTGGGGGGCCAAAATGTGGCCAAAAATGTAACTTTAAGCAAAACACATACGCGGTTTGCAAAAGCACGTTCACGCTTCAAAATTCTAGGTTTAGTAATTGACAAACCAAAAGTGTGTATGTGCAATAATGTGCACACAATATAATGCACACACACTATTTCGTGTATGTGGTATAGTACGTACACGTTCCTTATTATATGGTGTAACATATGTGTTTGTGTGAGCTTTCTATTTACAAAAATAAATGTTGAAGTATTAAATGAAAAACTTATACTTTAAATTTATTTTAGTAAATATAAGAAATTAAGGTCACTATGCACCTTATAGAACTAGTCTCACAACTCCATGAGTCACGATTTAGGAGATAGTTTTTAATAATCTAATCTAGTTGGTACATAGGTTTTTTTAGAATTTCAACATTCATCCTAAATCTTTTAGGGTTTAAATTTTACAATCGATGTTGATTTTGGGAAATAACATAGTCATTGTTTAGATTTTGGGGCCTTTTCAATTGTTTACTAACATTTGTAGGAGTGATAGATGTGTCAAAATAGAATTTACAAACCTCACAACTCCCAAAGGTAGCAACAATTGATCAAATATATAGACTCATGAATTTTCCCATGAGCATGGAGTTGAATCCCTAATTTCATCTTAGAACATGGTAGAATCATATTATGGATGAGTACCTACTTTACAAGCTTAGGGCATGCATCTTTAAGAGGACCACTCGAGCAATCCTCACAATCAACAATGTAAGGGAGTGACCTTGGTTCCCATGTTGGCACATATATAATCCTTTGAGCCTTATAATATAGATTAGCAATAGTAAGGTTTGGGCAAGAAGATGATCTATCTAAGGACCCCATAATATCTTCATTTGTTCAATAAAAGAATAAGAGGTAACTTGAAGAGTTGGAAGCTAAAAGAGTGCATCACATCAATATATTTATAACACTCAACAAAAGTTAGGGTAGGAGTAGGTGAAATGTGTAAAATATTCCACACATTCATTTACTTTCCATGGAGAAAGAAACTTAGGACTTTCATCAAGATTTATGCTAAGAAAATTAGTTGCATTCTCACCTTAGTGTAGGAGTAGGAAGGTTGATTCAAGTGCCACATACTTCATAAACAATCAAATATACATCAACATTAAGAGAAATGATTTTCAGATATCCTTTTGTGTTGTTGCCAAGACACCATTGAAATAAATTCATATATGGCCAAAACACCATTGAAATAATTTCGTGCATTGCAAAAATTTTTTTGGTGAAAGTGGTAAGAGGGAGATAGTAAATGAGAGTGTACTATAAAATTATCATCATCAGTTTCAAGAAGAGTAAAATCCAAGCCTCATGGGAACTTTCCCTTTAGAAGAAAATAAGAAAGACTCGGTTATGAATAGGAAAATAGGATATTGGACCTATGATCATGAATACTCCCACACTAATAGTGATTTCACTCAATCTAGTGACTGCACACTAATCTAATGATTTTTATGATGGTCTACTTGTATACTCCCAACTAATAGTGATTTCACTCAATTCAACCCAAATAGAGTCTTGCACACGATTGTACAGGATGTCAGAGATATCCTATAAGGAGAATTTTACACACATTAAAAATTTAGTTTCTTTTTCCTCTCTACTAAAGGTTTAAAAACCATTCTTGTCATAAAAATCCCTTTCTACATGGGAACACCAAAACTTCTCACAATACATTTCTAGGACTAAGCCTTATGGTAGAACAAAGATTCATAATAGGGTTTTATCAAAAAATTAGAGTCTTGGAGTATTCTAAATTAATGTATACATGCTTCAAACCTTCCTAAACATCATCTACACATCTACATACCCATAATAGGAGTAAGGATGTTAATTTGATTATGGTTACTATATTTAGGATTTGACTATTCTCATGAAAAAATACAAGAGTTAGGTAAATAACCAAGTCGAGATGAGTGTTTCTAAACCTTGAAACTATGCAACAACTTCATTCCATTGTTAAGATAGGATTAGTGAATCATGAACAACACAAATCTATGAACTTATTTGGTATATTATTACAACCTTGCATATAAAACTTGAAAATCTCTTTTTTCATTTCCCACTCCATTACAAAATCTTTTTCTTTGAATGAAAATCCCCCATCCTCTCTCCCTTATCATTTAAATTCAGTTAGAGAAAAACAAACACATTTTTTGTTTCTCAACCCAAGGTGGTTACCAAGTTGGGTTGCACAAGCATTTACAAGTTGAATAAGTTGATCTTCCATCCACAATGTGCCTCTAAGTTTCCATTCTATTTCCTTGAAGGATCAAGATCAAGCAAGGAGAGAAGACTAAAGGAAAACACCTATTAGACAAACTAGGAATTTGAATTCTTAAAATATTAGGTTTTAGTGGGAAAATAAGTTTGAAAAGCTATGATACAAGGAGATAACAAGAAACAACAAGAAGACAAGACTTTATTCACCCAAAATGAGATATAATACCTTAACACACCAAAATTTCTCTATATACCTCTTGATTGCCCTTGCATCATTTGAGCCCTACAAACTTAAAATTTATGACTATATAATATGTTTTTGGCCCTAATCGGGGTTCATTTTAAGACCCCCTCCAAAAAATTATAGAATGGGTGGCGAATTTGACGAAAAGGCAATTCACATGGTTGGAAAATGTAGGAAATGAGGGTTTCGCGATGACGGTGAATGGAGGTATTTTGAAATTCACCGGTGACAGGACATTATTTTTGATTACATTGCACGGTCAAAAATTCACCTGCTTGTTCCCGAACGACAACATTGACATATGTGTTACCAATGTAACAAAATACTTACACACACGTTATCGACTAACAACAAAACACTGACATATGTGTTACTTACCGACAACAAAACACTGACATATGTGTTACCGGCCAGTAACATAGACAAATGTACTGTCAGACGACAACACAGTGTTAGCGGCCAAGATTACAAAATAGACTTGTTCCCAGATGGTAACACAGTGTTGTCAGTCACTAACTAGATAATATTTCTCCCTAGGCCGTAGACGGTTACAAAGTTCTCTCGGGTGTCAACACTTTGTTGACATACGATAACACACTTTTAATTTTGTTGACGTTCAAAGATTATGATTATATTCCGGGACGGTAACATGTCACATCCTTTTTTTCCGTTGTCACCTGTAACGCTTTTATTTTTGTTGTCGTTCATCTTTCCCAAGTCCATGTGTCTTCACCTCCATTTGCGGGATATGGCCCGCCTCCATTTGTGGGCTATTTCCTATATATATACCCATCCCCACTCATTTTGTCCCATTTTCACTTGCAGGTTTCTTTGAGAGATTTTTTCAGAGCTCCACCTCTAGCCTTCTCGTCCACTTCCAGATTTGTTCTATGATCCTCGTATATAGGTATCTGTCATTTGCCAACACCTCTTTTTTCAAAGAATAAAAACATCAAGGATTCAACATTCAAGAATAATGGCACCTAGAAAAATTCCATTAAAACAACTTCCTATGTTTACCGAAACATTTTGTATCTGCAGTTACTACAACTGCTAGAAGACCCTCAAATAATTAGTCAATCGATTGGATTGGTAGCTCAGGGTTCCATGGACTTATTTACATGCCCCAATATCAGACAGAACACAAGTTATTAAATAATTTAATGCAAGCGTATAATAGTTCTGATGGCACTTTCACTATTGCATTACCATCCCATTAATTTTTCATCAGAATAACACCTGATGATATTCATCGTCTAACAGTCTACCCCATCAAAACACATTGCATGTAACCACCAAATCCGTTATACTTGATGAGATTTTTTTAGAGTCTCATTACGATTTTTTGTTGAGGTTGAGGTTAATAATCCCTCCAAAAGAGGGATTAACACACAATCTATCAAAGACCCCTTTCTCTTGGCAATGGTAGAATTTTTCTAGTCCCGCATCATGTTACAGGGAAGATACACTGACATTCCTCAGTGGGCATTGTACTACCTTCTCCAAACCATTTCCAGTGTTAGATTTGATTGGTGCACATTTCTTTCATCAAGGATTTGTGTTGACCTTGAAAAATCCAAATTGAATCCTGCTACAGTTATTTCTTGTTCTTGTTTTGTTCTTTATTTATATTATGAGGGTTTTTACGGACTCAAATCAACAATTGTTCCAACTGCTCTACACGAGAAGATGGATAAACATGGAATTCCTCTAGACCAATAATTGGTGAGTATTTTGTTTTAAAAGCATTTAATCTTGATTCTTTTCAAAAAAAAATCATTTTAAAATAAATTCTTATAAATATATAATCTGTAACTCTATTTTGAATAGGTCAAAGCAAGCGAAACAATAGAACGTCGTAATGTGGTAGTTTACGCACATAACCCTACTAGGCTGAGGGTTTTGGTGACAACAATCTAATTGATGTCACCACGATCGATGAATCTTTGGTTATCACTAGCAACCAATAACATAGAGGGATAACACTAGCCAAACGGATGCGCGGTTCTATGGATTCATCCCGGTCCCACGGCCCAAGATAGAATGCGTCTTTGCCACTATGGCAAATCCAGGTTTTAATTTATACATATTGCATAATCGTTTTAGTTTTATTAAATTATTTCAGACTAATGATAATTTGAATCTCTGATTCTTAACAATGACATATTTCATTATCCTAATGTGTAGCCTTGTCCGGCACATCAATGACTCACGAGACACATGGTGTCTGCTCATATTGGTGCAAACACTACATACATATACCGAGCAAGAAGAGATTGAGTTTGTACTAGTTTGTCACCCTTTAATTTCTGGTACTAAGTAATTAATAAATTTTATTTAAATTAGTCTTTCAAAAAAATTTAACGAATTTATCATTCTTTTTAATTGGTTTCCGTTAAATTCGGGTTTCGTAGAGTCACCACCCTCATTCCACCCAGGTGCCAATACATGATTACGGAAACAACATTCACAACGTAAGAAATCTTGATTGATTTCATTCTTATTAATTTGAATTTCTTATTGTTCACTTTTTTGTCCTCGTAATTTCAACATACTGAATCTAATATTATTAAATTATTAATGCTCGCAGATATTTTGTAAATGCAATCTCAAATTCATCCATGACCATGCATGCCATCCCCACTACTTTGACTATAGCTCAGTGCTTAAGGAGTACATCAGTCTGACCTCCCCTTCCGCCTCCATCTTATGGTAGGGGAAAAATGATTGTGTTCCCTGGAATGAGCAGGGGAACGCAGAATTCCACAACATCAGAGTTCCCCAATTTTTCAATTGGTGGCGTCACCGAGTGTAAGAGGCACTTCATTTTTAAATAATATCGATATGGGTGAAGAGTATCTCAGTTTTGAAAACATTTATGACATGAAAACGGAAGGGAAGAATGTCTAAGATCTCAATCTGCACGTAAGGAGGTGCAAGTGCCACAATAGCCATGCTCTTCAAATCCTCCTTCCCCAACTGGGCAGGAAAACTTAGATGATGATGCAAAGACCAAGTTTTCAGTAGACATCCTTGTGTCAGATAATGCTACAACCCTTTTCATGGAAAATGTTATTCCTAACATTAAGGAGCTAAAGATTTGGGAGATCAGAGCAAAAGCTCTGATAAAAGAAATTAATGATAGATATCATAATTTTGAACATAGAGAAAAACTTTTTCATTGATTAAAAATGAACCAGTGACGATTGATGCTTTACTTGCTCAAGCACAATCTTGTAATGCAGATCACCAATAATATTTACAATAGGGACAAAGTTTTGACTATAATGCTTAATAGATTGGCTAATTTGAATGTTGAGGCGCATTCTTACTATAACAATTGGAATAGATACAAGAAACTTGTCACTATTGCTAATGCAGAGAAAGACTTAGGCATGGTATGTTCTATTTTTTTGTATATTATATATATAGTTATCATTTATCTACTTCTAAATACTAATTATTGTATTTTAATTGCAATCAAAATACCAAACTTTGAAGACAAAGGTGTAGGTGTTAAATGAGCACCTGAAAAAAGTGGGAGAGAGTGTTCGCATGACAATATCTTTTAAGGAAAAACTTGTTCATTAAACAAACAAAACAATAATTTGTAGAAGATTATAAAGGAGAATGGATTGGATCCAGAGATTCTTTTGAAGAAAAAAACTAATGAGGATCCTTCTCTCCTTTCAGCAGGAGATGCAACTCGTGAAGATAGAGAAAATTTAGAAAATATTAATGCAATTGCAAAAGAATTAGTAGAGTTTGGTGTGATAAAATATAGTTCAAATATTGTCGATGTTATAGAATCTGTTCAAGGACAAGGGTCCAAATGAACTTGAATTAAAAATATTAATGTAAATCATTGTATTTGACAAATGAAATTTGAAAACATTATCTTTATGTGAAATTGTCAATCTTTTTATTTCTCTCATGCCTGTTGTCGAATAAAAATTTAGTCTTTTATCTTTTTTTCAAGCTTGTACATTTGATGAATGGTATACATGGATTCTAGAATCTAGATTTACATTGTTCAATTTAGTTTCAAACATGTATGCACTCAATATTTAAAACTTGGATGTGTATGTTGTTGTCGAATCTTGATAGTTGATTCATTATGTAAAGATTATCTCCAATAATCATGATGGGATATAGACTGCTATGTTTTTATTAAATTCTAATAATCACGATGGGATATATGGATTATAATATCTTTGCGAACACGTGTGCTTGTGGAATTGATAGTGAGAAATCAAAGATTGAACATACTTTCCTAGTAAGGAACTTTAATTTTATTACATCATCCAGTTTGCAGATTGCACAACTATCTACCATCTATTATTTCCAAACATTATAAAAATATAGAAAGGATTTTTAAAAATTCCAAACATTATATGTAAATGAAATTGAAAAAATATCAAGTCAATATATATATATATATATATATATATATATATATATATATATATATATATATATATATATATATTTAAGAAAATGAATACTTTCAATTGTCTAGTAGTTGAAACAACCATATCCTTAATGGTCCTTCATCACTTATTTTATCTGTTGCAGTTTCTGGTCCAACAGAGTCCAAGTCAATTTCACCATAATTAGAGACTCCATTTTTTCTATTTGATTAATAGCTCGTGCTCTGCAAGATGTCCATGTAGCTAGTGCTCTTTCATATGGAAATGTGTCCACTCCATATCTTGAAACATAGAGTCTCAAACAAGTTTCCAAATTCTTGTCCAATCTGTTGTGAAGTTTTGATTTCACAAATGTAAGTGCACTAAATCCCTTTCATCTTCAACAAACCCAAGAATCATTGTTTGTATGAGTTCATATAGTTTGAAGTATTCACTTATATTTTCTCTCAAGAATGCTACTCTGATACATCTTTCTCCACAATAGTGTGATAGCTCCCATTTCGATGGTTCAACAATAGTATTATATTGATCATTCATGGTATATGCAAAATGTTGTGATTGTGATATGAGTAATTTTTGTCTAATATACCATTCAATTCCCCTCCATCAACATCTGAAGATTTGCAAAACTACTCCATAAGTGTAGTCATGGATTTCCCAAAGTTTGTAGCTCTTTGTTCTTCACCAATCATTGGATTCCAGAAAATGGGATTTGCAACTCCCATGGCCTCAAGCAGATCACTATTTTTAAAACATTCTATGATCTCTGAAGATAATGTTTCAGATATCTTCATCAATTTTTTCCGTGTATCATAAATTGCAGCATCAAAAATAATGATTGTGACTAGTACTTCCTCAATTTCAGAACCTATTACATAAGGATCCTGTAGAAGGTGTGCATTGGAATATTTTTCCCATCAACTGAAATACAAATATGACCACTGATATTGAACTTTAAATAGTTGTTGGGATCTTTTGTATCTATCAAAACCTTCCAGCTACTAAAAATTGGCTTCTGAAACCAGTCTTGGGTGGAATATAAGGTATCCAAAATCATACATACTTGTCTCCTTAATTTTATAAAATCAACAATGTATATGGATCTTTCCTAAGTGTGTTTCACCAAGTTGTTTATTTCCTTAAACATTGGCAAAATACCACATAAAGTTAATAATGTCTCTAAATCTGTCAAGCGATACAACAGATCTTTAGCCTTGTCCACTTATCTTCGATTCTTAAAAATATACCCTGTTAAGGACCTGTATTCCTCAAAAATCCTGCATACTGGATCATACAATGATATCCATCTTGTGTCAACATATTTTACAATTTTTTACCATTTGTTATTCTAGTATAAAATCTTTGAAACTCCAAAAATATTTTAGAACTTTTTGACATATATGAATGCAAGTCCCATATAAGCTCCTCCACTTTAGCAACATTTTAAAAATTACTTACAATCTTGTAAGATAGATTCATTGTGTGAGCCATGCAATGAATATGTATCATGTAAGGGGCTACGAGTTGTTTGCAGACAAGTACAAAGTCTAGTTTTGTGACCTTGCATGATAGTTACGTCATCAACTCCTACACAAATAATCTTTGCAGAGATTGAATGATCATCCATACTAACTATTTCCTTCAAATTTTCAATAATAAGTTTGCTAAGGTTCTCAGAATTGCAGTTCTCCATCATTTTGCGCATAGCTAGTAGATGATTTTCCCTGAAATGTGTTGGCTAGATTTTCTACATGGCATAAAACCTAGGCAATCATGAGATAAATCTCCCTCATTTACCGGTGAGGCTCCCGTGTCAGATTTGTCAATTAAAATATGCTAGTATCTATATGGGGTTTTACTTTAACTTCTTTCAACTCGTGAACCATAGCGTACACTTCTCGCAAAGAAGTAAGAAAATTTTTAAGAAAAGAAATATTTATAGAAGAAGAGAATTATAAAAACACAAAGAAGAAATGGGGAATATGTGCATCCCAATCAATAGATAACAGAGTTGATTGTATGAACATAGAAGAAACCAATAGATATCAACACGAATTATAAGCAAAAGTAGCTTTAGATCTAGATCTAAAATAACACAAAGTTTATTTAAAAGATCTAAGATATAAAAGCTAGGAACACAATACACTGTGACACAAAGTTCTTCGGAAATCTACTCTTGTATATTCCTTTGCTTCAAGTGGCTCTCAAGGGTTTCAAAGACAAAGTCTAGAACACAAGAATGTTGCTTGCAAATTCTGAAATTTTACCCTAAGGTTCTTCCTCTACTTATATAATGTAGAGAGGCAATTACAAGTCAGAAGCTTTTAGTTGAACTGGCACATGTGGAAGTCGGAAAGGAAAGAACCAGCAATCTCCCTCCTAGAATTCCTCTTTGCATGACATGCATGATTTGCAACCTGAAAATAAAACCTTCTATTTTGCACGTCTCGCCACCTATTTCCAAGTAGTTGACTTCTTCAAGTAATGAGTTTTTAAACCAATCACTTAAATTGTATAATTTAATTGATCACTCAATTACTTTGTTGGAGAAAATAAGAGAAAGAAGGAGGAAAGTTGCGAGTCTTGCTCTTTTTCACATCTGCATGCAGCTGATTCTTTTGCCTTTAATTCTCACCAACCGGATCTCGGGAGCGGTTGGATCTGGAAGCGTCTGTGAAGCGAAACTTGCTTACGGGTGTTGCCTTTGCCTTGTCTTCCCTCTTATCCTTGAAGCTTTTGCAGTTCTTCTCCAGTACATGCATCAGTGCAATGTTTGTCGTAAATAACTCTTTATTTTTAATTGCATATGAGCAATTAAAAATTCTGGAAAGCACTCTGGGTGAATGCAACTTCAATGAAGGCTTCAACTAGAAGATTGGAAGCACATGCACAAGATCCTGGAAGGAATTTTCCACGCACTGACTTCTTCACGGACTGCATTCGAAACAAGAGAATAAAGCCTTTGTGACGGAAGCTTTTGCAATTATGAGATATGGATCTGGATTTGTGTCTCCGATGTCAGCAAATCTGGAAGTAATGCATGATGATGCTGAGCTTTCTTTTTCATCCCACTTTGTCATGGCTGGAGCAATCTTTGTCTGAACAATTCTTTTCCTCTTTATTCGACCGAAATTCTTCACAACCGGTGCATATTTGGATAATTCTTCAGATTTAGAGGATATGTTCAATGTATTGAACATTTATTTAAGCTCCCTTTCTCTTATAAAAGCACCTGTGATAAATTCCTGCGATTAATTTAGACAAAGATGGCAACTGGAACATGAACAATGGATTTTAATCATAAAAATCTGCATATATTAAGCCTGTTGCCCCAAAATTTGATGCTTTATTTGCATGCAAAGCAAGCATGAATTTTACCAACTTCACCTGAGCACCTGTACCACTATGTAGACAATTATTCAAACACAAATCAACCTCCTTCAACCTGTGCGCCAATTCTGGAAGCTTTTAGCATTAATTTCACCTTCTTTTGAGAAAAAATCCTCTCTAAATGGGGTGCACTTTTTGTCTGGGCTGCACTTCTCTGCTTGTGAATTAATTAATTCATCCTTATGGCAGCCCCTGCTTATATAATCCTCATGATTCTATAATTAATTAATGCCTTTCCTATTCCTGGCAATTAATTAATAAGCTTTACTCTTCAAATGGGGTGCCTATTTTGTGCATGCTCATGGCTGCTCTTAAATAAATTAAATTTATTTAATTTTAGACTTACGCTTTCAATTAACTCAAGCCTCACAAAGTGTGCTTTGACCTTAGCCCTTGAATATAGGAATTAATTAATTCATTTAATACTTTAAAAAGTATTATTTCTCTCCCAAATGGGGCACACTTTTTGACATGAAGGGGCTGCATTAAATAAATAATATTTATTTAATTTTAGAACTGTCTATTTCAACTTCCTTTTGTCCACTTCCCTTTGTTGACTTTTCCACAAGTTTGGGCGCCAAAATTAGGTGAATAAATATTAACAAATATTTATTTAATGCATTATTATTCACCCAAGGTGGGTTGCACTTTTGGAATAAGAAATTTCTATTTTTAAAAGTTAGATGTCAATGGGATTATTTACCTGCCTGCAAGGCAGCCACAGAAAATCCATGATTCACTTAAGTCGTTTGACTTTCATAATGGGATTATTTACCTGCCAAGGCGCACAATAAAATCCCATGATTCACTTAAGTGATTTTTCTTTTATTCCACAATGAGAATTTTTACCCTACAAGGTAGGTAAGAAATTCCTACCCGCCACTCTTGCCTCTAATTTTCCCATTGTGACTTAAGTGGCGTTGCTTCATGAGAAAAATGCCATGCTTTGGCGATTACAAAATTCCCACCGCCCGCTTTGCTTCCAAAATCCCATGATCCACTTCAAACCCTTTTTTTCCAAAAATGTGGCCAGCATAGAAGAGGTTTTTTGGTGCACGACTTCGTCTTTTCCCAAAGAACCAGACCTCCGATGGCGAATTCCTTTTGGCACAACGTGCGTATGTGATCTCCAGATACTCCAAGCCAAGAATCAGGCCAAACCGGAAAAGGAATTGATTCAGAGAAATTTCACAGAAAACAAAACAGGAAAACACAAAACGTTGCCAGAAGTTACAAATAAAGCCCAGAATGCATTCCTGGTTAAAAACCTACTGGTATATGGGAATAATGACATGTACGATCACAACAAGGTTAAACTAGAGCACAATTTGCCTCAAACGGAGCTCAAAATAATTAAATACAAATTTCCCGCAGGAAAATTCTGATGATAGAATATAACAATTTTGGGCATCTGGGTATTTGGCGAAAATGGCTAATATGGCTCTTTGGAAATATCTTGACACAATACAAGAACTTTCTGGCAATAAAAACACAAAACGAACCATTATTTTAAAATAACGAAATTTTTAACATGGGGTAGTCTCAGATTTCGGGGTGAAATGTGGTGCCCCTATCTCCAGTAGTTGATTTTCCTGAAATGGTTATTGGCTCAAAGTGTAGACATGCATGTATACCTAGGATGCATTGTCTATTGTTGTGACCTCATCAATCGACAATGTGATAAAATTTATATTTTTTACCTACTCTCTCAAATAAGTGATTTCAATTTCTCCCATACACTTTGTCATTTCCCATGCACTTTGGTATTTGACTAGTGGGTAAGTGCACCAAGTTGGGGGGCCAAAAGGGGGTCTTAAGTGGACGCATTTTTCTGGAAAAAAAAACTTCAACTTGTACGAGTTTTTTGAAATAGTTACACTCAAAATTGGAAGATGTTGTAGAAATATGAATTGTAGAATTTTGAGTCTAGTTTCTAAGATACTAAATTTTATTGAAAACAGATAAGTTTAAGTGGGTCAAACAACTAAAATACCAACAAATGCTCCTGTTTTTGTTAAAAAACATAATAGAATGACTTTCGTGCCCCCCACCATTTTTGAGCACCATTTAGTATTTTTGAAAACCCTTTAGTAGAAAGATAGTTATGAGCATCTACTTTGGGCTCCATTTTTTTAGATTTTTTTAGTGAATATTTTTTTATTTATGATTTTTGTAGTACAAAATTTTTATGTTTTGAAAAATAAATGAGCTCCGACCGTGCCCCCCCTAACTACCTAAAAAAATATTGAAAATTAGAAAAAAATTTTAAATATGTATAGATTTATGCCTAGTTTGGGCTAGTATATTTTTTTAAAAATTTCAATCACCAAAAAAAAAGATATACCATGAAAGATAGACATATTTACACTTCAAAAATAGCTATAAAAAGGCATAGTTAGAAAATAAATAATATGGAAGTTTTACATTAGTCGAAAAATTTGAAAAATTATATTTTTAGAAAGAAGAGACTCGCTCTACGTCGTGGTATAATTTTTTTAAAATGGATCGATTATTTTATTTTGATTTATTATAGAGGAAGTAGCATTTTTACATTTTCTTGTAAAAACACGTTTGTTGTGTTTGTGCGGGTCCATGCCTCGAGCTTGGGGATCCAAACCGATACTAAGCCTTGAGGCATGGCTTGGGAAAAGAGAAAACGTTTAACGCGAATGCGTTATAATGCGTACGCTGCACGATTACGTGTAGTATAAACATTATGCATGCTTTTGATATGCTTCTATTTACATAAATAAATGTTTAAGTATAAGAAATAATTAAATTTCAATTTAAATTTATTTATGTAAATATAAGAAATTAGGGTCACTCTGCACCTTATGGAATTAGTCTCATAGCTCCATGAGTCATGGTTTAGGAGATAGTTTTTAAAGTATAATCTAGTCAGTACATAGGTAATTTTTCAAGATTTTAGCATTTAGCCTAAATCTTTTAGCATTTAACTTCTACAATCGAAACCCTAAACCATAGGCCATAAACCTAAACACTAAAATGTAAACCTTGAGCCCTAAACCTTTAACCATGATCCCTAGACCCTAAAACCTAAACCCTAAACCCTAAACCTTAAACATTTAGCCCTTACCCATTAAACCCTAAACCTTAAACATTTAGCCCTTACCCATGAGCCCTAAACCCTGAGCCTTAAGCCCTAAGCCCTAAACCCTAAACCCTAAACCATGAACCATGAGCCCTAAATGCTAAACCCTAAACCTTGAACCGTAAAAACTAAATCCTAAACCCTAAACCCTAAGCCTTGAACCCTACACCCTTATCCCTAGAGCCCTAAACCCTAGACCATATACCCTAAGCCCTAAAACATAAACCCTAAACCCTAAAAACTAAACCCTAAACCCCAAGCCCTAAACCATAAACCCTAAACCTTAATCCCTAAACATTAAATCCTAAACCCTAAACCCTGAACCCTAAACAATAAACCCTAAAACCTGAACTGTAAACCATAAACCCTTATCCCTAAACACTAAATCCTTAACCCGAAACCCTAAAGCTTAAACCCTAAATCCTTAACCTCGATCCGTAAACCCTAACCATAAACACTAAACCCTAAACCCTAAACCTAAAACCTAAATCCTAAACCATAACACTGAACCTTGAACCTTGAACCATAAACCCTAAATCTTAAACCCCGAACCATGAGCCCTAAACCACAAACCTTAAACCCCAAAACCATATTTCATCACTATTTCCTAGTCTTGAGCCTAGAACCATCATCGAGTCTCAACATAGAACTACCTTGTTTATGAGAGGTGGGACAAGTAACTAAATGGATATGACATCTACCTTGTGCCTTGTAATGCATATATTACACATCTCTTCCAAACTTGTTTCTCCCCACATATACTTGTGCTCTTGAATGTAAATTTATTCACACTCTGAAACAAATTTCACATTTCTCATATTTCCATGTATGGTATTATGCAAGCCAGGATGACCCATTGGAAGCTAGAAAAAATAACCATCACAACAAAAAAATTAATCTTAAAGGAAACAAAAGAAACATAGAGAATATATCAATGCAGAGGTGTAGGATCATAATTGAATTTCCTGTAGTATCCTCTCCTCCGGAGAAAGATAAAGTTCAAGTGTTCTATTGGAATGGATAGTAAATTTGAGAGAACTTCTTAAAGTGTTCAAAATAAGCATAGAAACAGGGGAATTGCTTAGAACACTAAGGGGTTATTAATCGCTTAGTAAATATTTCTTGTTTAGTTCTAAATGGGAGTTACACGGTCTACGACTTAGTGACCTTTCATTCATTGATAATTCCTTATATGATAAACCCATGGATGTTTTCAAAATCCCATGAGCAAAAAGATAGGGGTAGTGATCAATCCTAGTGAAGGGTGTGATGTGATTTCAAGCAACTTGAAATTCATATAGATTTAGAGGTCATAACATGAATTTACAAATATCTCTATCATTATAAATGAAAGCCAAGTAACAATGTCTCCTGTAGATCCAAGGATTGAGGACTACTAAACCCTAAACCCTAAAAACTAAACCCTGAGCCATAAACCACCGAACCCTCAACTCTCGACCCTAAACCATCAACCCTAATCCCTAAACCCTAAACCCTAAAACCTGAACCCTTTGCCCTAAACCCTAAACCCCGACCTTTAAACCTTAAACCCTAACTCCTAAACCCTGAACTATAAACCCTAAATCCTCAACCCTAAACCTTAAACCTTAACTTCTAAACCTAAACCGTAAACCCTAAATCCTCAACCCTAAACCCAAAAAAACTAAACCTTAAACCCTAAACCCAGAACCACTGAACTCTCAACCCTAAACCCTAAACCACCGATCCCTAAACCCTAAACCATGAACCTTGAGCCATAAACCCTAAACCCTCAACCTTGACCCCTAAACCCTAAACCTTGAACCTTGAGCCCTAAACCTAAACCCTCAACCCTTAACCCTTGAACCATAAACCCAAAACTCTAAACCCTAAACCATGAACCCTAAACCCTAAGCCTTAAACCCTAAACCCTAAAATCTGAACTATGAGCCTTAAACACTAAACTTAAACCCTAAACCCTAAACCCTAAACCCTAAATCATAAATCCTCACCTAAAGGAAATTCCTAAAAAGATCATTTAACGTGTTTTGAATGTGTAGGGAATAGTGTT
This sequence comes from Taxus wallichiana var. yunnanensis, assembly GCA_018340775.1. Lineage (NCBI taxonomy): Eukaryota > Viridiplantae > Streptophyta > Pinopsida > Cupressales > Taxaceae > Taxus > Taxus wallichiana. Next base: position 539,530,340 of record CM031242.1, on the reverse strand, counting down.
TAAGGTGATCGATCGAATCATTTAGTTTTAATGAGAGACTACTTCCTTTGAAGGCCTAAAAAGGCATTTTTGGCCATTTTGTAGTTAATTGAACACCCTTCAGATGAAATCTAAAATGAGCTAGTCATGTCACCGAGTTATCAAGGACCATTATTTGTGAAGTATTAAGGCATCATTTGTCTCCATAAAAGACATATGAGCAAAAGCATGTATGAGAATCATGAATTTGATTCCATGAAAGGATGCTTTTAGAGCTAGGAAAGGTGAGGGGATGATCTTTATATGGAGCACCATGTTTCTAAGAATGAGCAATCATATGAGTTCACTTGATGCAATTCACTTGTACTATTCAGTAACAACTCATTCAACACCTAGTAGTGTTATCACACCTTAAGGAGGAGGCGCATTACAATCACCTAATTTTGGCCATAGGACAGAATCCCATTCGAGGAACAATCCTCTTTCTCTACAAAGTGAGGATCTCTTTTTAGTAAGAAGTAGACAAACATCATAGAGTTAATTCATGGTCACTAAAGTGAATTATGGACCAAATTTAAAAATTAGTACCAATTCAAGAAGTGGTAGGGCCAAAATCCATTTTAGAAGGTCAAAAACCTAAAAATGACTATATGCTTTCCCAAAACAAAGACCGACTACAATATATATGCCCTGAAAGTTTTAGGTCATTTGTTGAAATCCTGAAAATGAGTAAGTACCACTGATTAGATTTTAAAAAATATCTTCTAGATTATAACTGTTGGAGCTACGAGACCACTTCCATAAGGTGCAGAGTGACCCTAATTTCTTATATTTACTAAAATAAATTTAAAGTATAAGAAATAATAAAAGAAATCTTATACTTGAACATTTATTTTTGTAAGTATAAACCACCAAAACACATATGCATGGTCCATACTACACAAAACGTGTACGTGTTTTGCCTTGTTTGAAACACGTACGCGTTACGGGTTCGGTGATTCATGAGCCAAACAAATTAAAACGCGCGACGCGCTTTTATACTACACAACGCGTACACGCTTTGCCTTGTTTGAAATGTGTACGTGTTACAGTTCGGTGATTCCCGAGCCAAAAAAATTAAAACGCGAACGCGTTTTAGTAAAACATGTACGCGTTTTACTTTTTTAGATTCGTGTCCGCTTTTTGGCCCCCCAACATCGTGCACTTACCCCAGTGTGTTGTTGGAATATTTAGAAACCCATTAAATTGAAACATATGTTATAATCAATGAGATATAAAATTGGTCTGCCCTTTTTTAAAATGTGAAATATTGTTCTGAATTGTATGAGTTTTTCCCGAAGACTTACGTAATTAGCTTTTTAAAATTTAGTCTTTATTGTTCCACCTTTCTCAACTAGGTCTTGAAGATGTTTATGATGATTGTCATATTTTGTTGCATATCTCATATGTAAACAATATTCCACAGTTTTCCATCTAGTTGTTTTTATTATTGTTCCATCATCTTTCTTTTTAGACTCATATACCTTCCCACAATGCTTCTCTATTATGTCCAACTTCAATTACATTTTGTGGTCTCTTCCTAGTTTCCAACTACATATAGTACATCTACATTTTGTAGGAGTATCAGTACTATTTTCTAGTTCAATAGGTTCAATGAATGGATATTTGGTTGACCATTCAAATTTATAAGTCCTTCATATAGTCCACTTCCCACTCTTACGTTTCTAATGTGTGTTTCTAGAATGTTTATCAGAAGTTTGAGTTGGATGGAAAATGGGATTATCAGTACTATCAATTTGAATTGAATTACTTTGTTGATTAGGAATTTCATCTGGAGTAAGGTCATTGCTATGGTTTTATACATTTGAAATAAATTGGTTTGTTTACTGCATTCCTAAGTAAATAAAAAAATAAAGTAACATTAACATAACCAGAGTCAAAATTACCTCTTTCCACTGGGGTTACTGTTGGTTGGCTGAAATATTTTGAAATGTCCATGTCGCATTTTCTTTTTCCTTGAGTTCTTTTCTCATTTGTAACAAGGGCCATCGTATGGGTGATTTTGAAGTCTGCACATGCGAAAAAAATATAGAAGTTTCAAATATGAATCATGATCTGTAAAAAAATGCAAGACTTTGAAAAATAAAGATCATGCTACGGAATGGCAACACAAATTAATGATAATCTTGTATGGTAACATAACCTCGACTTTCGAATGGCAACACAAAATGAATGTTACCAGATGGTAACATGGTAAAACAAATTGTCGACGACAACACAAAACAATGTTACCGAATGGTAACACATATAGTTGTTACCGCTTTGGTAACATGTTCTTATTGTCACTCGACATTGCGCGAATCACTTTAACTTACGACAACACATATTAATTTTGTCGACATATAACAATTTTACAAAAAAACTTGATGACGAGATAGTTCAATTTTCCGCTTACCTATTTTGCTTATTCCTTCATCTTTTTAGCAATTGGCTTATACTTTTGGATTTTTGATAGGCTTTTTCGCTTATACTTTCGGCTTTTGAAAGTAAATTGTATTACTATATTATGGCGAATTAATCCTATATATAATAGTATGCTATAACATGAAAGTGAATATGCTAACATTGGTCGGCCCTTAGTGGAAACACGAAGGTGAAATTATATTCAAAATATTTTAACACCCGTAAAATTTTGGCGAACGCACTACTGTACGGTAGAACAAAATTCACCGAATTCAAAATTCAAAATTCCTAATATTCACCTATTCACGAATATCATCCCCTAAAATAAACACTGGCCCTAATTGCATTACACATTGAAAAATTGGTATATTGGCTCTAGGAGAGAGGTAGTTTACCCTATTTGAGTCATATGAACTTAATTACGATGATGCGATGAGATTTAGGGATTAGTTGGTCTCAATAAAATCATGCGCATAAATCAAATGTGACTATATGACATTTTTGGGCTTTATGGACCCTAATTATATCATTATCTAAAATAATTAGTTATATGGGTGAAGAGAGAAGTCACCTAGAGGTACATGGTTGTGCGCAAGAATGTTGCAATGAGGAAGGAGGTTGTCATGAAGGAGGATATGGTCACTATAGACCATCAACACACATGAGATTGCACAAAGCCATAGGATGAGGTGGTAGAGAAAATAAAAGAGAAGGGAGATAAGATTACGTAGTTGAAGAACTAAGGGTGTCTGAAAAAATCCCACCAAAAGGACTAGAGTGAACATAATATTACCATGGTGCACAACTAAGTGCACAAAAAGAGGAGACCCTAGTGGAAATGTGAGAGAGCATAAAGGAGTGTGCAAGTAGATAAGACTCCAAGACGAGGAGTTGAGGAGTGTGAAGATAAAGGAACGCACAACAATGTGAGAGAGTAGAAGCCAACCAAGAGAGGCTATGTCATTCTAGGCCATTAGAGCCAAGTAGAGAGAATAACCACTCTAGGATATGTCCCTAGGAAGAACAACAAGAGTTTGTAAAATATCTAGAAGAGAGTTCCAAGCTCCATAGAGAGCAATTGCATGTTTATAGCTCATAAATACCATTGCGTGAATACGAAGAAACCAATGAATTTCATTCCACCGCATTAACTCTCTGAAGCTTTGTCAAGTGGTCACCACCTTTCGTGTCATCATTAGTCAATTCATTCAGCTAAAGAGACAATTTAGGCAAATTTGAGACCCTAATCATAGTTGTTACTATGTGATGTGAATTTCGACTCAATTGGGCCCCTAATTATATCATGCATTACATAGTTGATTGATTCAATAAGAGAAGAAATATTGATTAAATTGAGCCATGTGAAACTTATTAGAACTATATGATTTGATTTTTTACTTCATCTAGGGCTAATTAAAACTCTAGGCATGAATCAATCGACAATTCAATTGAAATTGAAGATGCAATTTGTGATGCAGGAGTATCACGGGGAATTGAATTTCTTACATAAGTTTTACAATATTAGTTAAGTATGGGCACACACAAGGATGGTGAGAAGGATAATGGAGAAAGGAAAGTGCAACACAAAATTTGGGTGATGGTGACGATTACGCAAGGATTTCACAAATGCTTTGTGCAACAGTTGAATTTTATAATGTGCATTGATTACGCAAATGAAAGAGCACAATGTGTGCACGAATTGAGTGATACCATTTGAGGGGCTACAGTGATAAAGAGTAAAGAGACGACCTGATTTGCACATAACAAGTAAAACTTTTCAAAGGTCGTGAAGAAACACCATTGTAATAGCTTTAGGATTTTTGTATGTGATCCCAATAATGGGAGCAATATTTGTAGATGTCATCAAGTATTTTTAAATTAATAAAAACATGTACATGTGTTTTGATTTGTTATGTATTATAAGGCATTTCATGAGTCCATATATTTGAGTAGTTGTTATCTTTGAGAGTTGTGAGGTTTGTAAAATCTAATTTTGACACATCTAACACTCCTACAAATGTCAATAAACAATCCAAAAGGCCCCAAAACCTAAACAATGACTATATTCTTTCCCAAAATAGACATCGATTGTAGAATTTAAACCCTAAAAGCTTTAGGTTGAATGTTGAAATCTTGAAAAATACATACGTCTTGACGCAGTTAGACGATGAAAAACTATCTCTTAAACCGTGACTCATGGAGCCGTGAGACTAGTTCCATAAGGTGCATAATGACCCTAATTTCTTCTATTTACTAAAATAAAATTAAGTATAAGAAATAATATTATTATTTCTTAAGTCAATGGGGTTGGGTGGATTGGTTAAGTCGGATGATTGTATTCAGCGCCACCCAGTTCAAATCCTCTATGGCATGAGTTACGTTGGGGGTGGTTTGCTTTCCGATTGTGGTGGAATGTTCTTGCATTTAGCACTCGCGGTGGTTGTCATGGCTAGTTTGGATCATGTCAATTGTGGCAAATGGATCAGATGTGTAGCACTCATGGTGGCCCTCCCTCTTCGAATGTTTTGACGTTGGTGGTAGGTTTCATGTTAGCCAATCTTCTCTAAATGTTGTATTGATGGTGGTTGGTTTGGATTTTTTCAACAGGTTGTGGCAGATGGATTAGGTGTGTAGCGCTCGTGGTGGCCCTTCTTATTTGAATGTTGTGCCTTTGGTGGCATGTTTCATGGTGGTCAATCTTCTCTAAATGTTGTGTCGTCGTTGGTGGAAGGTTGTCATTTTGGTTGAATGCCTTCGATCGTAATGTCGGTCATGACAGTTATTATTATATACCCAGTTCATAGCTCCGATCAAAATCATTTACGGGAAAGGGTCTCGTTAACCCTTGTTTAACTATAAAAAAAATATTATTTCTTGTGCTTAAACATTTATTATTACAAATAGAAAGATCACACAAATACATATATTACATTGTATAATAAGGAACACGTACGCGTTATAACATGTGTGTGTTCCTTGAATTATGCACACAAACCAAGCTCTACTAGGCTTGTACATGATTTGGTTTCCCGAACTTGGCCTGCACCTATTAAAACACAACAACATGTGTGTTTTTGCCTAAAATGCATAAACTCGTCTTTCACCATGATAAATTCTACAAAAACATTCGAAATATTTGTTAAAATATATCCGCAACATAAAGAAAACTATTCTCTTTCTAAATATATTACCAATGAACATAACCCTTCTACAACACGGTCTCAAAACTCGGAAGTCTCTAAGCTATGCAAATCAATACATATATATAGGGGTGGGGACTTGCCCTTCACCGCCCATGCACTCTCAAAATAGGTTGCATGCTCAAAAATAGCCATGCGTGCATACAAAGATAACTATGAAGCATGCAAGCTTCGCTAATAATAGATTATCTCTATAAATAAACCCTGATCTAATCCTATTATTAGCTCGAACTCTGCATGTCTCTTGATCTTCCACTTGTTCCTAAAATAGCCTTACGCTCTTATCTTTTACGTGCTCTGCACTCCATCCTATTTTTAGCCTGATCCAAGCAAAACGGATAAGTCCTGAACTTTGTCTCTCTGGGCACGAAACCCTAGTTGAATGGGTTATGTGCATATTTATAATTGTTACATCTTTGATTTTAAGTGTACCCGTGGTTGTTGTTTCTTGGTTTTGAAGCAAATTCAAAACTATTACTCTTTGATGTTCTATACATATCTATGTGATTATTGCATCTCATGGTGACATGGATGATGATGTGTTACTGAACCTCCGAGCTCTAAAGGAACTTACTTTTAAAAATCTTTGTCTTCCACTTGTATCTTTTGCTTTTGAGTAGGTAAAGGGTTTTAGGTTCCTTCACTATTACCCAAGTCATTCTTTTTGCTATTCCCTAATCCTATAACATCAATTTGGATGTGTGGCCAATCATTATATAACATAACCTTTGCTTGAGTCATATAATCATTTAGATTGCTTGATATTGCTAGTAGGATTATCTGTATGGTCTCCATAGCATAAGTAGGACATGTATAGGAAACAATATTTGATTATCATGTTCTTATTGCAACATTGTGAAGGTTGCCCCTTTGAAGTGGCGAAGTCATATATACTTCATTTTTAATCATATGGTGTTCTATTTTTTTATTTTACTTATCGATCCAAGTAATTTCACTACTTGTGGTATTAGAGCTGCAATTTGGGCAAAAGTTGAGTTGAAACGATGATTTTGTAGATTCACCTATATCTCATGAACCATTGTGATTTTTATGTAATTTTTAGGGAAGTTGGGGATGTATTCAAGGAAGTTATAGTCCAATTTTTAATTTTTTGTGATCATGTGTTAGGAATTATTGCCATTTTAGTGTTTAGAACAAATTCACTCTACATGCCGAGAATTTTTTGAATTTTTTTGATATCTTTACATTTTCATTAAACTCACAAACTTTAGCATGGGAATGTTCTTTTTACTTTTAGATTTGAGGTCAACCTCATTTTGACATCATCCAATCAAATTTTGGTCAAAATTCAAAATCAAATTATGCAAAATCAAGTTTCTATATGGCATGTCCACAAACTAATGAGATGAGGCAAATGATCAACTATTCCAATTAGAACTCCTAATATGTAATGAATGGAGAATATAATGGGTTTGGGTGGATATTTTGATGCGGGATTTCCTGGGATAATGACACATCTCGGGGAAAATGTGCAAAGCATGCACTCAAAAAATGCCAAAAAAGAAGATATGGATGATGTCAAAGGAAAATTAAGAAACATAAGGAGATTTGGGAAATGTCACTTTAAAATGGGTGCATCTCACACAATGATTCAATTAGATGATGAGATTGCAAAATAATTAGCAAAACCAATTGTCATTTTACCAATTCTCACCCTACTAAATGGGATCCTCTAGCTAGACTAATCTAGATCCAAATACAATGTTATCTCAACACATATATTGCTCGAATTCAAGGAACTAAGCATGTTACCTTAAGTATATAATGCCTAAGTTTGATGGGAAGAGTCACAATATCACTTGGTGAAGTATTACTCATTAATTGCGGTTGCACTATATAGTGTGACAGAGAATTACTGTAACCAATTAAAGATACTATGACAAATAGAATATGTCAAGGATTATATTCAACGATTCGAGACTCTATTGTTGTGAATGGAGATATTCATAGAAGAAAACTTGAATGACTTGTTTCTTGATAGACTTAAGGATCACATCCATCATGATGTACACATGTTCAATCCAAGTTCGATGTTTGAGGTCATTGTCATGGCAAGCAAGGAAGAGGAAAGAACAACGATCAACGCCGGTTGAGACATGCATTCACTAGCATGAGAGATAATAACACCTCTACATTTTCATTCACTTAACCTATCGGTTAATGCCTCAAGAAATTGAAAAAATGGGGAAAAGAGCTATGTTTACCAGCGGTCATCCATCACCCGATCCTTCAAGGTACAACCACAAATTTGAGTAGTTGAGTAACACGCTCAACACCAACATCATTTATGTCAATCAACAAAAATACACCCAATATTTTATGTTTCACTTTGGCCGATGATTCTCATCCAAAAAAAAAGTTACCTAAGTTTAACAAAGAAGGAAGAGTCGTCTTTGAACTAGAAGAGATTTCCTAGACTCAATTCAAGAGGAAACAAATGAGGGTGATCATCGAGTATCTTATCCAAAGTGGAAGAAATTGTTGAGAGAAAATGTGACATGGGAAGATGAAGATTTTATACAAAAGCATATGTGGATGATCAACCTTGAGGACAACGCTTGTTTGAAGGGGAGGGGGATGCATTCTTGTGGCCTTTTCTAGGAGAATCCTATTGTTCAATAGTTACTTTAATTTCAAGTCTTTAATTAGACCAACAAAGGAAGAATGTACATCTTGCATAAAAGAATTTACTCACTTTATTATTGTTCTCTAAGGAGAAACAAGGAGACATCTTACCCATGGATGGACAAATAATAAGGCAACCAATACCCGAAATAGGTTTTTCAAAGGAGCACACAAGAATAAGGGCCTTCATAACTCAAAGATCACCAAGGCTCAATTTTACTAGGCGAAAGAGCCCATAAGCAATGGCAAATTGCAGAAAGTGAGTCCATCAATGATCAAAATTTAAAAGACCCAACAATAATTAACCACCAATGCAACAATTAAAATGAGAGTTGAACATAATTGTAGGGAAAAAGTCATGCATACTTGAATAGAAAATCTCACTAGCCACCATGTCCATGTGCATCCTCAATCAATCGAGTGACAAGGGATTATGTGGCTATGGAAAAAATATTGTTGCATGACAAAGCCACAACTTGCTTAATAAAATTAAGTGGGAAAATAAAGCTCAAAGAAGAGATAATGAAGGGGAGGTGTCACATCCACCCTTACCATTCATCTTTATCAACTTGATTATGTTGGGATTAGAATGAGAGGGGTGGTGCAAGTTATGAAAATTGAGATTTTTTTTAATTCAAGGATAAACATTTTGAATCAACATAGCACACACCTATTAGTATCAAGTGGATGAATAATCGACGTTTGGCTTATTGTTAATGACTGAGGGATTTTCATTTCACCCAATTGCCCTAGGATTCAAACTCAACCTCATCCCTTTTTATTTGATCTCCATAGATTTACACTTAGGTTGATGACATGTAAACACACTTTACCATCATTCACACTAATTAGACTACAAGCCTTTGGATATCCAAAATTCGGACTTCGAGATAGAATTGAATCAAGTTCCAAATTCGTCATAAATCATGTTACCTTATTGCCCTCTTTTTGAATGTGGCTTAGGGCTCTAACATTCATATCATGTCCCATTTGCCTTCAAACTTCTAAACATACTAAGATTTGAGATCCCTTCAATATAACCCCATCAACCCTTCCTCTTTTCTAGCAACAATCCTTTCGACAACACTTTTACTTTGTTAAAATTATTTGTTGTTTTCTCCAAAGCTTCACAATAAAGCCAAAATTGGTTGCCCTTTGTTGTTTCTAAAGTTCCCTCCACTTCTTGGCACCAAATTAAGCTTGCCTTTTGTTGCACCAGAAAATTTTAGTTTTAATCCTACATCTTGGTGATGGGGCCAAGTGCACACCCTTTTCTATTTTCTCTTTGTCCCAACTCATTGTCACTAGTTGTTATTTACTATTTTGATTAAATTCAAAATATGTATTTATAATTCATAACAATTAAAGTTTGTATAATATACAATATAATATTCTATGAGCCTTATAATTTGCTAATTATTTTAAATCCAGATTTTATTTTTCAATATACAACTTTTTATAATCTCTATTGATAGTTGTTTCATTCTATTGTTCACCATATTTTTATCATTCTTGTATAAATATACATCAAATATAATGTATATTATATACATGGAAAATAAATCCATGACCCAATCAATTGGTATATATTTCCTCATATCAATAACATGGTAATAATTAAAAGTTACATTCGTTTACCTTCCACAAATTTAGATATTTTTAAAAATGTTATTTTTATTTTTTCTCAATATTACTTATTGTAAGTTATTTTATCATATACTGTATATCTATCCTGATTTACAAGTATAGATAATTTGATAAGTTTTTAAATATACAAAATCCACAATCATTTCAATAGAAACAAATGTTTGTTAAATAAAGTGACTTTCATTTTAAAAAACAAAAAGTGAAAACTTCATAATTAAAATTTTGAGATTAGAGAATGTATTTTGAAAGCCTCAACATAGATTAATATATGTTGTCTATCAGCAAGCAGCGAGTTGATCAGGGTTGCATTAACATAGAGACTCGGGTTCAAACCCAACAGAGCACGGATGTAAATAAATCTTCATTAAAAAAAGATACATATAAGACTGCCACCTTTAAACCACACAAGTTAAACAAAATGATAAACAAAATTCTGATACAACAATTAGCATAATAGACAAAGCTCTTCTTCCAAAGCAGATGTGCGCCAAATATACATAAATACAAGGAAAATATATTAAATAACAAAATTGTTTTTTCTCAAGTGATTTCTTTGAAAGCCAGTGCATCCAGATTTGATACCAATAAGATATTAAGGTAGTACACCGCGCCAAATATACATAAATACAAGGAAAAATTAAATAACAAAATCGTTTTTCTCAAGTGATTTGTTTGAAAGCCAATGCATCCAAGTTTGATGCCAATAAGCATATTAAGATGGTACACTATGCCGCAAATAACCTGAAAGAGATATTATAAAGAAAAATATTAAGATATTGAACCTTTTTAAGAAAAAATGTTCTTGTGAAATATTGGATCAAACATGACATGAGTAATCCCAAAAAAAAAAGTTAATATATAAATATAAAAAGAGTCAAAACAATGGCAAACAAATTTTACTTCTTAAAACTTATGGTAGAGTGTCAATCAACGACTCGAGTAAAGTTGATCCACTGACGATCTTTGTTGTGCCGACAATTAAATCATAGGTCATTCCTTCCTGCACAAAACGCCATATTTACATTGTATTGATCTCCAGCAAAAACTTAAAGATAAAAAGTATAAATTTATTCAATTAGACATTTTTAAAGGTAAAAATGCATGCTTGACAGTAATGGAAACCTATTTCACTTATGGGACAAATATTTATTAATAAAATCAAAAAGTATTTTATATTAAACTAGAACTGGTATTTCTAGAATATACACCTAATAAATAACAGAATAAACTATTCAATGTAACTATCAAAACAGATCTTGACTTTTGATGTTTGGCTGCCCAAATCCGTCACAATTTCTTCATCGAGTGTGTTTTTATGTGTTTAAGGACCTTGATTGCTCCCATAAAGATATATGTACTAGTAATATAGGATTTTTGAATTCTCTGTCTTTCTAGTTTGATGAACTTTTATAGCATTGAATCATCACATTTTGGTTTCTAGAAGTCGATCGTCCAAAAAAGTTCACCTACCATTATTGATAGAAAATGAATTTAACCTGTTAAAAAAATTATACAACCACCAAAAATTTATATACACAAACATATATAACTATAAACAAATATATTTTAAAAAATCTAAGCCTTTTTTAAAGAAAAAGTTTGTTTTTTCAAAACTTAAAAACGGTTCTTTGAAGTTCATTTTTAGTTTATATTTTAAAGGAAAAAAAAACAATGAAACACCACCACAGGTTTTAAATGTTTTTTCTCTAGTAAATGAAAAATATATTTTTAGAGTAAGTAGGTCCAATAGAGGAAAATGTACATTACAGATCTATTAATTAATTATGTAAAACATAAACTATAAAAATAAAAATATGTTAAGATTGTATAATAAAATAGTCAATAATACTCGTAAATGTTAGAAGAAGTTTGCAATTAGCTCCTAGGTTTAACCAAACATTAACATACATTACTAACTAGCTTTATCACATTAACATTTTATTTCTTGCTAGCATTAACCCATGTTAACATTTAATTATAATACTGTATGCTGAAGTGGGCAATCCTCTCACTCAAACAGTTGCATGGAATCAACTTCAAACTCCGTAAAGAAGGAAATGAAACACTTCAAAGATGATAATTCTGCAGATACAAAAACTATACAAATCCATGTAGACACATCTTCCTAACTTGTAGAAAATAGATTAAACTCTAACCATCCTGGTGGAAAACTTAGGAGTTAAACATTCACCAAGGCCAATGTTGATAGAATTAGCATCCCTGCTTAATTGAAATACATGAGTTTCAAGAAGATAAACACATTAAGTAAATTTCTATGAAAACACATAGCTAAGTTTGGTTGAACATGCATACAATCCCATCCCCACAAACTTTATACACTGCAAGAACTGGTCCAAAATGTATTATGCAAATTCACTGTAACTCAGCTTGATTCGGTTGTATTAGTTTGTGTGCATGACCACTAAGACTTGAGATTGGAACAAATACTTGCAATCACACTTTGAAGAATGATAGCCAAAATAATCCTAGGAAACACTTGCAGGAAAAGAACAGTGATGCAGAAAGATGGAGGTTCTGAGGATGGTCTGAATCATCAGGGATGACCTGTCACTTTTTACATTTTGGAAAACAAGGATATGTGATGGATGCCAAGGCTGCCAAATTCATCGTCTTGTAAACAAACTAAGAGACATTTGATTGATGGCATATCTAACATACTGATTCGACCACCAAATTCTTCTACAAACAGTGAAAACCAAACACGTTCAACTTGCGTTGAATCCATTCAAGTATATATGACGGAAAAATATTAACTGCCAAGAGCTTAAGATGAGAGACATTCCACATCTTGTTTGTTGAGATAAAACGTCGATAAGGACTCTGCGTCAGTTTGGTGTTGTTTGTGCTTAAATATGCCAACTAGGACCTTCTATAGAGAATCTAGAGTTGTACGCATTTTCAGATGTGTATATGTGTGATGTTGTTTTGAGCAAGGTTCAAAGAAAGCTATGGCTGACCTTTTGGAGGACAGCAATTCAAGAAAGATATCTGCAATTGCTATGGGGGAGCCCAATGGAATGATGAAAGCACCAAAACACTAATGCATATGAGTCTATGGGGAGATTTGTTGCTTCTATGGAGGAGCCTAGTGGAATGATGAATGCACCAAAAAGCTAGGCATCTCCAACAAATAGCTCTGGAACTGCCACCACAAACAGTAGGCCAAGGACAAATGTACAATACCTCCAGTTCCAAATCACCAAGCCAACCCTAAATGCTCTCACTGTAAAGAAACCCATGAATCAAGATTCAATCTCGCTCATAGTTATATAGGTCTACTTCTCGGGTCTCTGAAGCATGCAGTTTGATGGCTTTTATTAAAAAGCAGTGTGGGAACCATAGTTACCTAAGCCACGGGACAGAGAGACAAGGGGTCAGAGTTTTCTAGAAGACAAAACAATCCCAGATTTTGGGGGCAGCAGGGGGGTGGCTATTAAAATAATAAAAGAAATTTAATATTTAAATATTTATTCAATTAAATTTTGCGGTTTAAACTTTAAACTTTAATTAATGTTTTTCAAGGTACTTTCAGGATTAGGGTTCAATGTTTTTGTAAAAATAACAGATTATTTTCGGGGTTTGTTTTATAGTAAAATCATCAGATTTTTTAAAATATTAAAAAATATAAAAATTAATAAAAACTTAAAATTTGGAGACATCCCATCCAAGCCACCCCTGTCCCCAAAATGTCATAGATGTCGCCAAAGTCTAGGGGACACATCCCCACGAAACACTGGTGGGGACTGTATAGGTGGTAGATCTCGGATGATATGCTTTGTATCATTTTTAGGAATGTATAGTGTTAGGTGTCATATTTTTTTACGTGTCTTTGTTTGCAGTATTATTTCTTTCCTTAGTTTTTTTACCATTATGGCAGCATTATGTATCATAGCTTTGGGAATTTGAGTAATAATACTACTGACAGTTGTCGATGTACAATTTTTATCAGCAAGACAAATACACATTTGGTCGTAGTCATCAAATCTGATCCACAAGTACTTGCTTCTTTACATTAATACAAATGCATTGATCTGTTTTCAAAAAAACAAAAAGCTAGGATAAGCATTTTCGTAGCACTGATTCAGTTCCAAAGTGTTCTTGCAGGCTCTTGGTTTGTAATCTTGCTAATTTTGCAATTAACATAAGGAAGCACAGTCCTAAGTTGCTGGAGTTTTCTATTGAAATAAATCTTGCGTTCTTTTGTTTGTGTGATTGTTGTTCTTGCTTTCACTTGCTCATTTTCATTCACTTACAAGTGCTGTCCCATTTCCAGCACTTAAGCAAGCACTGTAGTTCAATGTTAAGACATTGTTTCCAAGTTACAACAGCATATATGATAAGAAATCAGTCATATACAAGTTTAGAAATTGGTGTCGATGAATTAGGAATGAAATATCTATACTAGGTATGGATCACCCTTACTCTAACAACATAATTGATATGTGAATCAGTGATATAGGGTTATATAAAATGAAAAGAAATGTGAAAGGTGACTTATTTTCAAAGCTTAATGACAATGGTTTAGTGTTATGCCTGAAAAAATGTTGAGGATATTCTAAGTTACAAAGACACAAATATATGTATGGACAATGATACTTTGTGTGTGTGTGTATAAACAAACGAAAAACATATGACCTAAACACTGAGCTTTGTATGTTTGTTTATTCATATGCTTTCATACTTAAAGTTTTAACACTGTTATTTATCTTATTGACGTATATTTGTAAAAGATATAATATGACAATGTTTGAATTTCAAGCTTCAACACTATTCTCGATATTCTACATTTCTAGTTTACAAATCTCGTTGATATTGCTTTTTACTTTAACACCCATTGGTATTGTTCTTTCCTTTACCCTCGTCTCCTTTTCCTAGAATGTTATTGGTACACTGTAAAATCTAAAATTACCTCAACATAAAATGAATTTTAGGATTGATGTTCTTAGTGATTTTAATGGATTGGATAACTTTTCCACTGATTTAATATTGATTGAAAATCAAACATTATACATGTTACAAATGAGGCTTTTTTGAAGATATTAATGTCTTGGCAAAACCCAAAAAATTACCCAATTTTCCATCCACTATAAGAAAGCATAAAAGATTAGCAGTGTTGCCTGGGATTCATCTCCTACCACTAGAAACACATCTAGGAGACTGTACTCGTCTCAGATACTTGCATTTTTGTGTTTTTTAAATATATTTGTACTCTGGAGCTTTTGATTAGATATCAAACAAATATCAATACCATTCCTTTTTTATTTTTTATTTTTCTCATGCTTTTACTTTGAAAAAGCTGTTATTTGTAACAAAACATTAAACCCTAATCCCAAAAAAAAATTCCCGTCCTGAAAACTATGTCCGCCCATCCCCAAGGTGTACCTGTGTGCGTATATATGCTCTCTCTGAGTACCCATCTCCTATTTTTCTAAAACATTGCATACCTGTCCCTGTCCCTGTCCCTGTCTCTTGGTAATTTTGAAGATTAGTGATTAAATCCGGTGAAAAAGTTGATATTTGTTTTCCTTAAAATTGTATACTGGTGATTGGATACAACTTGTGTCTATCCAAATATGGCACAATAATTTTGATTTATTGGATATGTATCCGTGTATCAATTTTTGCATATAAATACAAGGATACCTTGGAGTATAAGGTAACCTTGAGGGTATTTGCAATACCAATTCAGCAGAGTTATGATAGTGTGTACTTTATACGATGAGTCATACTTTCTATACTTGTGATGTCAGCTTCTTTATTGCATTTCAGATGGCCAACGCTATTTTACTCTTTGAGTGTAACTACGCATTCTTGTATTTTGTTTTTTTTTCCCAAAATTGGTATATCATGAACTTCAGAGACAGGTTTCTAGATGTATTAAGTTTGTTCCTAGGTTCTTTGGCATGCAGTGGCTTGACCGTCCTTAAATTAGTCTTACATAATTTTGTTTACCCAGCCCCTGCAAATCAATGTAACTCAACAACCAGTCAATTAAGGGCTCCTAGATTTGATCTTGCAGGCTAAATTAATCTGATGTATCAGCATCTTATGCAGTTCTAGGTTTAGCTGACTATTCTCCTATTTTTGTACAATTTGAAAATATAATTTATATAATCTTCTGCTTTAGTATTATTAGAATTTTCTGGACAGACCTGAGTTAACAAGAAATAAAAATCCTCTAAAAGACTTTTTGGGTTTAAATATATGACACGTCATTAGGAGAAATGTCTTATTCGCAGACGACCAGTCAATTAAGGGCTCCCAGATTTGATCTTGCAGTCTAAATTAATCCGATGTATCAGCATCTTATGCAGTTCTAGGTTTAGCAGACTATTCTCCAAATATTGTACAATTTGAAAATAAAATTGATATAATCTTCTGCTTTAGTATTATTAGAAATTTGTGGACGGACCTGAGTTAACAAGATATAAAAATCCTCTAAAATACTTTTTGGGTTTAAATATATGACATGTCATTAGGAGAAATATGTCTTATGATGCCGATGACAACTGTGGGATCCTTACAGTGATAACCGATGAATTGACCATTAAAACTCCGGCCTTTAATACTATTGTGCCGCCTATCCTATGAAATTAAATTAATGTACTAAATTACAAACAAAAGAAAGGGTCCCATACAAATTTGTTTCTACAAACAAAAAATTTGTCTAAAATATTTTTAGTTAGTACTTGTTGACCAATTTTACCCCTTAGGCAAAATTAATCAAACATGCCCCTGCACAGAAGAGAATCGGAAGGGTTGTTTCAGTCTTGCGAGCTCGCAATCGATCCCAAATCAAGGGGCGGATTCAACAATAAAGGGAAAGGGTCGGCGAAGGAGCAAACAGCCCAAAGAGACAAAAGGCGCACAGGGGAACAATGGAGAAAGGCAGCGTTCACTCGGGCCCAAATCAGCTAAGTATAAGAAAATCAGTGGAAGCTGCCACGTGCCTCAACAACGCAACTCCAAAGGTCAAGCCCGAAAGGCGGTCCCAAATGAGCGCCAGCCCACCACGTAGTCAGGGTATAAAAAGGGGGTCTCATCGGCTAGAATCAGCTAAGGACAGACCCGTAGAGGTGCCACGTGCCTCATCGGCGCAACTTCAGAAGTGAGACCCAAGGGACAGTCCCTAAATGAGCGCGGAGCTTCCACGTGTCTAAGGTCCAACGAGTTGCTCCTAAATGGGTGGAAAAGGGACAGGCGGGCCCAAATCGACTAAGTATAAAAGGATCGGCGGAAGCCCCACGTGTCTCAACGGCGCAACTTCAAAGGAAGGATCTAAGGGCGGAGACTCAAACAACGCCAAGCCTCCACGTGTCCCAAGGTCCGAAAAGGAGACAAAGTCGGCAATTGAAAAGTCTCAGGGCAGCGGAAAGAGCCGCGTGTCAACTCGACGCAATTTTAAGGGGCAACCCAAAGTGGAGACTCAAATGAGCGCCAACTTTCCACGTGTCCTAGGGTCTAAAAGGAAGCAGGCCTAAATCGGCTAAGTATCACGCACCCGCGGAGGGTGCCACGTGCCTCAACGGCGCAACTCCAAAGGTTGATCCCAAGGGGGAGTCTCCAAACAAGCGCGGACTCACCACGTGGTCGAGTCAAAGAAGGGGACGAATCTGGTTGTAAAATTGGCTATGTATGAAAGAACCGGCAGACGACACCACATGTCTCATCAATACAAATTCTAAGGCGCAACCCAAAGCAGAGACTCAAACAAGCGCTAGCCCTCCACGTGTCCCAGAGCCCCCAAAGGCGGGTCGGCCGTTGAAAAGTCTAAACAAGCGGCGGCTAGCGAAGAAGGAGCCACGTGTCGGCACGACGCAATTTCAAAAGCAAAATGGAGGCAGGTCCCAAATGTGCGTTGAGCCTCCACGTGTCCAGGGTCAGACATATGGCCCCGCCAAACAAAAAGGGACTAAGCCAAACACGGGGAATGGAGGAGTGGCCCTGGATGTTGCCACATGTCCCACCGTCACATTTTAAGGAGCTGGGTTTGTGAGGGTCCCACCCGCAAGGGGTTTTTTGGCATTATATATGGTGGGCCCCTTTAACTCACCAAAGGGACGAGGCAGGTAGTGTTCACTTGGGTCTTGAATCGGCTAAGTATAAGGCGTGCAACTGAAGGCCCCACGTGTCTCTTCGGCGCTCTTTCAAGGGGCGGATCCAAAAGCGGCTCCCAAACTAGCGCCAGCCCTCCACATGTCCCAGGGTCCGAAAGGTAGAGTTGATCAGTCAAAAGTAAAGAAGGACCAGCGGAGACCCCCATGTGCCTCGTCTGCGCAATTTCAAAGGTAAAGTTTGGGGGCGGTTTCCAAATGAGCACGGAGCCTCCACGTGTCTCGGGTCGGGCATAGTGTCTCCACCAACAAGAGGGACTCGGGCGACAATACGGAGGAAATAAAGCAGCCCGCGGAAGCCGCCACGTGTCGCCGGTGCAACTTCAAGAGTGCAAAGGGGGCGAAACCGTGAGATGCACGGCCGCCACGTGGATACGCGCGAATGCAGACTCAGACCGAAATACCCTCATGCGCCATATCTTTCGATCGAAGCTCGGGATCAGCGGAGGGGACGTTCGGCACCTACTACCCACTTGCCACCATTAATGTCTCGACCCACCATTTTTGAGGCCGTCAAGTCTCCCACCTGCCACCATGATGAAGAATGGGTTTCCTCTCTTGCTCAGCAAGGAACAACGACGGGGCATGGGTGTTGCAGCGAGACTCATCATTGTGGCGGGGAATTCAATGCTCCTTCAGGGGTGGTTGGAACAGGTTGGATTTTCCCTCCTTTCTCTCTCTCATTCTTCCTATATATTGTACAAGAGGGACAATTTCAAGGGGTTGGACATTCTTGCTTTGCGCCCTCCCTTTTCTCTATCTCTCTACAGGGAATTCGTGGAGTCTCGAACCCCTCCATCTAAATTGTAATGCAATTTCGCCTCTTGGTTGCTGTGTAATGCACTGTATCAATTCTTGGAGCAATAGAATAAGTTTGTGGATGATTTCAACCCTCTCTTATGTTTTATTGCTTCTTCCTGATCCCTCATTGCAATCTTGGTCATCTGTGCATGGATATTGTTTCACATTTTAATGGTTTGTGTTTAAAAGCAATGCAAGTGTTCATCATTCCTTTGGTGCATCACCTCATTAGATTAGGTTTTATTTCTTGTATTCCCTTAACCCTGTCTCCTTGGCAAGTTAGAGTAGGATTTAGAACGACCCTCTGCAATCTGAACAGTGTGTACCTGAACAAAGGAATAGGAGCCGACCTTCATCCGGAGAGCTCTCTCGACTCGCAAAGTCCCACACTTTGAGAGATGCTCCATGTTGTGCAGTCACACTGAGGATCTCAACCCATCAAGTTACTGATTTCAGGGGTGTTGTGATTCTGCAACAACAATACTTAAATGCATAGGTATCATATGTCGCTGCGAATGGAAGTCTTAACGGGTTCCGATTTAATTTCTCAATCTAATAGCATCTTTATCATAAAATTATACTGCTTCAACACATCCTAGAAAGAAGCATGTCATGCGGAACTTTGTTTAATGCTATAAAAAACAAGGAAATATCGCGAATGCGCAGGCACCAGAATCATGCACACAATTTTGCAAGCTTGGTCCTTAGTACAAGTGTTCACTCATTGTCGTGTTAGAAATCAAAATCTTAAAAAGATAACATAAGCTCTAAGTTGGTAAATATAAACATTCTAGCTTTGAGATTAGTTTCTTTGTAAAGTAATAATGAGTAAGAATTTTCAGGATTTAACTGTGTAAAATATAAATATTCTATCTCAAAAAGACTATAATCTGAAAAGGCTTCCAGCCAATTGCAATATATCTAAGAAGTAGCAATCATGTTAAAGATGAAAACATCCAAGAAAGACCAACCAAGTGGAAGTAAAATGAACATTCCACAACATGAAATGATAGTGTCAACAATCCTGACCTTTGTTCTGATACCACTGCACTTGCTTGTTATCATCCTTTCGTGCATAAGTTATGACTACTAGAAAATAAAACTAGAAAAGAGCAAGCATTTCTGTTCTCTATAGCCATTTTTTGACACATACCTGAGCACTGAGAAAGCGAAGTGCAGATATTTCTGCGAATGTAACCCCACCAATAAAAACAACCAAGACAAGCAAGCGTCGTCCATCTACAACTCCGCTGTTGAAAATAAAGAAGGTTTGTCAAATTGATGAGAAACGAATAGCCACTAATCATAAATTCTTTCCAACTTAAATTGATATCAAATATACATTTGTTGTTGACCAAGGTACATTAAACAATTCGTATTATAGGAGAAAACAAGGGGGAAATGGTTTTGGAAACAATATTATTTTTGAAATGGCGTTCTTAAGTTCTCTGGAAACAAGAAACTGAATATAAAATTGTCATAACATCCAACTACTATATACACAAACATTATTCTACCAAAAATTGTAATGTAAGGAACTCAGAAGTTACAGATCTAAACATTTATTTTAGAAGATACTGAATATAAATATGATCAATTAAATATTTCATTACAAAAGTATAGAAGAATAAAGCAATTCATCCTTGTTCAAAAAATCTTCTACAACTGCATGCAAACTGTTTCTATATCACTGGCAGAATGTCCTTAAGAGTTGCACAATATTGCTATCATGGCTGTTCTCATTAAAAGTTTAAAACAAGCAAAAGCTTCTATCTTGAACACAACCTCATGTCACACATCTACATCTGTGTCTTACAGATTATATGCATAGATATAGTACTACTATGAAAAAAGAGGATAAACAAGTACCAATAGAAAAGCTTCAAAGCCAACTGCAAAGACCATGAAACTATATTTCGTCTTGAAATACTGATTATTATCAATGTACAAAGTCATTGAAAGTAATTAATTCCTAAGAAACGGTTGCCAATAGTTGTAGGTGCAATCATTGACATAGAAAAGTTATCATCATCAATAATCTCTAGAAAAAGGAAATTGCTAGAATATTATTTAGTCATCACAATTTACTGGAAATGGGTGCATACTAAAATTCAAGATTGATGACACGTGTTTATAATTGGCACAGTTAGCAACCATTTTTTTAATTTAATGAATGCCAACTATTTATGTAACTTCTCGAGGGCCAAGTTATGTGATGCACAAACTGTACCTCGATGTATTTGCAAAATTATGTTGTTGCTCGTCAATAGATTTACTTTATCCAATCTATGTTGATCTTGAATGCTATTTCTAGCCCTTTTTAGCAAGGCTTGATTATTAACAACAAAATGCTCAAGTGGAATTAGGTTGATTTCTAGACCTCAAAAATGCCAATATAAGAAACATAATACTACATTTGGAATAACAATAATGGGAAGGGACAGATTTTAGGAACTTTTGAATAGTTTCTAGGTGGAAACCAGCCATAGCAAAATTGTATTTATGTTTGGGTTGTTCTACCTTCCAGTCCTCTCCAATTTACTCTTTTCCCAACTCTCCCTTATGACTACAAGGTGTCAGTCCAAATGAATAAGTAATTGTTATAGAAAAAATCTAAATTCATTGTTATAATGCAGATAGGCTCACATCAAACATACATAGATTATTGTTACAACTCATGACAGAGAATGCATTTATTGCACATAGATAGGAGACTATGCATACTTTTACTATGCTTAGATGCAATGCATATTGTCTCCACGTAAATTAGCTTTTCACGGAGAATTCTCTCAATAATAATCAAAGAAGTAAATACACAATGAGTCAATCACTAAGGTTGCAAAGGTTGGACATGATCACCAGAATGCAACCATACGTGATTACAACATGATTAAAATTTTGAAGAGGCCTCCTTACCTTAATCATTATTTTAAAATTCCTTATATTGAACACTACTTTTATTTATTAGAGACATGTGAATGAGTACGATAAGACAAAAATATGATAGTACCTATCTATAGTGATACAATCAGAATAGAGATGCCCAAGTGCATACAACTTACTCAGATGTCTATATTCTATAAATAAAGAAAATGCATATCACAGAATCTTTACTAATACAACATCAGAACTTAAATAAATAAAAAGAGATGCATGATAAAAGAAGCGAACAAATCATTTCACATGCATGAAAAGTGCACAGGATTTATAGATTGGTTCCTGAAACTTACTAAACAAATATCTCTATACTATTGCATTACCTTATATCATGTTCAAATTAATCGGTTAGATGTGGAGTAAATGAGGCAGGACATGAACTATTTTTATCTCACCTTTCACAAAACATAGGATACTTACAAAATGAAACCTACCTCCCCAATTGTACCGTAATGTTTTCCTACCTCCATTTTCTGAAGAAGACAATGACATTGTCACTAAGAGAATGGAACAATGATTTAAAGTTTTAGTTTCACACTTACATAGCATTACTTGCAGGAGCTTCTTCTTGAGCCTGTATGTACTTTTCCATGAGATCATCCCATGTCAAAAGTTGCATGCCCACCAAAGAAAGCAGTCAAAGGGAAAAACAAAATGGATGGTCCTAAACTCTAGCACATCTACTACAATAGATCAATTTCAATGTCAGAAAATCGTATGCATGAAAAATGAAATCTATAGCAGTTCACCTACTTGCTTTCGTTCAGAATGTGATCCTGGTAATAATCTTACAATCTCTTCAATGGGACGCCTGATGACCATACACAAAAACATTACATCAAAAGAAATCTCGATAAAATTTCTAGTCATATTTTTATTGACTTCGGTAAATAAACACTGAGTATTCAATAACACTATCTATATTTAAGACTAGGATCCTTGAAATAAAACAAAGCATGAGATCCAAAAAAGGCAACTGAAAATAAACATTGAAAACAAAGACATGTTAATGAGACAGTAGCAACAAGAACTTTGCTTTTGACAGACGGTTATTAAGAACAACTTGACAATTCAAAAATCGATTCTTGGACTGTGAATATAACAGATAGCATCAAACATTTGACTAAAAGTGCTTTTTACTGGGATGAGTATATGGTAGACAACTTTTTTCAGTTTAGAAAACAAACAATAATATTAGAGCATGATAAACAAGATCAATGCAAATTTTTGCATGATTTTGGTTCGTAAGGGAAAATTCATTTGGGAAGAAATGTTGTTGACGAAAAATGAATTCTCAAGGTAAACAATAGGAAAACACAAAATATTCATCAAACAAAGAGAGCATTGCAGAGAGATAATTAGGCGATTGAAGTTCAACTCCACACAATCTGTTTCAATTATAATATCTCTATTTGGAGAGTCGTCAAACCTATAACCCTATATAGTTTTGAGAAAAACCTTCATACTACTTAAATATCTGGACATATTGTATTATTGTAAGTATAGATCAGAGCTTAAGAAAAGAAAAAGGTAAACAAATACAAAGTCCAAAGAGGGTGTGAAAAAAGAAAAAGAAAAAAGGTGAAAAATACAGAATAGAGGAGCCTAATAAAACAAAACAGAAGGTGCCTCGTTTAAATGAGTTCCAAGAATCAAAGAGAATCCCAAAAGACAGTACGTGAAATGTTTCTTTCCATTCTTCGGCATAAAGGTCATGACAGCTTGAAGAGTCATTGGAGAGTTACTTAAATACAAGACACATTTGAAGCCAAACATGTACAGGTATGTCATTGATGGTGCAAGATACACTGCTAGAGATTACACCCAAGAAAACCGAAGAGTGGCCCAAAATAAGACGTGATACTAGACATGTATGATGCTTCTTATAGTGGCCTGAGGTAAGAATTGATAATGAAGATCAGAAAACTAGATAGGAATTTCCCCTCAAATTCTTATGAAATGCCATATTCAATGACAACTTTTATGTATTATATTATTCTTTTAGCTTCTTTTTAATTAAAGAAAAGATACTTCATATATTCACAAAAAATATTTACAAAAAAGAAGACCTGTACAGTGATCAGGTATATACAAAAAATTACAATCTCTTCCTCAAAGAAACAAGGACAGAGATAAAAACTGAATACTCATTAGGCTCAAACGCATTGGCTTCCTTTATCAATAGATATCCTTTGGCTAACAACTATTTACAAACCTCCTCTTTCCTCATTGGCAAAAACATACTTGCAACGAAGCTTCCAAATAGTGAAAATAGTTGCAATCCTCAAACAGTGCCAGATGCCCCTAAGAGGAACCCAAATTAGAGAACTGGAGTCTCCAAACACAAGATGCCAATGAAGGTTCCCTAAACTGACTACTTCATCTGCATATGGTTCCAACAAGACCTAGCAAAAGGACAATCCCAAAATAGGTGCTTAACCATTTCCAATCTGTGACAGCATGGACAAGGCTTTCAGAAAAACTTAGCCAAACACACTTTAGTGGGAAGCCTTGATAAATTACTAAAAAAGCGCACACCCAAAGCATGTAAGACACTTTCACTGACCAAATGCTATGCAACCTCTGCACCCATGTGTTCTCAACATCTAAGGATATCCATCTCGCACTAAGAATATGGCCAATCTCCCACCATTGATGAAGAGTGGAATATAATCTACGCGTGTCGAATCGCACTAAAGGGTGCCCAAAGCTCCACACCCAATCACGCCAAATGGGTCCCGACATATCAATGTTCATTTTGAACAGATCTTCCCAAGGAATAAGGATCTCAATTTCTATGATGGAAGGTCAATCAGTGGCGAAAAAGAGCATACTCACAAGCTAAGGAGCACCAATCCTTCCATGAACGAGAGTTGCCATACCATAGATCTCTCCAAAGGATTATATTTTTATCACCCAATCTTGTGGCCTAAAAGTGAGGCAGACTCGCAATACAGGTTTCTTGCAGTTTCCAGTTCCAAATTGGTCTTTCAGCCATATCCCACATGGCACGGCCGACCATATACTTCTAAGGACAAAGGTGTTGGAGATGTCAAAATGTTGAGGATCAAAGATAAAGTCACAGCCCAAAAGGGCCCCTAATCTTGACAATATGTTGTGCAATGAGTATTTTGTGCCTCGACAGGTCCTGCCAAGGAGAGAAACCCTCCAAGAATCGAACCACCCATTTGGCTGCAAGAATACTCCCTTGCGTTGCTACATCTATCAACCCAAAGCAACCCTCCTCCTTAAGAATGATACAAACAACCCAAGGCACCATGGGAAGACCCCAAGCTCCCCATACTTGGCCCATAAATAAGACCTCAAGATCTGCTCCAACTGATGGAATTGTGCCTTACAAGGAAACAAACAAGAAACATAATAAATGTGAGAGGCTTGAAGGATTCTGCCAACCACAGTCAATTTTCCAGCCAAAGAGGGTCCTTATTCTGCCAAGAGAGTAGTTTACCGTCTAATCTCTAGAAGCACCAATCACAAATGGCAACAGGTGAGAACCCAACTCCAAAAGGAATGCCCATATATCTTACAATAACTCCATGATGAACAAAAGACCACTCAGAAGGAATCCAAGCATGAGGTTTATCTAGACCAATCAACCAAAATCAGTTATGTGATTGCTAACAACAGCCACCCAAGCCTCACAGAAAACATCCAAGTAGTCTCTAGCACGATCAACCGACTCGAAATTAGCTAGCACATAAAGGAGTATGTCATCAAAAAAATGGTTGTTGATCATCTCTGACCCATAACAGAGAGAAATACCCCGTAAACAACCTTGAATGCAAGCAGATTCCAACAAATGACCCAAATCATCAACAGTCACCACATATAGAATAGGGGCTAGGGGGAAGCCTTGTGTGATAGATCGATATAGAAGACCACGAGGGGATAGGGAATTATCACCTGAAACAAAAGAAAAATCATAAGAGAAGATTGTGTTCACCATCCCCACACAATATGGACCAAATCCTAAACAAGTCAACATCTCAATAATGGACCTGTCAATCCAATCATACACCTTGTTAAATCAAGTTTCAAGAAGACAGTCTGTTGACCAATCTCCTTGGCCCACTCCATTGCTTGCCAAGTCGAAATTACTATATCCAGAATAAAATGTTCATGCACAAAATTTGTTTACTCCTCTAAACAATTCTCCTAGCCACATCCTTCATCCGCAAAGCAACAACCTTTTCCAAAATCTTGTAGGCTACACTCAACAAAGTGATAGGATGTCATTCGCTACAGTATCCCTAGCAACATTCTTGGGAATCAACTTAATCAAACCTTGATTGAGGGACTCAGACAGACACCTTATGAAATAAAACTTCAAAGGTCAGGCAACAAAAATCATCTCCGACAGTGTCCCACATTGCTTTGTAGAACTCGCAAGGTAGACCATCAATCCCAGGGGATTTCCTATTTTGCATTGAACAAAGAGCAACGAATGGTTCATCTTTTGTAAAGTCTTTGTCCAACTTATTACGTACCCGACAAAAACTTTGGGATGAACAACTTGGCAACAAGAACTCTACCAGCCACAACCGAATCTGAGAGAGGGTGAGGAGGAAAAATGTTCTAAAAATGTTGTCTAAACATTTCTCAAGTTCCTTCGATTCTCTTCCAACAAGCCATCAAGTTTACATAAATCAAGCACCCTATCAACGAATGCTTTTCTCTTCAAGAAGTCAAAGAAGAATTTGGAGCCCTCATCTCCTCTTGAATCCAATGTAAGCAAGCACAAATCCGAGCTCCTCTAATAATGTACTCTCTATGCACTGCAACCTCTAAGTGAGCCACCTCTTCTTGCAAATAAATATTGTGAAGATCCTCCTCCAAAAGGATGCGAGCCTCCTTTAGTTTTGTTTTCTTTCCCGAAGCTCCTACCGATGCCTGGGAGCTATCAAACACTCTCCACTCTCATGAATTTGACAGTTCTCCAAACAACAGTATTCCACCATAGAATCCAACCTCTATCCTCACTAGGACAAGGGATGAGGTTCCAAACAGGATGAGAAAGAGCCTAAAAATAAACGAAACCTGAGTGAGACACATTCAACTTGAACAAGGAAGTGGACTTAAAATCCCTCACTTGCCCAAACGAAATAGAGGTGAGAATGGGAAGATGGTTCGGGCCAATAGCATCAGCCGATCCTTGATTGGCTGCAAGCACAAAATAAGATATCATTCGACGAACCATACACTTGATCCAACATAACCAGTGCTCTATCATTTCCCTTGCTGAAGTTAGACCAGGTGTGCCAACCCCAAAATCCAACCCTTTTTCCCCCAATTAGTATCATAGAGCTAAAGAAACCCTACATCTTGACCAAGAAACCTTTTCTGAACCATTAACAATCGTACCAACACCACCACCCTGATCTCCATCCCACTCGACCATGTTAAAATCTCCAAGAACAACCAATTTTGCATAAAGCAAAGAGGAAGCCATCCAATCCCAAAGCAGAGTACGATCAAAGCCAAGATCGGGAGCATCGATTGAACAAAATCCAAGCAACCTGCTTTGAAGCAAGAGGGCAATCCAAATATATATGTTGTCAGGATCACATCCATGCCCCACAACAAAATTTTGCTAAAAGGAGAGATGGCAAGGACCACCTCCTCCCAAATTGCGATCAGAAGACCAAAAGGGACCATTTCAACAATAACTAATGCAATTACGAAGCTCAAAACCAGCAGACTCGACTTCTTGCAGAGAAACCAAATTTTGCTTAACTTTCTAAAGAATTCCACAAACCAATTGTTTGTGACTTGGGATCATCATCCCTGTTACATTTCAAGAAAGAAGAGAGCTTCATTCAAGGAAGAGAGTGTTACCTAGCGAGCTGAACCTGTTACTCATCAATACACCCTCTAAGGAAGAGGTACTTCTATCCAGAGAGGTCATTACCTCCTAAAAGGATTTCACCCGAGGAACGGGACTTATTGTTCTACCAGATTGGTCAAGATGGACATAGGAAGAAGCTTTCTTTTGCTTGTTATACTTTATCCACCAGCCACCCTCGACATCCATGCCCTGATACTAAACATTGACACCTGTAGAAGAGAAGGGGATAGAAATCTGACTCCAATTGTCCACATCGCTCCCTCTAGAGGGGTCTTGAAATTATTGAAGGATGGAACCCCAAACATTCAATGAATGTTTTTGAACCACACCCCCATCAAATCTGCTTGAGTTATGAAGGAATGATTCACAAGCTCATTTTCTATTACAAAAGGTCGAACCTGTTTATCACCATGATTTGAATCCATAGAAAAACTAGATCATTTTCCACCAGAATAAGATAAGATAGATGCCCTCTTGGGAAAATTTGATGAAGGTTTTTGATGTGGACAATCATGCATACAAAGAATCCTGTGCCTAACAGGCAAAGCATGTTTTGGGCAGATTCATGTAGTGAACTTTCTGCTATCGAACGCCATCAACTATCATGATAGAAATAATTGAAGGAAGCTTCTTTTTTAGATCTACTTCTACCCAAACCCTCATATTAGCCCAAAATGAATTACACCGTCCATCTAGCATAAGAACCTTACCAAGTTGATTGGCAAACAGATCCACAAAGGGTCATACGTTAGCTGGAAGAGCTAGGGACTCCAACCAGAGAGGGTAATGAGCTTGCCCCTAGTCGTCTAGAATAATGTCTATCCTCCAAAATTGTAAATAAGCCAGTGAACCCGCAATATCGCAAGTGCCAAATTGTAAAACCTGAAGTGTTGTTGTATTTGAATTGAACAGAAGAAAAATATTTATGGATCCCATCCACCAGCAATAGTTTAGGGAGATCCCCTTGGCTTCCCATTTCACCAAACACCATTTGTTAAAGGCATCATCTTCTAGCATATGACGAAGAAAGAACAAAACTAAACTCTGGCGTTCCAACTTCTGATGAACTTCCTTGTACTCATTGTTGTCCAAAGAAACAGTAAAGTTCTCGTCACCGAAAGGCATGGAGTCTGGGCATTCTTACGAATTCATGTTGGACTCCATTCTTAGACTCTTTGTGTGAGAGTCTAATATTAGATTATAAGGCTTACCTTTATTAATTAAGTCACTATTAACTATATATTAACTATTGTTCAGTTGTAACGTCCTCAATCATTTTGTAGCTATCTCTTGCATGATAAAATGACGAACGTACAATCTACAAAGTGCGCCAATTCCTCTTTATTATTTCTTTGATCACATCTTCTAATATTAATATCATAGCCATTTATGCTCGGTAGGGTTCACAATGAAGGAGAAGGCTATGAAGGAGGAAGTCATGAGGAGATATTTTAAGGGCAGATGTTGTTCGTGAGTTCCTAAGTAAAATTCAAGATTTATGGCTTTTTGGAGGTTGTCTCGACATTTCCAAAGGGCATCCTCACATGTTTTAGTCATGGTTAGTGTATTTTTTAAACATGAAAAAGATGAATGGAAAGATCAATAATACATATTCTATTGTGCCAGGCATAAAAGCTATTAATCCAAGCCTAGGCGATAGAAACATAAATAAGTATAGACCACGTCATCATTAGTACAGATCTAACTCAAAAATTTGTCGAAGATCTTGTTGAAGCTTGGCGGACCACCATAGCGGTGGAGGACCAAAACAAGATATATTCCCATTGTCAAGGGCCCAATTAGCTAAAGCATCTGCCACTCTATTGAGCTCTTGTGGTATATGTTTGAAGGTGATTTCCTGAAACCTGTCCTTGAGACATTGTATTTTGTCCCTCTCTACACAGTTGCCAATTCCTGCCCTGATTCACAACAGAGGTGGAGAGCAATCTTACTGTGATCAGAGAGTCAGATTCAACCTGATCCTTTGCCACCCAATTTTCAGAGCTTCTTGCAAACCCCTAGATATAACATGTATTTCAGTTAAATTATAAGTGGCATACCCAATAATTTCTGAAAACAAAAAAGCCACAGAACCATCAGAAAGTCTTTCGATGCCACCCATACTTGCTTTTCCAGGATTGCCTCTAGAAGCACCATCTGCATTCAGTTTCCATATCCTAGAGGAGGTGCAAACCACTTATTATCAATCTAATTTCTCTTTCTTGGTTTAGAGACAACCACTGTAGTACTTGAAGGACATATCAGCAATTGTTTTAGAATACTATCCCAGTGTGGAGAGAGAGATTGAGGTAACCAGACTTTGTGCTTGATGGATTCAGCTATATTCAGCTTGATCTTCTCCCACACCCAAGAGCCATCTCTACTCTCCTGTTGAAATAGTCATCTATTTCTTTCTTTCCAATGATTCCATAACAATAGAGTAATACCACTCCATAAGGTCTATTCGAAATTATGACTATCTTTAGTATATTTTCCCCACTCCCGAAAAGGTTGTTCAATAGCTTGCAAGCCAATCCAAGGAATTCCAAAAACTTGGTCAATTGCTGCCACAGTCTGCTCACAAACAGACATTGAAGAAAAAGATGAGGAATAGTTTCTTTGGAGACCAAGCACATGACACACCTAAAAGGTCCATAAAACCCTCTTTTCATAAGCCTGTCACCTGTAAGTATTCTTCTGTTCAATAACAACCATACAAAGAAACTAACTTTAGGCCATAAGGCTTCCTGCCATAGGTGAAGGAAAATATCCCTTAAGGGGTGGGGAGTTACTATGCAAAGAGAAGCATAACTAGTTGAAACTGTATATAAACCTGTAGAGCCCTTCCCCCAAGCTATTGAGTCCATTCGTGGTGAAGTTGAAAGCTGCCTTGACTGAAGAATATTCACAGCCATCTGTTCTTGTTGCTCTCCTAGCTAAACTGGCCATCTATGAGGAGTCCAACTTTACCTATCTCCCAATGGTGTATGGTAGGCTAGCAATAGTGAGCAAACTTTATCCAACCTTTTCATGGAGACTTACCATAACTTGATAAAGCTCAGGATATTGGGCTATAATTGGAGGATGGCCATCCCAAGAGTCAGTCCAAAAATTAGCAATTTGGCCATTATTGACTATCCAAAAATAGTGTCTCTTGATGATAGCTTCTCCTACTCTCAAAACAGATAGAATAGGAGATCCTTTAGAAGGAGAGCCAAATGAATGATCTTCTCGAGAGGATTATTCTCAGCATATTTAGCTCTGAGATTGACAACCCATAACTCATTAGGATCAGCCAGAAGTCTCCAATACAGCTTAGCTACTAAGGCCTTATTATGCTTAACTGTGGAATGAAAGCCTAAGCCTCCTGCTTTAGGTTGACATAAAGTGTCCCACTTGACTAAGGACCATTTGTGTTTCTCCTGGGCCCCACTCCAAATAAATTTTTGGCATATGGAATCCAATTGTTTCAAAATTCCAACCGGAATATTCAAAACAGATGACACATAAATTGGTAAAGCTTGGAGAACAGCTTTAACCAAAGTCATTCGACCTCCTATTGAGAGCCACCTATTCATCCATTTTTGTAATTTACTATTGGCTTTATTAATTAACCACTACCAATCTTTGATTTGCTTTGCTGCCAAAGGAATTCCTAAATATTGCATCGGGAGAGAGCCCTTTTTGAATTTAAGAATATCCAGAATCTGAATTTCTTGCCTTGGAGAGCAATGAAAAAGTTGCTAGATTTACCTTCATTAATCAACTATCATATGGCTCTAATGAACAACTGAAGACTCTTGCGCATACAAGTCACCTCCGAACAGGTAGCCTTGCCCAGTAGTGTAGAGTCATCTATAAATTGTAGATGTGATAGAGGTTTAGCTCTCCCGTAGCCAATTTAATGTCTCCTATCCTTTTATCCTGATAGGCTTTAGTAAACAATCTTCCCAAGCATTTTGCCAAGAGAATAAAGAGGAAAGGAGAAAGGGGGTCACCTTGTCGAATCCCTCTAGAGACTGAAAAGATCCTATATGGATTGCCATTAACCAAGACAGAATAAGATGTCGAGGACAAGCAAGCTTGAACCCATGCTATCCAATCTGGAGAAGCCAAATTCTGCCAACACCTTACACAAAAATCTCCAATCCACTCGATCATAGGCTTTGGAAAGATCAAGCCTAATGAACATTGAAGGTGATTTCTGTATATCCATAGAATGAAGAGCTTCCTACGCAAGAACTATCTCATCATGGATTTGCCTTCCCTAGACAAATCCTCCTTGCTCTGGAGATATAAGTTTATGCAAAAGGGGCTTCAATCGATCTGCCATAATTTTTGTTATGATTTTATACAGCACATTACATAAGGCAATGGGTTGAAATCCCGCTATATCTTCCACCTTTGTAGCTTTAGGGATCAAAGCTATAAAGGTTTTATTGATTTCTTTTAGCATGGTTTTAGTACAGTGCACCTCTTCCACAACCTGTAAAAGCTCCACTATCAGAATATCCCGAAAAGTTCAATAAAATTCAATAGGAAACCCAAAAATCGAACAATTAGACCTCGTTGTTCCAATTCATCAACACCACTTTGAATATCTGATGTCTGCAATTTCACAACCAGCGATCCATTTGCAAACCTTCATACATCCATTCGCATTTTTCTATCGATCCTTTTTAAAAATTCTAAGAGGTCTTTTTGGAATTTAGCAATTGTGCCTCGTATGCCCCGAAGGACAAATGCAGGATAACAATCCCAAATGCCTTCAAAATTCGTTATATTTTCTCCCCTCGATCTGTCTCGAATGGAGTTTCTTCTCCCCTAAAACAATTGAAGTCTATATTCATTGTCTCGACTTTGTTTTTACTTCTCTTGTAGCTTTGTCTTCTGCAGCGAAAACTGAAATGGAAGGGCACAAACTCACGACCGAGGAAGAAACATAAACAAATACATGTATGCACTTGCGTCTATATATTTTGTGCCCTGACAACTTTGAAAGGATTTGGAGTGAAAGGGGTTTCGAAAACCCTCGATTTAGGTAAAATCAGCGATTGAAACACGTATATCAGACTCTAGCATCCATTCCTCAATCTAAAACCACCTAGTCGTGGTTACTTTGACAAACCCCAAAAACACAAGTAAAATCACAAGCAAAGCCATCGGGAAAGATTGTGAGTCAAAACACGATAAGAAGATCACAATCTCACAAGAAATATAGTTCTTAGGGCAATAGAACATTTGCAAAAGCGAAAATAGTCCTTGAAGGGCTGGTGTCACTCAGATTTCACCACAAAATCTGTGACTAACCTATCCGAAAAAATTTCGTACTTTTAAAATAATGGGTCGTTTGTTGTTTTTATTGCACGAAAGTTCTTGTATTACGTCAAGATAATCCCAAAGAGCCATATTAGCCCTTTTCGCCAAAACCCGGATGCCCAAAATTGTTTTATTCTGCATTGCCGGATTTGCTGGGAAATTTGTATTTAAATATTTTGAGCCCCGTATGAGGCTATTTGTGTTTTGTTTTAACTCTATTATGAGCGAATATGTTATTATTCCTATGTGCCAGAAGGGTTTTAACTTATTTTAAGTTTTGGGCTTTATTTGTAACTTTTGGCAATTTTTCGTGTTTTGTGGTGTCCCGTTTTGTTTTCTGTGAAATTTCTCTAGAGCAATGCCTTCGCCGGGTAAGCCCAATTTTTGGCCTGGAGCAGCTGGAAAACATACACGCACATTATGCCCGGAGGAAGTCGTCATCGGAGGTCTGGATCACTGGGAAAAAGCGAAGTCGTGCACAGAAAAGCCCCTACGGGGATGGGCGCATTTTTGGGAAACAAAGGATTTAAGTTGCGATGGGAAAATATAAGCCACAGGCAGCGGTGGGAATTTTATACCGCCTGGCAGTACTTTTCCCGTGTTATAAAAGTCACTTAAGTGCGAGTGGGAAAAATAGAGGTTTGCAGAGGCGGTGGGAATTTGTTGCTGCCTTGCAGGTAAAAATTCCCATGATATAATAAAAGGAAAGTGACTTAAGTGAAATCATGGGATTTTAGTGCACGCCTTGCAGGGTAAAGAATCCCATTGTCAAAGTCAAATCACTTAAGTGGATCATGGGATTTTGGTGCCTGCCTTACAGAGTAAAGAATCCCATTGTGGAAAATTCTTAAAAATAGAATTACATGTGCAAAAAAGTGCGCTCCCTTTGGTGAGAGATTAAAAGGATTAAAATTTGATTATTTTAATTAATCTTTTCTCTCAAAAAGTGCGCCCAAGTTTGGAGGAGGTCAAAAAGTCAAAGATGGAATAAAAGAAAGGAATTAAATGCATTAAATTTAATTTATTTAATGGCTGCCCTCTTCCTCTCAAAAAGTGCGCCCCATTTGGGTATTATTTAATGTTTTTTAAGGCATTAAAACATTAAATTAATTTCTATTTTCAGTGGCTATGGTCAAAGCACACTGTGAAGCTTGAGTGAAGTGTTGTGTGAAGGATTAAATTGGATTAATTTAATTTATTGGATGGCTGTCCTTAAACATCCTATTTTTAAAAGGAAAAGCATGATTTTTAATTAATTAATTGCTTTTAATTGTTCGGGCAATTATTAATTATAGAATTGTGAAGGTTATATAAGCATGGGCAGCCATATGGATGAATTATTTAATTCACGAGGTAAAGAATTGCAGCCGGGAGGAAAAGTGCGCCCCCATTAGAGGAAGGATTTTGTTCGGACAAAGTGCTAACAAAGCTAAAAGCTTCAGATTTGGCGCATGTTTGGAGGAGGTTGATCTTTGTCTGCATAGTTGTTTTCACAGGTGTTACAGGAGCTCAGGTGTTGATTGAAAGGATTCATGCTCTCTTTATGTGCAAATTAAACACCAATTTTTGGGGCAGCAGGCTTGAAAAGTGCAGATTTTTATAATTTAAATTCACTATTCATGCTCCGGTGGCCATTTTTGTCTGAATAAATTGCAGGAATTCATTACAGGTGCTTTACAAAAGAAAAGGAGTTTTTATCAATGTCCAATACATTGCAAATATCCTCCGAATCTGAAGAATTGTCCAGATCTGCACTAGTATTGAAGAAATCCGGCCAAGTTAGAAGAAAAAGAATTATTCAGACGAAGATGGACAAAGCCATGGCAAAAGGAGATGAAAAAGAAAGCACGATGGATTCATGCATTGCTTCCAAACTTGCAGACATAGGAGACACGGATCTAGGCCCAGAACCTCTTTCTGATTTGATTGATAGATCCAGAGCTAGAAAGACTTCACTCATGCGTGCGGTCAAAAGTAGTGGAATTATCCGAGTTGCAGCTTTCCCATGTACAGCCCAATTGCCAGAGTTTGTGATGGAGTGTGCTAGATCTTATCATCCTTCATCCAGATCAGTGCGTGATGTTGCATGGAAAGACAATAATTCGTTTGGATGCGGAGTTCATAAAGATTCCAAAGCGAAAGGTGGTGACTTCTATTAGCATTCGTGATGCCGACAGGTAGAGTGGGAGAAGCATAGAGCTGATTGTGTGAGCATCATGAATAGCCGATTCATGAAGAAGCCTAGATCCCCTTCAAAGTTCCCGAGAACTCTTCCACGGTCCAATTTGGTGCGGAGGCGGATGATGTCGTCAAATTGCTATGCAGGTTGAATGGCGGCGAATGCCTACACTTTCCGTACATGGATGTATGCTTTCATCAGACCATTGAAATCAACAAGGTTGATTCTATAATCAATTGGTCGGAAATTATTAGCGAAGAACATCGGTGAGCAACTTCGGGCGTGAAGCGTACTTTCACTTCAAGATGATTTCATACTTAGTGTATGTCAGCAGCTTCACAGGTGTCTTTTCCAAGTGGATAGATGTGGTGTTCTTTCCAAGGATCCCATTTTCGAGTGCTACCCACGACTTACCACTCGCACTGCGTGCGAAAAGACTTCAAAGTGATCAATGATGACTTCTACGATTTCATCTGCGCAGCTAGATAAAGACTTGAAGGCCAACAGGGTAAGCAAGGAAGCGTGGAAAGCGGTGTCCAAGATTGGCGTCTATTCATTCAATTTGCAGATTTCACATACCTCGGGGTTACGAGCTTTTTCTGAGAACCAATAAAGATGCCTGTATCCGAATGATAGATTGATCGCCATGGAGTGAGCAAGCAACTTGTGGAGTTACACACCTTCATCAAGGGCACAAGTCTACGGGCTTCTTCCCAATCACTGTGGATATTACAGTTGCATCAGCATTCACAGAGCTCGAGGGATGGAAGTGCAAATGTTATCCGAGTATGAGCAAGAGTTCTTCCTTGCACGGCTTAACTTCGATCCATTTGGAGTAGCCAGGAAGACAATCTCCCAGGAGTACGCACATGTGCCTTCGTTAGAAGATTTCTGGATGAAGTGCAGAAGTGAGTACGAGGTTAGAAAGAAAGATTTCAGCAGGCTATCAACAAAGCAAGTGTTTGACTTTGGACTAGCGCGGATACCTGCAGATCTTAAAGATGATGAGAACGTGTTACTTGACACTTACCATCAAATGGGAGGAGATAAAGCCATACCGCAGAATAACATGGGAGGTGCAACACAATCAAGAAAGATCTGAGTCGTGTTGGTGAATACTTGAACCGGCTGTCATTGACGAAGGGATATTGCCTTGATGAAGCATTGATGAATCAAATCACGGCAACTTCGGCGCAGGAGATTCCCTCAAGCGAAAGCATGAAGGAGAAAGCAGCAGAAGGTCCGAGAAGTTGAAAGTACACAGAAGATCTCACGAGAAAGAGAAGATCACTTCTACGACCATAGCTTTGACTCCGATTTCTCCAGTACCTAGTACTTCACCAACTATTGCACCGCAGCAGCAGGACGCTTCCATACCACCATTGATGCCGGCGACGTTCATCTTCTCTCCGCAGCCACTTTGTTCATCACCCGTTCCAGAGGAGATGTTGAAGCTGCAGATGACGGAGTTCGAGAGAGCTTTGTCCTCGGATGTTTCAGAAGATGGCAGCCATGACACTGTGGCACTTTCTAATGGAGAGGATGCAGAGCGGGAGATGGTAGTGCACTCAATGCGACTTCTCACTCTCCCGAGAAGTAATTTCTCGGAATGGTTAGCTTTGCAGTTGGTTCCGGAAGCAAGAGTAGAGATGAACTTAGAGGAGCATGACTTGCAGCTACTTCAGGATCTGAGCAGAAGAGACAGAAGGCCTAAAGTTGCTAAAGCAACTTCTAGGTTAATCATCGAAGATTCAGGAGAGAAGTTTGCTGAGATATCAATTCCGGCGGAAGGAAAGGTAGAAGAGGAGCTCACGGCAGAAGATGTGACGGTGACCAAAATACCACTCGGTCAAGCTACCACTGAAGGATTGAAGCAGGACACGCAGACATTGATAGATGCTTTATTCCTTAAGCTTGACAGTGAAAAGGCAGAGAAAGAAGAGCTACAGAAGCAAGTATCTCAATTATGTGAGATCATAGCTAAGGTTGCTAAACCTTCCATTCAACCTATTTCAGAGCGGGTGAGTGATCATCTTATGCAGGAAATGGAAGATGCAAGCAATCAAGTGAAAGCTATCGATTTAATGGAAGGATTTGATTATTCGTCAAGCTTCTGTACAACTTGGAGAAGTGCCAGCCCGCCTAAAGGTTATGGATGATGCAAAGCAAATCAATTAAAGCAATTGATGGAAAGCAGAGAAGGCATGAATACAATTGCAGAGAGTAACTGAGTATTTTGGCCGAGATCAACAAGTCACGGAGATGTATTGATCGCAGAACAAATTGTGCTTGATGGATCGATCGAAGAAGGGGAAGCGCTTAGGGTTTGCAGTATCTTTCCATTTGGAGATCTGCAGAGTTTTGTTGAAAAGGATGCAGCGCTTTAGAGTAGAACATCGATTTACTGCATCGTATCATTTCTTTTTTACCAAGAAAGAGTGGACGGAGGTGTTACTTCATACATGTGGATTGTTTCTAATGAAGTGCCTGATTCCTGGAAGGTTCTCTTCTCGATGGTACAAAAGAGAATTGATAAAGCTACCAAACCGTTCACGATGAATTCTATCAAGATCGGTGCGCTGCGCAGCAGCATATCATGAGGTTTGGGCCGAGCCTGGAAGATGTGGAAGCATGCATCGAGTGTTGAATGAAGGGTTGCTGCGATTCGGGACGAGAGAAGGAAGCGATGGCAAAAAGCAGATGGAAGGATGCTCAATTATATGTTCGATAAGTATATCGGATATCGTAACAAGAAGAAGATGTAAACATTACAAATGACATGACTTCTATTCTTTCTTCTTCTATTTTCTATGTTCCTGATGAAATTGTAAAACTTCTAAGTTATTGGTTTTGCAACCATTACTTGAAGTCATGTAGAACCATTCTATTAGTTAAGTGATACATGTGTCACTTAAGAAGAAGTTAGTTGAAGATGATTGCCAAATGTCATCTTTACTTGTTGTTCATGCTTTAGTTCAGGTTTGAGTCTTCTATTTGTACTTTCCTCCTACATTCTATAAGTAGGAGAAGAACCTCCGGTTAATGATCGATCGAATTTGTAAGGCAGCAATCTTGTGTTCTAGACTTTGTCTTGAACCCCGAGAGCAACTTCAGAGCAGAGGAATACAAAGAAGCGGTGTTTCGGAGAACTTTGTGTCACGATGTCTTGTGTTTCTTGCTTTTAAATCTTAGATCTTTTAAGTAAACTTTGTGTTATTTTAGATCTGGATCTAGAGCTGCCTTTGCTTTATAATTCTGTGTTCAAATCTATTAAGTTTCTTTTATGTGCATGCAATTAGCTCTGCTATCTACTAATTGGGATGCACATCTTCCCCATTTCTTCTCTCGTATTTCTTTTACTTCTTTCTTCTATAACTTTCCTTTCTTAAACAAACTTACTTACTGCAGTAATTTCTTAGTTATGGTTCATGAACTAAGTGGTTAAAGTAAAACCCCTGATAGATAAAAACACATTTTATTGACAAATCTGACACGAGAGCCTCACCGGTTAAATGAGGGAGATTTATCTCATGACTGCCTAGGTTTGATGCTATGCAGAAAATCTAGCCAACAGTTTTTGGCGACTCCGCTGGGGAACAACTATCTTTGCAGATCAAAGCTTTTCTATCGAAGATTGAGTGTTTTCCATACAAATCTCAACCTGGCTGAACGTCCATTCACCCGATCCGTGAAGGCGCAAGGAAGGACTGATCATTTCTTCCGACTGCAGGAGCAATTCAATTTCAATCATCCTCCTCAAGTTAGAAGCCGCAGATCTAGTCTCTCACCAGGAAGGAGAGTGCACACCCATCCAGATCCGGATCGTATTCAGCATAATCCGGTGGCTGGAATTATCCATCAAGTCTATCAAGTCTACACAAGGAGGAGACGTGCTCAAGTTAACATGGCGCACCAAATTGTACCTGTTCCATGGGGAGCGGCTTTTGGACCTCTCAACTTGGCTCCACCTATGCACGAGCTGCCAAAGGGATCCAGAAAGAATTTTCCGAAATTCTTTGGAGATGGAAAGCAAAACCCGGATGATCATTTGGCGGCCTTCTTCATATCTTGTGGTGTGCTTGCAGTAGAACATGAAGATGTCTCAGTCAGGCTCTTCATTGAGACTCTACACGACTTGGCTGGAGAATGGTTCTATCGGCTGGCTCCTGGCACCATAACCAACTGGGCGACTATGCGTGAGCAATTTCTGAAAAGATTCAAGCTGCAGAAGGACGCCAAAGACGTTGATCACCCAACCGACGATTGAAGAGAGAGCCAAACGAGAACATGCGGGACTTTATTGCAAGGTTCCAAAGGATTTTATATAAAATCCCGACTTCGCGCGCATTGAGTGACGAAAACCAAAAGACGTTTTTATAAACGCTCTATTGCACTCGAAGTTGGATATCGGTAAGAAGGGCAAGACTCAGAAATCTACTTGAAGCACAAAATGCTTTGCCGTGGAGGTTGAGGACGACTTGATCATGGTGGAAAACTCAAACAACCATCTCACAAAGGTGATGATGCTTCTTCTAGTACTTCCGCATCCTTTGTTACGAAAATTGGCAAATGACATGCTGCAGATCAAGAAGCGAGATCTCTCAAGCGGGAATGTAACACCCTCAAGAATAGCTCCTACCGACCTTTAATGGTCAAAATCAAAATCAAAATCGAAATGACTTGCTCTTTGCACCACGCGTTTGGCAATAGAAGCTGCTCCAGGAATAACTTGGAAACTAATGAAGAGGATCTCGGCATTGATGAATCATTCGATGATGAAGACTTTATAGATCCCATCCCGCAATGACTCCATATTGGTTACCTGACTACGAATCGACGATGGCTATTATGAATCTTTTGAAGATTCTCGATGGTCACACTTTTGCGGTGTTTACAAGGTCTCGAGACACGCCAAATGCCGAAGCATCCATGGCGG
Source organism: Taxus wallichiana var. yunnanensis (assembly GCA_018340775.1). Lineage (NCBI taxonomy): Eukaryota > Viridiplantae > Streptophyta > Pinopsida > Cupressales > Taxaceae > Taxus > Taxus wallichiana. The sequence continues at coordinate 539,490,232 of CM031242.1, read as the reverse complement.
CCGGAAAGAGAGAGAAGACCCTGGCCCGGATGTTACTATCTTGAAAAGAGGTAGCACTCTTCCTTCTTCATTAGCGCCAAGGATAAATATTCAAATTCTTTCAATTCGCAAAGAAAGAGCCAATGCACATCCCGCCAAGCAAGTCAAGCTTTTGACATAATTGATCACATCAAGAGAAACAAGGTCCAAATGTCGAAGTTTGAGTATTTGAGGGCATTTCCTGATCAGCTGAATAGATTGGTCAAATATGTGCAAAGTAATGGTCCCACCAACTAATAATAATTCACGGGTATCTTATCAAGTCCAAAGATTACTCCACCTTCAAATAATGTTGCTGCAAGTTCTTCTCCTTCCACCTCTTCTCCCCGCTACATCGAACGGATTGAGCCATTCTATGTGTCTTTGCTCATCAACGGACATAAGCTAAGCATTTGCATCTTGGACTCGGGCTTCCGACAACGTCATGCCCACCAAAGTCAGCTGATGCTTTGGGTCTTACATTGACAAAACCATCGGAAGATGTTATTCCATGGAAAGGCAAGTCCCTCTTGTGGGGCAAATCAAAGATGCGCAGCGTGATTGCTTCCTTTCCAAATAAAAGACCGAAAATAACTATCCTCAGTAGCGAGACATTCCAGTCTCTTATGGCATGTCGTTGAGTAGAAATTTCTGCAAAGAGTCCGGGTGGAGAGGTCGAGATGGATTGGTCTTGTGCGCACATACCAATCAAAGGAGTAAATCGAAGTTTGGAACCCGAGAAGAAATCTAAGTACACAAAGTGTCAAAGTCTCGAGGATCCTAGATCTCAAATCTTGTTCCAGAATCGGATTACGGAGTCTATTATCTAGAAATGGATAAAGAAGAAATTCAACTAGTGATTCGAGAATCACATCAAATTGATAACAAGATTTGGACTCTAGAATTTGATGGTAGCTGCTGTTCATTTGGATCCGGCGCAGGCGTTGTTCTTATCTCTCTTGAAGGGAAGGTGCATGCGCACTCCTTCAAATTGATGTTCGAAAATACTAACAATACGGCTGAGTATGAAGCATTGTTGTTAGGCATGGAGCAGGCAAGAACAATGGGAATCAAATTATTACACGCAAGAGGAGATGCTGAGCTGATTGTGAAGCAGATAAGAGGCCTCTACCAAGTCAAAAAAAAAGACAAACTCATGCACTATAGAGATCGGGTCTACTCGCCATCCCGGATTTTTCAGCTTTCTTGGTATCTTACATTCCGAGAGAACAAAATTCAAGAGCTGATTCGCTTGCAGTGACTGCAGCCTTGTTGAATCCGGATCAGCCCCCTGCATTCTTTAGACAGGGAGACTACAAGGTGGAAATGGTTTTTCGCCCAAAGGTTCCTGACAACGTCCAACAATGGCAAGTTTTCAACGATGACACACAGATTGCTGCGTTTCTCCAACAGAAGGACAACTTTGAAGAAATCTACTATGAGGGAAGCAATTCACCTCCTGAGCGCACCAACTGTTGTCGGAGAAATGGATGCTGACGTCTCAGGAGGTCAGGAGATTATCCAGCTAAAGGGAAATAAAATTCCCAAAGGCTTGGTATCTCTTGAGGAAATGTTTGATAAGCATGATCAGATGCTTAAGAAAAATGAAGAAAATGAGGAAGGCTCTTCCTCCGACACACAATTACTAAATTTGGGAGCCGGCAATGATCCCAAATTAGTAAATCTGGTAAGTGTTGTTCGAGGCCTAAAAGGAAGCTTTCACTAAGCTTCTTAAGAAATATATGGATGTTTTTGCCTGGTCTTACCAGGATCTAAAAACATATCAGCTTGCGGAAGTTCAACACTACATCCCACTTAAACTAGAACAAAAACCTTTCAAGCAGAAGCTGCGCCGGCACAATCCTACCATTTCAGAACCATCTTTGCAGAAATCCGGAAGTTGTTAGATGCAAAGATTATCTATCCCATACACCATTCGGAATGGTTGGCCAACATAGTCCCTGTCAGAAGAGCGGCGAGATTAGGCTGTGCGTGGATTTCCGCAACCTTAATCAAGCTTCATTGAAAGACAACTACCCCATCCCCATCATGGATCACACTCTGCAGGTGGTCACTGGATCTGAGATGCTTTCCATGCTTGATGGCTTCTCAGGCTACAATCAAGTCAAGGTGGCCGAAGAAGATCAATACAAAACGGCATTCATCACACCTTAGGGAACTTTCGCGTACCAGAAAATGCCGTTCGGCTTAATTAATGCTGGTGCTACATTTCAAAGAGCTATGGATCTAGCCTTTGCTCATCTCAAAGATATAAGCATAGTTGTGTACCTGGATGATCTGACAGTCTTTTCCAAAGATAGAAGCGCACACATTTCAAACTTGGAAGAGGTTTTCATACAATGCCGCAAGCATGGTATTTCTTTAAATCCTAAGAAATCCATCTTTGCTGTGACCGAAGGAAAGCTACTGGGGCACATTGTTTCCAAGGAAGGAACAAAGATAAATCCAGAGCGTGTCAAATCCATTCAAACATTGCCTTTGCCCACATCCAAAAAAGGAGTTCACTCTTTCTTTGGAAAAGTGAATTTTCTCAGAAGATTCATTCCTGACTTTGCTGAGCTAACCCGTCATATTTCGAATATGATGAAGAAGACACAAGATTTTAAATGGAGCAAATGAAGGGAAAGAAGCTTTCGAGAAGATCAAAGAGGCCCTGTCAAAGCTCCGGTCTTGGTTTCACCCGACTTGATAAAAAGAATTTATTCTTTATTGTTATTCTTCCGAACACACTATGTCAGCGATTCTGATGCAGAAAAAACAAGAGGACGCAGAAGCTCCTATTGCTTTCATGAGCACGCCCCTTAAAACTTATGAGTTGAAATACACTCCTATGGAAAAGCACGCATATGCAGTGGTGAAGGCATGCAAAGCATTCAGGTATTATATTCTTTCCTCGCACACTGTGGTTTTGGTTCCAGATATTGCAGTTAAATCCATTCTTACTCAGCAAGAGTTAGGATTATTGAGAGGCACATGGGTGACAAAGGTTCAAGAATATGACCTGGATATTAAACCAACAAAGCTGGTTCGAGGAAGAGGTTTGTGTGAACTAATGATGAGATGAAAAGCATCGCAGTGCACTGAAGCGGATCGGATAAGATAGATGGAGATTTGTCTGCAGTGCTTTTTATAGATCTGGTAGAGGAGTGGTACAGTAACATTGCTTACTTTCTGACGTATGGAGAATGCCCAGATCAACTTTCCAGAAAAGAGAAACGAACTATCAAACTGAAGTCCAAAGATTTTGTCCTTTGGGATAATGGTTTGTACAAAAGAGGAATTGATGGCGTATTTCTCAGATGCGTGGACAAGGCTCAACAGGATCAGCTACTACAACAGTTTCATGACATGGCTTGCGGCGGTCATTTCTCAGCCCGAGTCACTGCACATAAGATCCTCAGAGCAAGGTATTACTGGCCCACCCTTTTTCAAGATACTGCAGAATGGGTAGCTAAGTGTCAAGCATGCCAACATTTTGTTGGGCGTGTGAAATTGCCTGCATTACCTCTAAAACCCATTGTGATTGAAGAACCTTTCCAACAGTGGGGAATGGATTTTATTGGAATGCTTAACCCGGCTTCTAGTGCCGGTCACCATTACATTCTAACAACTACTGATTATTTCAGTAAGTGGGTAGAAGCTATTCCTATGAAGAATGCCACTTCCGCCGAGGTGTGCAATTTTATAAAAGAAAATATTATTGTCAGGTTTGGCGTGCCCAGCAAAATTGTAGCAGACAACGCTCCGAATCTTTCTTCTGAGGAGTTGGTGGAATTCTGCTACACTTACGGGATTCAGCTGGTTCATTCCTCAAACTACTATCCACAAGGGAACGGTCAAGATGAGTCTAGCAATAAAAACTTGGTAACTATCGTGCGCAAGCTGGTAACAGACAATCAAAGGACTTGGCATAAAAAGTTGTTTGATGCATTATGGGCCGATAGGATCACACCAAAAAGGGCGATAGGCATGTCCCCATTTCAGCTGTTATATGGTAGAGACACAAAGTTGCCTCTTAACTTGGAATTGCCTACCCTACGACTTTCTAAAGCCCTGGAGGATTCCACATTCACGGATGCTATTGATAAAAGAATCATGTACCTGACGGAATTGAGGGAAGTACAAACTCAAGTTGCAGATAGGTTGACAGAACATCAAAGGAAGGTGAAAGTCATCTTCGACAAAAAAGCCAGGGAAAGGAAATTTGAAGTCAATGACTGGGTCCTTCTATGGGACAAAAGAAGAGAAACAAAAGGCATGCATGGAAAGTTCGATTCACTATGGAAAGGGCCTTTTGTGATCAAAAAGATCACCGGAGCGAGATAGCTTTATTCTTGCTCATCGGATGGAGTTGAATTGCCGTTGCCTTTCAATGGGCAACACTTGAAGTCGTTCCTACATGAGAAGCGGGACAAGAACTCGTATGTACATAAATAAAAATTTGTTTATTTTCCTTGTTTTGTTTTGTTTTTGTGATGTGTTGTGTTGTGTTTGTTTCGACCCCGTGCCCAAAGGACAAGATATGAAACCGAGATGTTTGGGATCTCATCTTTTCCCTTTGTCATTCGACAAAAGAAAAAGATGTCCACAGATTTGCCAATCGGTGTCACTCTCGATTTCACCCCTGAAATCGACTACCCTATCCGAAAATTTTCGTACTTTTAAAATAATGGGTCGTTTGTTGTTTTTATTGCCTGAAAGTTCTTGTATTGCGTCAAGATAATCCCAAAGAGCCATATTAGCCCTTTTCGCCAAATACCCAGATGCCCAAAATTGTTTTATTCTGTCGTCAGGATTTGTCTGCGGAAAATTTGTATTTAATTATTTTGAGCCCCGTATGAGGCTATTTGCGCTCTATTTTAACTCTATTATGAGCGAATATGTTATTATTCCTATGTGCCAGAAGGGTTTTAACTTATTTTAAGTTTTGGGCTTTATTTGTAACTTTTGGCAATTTTTCGTGTTTTTGTGGTGTCCCGTTTTGTTTTCTGTGAAATTTCTCTGGAGCAATTCCTTCGCCGGGTAAGCCCGATTTTTGGCCTGGAGCAGCTGGAAAACATACACGCACATTATGCCCGGAGGAAGTCGTCATCGGAGGTCTGGATCACTGGGAAAAAGCGAAGTCGTGCACACAGAAAAGCCCCTACGGGGATGGGCGCATTTTGGGAAACAAAGGATTTAAGTTGCGATGGGAAAAATATAAGCCACAGGCAGGGTGGGAATTTTATACCTGCCTAGCAGGGTACTTTTTCCCGTGTTATAAAAGTCACTTAAGCTGCAGTGGGAAAAATAGAGGCTGCAGGCAGGTGGGAATTTGTTGCCTGCCTTGCAGGGTAAAAATTCCCATGATATAATAAAAGGAAAGTGACTTAAGTGAAATCATGGGATTTTAGTGCCTGCCTTGCAGGGTAAAGAATCCCATTGTCAAAGTCAAATCACTTAAGTGGATCATGGGATTTTGGTGCCTGCCTTACAGAGTAAAGAATCCCATTGTGGAAAATTCTTAAAAATAGAATTACATGTGCAAAAGTGCGCCCCTTTGGTGAGAGATTAAAAGGATTAAAATTTGATTATTTTAATTAATCTTTTCTCTCAAAAAGTGCGCCCAAGTTTGGAGGAGGTCAAAAAGTCAAAGATGGAATAAAAGAAAGGAATTAAATGCATTAAATTTAATTTATTTAATGGCTGCCCTCTTCCTCTCAAAAAGTGCGCCCCATTTGGGTATTATTTAATGTTTTTTTAAGGCATTAAAACATTAAATTAATTTCTATTTTCACTGGCTATGGTCAAAGCACACTTTGTGAAGCTTGAGTGAAGTCTTTGTGTGAAGGATTAAATTGGATTAATTTAATTTATTGGATGGCTGTCCTTAAACATCCTATTTTTAAAAGGGAAAAGCATGATTTTTAATTAATTAATTGCTTTTAATTGTTCGGGCAATTATTAATTATAGAATTGTGAAGGTTATATAAGCATGGGCAGCCATATGGATGAATTATTTAATTCACAGGTAAAGAATTGCAGCCAGGAGGAAAAGTGCGCCCCCATTAGAGGAAGGATTTTGTTCAGACAAAGTGCTAACAAGGCTAAAAGCTTCCAGATTTGGCGCATGCTTTGGAGGAGGTTGATCTTTGTCTGCATAGTTGTTTTCACAGGTGTTACAGGAGCTCAGGTGTTGATTGAAAGGATTCATGCTCTCTTTATGTGCAAATTAAACACCAATTTTTGGGGCAGCAGGCTTGAAAAGTGCAGATTTTTATAATTTAAATTCACTATTCATGCTCCGGTGGCCATTTTTGTCTGAATAAATTGCAGGAATTCATTACAGGTGCTTTACAAAAGAAAAGGAGTTTTTATCAATGTCCAATACATTGCAAATATCCTCCGAATCTGAAGAATTGTCCAGATCTGCACCAGTATTGAAGAAATCCGGCCAAGTTAGAAGAAAAAGAATTATTCAGACGAAGATAGACAAAGCCATGGCAAAAGGAGATGAAAAAGAAAGCACGATGGAGTCATGCATTGCTTCCAAACTTGCAGACATAGGAGACACAGATCTAGGCCCGGAACCTCTTTCCGATTTGATTGATAGATCCAGAGCTAGAAAGACTTCACTCATGCGTGCGGTCAAAAGTAGTGGAATTATCCGAGTTGCGGCTTTCCATGTACGGCCCAATTGCGAGTTTGTGATGGAGTGTGCTAGATCTTATCATCCTTCATCCAGATCGGTGCGTGATGTTGCGGAAAGACAATAATTCGTTTGGATGTGGAGTTCATGAAGATTCCAGTGCGAAAGGTGGTGACTTCTATTAGCATTCGGGATGCTTGTGATGGTGGGAGAAGCATAGAGCTGATTGTGTGAGCATCATGAATAGCCGGTTCATGAAGAAGCCTAGATCCCCTTCAAAGTCCCTGAGAACTCTTCCACGGTCCAATTTGGTGCAGGAGGCAGATGATGTCGTCAAATTGCTATGCAGGTTGAATGGCGAAGCGAATGCCTACACTTTCCGTACATGGATGTATGCTTTCATCAGGACCATTGAAATCAACAAGGTTGATTCTATAATCAATTGGTCGGAAATTATTAGCAGCAACATCGGTGAGCAACTTCGGAACGTGAAGCGTACTTTCAGCTTCAAGATGACTTCATACTTAGTGTATGTTGCAGCTTCACAGGGTGTCTTTTCTAAGCTGGATAGATGTGGTGTTCTTTCCAAGGATCCCATTTTTGAGTGCTACCCACGACTTCTACGCACTGCGTGCGAGAAAGATTTCAAAGTGATCAACGATGACTTCTTCTACGATTTCATCTGCAGCTAGACAAAAGACTTGAAGGCCAACAGGGTAAGCGAAGGAAACGTGGAAAGCGGTGTCCAAGATCGCGATCTATTCATTCAATTTGCGAGATTTCACATACCTCGGGGTTACAGGTTTTTCTCGAGAACCAATAAAGATGCCTGTATCCGAATGATAGATTGATCGCCATGGATGTGAGCAGGCAACTTGTGGAGTTACACGACCTTCAGTCGAAGCGGCACAAGTCTACGGGCTTCTTCCCACCATTGTGGATATTACGATTGCATCAGCATTCACAGAGCTCGAGGGATGGAAGCGCAAATGTTATCCGAGTATGAGCAAGAGTTCTTCCCTGCACGGCTTAACTTCGATCCATTTGGAGTAGCCAGGAAGACAATCTCCCAGGAGTACGCACATGTGCCTTCGTTAGAAGATTTCTGGATGAAGTGCGAAGTGAGTACGAGGTTAGAAAGAAAGATTTCAGCAGGCTATCAACAAAGCAAGTGTTTGACTTTGGACTAGCGCGGATACTTGCAGATCTTAAAGATGATGGGAACGTGTTACTTGACACTTACCATCAAATGGGAGGAGATAAAGCCATACTGCAGAATAACATGGGAGGCTGCAACACAATTGAAGAAAGATCTGGAGCTGTGTTGGTGAATACTTGGAACTGGCTGACGAAGGGATATTGCCTTGATGAAGCATTGATGAATCAAATCACGAAGGCAACTTCGGCGCAGGAGATTCCCTCAAGAGAAAGCATGAAGGAGAAAGCGTGCAGAAGGTCCGAGAAGTTGAAAGTACAGAAGATCTCACGAGAGAGAAGATCACTTCTACGACCATAGCTTTGACTCCGATTTCTCCAAAGATTACCTAGTACTTCACCAATTATTGCACCGCAGCAGCAGGACGCTTCCATACCGCCATTGATGCCGGCGACGTTCATCTTCTCTCCGCAGCCACTTCGTTCATCACCCGTTCCAGAGGAGATGTTGAAGCTGCAGATGACGGAGTTCGAAAGAGCTTTGTCCTTGGATGTTTCAGAAGATGGCAGCCATGACACTGTGGCACTTTCTGATGGAGAGGATGCAGAGCGGGAGATGGTAGTGCACTCAGCGACTTCTCACTCTCCGAGAAGTAATTTCTCGGAATGGTTAGCTTTGCAGTTGGTTCCGGAAGCAAGAGTAGAGATGAACTTAGAGGAACATGACTTGCAGCTACTTCAGGATCTGAGCAGAAGAGACAGAAGGCCTAAAGTTGCTAAAGCAACTTCTAGGTTGATCATCAAGGATTCGGGAGAGAAGTTTGCTGAGATATCAATTCCGGCGGAAGGAAAGGTAGAAGAGGAGCTCACGGCAGAAGATGTGACGGTGACCAAAATACCACTCGGTTCACCAAGCTACCATTGAAGGATTGAAGCGGGAGACACGCAGATACATTGATAGATGCTTTATTCCTTAAGATTGACAAAGTGAAAAGGCGAGAGAAAGAAGAGCTACGAAGCAAGTATCTCAATTATGTGAGATCATAGCTAAGGTTGCTAAACCTTCCATTCAACCTATTTCGAGCGGTGAGTGATCATCTTATGCAAGAAATGGAAAATGCAAGCAATCAAGTGAAAGCTATTGTGAATGGAAGGATTTGATTATTCGTCAAGCTTCGTCTGACAACTTGGAGAAGTGCCACCGCCTAAAGGTTATGGATGATGCGCAAGCAATCAATTAAAGTAATTGATGGAAAGCAGAGAAGGCATGAATACAGTTGCAGAGAGTAACCTGAGTATTTTGGCCGAGATCAACAAGCTGCCGGGAGATGTATTGATCGCAGAACAAATTGTACCGGATGGATCGATCGAGAAGGGGAAGCAGCTAGGTTTGGGTTTGCGCAGTATCTTTCCGTTTGGAGATCTGCATAGTTTTGCTTTGAAAAGGATGCGGCGCTTTAGAGTAGAACATCGATTTACCGCACCGTATCATTTCTTTCACCGAGGAAAGAGTGGACGGAGGTGTTACTTCATACATGCAGATTGTTTCTAATGAAGTGCCTGATTCCTGGAAGGTTCTCTTCGATGGTACAAAAGAGAATTGATAAAGCTACCAAACCGTTCACGATGAATTCTATCAGTGAGGCGGTGGCGCTGCGCAGTGAACATTGCGAGGTTTGGGCCGAGCACAGAAGATGTGGAAGCATGCATCGAGTGTTGAATGAAGGGTTGCTGCATTCGGAGACAGAAGGAAGCGATGGGCTAAAACAGATGGAAGGATGCTCAATTATATGTTCGACAAGTATATCGATATCGAACAAGAAGAAGGTGTAAACATTACAAATGACATGACTTCTATTCTTTCTTCTTCTATTTTCTATGTTCCCGGATGAAATTGTAAAACTTCTAAGTTATTGGTTTTGCAACCATTACTTGAAGTCATGTAGAACCATTCTATTAGTTAAGTGATACATGTGTCACTTAAGAAGAAGTTAGTTGAAGATGATTGCCAAATGTCATCTTTACTTGTTGTTCATGCTTTAGTTCAGTTTGAGTCTTCTATTTGTACTTTCCCTCCTACATTCTGTAAGTAGGAGAAGAACCTCCGGGTTAATGATCGATCAGAATTTGTAGGCAGCAATCTTGTGTTCTAGACTTTGTGCTGAACCCCTGAGAGCAACTTGTAGCAGAGGAATACAAAGAAGCAGGTTTCCGGAGAACTTTGTGTCACGATGTACTGTGTTTCTTGCTTTTAAATCTTAGATCTTTTAAGTAAACTTTGTGTTATTTTAAATCTGGATCTAGAGCTGCCTTTGCTTTATAATTCTGTGTGTTCAAATCTATTAAGTTTCTTTTATGTGCATGCAATTAGCTCTGTTATCTACTAATTGGGATGCACATCTTCCCCATTTCTTCTCTGTATTTCTTTTACTTCTTTCTTCTATAACTTTCCTTTCTTAAACAGCTACTTACTTGCTGCAGAACTTCTTAGTTATGGTTCATGAACTAAGTGGTTAAAGTAAAACCCCTGATAGATAAAAACACATTTTATTGACAAATCGACACGAGAGCCTCACCGGTTAAATGAGGGAGATTTATCTCATGATCGCCTAGGTTTGATGCTATGCAAAAATCTAGCCAACAAGGGCATAAAGTGCAAAATCATTGAAAACACGGGATTTGGGGAACAAAAGTAAGAGGTTGTGATTTTTGAAGGATTCATGAGAGTTGTTCAGTGCAATTAGGACACAAAAATAAGAGATTTTCAGGAGAAAACATGACATGCACAAAGCAGTAGAGAAAAATGTGATTTAGGTCGTGTTTTTGTAGAAAACACAATCTAAAATCATGAAGAAGAGTAAAAACATGATTTCCAAAGCTATCTAGGGAACAACGGAGAAAATACAATCACGTAATTCTAGATTTGCAATTTTTTAGGGTTATTACTACTAGGGCACACAATTTGTCAATTTTTAGTCACAACCAATCATCTACGGCACGATAAATATAGGGTATGGGTGAAATTCGACTTGGTGTTTGAATTCTTTGGTAAGGCATTAAACTTCCAATAGAGTAGTCATTATTTTTCTGGTTATTTCTCTATGCGGAATTATTTGTCAATTTGATTGTTGTTGTCAAGACTACATTGATTATCGCTTCAAACCTACAAACATAGATTTAAGAGGTACTAATTTTTCGAGAATGGAAATTCTATTAAACAAACATTTTGGCCTCAATTTTTACACCCAGTAAAGTAAAAATCCATATGCATCTAATGAACAAGAATTGTGAGGAATAATCGATGGAAATGAGAAACCACCTACGAGATGCATACAAATGTTTGGATTGGCAAAGAAGAGATGATAAAGCCATAGCCATTTTGTTAAACAATCTTTCTTTCAAATACAATAATGCCACTTTTGCTCTCGACGAGATACATGCTCAAAATCTAGAAGATAAGATTTCAACTCTCTTAGTTGAAGAAAAGAGAACAATTGCATGGGAGATACAAAAGGTAGAGTGCATTAAACTCAATAAACTATCATAGAAGAGTATATAAAGATAAGGGGGAGATTGAATTTTATTACTACAGAAAATAGGTCACACTATGTGCAATCAGTAGAATTCGAGCAATGATCTTCTCAAGTTAAAGCTTAAAGACAAACCAAATGAAGTTAATACAACCATTGTTGCGATCCACGAGATGTTGAAACTTGAAAGTGGTGAAGAATTCATTGACGAAGAATACATATTTTAAAGAAGCCCCACACTTTGAAGACAGGAATGGATCTAGTGTTAGATAAAGCTCAACATGGATGGTTGCCCAGTTAGTTCAAGAGTTTGTGGATCTTGAGAACCACAAGCTTACGAGGGTCATGAGACAACTTGATGGAGCACTATGAATGTAGCTTAATATGGATGGTTTTCCAATAATTTGGGAGGTTCGTAATTTAGGAGTTTGGGGAGGTGGAATCCAGAAACTCAAGAACTACAAGGGTTAGAAGGTCGCTTGATGGAGTTATATCTAGTCAAATAATTGTTTTCAAAGAGCACGTTTGAAGAATGTGTGGCTTTGTTTGGTTCTATTGTTTCATTTTTTTGTTAAGTGTGTTTTTTTTTTGCTTACACACTGTAAGCCTTAAAAAAGGTATTAGAATATAAGCCTTACCTTTTATAATCAAGTCATTATTAGTATTAACTAATGTTTGGTTATAACCTCCCCAGCCATTTTGTAACTATCTCTAGCATAATAAAATGACAGACACAATTTACTTAAGTATGCAAGGACTCTCCCAACGGAATTCTCAATCTGCAACATTTCATTACCTAGGTATCAACAAGCAGCACCTTCAAACAAATCAGCCCCGGACATTGATCGGGAAAAATTGGTATTTGAAATCAACTCCTTTTCCTTCAACAACCGAGGAGCACCTCTAAAAGGCTTCATTTTGTAAACCAATATGATGCGCTAGAATTAGCACGAACTTGACAAGGTCATAACTTGAGCTCCGGTGCCTGTTTGAGTCCATTTTTTTTTGAAACCACATGTTTCGATGAGACGAACGTAATGCAACCAACCCCCTACCGGTTGGGGCAAGTTTTTGACACGTTTTCAGGCCCTAAATCTGCCATCTTGAGGCCGAAAATTAGGATTTAAGTTATAGTTTGGTTTTTTCCTATTTTTGGGCATTAGTTAATTTTAGTCTATTAGTTGCATTATGAGTTAGAAAGTTGGCAATTCCTCTAATTTAGGGATGTAGAAGATGCGTGGCAATTTCTGTGCCCATAGGAATAAGCATGCGAACTTACTAAGAATAACAGGTTCTAGTAAACTGCTAAAAATAGTAATTTCCGCCACCTAGAGTAGATTTAGTCAGAGTTAGCTAGAGTTTACTTAGCAACTCGAGTTGGGAGTTGCTTTCCTATTTAGGAAACATTGTAATTCATTATTCAATAACAAAGAAGGAGATCTATTTTCTTTTGGAGTTCATATTATTTGCAGAATATCTGGTTTGTTCATAATTTGGCTACATTATCTGGTATCAAAGTTGGTTCGAAGTATTTTTTTTAAAAATGGTTGGAAGAGGAATAGGAGGCGGTATTGCCTAGATGAATAGAAATATGCAAGATCTGCAATGATAACCCGAGAGAGGAAATCAAGGTGGAGATGACACGAGATGAAGAAGAAGTTTGTGAAGAGGAGGAAACGCAAGCACCACCATTAGCTTTTGAAGAAAGGATGCTTCGAGCATTAGAAAGAATGAATGATGGGATAAGAGTTGATGTTTCAGAGTATGGTGGTAGTCTAAAACCAGAGGAGCTGATAGACTGGTTGACTAGCATGGGAAATTGTTTTCAGTGGAAGGCTATGTCAGAAGAAAAGAAGGTAAAATTTGCATGCACGAAATTGAAAGGTCATGCTATGTTATGGTGGGATCACCTACAAAAAGAGCGGTCAAGAAAAGGGAAAGAAAGAATTAGGACGTGGAGTAAGATGGAGAAGAAGCTGAAAGATAAATTTCTCCTTGTGGATTATGCACAAACCCTTTACAGGAGGTTTCAGAATCTTAGACAAAACTTACAAACAATGCAAGAATACACAGATGAGTTCTACAAGTTGTCCATTTGTGTAGAGCATGAAGAAACTGAGGAACAAATGGCTGCAAGGTATGTTAATGGATTAAAATTTTCTATTCAAGATGAGATAAGTATGCATAGGATTAAAAGCATGGAGGATGCCTATCAATTAGCCTTAAAGGCCGAGGAAAAACAAAATCGTCAAAGTTTTAGGAGATCACCTGGAATGAATAGGGGGGCCTCATCTTCCTTTCGGGACGAGCTGGTTTCAGCCAAGGTAGGGGAGAATCATCTCGTGGATTGGAAAAGCAAGAGGATACAAGACAAGATTTCCAGAATCAACAAAGAGGCAGAGGATTTTCTAGGGGCAGAGGATATGCTGGTGATAGAGGATGGGAGGCTCCACGAAGACCATTTGTTTGTTACAAATGTGGTGAAGAAGGGCATCGGGCTTTTGAATGCCCACATACTTATACACATGACAAAAGGCAAGGAGATGCTCCAAGAGTAAATCTTGTTGAAGCTGAGCAAGTAGAAGATGAACAGGACCTCGAAATTCCACCAGATGTTGGAGAAACTCTGATGATCAAGAGGACAATGATTGCTCCAAGAAAGGAGGTCAAGGGGGATGCATGGCTGCGTACAAATATTTTCAGAACAAGATGCACTTCAGGAGGAAAGGTATGTAATGTTATTATTGATGGTGGTAGTTGTGAGAACATGGTTTCAAATGAGATGGTCGATAAATTGGGTCTGCATTGTGAGAAGAATCCTAACCCTTATCGTATTGCATGGTTTAAGAAGGGTAATGAAGTTACTGTTGATAAGAGATGTTTAATAAGCTTTTCTATTGGGAACAGTTATAAGGATGAGATTTGGTGTGATGTTATTCCTATGGATGCATGTCATATGCTACTAGGAAGACCATGGCAATTTGATAGAAAAGTTATTCATGATGGGGGAAAGAATACTTATACTTTCTAGAAGGATGGCACAAAAATAGTTTTTCTACCTCTTAAAGAAGAGGGGAAGGCTGAAAATATGCTTTCTGCAAAGGAATTTGTGAAGGAGGCAAAGGCAACCAGTTTTGTTATGCACTAGTTGCAAATAAGGATGAACTTGTAAGTGCACAAATACCAATAGAAACAACAAATTAATAGAAGAATTTTCGGATGTTATTCCTGATGAGCTACCAGATGGATTACCACCCAAAAGAGATATTCAACACCATATTGATTTGATTCCAGGGTCTTCACTCCCAAATCAAGCGCTTATAAGATGAGCCCGACATTGCATGCAGAGTTGAATAGGCAAGTGGCAGAGCTCGTGCGAAAGGAGGTCGTAAGGGAGAGCATGAGTCCGTGTGCAACACCACTTTATTAACACCAAAGAAGGATGGAACATGGAGAATGTGCACGGATAGCAAAGAAATCAATAAAATTACAATCAAGTATAGGTTCCCAATACCTCGCCTTGATGATATGATGGATGTGCTTGCTGGATCTAAGTATTTCACCAAGATTGATCTTCGAAGTGGTTATCATCGATTCGGATCAGAGAAGGAGATGAGTGGAAAACAAAGATTCAAGACAGAAATGGATTATATGAGTGGTTGGTGATGCCATTCGGGTTATCCAATGCACCTAGTACTTTTATGAGATTGATGAACACCGTGCTTTATGGGAGTATAATGGTAAGTTTGTTGTGGTTTATTTTGATGATATCTTGATCTTTAGTAAAACTAAAGAAGAACATTTGAGGCATCTAAGGTTGGTATTTGAAGTGTTAAGGAAAGAGAAACTCTATGCAAATATGAAGAAGTGCACATTCATGCAAGAGAGTTTGGTATTCTTGGGCTTTATCATTTCAGCAGATGGGGCATGATGGACTCGGAAAGATAAAGGCAATTATTGAATGGCCTACTCCACGGAGTATAACAGAGGTAAGAAGCTTTCATGGTCTAGCAACATTTTACGAAAATTTATTAAAAATTTTAACAGTATTGTAGCACCTATAACAGATTGCACAAAAGGAAGGGAGTTTTTGTGGACAAAGGCAGCTGAGGATAGTTTTCAATTCTTGAAGAAGAAGGTGACAGAGGCACCCATTTTGGCACTACCAGATTTTGATAAAGTGTTTGAGGTTGATTGTGATGCCTCACATGTGGGTATTGGAGCTGTTCTAAGTCAAGGAGGAAAGCCAATAACTTTCTTTAGTGAGAAACTAAATGAGGTAAGAAAGAACTACTCTACTTATGATGTGGAATTTTATGCAATTGTACAAGCATTAAGGCATTGGAGGCATTACTTGGTGCCTAAGGAGTTTGTGTTATTTACAGACCACATAGCTCTGAAGTATGTGAATACCCAAAAGAAGTTGAATAGTAGGCATGCAAAGTGGGTATCATTTTTGAGGGTTATACTTTTTCTCTAAAACATAAATCCGGAAAACGATCAAGTTGCGAGATGCATTGAGTAGGCATGTGACTTTGTTTACCACTATGGAAAATGAGGTGGTGGGTTTTGAAGCAATAAAGAGTTTGTATTCTTCTGATTCTGATTTCAAGGATATTGTTGAAAGACTAATTAGTCCATTGTCAGACAATGCAGGAGATGTCATGGATGAGTATATTTTGCAGGATGGCTACCTATTCAAGGGACGCCAACTATGTATTCCAGATGGGTCTATGAGAGAGAATATAGTGAAAGAGTTGCATAGCGGAGGGTTGGCTGGGCATTTTGGTAAAGATAAGACGATAGCCTTGGTAGTAGACAAATACTATTGGTCAAAGTTGAAAAGAGATCTAGTAAGATATGTGGAGAGATGTCGAATTTGCCAAGTCTCGAAAGGCCATGCACAGAATACAAGGTTGTATATGCCGTTGCATGTTCCTAAAGGGTCATGGACAAATCTGAGTATGGATTTTGTTTTGGGATTACCAAAAACACAAGGTAATGACTCAATTTTTGTGGTTGTTGATAGGTTTTCTAAGATGGTTCATTTTATTTCCTGCAAGAAAATAAGTGATGCAACAGGCGTAGCAGATTTGTTTTTCAGAGAAGTTGTTCGTTTGCATGGTGTTCCAAAAACCATTACTTCAGATAGGGACACAAGGTTCTTAAGTCACTTCTGGCGGACTTTATGGAAGAAATTTGGAACTCAACTACAATTCAAGCAGTGCTATCATCCGCAGACTGATGGGCAAACAAAGGTGGTAAATTGGAGTTTGGGAAACCTGTTAAGGTGCATCGTTGGGGAAAAGCCGAAACAATGGGACTTAGCATTACCACAAGCTGAGTTTGCATATAACAGTTCCATAAACAGATCCACGGAAAGTCTCCATTTTCAATTGTGTATGGGAGTAATCCAAACGGGGTGTTAGATTTGGTACAACTACCAGTTGATGGTAGAGTCAATGATGATGCAAAAGCATTTGCGAACATATACAACAATTGCAGGAAGAAGTGCGGAAGAAGCACGCAGAATAGTAATGATAAGTATAAGGAAATAGCAGATGTGCACAGACGGAGAAAGGTATTTACAATTGGTGAGTTGGTTATGGTATATCTCATGGAAGGAAAGGTTTCCAAGAGGAACCTATAACAAGCTGAAGTACAAGAAGATTGGTCCTTGCAAAATTGTGAAAAAATAAACGATAATGCTTATGAGGTAGAATTGCCAAGGAATTTTGATATTTCTCCAGTGTTTAATGTTTCAGATTTGTATTCTTTTCATGGGGATGGTGCAAAAGGGGATGTTATTGATGAAGTAGTAGATTGGAGGCAGCAAGTTCCGGTGAAGAAGAAAGAAGAAGTGGATCAGATTCTAGATAAGAAAACAATGGACACGCGACATGGGAAATACAACAAATATTTGGTACATTGGAAAGGAATTGGAACAAGAGGACAATACTTGGGTCACAAAGTGGGAGATTAAGAAGTTGGATGCAGATAAATGGAAGCAGTTTGAAGAAGACAACTTGCAGGAGCTGCGTTTTTTCAAGCGAGGAGAATGATGCCAAATTAGCGAGAACTTGACAAGATCATAACTTGAGTTCCGGGTGTCCGTTTGAGTCCGTTTTTTTAAACCACGTGTTTCAATGAGACGAACGTATGCGGCAACCAACCCTATCGGTTGGGGCACAGCACGTTTCGCTGGGCCCTAAATCCGCATCTTGAGGCCGAAAATTAGGATTTAAGTTATAGTTTGGTTTTTTCCTATTTTTGGGCATTAGTTAATTTTAGTCTATTAGTTGCATTATGAGTTAGAAAGTTGGCAATTCCTCTAATTTAGGAATGTAGAAGATGCGTGGCAATTTCTGTGCCCGTAGGAATAAGCATGCGAACTTACTAAGAATAATAGGTTCTAGTAAACTAGCTAAAAATAGTAATTTCCGCCACCTAGAGTAGATTTAGTCGAGTTAGCTAGAGTTTACTTGGCAACTCGAGTTGGGAGTTGTTTTCCTATTTAGGAAACATTGTAATTCATTATTCAATAACAAAGAAGGAGATCTATTTTCTTTTGGAGTTCATATTTTTTGCAGTATATCTGGTTTGTTCATAATTTGGCTACATTACAATAGAAGATTCATTCAAATCGGGGTTGATTGTAGCACTCATTTGCAGATTCAAACGTAGGGCTAGCGACCCCCTCAAGCTTCACACTATCCGAACAAATTATCCTCAATCCCGACCATGTCACCACATTCCAAGGGGAGAAAGTCCTGCAGCGATTGATCCCTTGACCATCTGGAGTATAAACTTTCAGAATCAGCATCCCACAGGGCAGAACATCCTTGAAGGGCACGGAAGCCATCTCGGGAGGAGAGTGTAGATGATCCCTGCTCGCCTGCTTCTTGCCATGGCCAAGAGCCATGACACACAAGCCAAAGGATCCTTTGTTCCTTTCCATCGCAATTCAGACTTTCACAACTTCCTGTCACGATTTTCAGACTTCTATTCTTTTATCTTTTACCATCCACATAAGCGTTATCACAACGTATTTTCTTTCCTGATTGACATTACTTGAATACTATGTTCTTGTTCATATGCCTTGACTCCCAATTTTTGCTCAGGTATAGTCATAGATGATTGTATACATGACAACATCTATGTTGCAAATGGTTTGCTTTTATATAAATATGAGTACTATAAAACATTTTGAAAGAATTTGGGAAAGCCCCTAGGAAAAATTTGATGATTGATTATAGTTATTTTTCTAGGCTGCTGCATGTCTTGATATTTATTATTAGACATGTCTGATCCCTAAGCATCTTGTATTATAAGATACATGGTCTTGTGTTTCCTGAAATTGCATTTATTTTAATGTATTCCTTAGGGTATATGCAGTAAAATGTATTGATCGCACTATACCCCAGCTTACCAAAGATATGAAATCCATGTTCATGAAACAATACATACCATCACACAATCTAATATAGAACTTCAAAAGAAACATTTTGTTCATCAAATTTGCGTCCACGCCAGAGATATTTAGCCAATGAAAACATAGTCAAGTAGGAACACATGACAATCCAAATTACGAAGTACCAATTCAAGGCTTTCAATTTTGTGCCAGGTATCAAGAATCTCACCACCCAGCTCTGAGAGCATGTTGGACAAGTCTAATGCTCAAAGGAGCATATCCAGAGAAGACATATGCAATGTCATTGGGACTGCAAAAAAACACATTCCAGTAATCAATCGAACTTGTCAAACTTTCATACGTTTCACACCAAAAGAAAATCATCACCTAATATATTTAGGAATTATCCTCAATGTTTCAGAGATTCTGCACTCCAAAATGGATTTTCTGAAAAAGACAGCAAATTATCTAAACTTTAAGATCATTCATTTGTAGTAATTTTCTTTCTATTATCAAGGTTCTAATAGATATAGAGGATCAAGAAACCTTAATATTTTTATATTTTCTCTCCAATCAATGCAGTAAGATGCAAGAAAGTTAGGGGTGAAGAAAACTAAAAACTCCTTTTCCGTATAAAAGGACTTGCAGATGCAGAACTTAAATCATTGGCCATCTTTGGCCACTATTTAAGGTCAAATTGTTTTTAAAATATAATACATTTTAGGAAAGGCACAATCAAGGATGCATGTTTTATTTTGAAATGGTGCTTCTATACAACTATTGGTAGGACTCCGGCAAATAGACATCAAATATGCAAGCATGTTTACCTTGTTCAGCCAGACGTGGCACAAGTTTGGTGCAAACCAGAAATTTTTCGGGTTTCTTGAACCAGTCTGGACTGAACCCAGGACGAAAAATGATAACAAGAAAAAATAGATAGCAATTGATAGCTTGTGACACGAAGTTCCTGCTGCTCCATGTTATGACTTTACGTTTTGTGTCTTTCATTTAGGAGGTGTATCTGATGCTATGAGAAGTTGGTTTAAATGAGATACATGCTGGTTTCTGGAAATTAGACTTTAGAAACTTTGATGTGGATTGCTTGATGTGATTCAATTTTTATGATATAATGGACGGAGCTTAGCTTTACTTCTATAAGTGCTTTGGTATTGGGTTTTTATCAGCATACTGTTATTTTTGACAAGCATGGTATGCTCACATATGGAGTTTATGTTCTTTCTTCTTTTAAATCGATATTGGAAATGTACAAAAACTCTTCTGCACTCTTATGGCCAAAAGGGAATTAATAGCTAGTCCTATAATCTGTTTTTATAGATTAATAAGTGGGGGTTCTATTGGGGCACCGTTCTTGAAAGTCATATGGTAAAACATAAGCATTAAACTTTCCATCCACACAATCAACATTCAAAACGACAAGCCAAGTTAACCCTATAATCATAGACCATAGACTGTCTGGAAAACACAATAGTAAAGCACTAACAAACATTGAACTTTATATTGTATAACATCTGTTTTCTAATTAAAAGTCATCCTACATTAAGGTTTCAGAAATGACTGATCAACACAACTAATTGGTTAAAAATATTGGCTGGTCATCTACAAATTCATCTAAGAGAATATTATAACCTTCAAAACAGCTATGATCGAAATTCAAAACTCCCATTACCATAGTACCCCTTCAACCTAAGAATACATAAAAGTTTTAAATGTTATGAATTGAGTAATTCATCAACAAAATTAAGTGAGAATTATATTGATAAAATTGCTTTGTACAGAATTACAGACTTCCTGTCAGATGCTGATTAGTGAAAAAATTTAATCAAAAGAATTAAGTGAGAATTATGTTACTAAAATAATTTTGTACAAATTACAGACTGATTTGGTCCTTACAGGAAAAAAATTATTTTTGTTACAGTCAAAAGTCAAAAGTCTTATCATTGTAATTATAAAGTATCTTGTTGCACAAATGTTAAACATAATTTGAAAGGTTCTCCGAATTTTCTAATTTCCAAACCTTTCAAACTTGGAGAACCGCACCCACCTACCTGCCTTCTCCTCCCCATCCCCTGACCAGAGATACTGAATTTTTAACACAGTAACTATGTTTGCAAGCACTTTAGTAGACAACGAGTTTATCCATTTAGCTATGTAAGAGGAACATATTATTATTAATCGAGGTTATTCAGTCTTCCCATCTCTTTTGGAATGATCCAATAGTCATTATTTTATCTTGAGTGTTAGACATGGCAACAATCAATTGCATAACATACACCTCCAATCCCTCTTCTCTAGCACCTGAAAAACAAATTGGAATTGGAATGCTGAAAGAGAGGCTTAAACATAACATCTCCTGTAGAAACACAGCTAATAAAAATCCTAAGAAAATGAATATTCCCTATACAACAATGAAATATTCTTACTTTGCATCATCAACGTCTTCCACAACCAGATTCAGTCCCCGTTTAACAGTCACCCAGTTGCTTTTAGAATCCTGTTTTAGAAAAACATAAGAGAAATTAAAATCTATAACAGCATCATAAAAGTTATAACAGGAAAGTAATTCAGTAATACTGAGAACAGCATAACAATTTAGAAAAACAGGGAAACTAAAATCGCATGTTTCTTTACAGGCAAGTCTCAAAGATAAACTTGAGAGCTGTTTGTTACTATACCCATACTCATTATGATATCCTGCATAAAGATCAAAACCCAAACCTGTTTCTTAAGCAAACTGGCTTTTTCCAAGTTAATGAGTGTTGTCATGTGCTCAAAACCATAGCTATGAAGCAGCTCTCTCCTACAATCATTAACTTAGAAATCTTAGAAATTTGCATTTCTCCTATGTAAAGACATTAGTACAGATATTTTTAATATATATAGATATGAAAATGCCAAGAGATTTCAATCACAAGGCCCTTATCTTGAATTTTTAGCATAAATCAACTATTAATAGCTTCATTACCTTCTTCACAAATTTCCCACTAAATGGTGACAAATGGTGTCAATCTAGCTACACTAATGTGTAAGGTCAAAAAAAAAAATCTGGAGAAAAAAAATGGGCTCCAAACTCCACTGTATCGCCAAGAGATTGGGATTGTTTGATTGATTTCTCCAAGAAAACGGATAAACTTCTTGGAGACAGTCAAATGGACATCAAATTTAAGGTCAGAATTAAAAAGTGAACACCCTCATGAACATTACAGCCCACCCTCCCCCTCCCTGGCTCTCATTGTAGAACGCCTCTCAAAGTTCGTCTTCTATAAGAATACAAAACAATAGAGGAAAAGAACAAACAAGACTGATAATCAACAAACTTTGAAAAAATCGATCAACTCAAGCAGTACTTCAAAACTTCCTTCTCCATGGTAACACCATAAGATTTACAACCCCATACAAAATTTACAGACAATATTATTATCTATTAAACATAAACTCAAAAATGCTTTCACTGTTAAGCATCATGGATCACATCATCGGAAAGGAATACTAATATTTAAATATAAATTTAAGAACCAATTGCACTAACGAGTCTGCATTCACATTGAAATACATACATATGTGTGTGTAGTACGAGCACCCAGGCATTCAGAGAATCCAACGTTTGATTATTTGTAGCATGTCACGAATGGAAGCAGTGATTTGCAAACAGCTTGTTATGAATAAGAAGGTTCCTTGTTCCCTTATTGGTTCTGATCATTCAATCAACAGAAGTGGTAAGGTTCTGATCATTCAATAATGGAAATGTGGAGGTTGTAATCATTTGTGACTAGTACATGGGTTCCAGACCAAGAGGACCTGACCAGTTTTATTTCCTTATTCCCACATGGTTCCAAGTGCTAGTATTATTCCATGCTCCAAGAGGGACCCAATAGTTCATTAACTTGTTTTTCTTGCATAAGCTCTTTTGTCTCTTCCTAACCATACAGTTGTCGCTTTCATTAAGGGATATCGAGGAATCCTTTCCTTTTGTCGTAATTCATTTAAGTTGTGGATTGTAGCGTCCTCTCCCCCTTGTCTCTTCTCCATGTTTTCCCTCTTGGGCAAACATGTGGACCTTTGTTACATCTCTGTCTAGCCATGGAAGGGTTTCGGTTGGGAGATGACATGGGTAGAGGTGAACCACCAAATAATACTTTCAAAGATGCTCTTCGTGGAGATTCTAAATTTCAGATGCCAGGAAGAAATTTCCAAAAGAGACCCCTGCGGATGCCGAAAGTTGATCCCCGAAGAATGAAAACGGATGTATGAAAGCAGCGGATGGATCGCTAGTGGTTAAACTTCAAAAATCGGATGTACAAGGTGGAATCGACGAACTTGAAAGTCGAGGATTGATAGTTCGTTTCCTTGGATTCCATCCTTCGTTGGCCACTTTCAAGGACTAGACCAAAAAATTTTGGCATACTAATGGTGAGTATACGATCTCAGTTTATCCTAATGGATATTTTCTGGTCTTCTTTGCATCAGTTGTCGATAGAGAGTTTATCTTTCAAGGAGGGCCATGGTTTTTGGGAGAGCGGGCTTTTTTATGGAACTCATGGCACCCGATGTTTAAAGCGGAAGAATAATTTCCAGTTAGTAGCTCCTGTGTGCGTAATGGTTGTTTGGGCTTCCTACTGAATATTGGAATAACAATGTTTTCACTGCGATTGGTAATACTCTTGGCTCCTCTATGATGATGGATGACTCTTCAATGCAGCTGGAACAAATGATCTATGCTCGCATATGTGTGTTGATGGATCTTAGCAAACCCTTGCCAACTAAAATCTCTTTGGTTGTGGAGGAGGATCAATGGGATCATGTTCTGGATTAGGAAAATATTCCTTTTCGATGCCATATATGCCATGAGTATGGTCATTTGTTGAAAGATTGTCCGATTAGAGTGATTGAACCGTCTGTGGAAGAAAAGCCTCAAGAGGATTTTATCCATTCCTAAGAAAAAGAAAGCAATGAGGAAAATTGTTCAAGAAAACCCAGAGGGTAGCAACAGCAATAGATATGCTAGCCTACAAAAGGAAATGAAGACAAACAATGAGGATATTTTGGAGTCCCAAATTCCAGAAACACAAATGAATAAACAAGACACAGTAGAAGCTCAGTTGGTGGTGGAAAAACAAAATCAGCTTGTAGTTTTTCAGGCCCCACCTATGCAGGATGCAACCCAATGTCAATGAAGAGCTATCACCACAAAACTAAGTACAAGAACAATTTGATAACCAAGAATCAGTAGGCAGGTGACTCTGAGAAGAAGGACCAATCTTTGGTGGTGATGGCATATTCTATGGAGCAACATCAACCAGATTTACCTTTAGGAATGGCTCAGGAAACAAGTAAAAATTGAAGATGGACACTAATATTAAGGTTGGATGCAAATCAAATTAGACCAACCTTCAAAAAGGTCAAAATTGAGTAATACAGGAGTTGTTAGGGATTTGTCCCAAATCTTTCATCACTCGTCTCAATGAAAGTTATCACATGGAATATAAGGGGGTTGAAAGGTAGCCCTTCTAAAATACTAGGAAATTAAAAGAATGATTCAAACTCATCATCCTCTGATGGTGTTTATTCAAGAAACCAAAGCCTCAATAGAGCTTATGTCAGTTTTAGCGGAAAGAATATGGTCCAAGGCCCATAATTTATCTCTTAGTTCTCAAGGGCCTCGGGAGGACTTATATCCATCGTGGGATCCGAAAGTGATTACAGTGTTAAGTTCTTGTGGTACTAAAGGTGTTTTGCTTATACATGCTTATTCCAAGGTGGATGCCCAACAATTTTGGTCATTAATGCTTTATGCTCCTACTGCTACGAAGATAAGTTACTGCAATGGCAGCATATAGAGTCTATGATTAGATCTTTTCCTGGCATTTCGGTCATCCTTGGAGGGATTTCAATACTATCCTTAATTTACAGGAAAAACAAGGCGGACTTCTCAATTGGATTCTAGCTCATCCATTATGACTAGATACATACAATCTCTTCAATTGGTGGATGTTCTGACTGGTAATGGGGTGATGACCTGGTCCAATAGGAGACTAAGCCTAGATTGTATTTTGGAGAGGTTGGATTAGTTTTGGTGTCTGAAGAATGGTGGTTAAAGGAGTTTATATCCTAAGGCTCAAATTCTAAATAACATTAGATCAGATCATTGGCCAGTGTCTCGAGATGGGAAAATCAACTCCTTGTCATGCCCCCTTTAGGTTCCAGCTGATGTGGCTTTGACATGAAGATATAGGTAAGCTCATTCAACAATGGTGGCTGGAAGGAAAACCCAGGTACGGGAAACATATGTTTTCCTTTGCCAAACGCTTGACTTATCTTGAAGGTCAAGTTAAAAACTTGGAATTGGATTGAGTTTGGTGACATCAAGGAGAAAAAATTACAGATTCTAGAACATTGGAAGAGCTGAATTGTCACCTTCGTATTTCTAAAGTAATGTTGATCTTCTTAAGAAAGAGCTCCTTTTGAAAGTTGCTCTTCATGAATGGGAAACCAAAGAGGAAATTATGTGGAGGCAAAAATCTAGAATCCAGTGGTTAAAAGAAGGTGATAAAATTTTGCCTTCTTTCATAAATCTTTGTTGACTAGACGTGCTCATAACCACATAAACTCTCTTATCAAGGAAGATGGGAAGAAAGAGTATTCTTTGGAAGGAATGCAACAAGTTGCAAAAAGTATTTTCATCAGTTATTTACAGCCCAACCTCTTGATGAGATAGCCCAAAAAAAAGTATTGGATACTCTCCCTCGTCTTTTATCAGATCAGGATAATGAGAAGCTCACCGTCCTATTATGGAAAATGAATTGCAGAGCGTGGTGTTTAGTATGAAGAAAGGGAAAACTCCAGGACCGGATGGTTTTCCGATTGAATTCTACCAAACTTTTTGGGACATTATCAAAGGAGAACTCCTTCAAGTGGTGGAAGAGGTGAGGACAACTAAAACAATGCTAAAGGAAATTAACAAAACCTTCATAGCTCTTATTCCTAAAGCTACTGAAGTGGAGGATATTTCTGGCTTTAGACCTATAGCTTTATGTAATGTCTTGTATAAAATAGTTACCAAAGTTATGGCAGAAAGGTTGAAACCTCTTCTTCACAAGATCATATCTCCAAACAAGGAGGATTTGTCCTAGTCGCCAAATCCATGATGAGATTGTGTTAGCCTAGGAAGCCTTACATTCCATGGACATCCAAAATCTCTTCCATGTTTATTCAGCTTGATCTTTCCAAAGCTTATGATAGAGTGGATTGGGATTTTCTATGTCAAGTTTTGGCTCAATTTGGCTTCTCTGGGGAATGGATAGCTTGGGTTAAAGCTTGTTTATCTTCAGTTTCCTTTTCTGTCCTAGTTAATGGCACTCCATCTTACATTTTCTCGGCTTCTAGGGGATATGTCAAGGAGATCCTTTATCCCCCTTTTTATTCATCATTTTGGCAGAGTGCCTTGGCAGATTAGCAACTAAAGCTTGTCAGGAAAAAAAGATCAGTGGTATTAAATTGGCTAAAGATGCTCTCCTCTCACCTCTTACCCATCTTCAATTTGTGGATGACTCTACGCTTTTAGGCAAAGCCACTTGCTTGGAAGCCCAACAGTTACAAAAGCTTCTTCAGGTTTTTTCTAGAGCTACTGGTCATTGATTAATCATGCCAAATCTAGTATTATTTTCTTTCATTGCTCTAGTAGACAGGAGGAACAAATTCTTAACATTTTCCAATTCAAAAGGGCTCTCTTCCGCTCCAATATTTGGGGTCCCTCTTGCATCTAAGCAAGATCCGTGATTGGCATTGGCTTACAAACAAAGCTGATATGAAAATGCAGAAATGGACTAATAAATGGCTATCCTCAGGAGGAAGAATGACATTGGTCAAAGTTGTCCTTCAAGCCTTGCCAATCTATGTTTCCTCTATCTTGAATATTCCGGTAGAATTTTGAAACAATTGGACTCCTTATGTCAAAAATTCTTATGGAGTGGCTTGCAGGAAAAAGAAAGTGGTCTCTAGTGAAGTGGGAAACTCTTTGTCAGCCTAAGAAGGAAGGTGGTTTAGGATTCAAATCTTCCTCCAAGCAAAATAAGGCCCTAGCAGCTAAACTCTATTGGAGGATGCTAATGGCTCCAAATGATTTGTGGGCTGCCAATATTAGAGCAAAATATGTAGAGAATAATTCCCCTAGAGAATTATTCGTTCTCTCTTCCCTCTAAAGGATCACCCATTCTTGTTGTTCTGAAAGTTGGAGAAGAGATTATAAAAAAACATTTGTTTTGGATTGTGAATAATGGTCAAAATGCTAACTTTTGGACGGATTCTTGGGATGGGCATCCTCCAATCATCACCCAGTACCCAGAGTTAAGGACAACCATGGATGAGATGCATGAAATAGGATGGATTAAGGTTGTTCATTATTGTAAGTTTGCCACTCATTCTGGGAAATTGGACAGTGTTGGATTCCTAGTCTGGAATGGCCAATTCAAATTGGGGAGGAGCAGCAAACTCTGATAAATAATATTCTTATGGCCCGCCCTCTTTCAACTTCTCCATTGCCTGACTCATTAGCATGGGGGAAAACTCCACAGGTGTTTATATAGTATCTTCAGGCTATGCTTCTTTAACTAGGGGTACTTCTCATCCTCTAAAGGATATTTTAACCATATATGGCAGCCTGCTATATGGCCAAAGGTGAGCTTCTTTGTATGGCTGGTTTTAAGGAGGAGAGTCTTAACGGGGGATAGATTCATGAAACATGGATTTTATGGTCCCTTCCGATGTGTTTATGCTTGGAAAATGAGGAGACCCTTTCTCATCTTGTTCTTCCAATGCCCTTGGGTAGTCTACTTATGGCAGCTTCTATCTAAATTGTTTAACCTTCCTTGGATCAGCATTCAGTCTTTTGAGCAGCTGGTTAGAGATTGGCATTGTCACCTACCTAAAGGTCAAAATCTTCTGCCTACATTATGGGCTGGCATAACCCTTCTCCTTTGGAACATTTGGAAGGAACGAAACAACAAAATCTTCCAACAGGACAGCAGAGACATAAATTATGTCTGGGAGAAAATCAAAATCAATGTTGCAGAATCTATCAAACATAAGATTTGTGTTCCTCAAACTCTCAACCCGGAATGGGAGCAGGTGTGTAAACAACTGTCTTTGCAACCCAAGAACTCAACTATGCCTACATATCAATCATAAAAAGAAAATACAACGGGATGGACACTGGACAGCTCCCCGATTGAGTATGGAAAACTGAACACTGATGGAGCCTCAAGGGGTAATCCAGGCCAAGCTGCTATGGGAGGCATTGGTAGATCTTATGATAGATCTGTAGCCTTCTTCTTCGCTGAAAAATTGGGATTTACTACCAATAATTTAGCAGAGATCAAGGCAGTTTACAAAGGGATGCAAGAGGCTTTGAAAATTGGATGGCAAAAAATCCAAATTGAATCTGATTCTAAGGTTATTGTCAGCTTGTTATCTAATCCGGAAGGAGGTCATAGCAAAAATTGGCAAATTGAAAGAGAGGTGGGGAAAATTCACCAGGCTGCAAACCGCTTCCAAGATGTGCAATTCAGCCATATTCCTAGAGAAAGTAACAAAGTGGCGGATGGGCTGGCCAATTGGGCTCTTGACAACCACAACTTTCCCGTCAAATTATATCTCAACATCTTCAACTACGTGGTCTCTTTTGATTGGATGAGGCACGTCAGTCTATTTTATAACTTGTAACTTTTTGCTATGTTTACAAAAAGATCAATTTGGCCCCGGCCCCATTGAGTTCTGATTGGCCGGTCAAATTTATAAAGGCGGAGCGAATTTCTCTTTTTTGCCCCGAAGGTGTATACGTGTTCATTTTTTATTGGATGTGGCCCGGCGGGTCTTTTTGGTGAAATTTGCCACTTTTGTCACATTTGTAAAAATATCAAATTGGCCCCATGGCCCCGATAGCATCTAATTGGTTATTCAAAAATATGAAGCGGCAGGGAAAAAGTCTTACTTTGACCCCGAAGATGGACACGTGGCCGTTTTTAAAGTCAAAGCGGGGAGGCGGGTCGCCGAAGGTTTTTGAAGATTTTACCCTTTTGTGAAAAGGAGCAAAGTATAAAAATGAAGCACGACTTCACTGGGGCCCACATCAAAAGTTACAAGCGGAAGGCGGGTCAGAGAAAGGAAAATTGGAAATTTTGCCTTTTTGTTAAAAAGGGTAAAATTGCATAAATGAGCCGCGACTCCATCAAAGGCCTAGATTAAGCCACGTGTCGAGCCCGTATTTCAAAGTCGAGGGGTGGGGCAAAATGTGAAAATTGCGCATTTTCTCCAAAAGTCATAAAATGCAAAAGGCAACCCACAGGCCCGCTTCAAATCAGATTTTTCCACGTGGACGGCTCTAATCTAAAGTTGAGAAAGGGCAAAATCAACGGTTGATGTGCATTGCATTTGATTTTTCCGCCATTTTTGCTCCAAGACTCCTGGAGATGCGAATACGCATTGTTTTTCATCGTTTTTGATGAAATTCCTTGTTGTTTTTGTCTGCAAAGTGCAATTGAATGGATTTAGAGCTTAATTTGTGAGTCCAAGGAATGTAAAGGTTGATATTTTTAAGTTGGAATTGCTCGAGCACTTGCAAAACGCGAATTACCAGAGAAGTTGGATGTAGAGAAAAGTTGCAGAGGAAAGAATGGGAAAAAGATGAAATGATGGAGGTTGCATGCACAAAGGATGAAAATGTGCTCCTAGTTAAAACAATGATGGAGATATTTGCAATGATTCACCTTTTTGAACAATTGACAACTTTTTGTTGCAAACCTGTTAAACATCATTTTCTAGAAATCATGATCAAACATGTAACAAACAAAGGTTCCTCGAATATTCTTTTCTTGGGGAAAGCTTGGATGTAAATTGAGTGTTATAAAAAGCATGCTTTAGTCATGCAAAAGGTCGGGGTTAATTTGTGTGAGAAAATTTGAGAAAGCCCATCTTCCTGAGAGACCATCTGAGAAACTCTGTTAATCTCTTATGTTTTAGATTTGATCATGTCAAGTTGGTTGCAAGTGTACAACCATTAACAAGCTCTGAGATTGTTCAAGAAACCTTCCCCTGCTGATGAATCTAATCAACTTCGAATTAATCTGTGTTAATCTTGGGCAAATATGTGTCTTGCTTTATTTTAGAATGTCTGCAAATAGTATTTCTTGTTCCTATTGCAATCTTATGTTATAATCTCTCTGAATCACACAGGATCTTGTCCTTGTGATAGTTTAGTGGCATTAGCAATTTCATTATGAGAAGAGCCTTCATCCTGTAATGAGATAAACAATTTAAAATCACTTTACTGTCATTTTGTTGATAAAGATTGTCAGAAACCTTTGAGTGTATCTTAGACGTGATGAACCAGAGATTGATAACGTTTAATTGAGCCTTTTAACTCGAGCCTTCGTGTTAAATTCTTGGAGATTGTGTGAAACCGTGCAAATATGGGCCTCCATTGATGCACACCTTCTGGTTGAAGGAATATTTTAGCTATTCTGAAGCATTATGTCATTTAGTTTTCCAATTGTTGTGAAGGTTCTCAAAGATCTGGCAAAATCAAGTTTATCCTGCTTAATCTCCCACCAAAAATTATTCAAAAACAATGAATCCTACCTAAACTACCCCTGTTTTCCCTGTATGTCCACAAATGAATAAATTCTACTGCCAAAATATGCAGAAGCAATCAGGATTCCATAATGTCTTTAGTAACCTTAACCTTGTTTAGAAAATATCACCATTCTTTAGAAGTGACAACTCGTGAGAGTTAAATTGTGGTGCATTGATCATATTTTCTCAAGGTTTCCTTTCAAATTTGTGCAAAGAAGGATATCTTCATTCTCCTTCACCAACAGAGGTTACAAAATGGGTCCTCTCACCCTGGTTGAAAGGCACAACCTAAAGTAGTGAGGATAGATCAAATCCTTTTGAAGGTGTTATCCATTTCTCCAACATCTGAGTGACAAAGAGCTAGCTGAATCGCCTCCCCGGCTACAAAACGACATACATGATGATTTATCTGTCTCTAGGCTTCTTGTTAAATATGTGATGCTACTCAGCTTGCAAAGGAGAATCAATTTGGATACCAACACCTCCTGGTGGTGGTCGACCATGCTCCAAGGGGTATTGAGAAAGATTCTACATTTTGATTTATACTAATGAATGCTAATAAGTATCGTTTTTGTATACGGCCCAGCTTGACTAATAGCTTTCAAGCTTGGCATGGTCGAATTTGTACACTTTGATTTCTATATAATATAAATTGGGTCCTATTTTTATTAAAAAAAGGGCCCAAGGGGCTCTAGGCCAGGTATGATTTCTTTGTTCAAGATGGGCCTTGGGACGAGGTTATGGCCTAGGATGATTGTATATTCCTTTTTGGAAACAGACCGGGCCATTTGTATATCCCTTATCCAAGATGGATCCAACTCTAGTAGCATTAAAAACATCCTTGACCTAATTTGCAGGTCCAAGGTTGGTTGTATATTCTATATACGCTCTAAAAATGTTTTACAAACATTTGTTTTGTCAAGGTGCTTGTTGGCGATTGACATCTCCCATCATCAATGTGTCGCTAATTTGGGGTGGACTCACTAGAGCAATCGTGTCTCTATAATCATGATTAAGTGCCCTTAGCATGCCTTAGGTCCCTAAACCTTACACTTAGATACTACCTATTGGCATTGTGATAACTTTACTTGGTTCCTTCATTTAGCCTCGTCCAGTCCCCTGTAGCCCCTTTTAGGTTCACTTGCTACATTAACCATATATAGTTGTGACATAGATTTGGTACCAATATATAAGCTCGATCATTTCGGACGAACAATGACTGAATTCACTATGCCTTGAGATTACAAATGACCTATCTATGGCTTTCTAATTCCCCTATTAGGAGAACAAAGAGGGCTTCCCCCAAAAAAACACGTTAGCGGAAGGACTTGAAAGCTTGGAATTGAAGATTTGCAGCAGACCAAGCTTGGATCCTAAGTCTTTATAGGATACCCCTCCCCTTTAGGATTTGTAACCTAAGATTTAATACCCACCGACTTCCTAGGATACCCCTTCCCTTCCAAAATTTCAATCCATCATACCTTGTGACACAGAAAATCCCCAACAAGTTTCTCTTTTCCCTCCACGTTGTTTATGTTTATCATTTATAGAGGTCGACATATCGCAATGCTATTTACATTATTGCATACATAGGTGGTTTCAATATTGCCCATACATATTGTCCACTTATTCCCAATTTGTTACCTTCCCTAAATCCTCTGAGTGTACACTAAGATATATCTTTTCCCTTCACTTATTTAGAGGTTGACATAGTGGAGTCCATATCTAAGTGCATACACAATCCTTACCCAAGACAGACCTGGCTCTAGTGTTGAGAACTCTTTTGTCAAGATGAATAAGCACTATGGACAACTGCATAGCTTGAGATTAAAATTATATATTTTGTTTTAGGCTATACACAAAATACAGCTGATTTGGGTCCTAACATGGTGATCCCTTATGGTGATGAAAGTCAATGGGTTAGTATTTGGACGTGGTTTGGTGATGCTCTTCCTATATCCTAGACCTAATGGGTTTGATTATTGACTTGAGCCTTTATATACAGGTGACATTGATGTAAGAGAATAGTTATATTTTGTTTTTGTGTGCATGTATCTCATGGAAAGGTTTCTAAGAATGGTATCAAAGAGATTTATATTTTTTTCTACCCACCCATTATAGCATGGGAAACAAAAAATTGAACCTAAAAAACTTTGATGGTACAAATGGCATATCAAGAAGGGCTTAGGTCACTAAAAATTACCTTGTGTGCAACTGGTGAAGAAAATAATGTTCCTCGGACTCTTTTGCATTTCAAATATTCAAATTATGGTAGAAATTAGCAAGTCAAACTCCCCACACCTAGTCAAAACATTAGGACACAATGGACATCAAAAGTTTGAAATTACATCTTCGAGGCATGTGGGCAGTTATAGGAATTTATAGGCAGCGTTAACAGATTATAGCAAATCAACTAAATTTAGAGCCAAAATCCATCCCTTAGATACGTATAAGGCCTTAAAATTGATGTATAAGACTCCAAAATGTTGTATTGGGAAACATCAACAGAAAGCATTGAACTATTTACAGAATACATAATGAACACCTTCCGTATCAGAGATTCAGAAGTACAAAATCAAAAATCAAAAATCAAAAAGAATGTTTGGAAATGGCATTATTCTCATCTCCATTTGTTATGTACAACAAAAATGGATGGCAATATGTTGCAAAGAGATTACAAGATAGCCCTCTAAACAAATGTTGAAAGCCAAATATGTAGGAACAGTCATGACAGGCGTGCTGGTTCGTAACAGCTGTCTTACATCCCATATGCAACCATCAAATATTATTTCTTCATTTATTTAATAATGCTTACGATAACCCCACAAAGCATGGAAAAATCCAGTGTTAGCCTTCAAATGAACATTTCTAAAGATTGCACAAAAGAAAAGGCTCCAAATGCAACAAATACTATTTTGGGAGTGTTTTATGATTGTGCATAGAACTCCAATACATTGATAACTCCATTACATACACAAAATTCCGGAAGGATCTAGAAACAAAAAGGGATAATATCATGTAACATTAACCAATCAATTAATTAATTACTATCTAATAAATGGATGTAATAAAAAGTTGGCAACAACAAGGTGGACCTAAAATTAGAAATTAAGTAGATAATCATTTCCCAAAAGCCAAGGTGATCCCACTCCCAAGTCTATGCATGATGGGCCTCCTTGAGTGACTTAAGCTTAAGCCATCACCCCTACTGAAATTGTTTGGGTGCTTTTCAATTCCCAAAGCCAACATATCATGTAGTGATCCTCCCTTGCAATGAGCTTATCTTTTTTTACTGGGTAGTCGGGTATGCCTGTACAGGCTCCATAAACGGGTGCGGCAAGCACCCAGTATGCCTACATTCTCAAATACGCTGGGGAATTTTTGGATACATGAAACAGTATCCAGGTACATCTATGTATATCTGACATACCCAAATGTACCCAAGTACTGTTTTGCCTACCGAAAGCAAAAACAGTAATATTTTTTAGATTCCCAATTTGGTAAAAAGGTTTGAGAGCATCATGATTATCAATCTGTTGATTCGTCTTGATTTTTGTGTATAGATTGTGCTGAGATGATTGGCTGATAGAATGTTTAGGTGAATTGCCAAGAATGAGGGAATGACCGAGTTAGATATCTGGCAGATGAATATATATGTATCTATATATCCTACATATCCATGTACATCACAATGCCTGAAGTCCACGTGCCACTGAATTTCAATGAGACTAGGGCATTCCAGGCTAGAGTCCATAACCTGGCTAGAGAATCTATTTATGGATGGAGTAGAATGATCCAATAGTAGCAGAACTTAGAACAAGTACATTTGCATAATTTACTTGTTCTAAGTTCGACCAATGAATATCATGACATTTGGCATTGAATTATCAATATGTTTTGTGGTTATTTAGCTTATTTTGTTTATTATATGGATATCATATGGTTAATATTGCTTGGTTGGCTATATTTTTAAATATTTTTGGTATTTTATGTACAGTTGTACCCAAAGCCATGCCTAAGCCCCAAAAACAAATCACCGTACCAGCATACCGGGTCTTCGTACTGTACATGCTACCTAGTTTTTAATGCAACAACAAGGTGGGCCTAAAATTAGAAATCAATTAGATGATCAATTCCCAAAATCCAAGGTGATCCCACTCCCAAGTCTATGCATTATGGGTCCCCATAAGTGACTTAAGCTTAAACCATCACCTCTACTCAGATTGTTTGGGTGTTTTTCAATTCCCAAAGCTGACATATCATGTAGCGATTCTCCCTTGTAATGAGCTTATCATTTTTAATGCAAGTGTGGTGTAAGGAAGAAGTTGAGTAACCTGCCAAAGCTGATTCCCAGTTCTGTGGTGTAAAATTTATAAATTCTCAGACAATCTTTACATATGTTCTTACAAGACAATGAGAAACAGTCCACTTGTTGGCTATTTTGGTGTGTACTTGTTCTGCTTGGGTTTTCAATTCAAGGAGTTGATTTGTGCTTTCTATTGATTTTCCTTGAGAATATATTTGTAGAATAGGATAAGAAATTTTCTCTTCACAAATGAGTAAAGGAAGGGAGGGTTTCTACATTCTACTTCTGCCAAGGCCTACTATGAGAAAAATGGTGGAAGGATCAAGACCTACAACGGTTGGAAAGGAGATAAAGACAACCGTGGTAGTGCTACAAAAACAAAACACTGAGTAGAGTTAAGAGGCCAAAGAATCCTTGTGTGGAAGCTTTGGAAGGAAACCCAATCATGGATCTGGATCTAAAGAGCTAAAAAAATGGATGGCCTCTTTATAGAAGAGGTCTGATCTGCAGATATTTGGGAGCCCAGCTAACGCCAAATGATCTATAGATCTAGGTGAAAAAGAACTGAAAAAAATGTGGGGCATAAGGGATCTGATATTGTCCAAGAGGATAATTTATTGCAATCTTCATGAATGAACTAAATTGGGATAGAGCCTTTGGAGGAGGCCCATATTTCTTCAGAAATACAAGTCTCTTCATGAAGCATGGGCATCTTGAGTTCAAACCACATAGGCGATGCTATCAAAGCCCCAGTGTGGATCAGATTGTATGTACGACCTTAGGAATATTGGCCAAGGCATAGTTCGCATACTCGTACTTGGCAAATACTCGACAAACCAAAACAAATTTGACTCGGCAAAAACTCGGGAATACTCGGGAACTTAAAAATACGCAAATTTCTATAATGTCCCCTTTCATACGCTTAAGGCCTAAGGGCTAATTCGAGTCTAAGCCTTGGTCATACCCAAGAGGCTATGGACTCTGGGAGCTATTGGGTATGAATATCTAGTCCATTTTGTTTTAATTTTTCGTTGACATGAGCATAAAGTGTTTTGGAGGGACTAGATATTATGTTTTGTCGTTAGGAAGGGGCCACATGACATTTAATGTTTTAATTTTTTGTTGGGAGTCACTTATGGACCATAGCGACTTAAAAGGGAAAAGTAACTTAAGTTATTTTTATTTTATTGGTCCTTCCTAAGGAAAAATGCAACTTGGGCTATTTTGGGGCTCTTTTGCCTTGGGGAAAAATATATAAGGAGTTGGGAGGAAAAAGTGAAGATCATTCTTGCATACATAATTATTTTCCTTCATGTGCAACTGTTGCTTGCAAATTTACAGCTTGTGGAGTGAAATCCCACAGGGACCCTAGCTTCGGTGGTGAGAGATCCATCCCTAGCTAGCAGGGCAATCTTCGGTAGTGAGAGATCTACCCTAGCTTGTCATTTTGGAGCTGAAATCAAGGCTGTTTTTCAGAGGCATTTTCAGAGGGTTTCAGAGGAAGGGTTTTGAGGGTTTTGGTGACATTTTGTGGAGAAAATCAAAGGGTTTTCAGATCAGATTTACGGCAGCGATAAGAGCAGGTTTTGGCATCATTTCTAGAGACTTTTCAAAGGGTTTTGATCATTTTCCAAGGGGGTGACTTGTTTTGGAGATTGCAGCCATTATTTGGAGGGTTTCCAGTGGTACAAATTCAGATCTGAAGGTTGGAATATCATTCCCTATATTTATAAATATTATTTCCAAAGTTTCATAATTTTTGCACTTGTATTCGGAGAGAAATAAATTTTTGAAGTTTTCCAGCTGCCTAGGGCACGCTGTAATTTTCTGGCAGCAATTTATTATCTGAAAAATTCCAAAAATAATTTTCTACTACTTGTTATTGCATTAGCAAGCTCACTATAAATTTTCAAGTGATTCGGGCAAGTATTTTGTGAGTTATAGATTTATTTTTGTTCGCTGCCCTAGTTTTAATTTCTGCAAAAATCAGATTTCTGTTTGGCTGCAAATTGTCCGTATTTTGCATATTTTTTAAGGGGTATCCCACTAGGGATATTTCAATTTCTTTAAAAAACATAAATTTTAAGCAACACATAGCTACTTGGGCAATACTCGGGAATACTCGGCCAATACTCGGGAATACTCAAGAGTTAAGCTGTGACAAGTTTTAATGGCGAGTTAATTGTGGCAAGTTTTAATGGCGAGTATTCAGTTGGGCAAACGAATGGCAAGTACTCGCCGAGTTTTCTTACTATGGGCCAAGGTATATCAAAGATACTATTGCAAACTCAATACGTAAACCAATGGAGACTTCAAAGCCTTTCATGTCTAACAAACTATGCTAGGATATGCCATGTTTGATCTAATGAACCATTTCTCAAAATTTCCACCCCGTGTGCTGGGTGAAAAAGCATCGCTGATCAAGCCAAGCAAAAGGAAGAATTAGTCCCCAAGACACAGTCTCTAGACAAAATAAATCAAAAAAAGAAATGCTATTTTGGAAGATTATATCTCATGTGAGATTTGGAAAGTCTACTAGAAGAACCTGAAGTAAATGAAAAGAGAATGAGGCGGAAAATGAAGGTCAAGGGAACCATTGAAACCCAAAACTAGGTATGGAAGCAACAGATTAGCAAGAGGAAGATTAGGAAACAAGTAAAACTCTCGAGAATATTCGAGATCAGGATGGAAAAATATTTATAGTTGGGCAATCCTAGTATTGCTAGAAAGGCCACAGACAATAGCAAGAAGAAAAGCAGCAGAGATTGCAAGCAAGACAAAATGAGAAAGAGACTATGGCAGCTCTGGCTTGAGGAAACCAGACTCAATTGGTAGTATTGGCAAGATCCAAGAGGGAAAAGTCATCTAAATGAAAATCATATCATGGAAGTTAAACCCCACATTAAAAAAGAATGCTCAAGCAGACGATGGAAAGGGAGAACCCTGTTCAATTATTCTCCAAAACAAAGCTAAGATCCCGACCTAAATTAGCAGCAAAGCCTAGCTATGTGGAAATGTACAGAAGTAATGGGCATACGAGCCACTCGCCTATTAAGATGATTGGATGTACTTTGGAACTCTAGGGAGGTATTATTGGGATGCATTGACTCCAAGGCTAATTGGATTACACGTCAGGTAGACAGCTCCAACTCTAATCTGAGTTTTTTACTAACTTCTACGGTTCTAAAAGTGCTAGCCAACCAAAATTATGTTGGGAGTGGATCTTCCAGCACATCCAACTGAGTTGTCTGTGTAATTGGATCATAGGGTGAGAGACTTCAACACCCTTATGGAGAACTCAGAAAAGCAAGGAAGGAACCACCACATCTCTCAAGATTTAGTGAACTTTAAAGATTTGTTTATGAAATGAATCTTTGGGATATCAGACCTACGGCAGGATTTTTTTCATGGTCCAACTGGAATAAAGGCCGTGTCTTTATTGTGTTAAGTCTGGACAAATTCTTGGCATCAACTAATTGGCTCAACACTAACTACATGCCTAGATCGGAAGTCATGAAATTTGGAGGGTTGGATCATTGGCCAATCTCTCTATGGATCAAGAAGGAACTTTGTCCAAAAAGAAAGCCTTCCCAATTTCAAAAGATGTGGTTAGACCACCCAATGTTCAATGTGATGATTAAATAAATATGGAAAATCCCCAATAACAGGATTGGAACTAAAATATACCTTTTCTCTACAAAGCTGAAGGAGGAAAAAGAAAAGTTGAAGGTTTATAATCAAGATGTCCGCAAACAAAAAGAGCTCCTCATATCTCAAATGCATCATATTTGAAAAACTCAAAACTCAAAAAGGCCGAGGAGAATATAGCTGAAAATCTCAGTCGAATAACACAATGAATATCATGCAAATGCTGACAAAAGTTTGTCAAAAGACCAGTCCAATCAGACAGTGAGACAATGATTATATCTGTGGGTTTTGGCCATCATTTAGAATAAATTTTTGACTTATTAGGAGGAAAAAATGATTCAAAACTCCTACGTCACTATTTTTGGTCTTGGTTAGCCAATTTTAGGAAAGATATTGAAGGAAAAGCTTTGATAGTCAGTAATTATGTCCTACTTAGTGGGTGCAACTGGTAACGATTAAGAAGAAAAATGAATTAAAATTAGCCAGAAAAGAACATCAGTGGCTATGGTAAACTAGCCAAGGTAGTTGGAAATTTGGAGCCACTCTAATATGGTGCTAATTATTTCCACCAACATACATGTACATAATTGAAGGAATGTTGGCTTTAAAGTTCAATGCAGACAAATTTTACAAATGATAGCCCACTGTCAGAAGCATCCTCTTACCTTAAATAATCAAAATGTTTTTTTGGAAGGCCGCCATTGGTGATGGAAAATAAAACAAGCAAACGCAAAACACTAAGAAAGGGCTCCTGCTTATGAATCATCTCCTCAATATACTCAAAGCATCTGCATCAACCATAGCATACAATTATGACCTCTGATTTTCCAAAAAAAATATTCATAAAATAATAAACATGATTAAACATTTCCATAGTAAAGCATAAACGATATATGGATTAAACTGAGTGTGTGTAACTGTCATTTCTTACTCAACTTAAAATTGCATATGAAATTTAAAAAGAATCAAAATTCCTGAATCAAGAAACAGTACCAGACACAAAAGGTTTGGTATCACAGAATTGAAAATAAATTCTGAAGAAGGGAATGCCAAAGATAATCAGGAAACTTTCAATCCCGTTAATCCTTTCTGTGCTCTTCCATTTTTCCCACTTGTATGGGTAGTTTTGTGGCATTTTCCAGGGGTTACAGAATAACTTCTAACTACTGAAATCTGGATCTATTTTTCCTCCAAGAGACCTTAAAATTGTAAACTCCTAACTTCACATTTGTCCATTTCAAGATATCATACATATATTTCAACTGAAGGATACAAATATATTATGTCTTCCTCAATAGCTTTTTGACTTTTTAGATGACAGCATATCCATGATGGACGAAACTTCAATATATCATATTACTTTATAATTCTATGTTCCCATTCATAAGTTATTCTCTCTGCTTACAGGATTGTGTAAATTAACTATCTATTCCAAAAGAAAGAATAATTTAGCATCATTTCAGTCATACAGAGAATCCTTTCCAGAAGAGCGAATAATTTAGCATCGTTTCGAAAGGAAGAGTAATTTAATATCTCCTAAGGCCAGCATCATGTATTGCATTCAAAATAATATCTCGTCGTTGACAGAGAAAAGCATGCCCAGCATTAACTCAGAACTGAGGCCATAATTTTAAAGAGAACATAGTTTCCTGACTAATCTTACATGTCATAACTCTGACCCTCCACAAGTGTCTGTTCAATGCTAAGTCGACCTAAGAAAGTTGGCTTTGTGGTGAACGTGGACAGATGTTGAGCAAGATGTGTGTGTCTCTGCAATGGAAAATTTACTACCATTAAGACCCAATGAATTACAGAAGTCAGCATCCTTGGAAGAAAATCAAATAGAGAATAGGAACCTTGAATTCAATTCCAGAGAAGAAAGTACCGTCATTTCTGGAAGAGAACTCAGTTTCTTCACAAAATCCTTTAATTCTGATACTGTTTGACTCTGCACGTCCAGAAAATCACTTCATTATTCTACCTAATTGAATATACAGGCAGTGGTGAAGATAAAGGAAAAGGAACCAGATATCACATCAAGATAGTCATCATATTTTCAGCTTAATCAACAGTAAAAGAAGCTCAATTAAAAAGCATAGGACATCTGTTGATTATAGAGAAATCCTTAAAGAGCATCACTAAACTATGCTACTAAGTAAAAGGAATTCAGACCAGCTATGCATAAGTTCATCCAGAAAAGCTTTGACAACATGTCTTCCTGATGAAGTCTTTGATCCAAATTATGTGTAAGTTGTTTTCACAGTTTTTACTAAATCATGTAAGCTCCCCAAGAGGATTCTCCAAGCTTGCATCAAGACCTATACAACATTGGTCTTCGTCATAGTGGCGTAAAACCTCCAAACTGAAACAATATTTTTTTTTAAAAACAAACAGGTTTTCCATTTTTTCAGCTGTATTATAAAATGCTCTTTTTTTGGAGAGGATAGGCCCACACTGAACCACCCTTTTTCCTAACCTTAATTGGCCTAGATCAAAAATTCTATGTGAAGAAAGTTCTATATGCTTTAGGATATGTCCTTTTTGTCATTTCTTTTGTAGAAATTTATCGCTCAACATATTTGAAGTTTTTAATCCAATCATATGTTGTTTTTTAAAGAACATGACTACTATGGTTTTCACGATAGGGGTGGCATGAGGCTATTGGAATAAAGGAGCACCATAGGCAAACTGCAACCAAAGAAGTAACCAATTCCATCTTCAAACTCTAAAAATATCATCATTTCATCATTAAAAAAGGTATTAAGAAAAAACACAAGAAATAGGAAACAAACAATTGCCCCCACGGATCAATTGGACCTAAAAGGTCAAGTGTCCTTATGCAGGTTAAATGGAGCCAATAGGAATCATGAGGCCCATAAGTTTAAACGGCTCCACGAGTTGATCGATAAAATAGAAATAATTACTAAAGAATCTACTGGCATGGTTGGCATGAAATTCAGTTTAACCCCTAGGCCTCGTAAGGTTAAGCACCGCACCACAAGACCAAACCTGCAGTGATAACCAGCATGAAGAACACAGCCAACCAAGAGAAATCAGATGTAATATCCCCTTCCCAGTCGAAGACCCTTAGCCCATTTGGTCTTCCCGACGGCTAAGGAAGAATTTTAAAAGGGAGACTTAAGTTCTAATCTTTTATTAGAAGGTGTAAAAAAAATATTATAAAAAAGCACTTATAATAAATTATTATGGACTTAAGAACTCAAGGTCTTGGGTTATTGGTGAGTCACAAGTAGTTTGTGATCATCAACCCAAGTTCCATTCTCATTGAGTTCATTAGATGCTTTCGATAAGTAGCCATGGGACACCTTGAGGTAGGGGTCGAACTTCTCCATATGAACCAAACGGAACATAGCGGGGCACTCAATGCGGATCGCTTGGCGGACATTAAGGACCCAAGCCCACCCCCATGTCCCACTTAGAGAAAGTACTCCTCCACCACTCTAGTTCATAGCTCTAGTATAATAAAAGCATTAAAGGAACCAAATTTGAACTCAAGGTCTTAGGCTATTGGTGAGTTACAAGTAGTTTGTAATCATCAACCCAAGTTTCATTCCCATTGAGTTCATTGGATGCTTTCAATAAGTGGCCATGGGGACACCTTGAGGTAGGGGTCGAACTTCTCCATATGGACCAAGCGGAACATAGCGGGGCACTCCAAATGCGGATCGCTCAATGGACATTAAGGACCCAAGCCCACCTCCATGTCCCACTTAGAGAAAGTACTCCACCACTCTAATTCATAGCTTTGGTATAATAAAAATGTTTACCATCCAAAGTTTTGAACTCAAGGTCTTGGGCTATTGGTGAGTTACAAGTAGTTTGTAATCATCAACCCAAATTCCATTCTCATTGAGTTCATTGGATGCTTTCAATAAGTGGCCATGGGGACACCTTGAGGTAGGGGTTGAACTTCTCCATATGGACTAAGTGGAACATAGTGGAGTGCTTTGAATGCGGATAACTCGGCGGACATTAAGGACTCAAGCCCACCCTCATGTCCCACTTAGAGAAAGTGCTCCTCCTCCACCACTCTAGTTCATAGCTCTGGTATAATAAAAGTGTTTACCATCCAAAGAGAACTCAAGGTCTTGGGCTATTGGTGAGTTACAAGTAGTTTGTAATCATCAACCCAAGTTCAATTCCCATTGAGTTCATTGGATGCTTTCGATAAGTGGCCATGGGGACACCTTGAGGTAGGGTCGAATTTCTCCATATGGACCAAGCGGAACATAGTAGGGTGCTTCGAATGCGGATCGCTCGATGGCCATTAAGGACCCAAGCCCACCCCATGTCCCACTTAGAGAAAGTACTCCACCACTCCAGTTCATAGCTCTAGTATAATAAAAGCGTTTAAGGAACCAAATTTTATGTCAATGGGGTTCGTGTGGAGGGGTTAAGTCAAACAGTTGTGTCTGACTCCACCCATGGTCGAATCCCACTGGGCGCGATCCCTTCGGGGTGGTACTGGTGGTGGTGTCGACGCACCACCGGTCCCTTCTAGCGGCGGTTGGTGGCTCTTGCAAGGGCGATGGCACGGCAAGGCAGGTGATCCCAACAAAGGCAGATTGGTTCGAGAAGACTGCGCTAAATATGTGTTCATGTGTGGTGGTTATAGTTCGCTAATTGTTGAGCTTAATGCTATATCTAGGTTGAATGCAATCTGTTCATAACTCCATCAAAAGCGTTTCAAATATCAAAAAAATTATTATGGACTTGATCATAAATTAAAATAGAAAAAACAAATAAAAGGATTAAAGCACTTAACAAAAAGTGTTTTTTTATGGAAAAGTGCAACTTTTGGGGGAGCAAAAGAAAATAGAAAAAAAGGCAAAGAACTTATGGGCCAAAAGTTATCCCCTCTAGAAAACTACAACTTGCATTAGGAAGGAAAGTGGAGGGAAAAGAGGCATTTAATGAAGAGGAAGCTTATTGGTTTTCATGAGTGGCCATTTCGAGTCACAAGCTCTATTTAGGCAAGTCGACTTGCCTTTGTAGAGACACACTTGATCATTTTCTAATTTCTGATTTTTGTCTGAAGCTTTGAGCTTTGCCAAAATTATTTCAAGGCCCTTAGAAGTACGAATTCCCTTAGAAGTTCCCTTTAAAGGACAAAATCCCTACTATTTGAGGATTCTCTACCCAAGGGTTTCCATTGTGCTTGCAAAGATTTTCAGATTAGTCATAATTAACTACAAATTTTTTATAAGTATTTCAGCTTATTTTGCCTCTAAAAATACGAATTTTATTACATGTGTGGGTTGTTAAAAATTAGTAAATCAGTTTAGAGTGGACACATAAATTTTATTGCTGATTCGTTTGGGATTAACCCTAGTTGCATTTTCTAAGAAATAATTCAGATTTACATAACAAAGATTGCATATATA
Source organism: Taxus wallichiana var. yunnanensis (assembly GCA_018340775.1). Lineage (NCBI taxonomy): Eukaryota > Viridiplantae > Streptophyta > Pinopsida > Cupressales > Taxaceae > Taxus > Taxus wallichiana. The sequence goes on along the minus strand of CM031242.1, from coordinate 539,446,467 downwards.
TTTTTATAAGTTGCTTTGGTGTTGGATTTGCCTAAAATCCAAGTGGGGGTTAAAGTGTCCCATTTGAGACATTACAGTGGTATCAGAGCGATGATTCTCCCAGCCTGTGAATGAAAGAAGAAAAAAATCAGATCTGAAGATGAAGAAGGTGACCATGGAAGAAGATAAGAGGAGCTATATGAATGAAGTATTCACTAGAGGCAACAGAGAATTGCAGACTTGTTGGATGGATGCTCAGAGAGATCTAAGAGACTCCATTATAGGAGCCTTTGCTGAATTGAGCAGATCTATACAGGGATGAATATTGCCATACCAAACTCTACTAGATCAGCTAGGACATCATCCAAGCCTTCACAGATTTTCAAGAGCCAAGGAACAACCAGCTGAGGATGATGACATGGAGACATGGGGTAAAGAGTATGCAACACTCAATCCCAAGGTAAGAGCTATGTTGACCTTCGCTGATTTTTGTGAGTTGAAAGATAGTAAAGGCACAAGGAAAAATGGCATGCAAAAATTGGAGAGAAATCAGCCCATTGTGTATTCCACCATGCAAGGTAAAGAAAAAGAAGCTTCAAGAGGTATGATTTCTAATGATGAGCAAAATAATTGCATTAGTGAGGAAGAAACATTGCTTGTTGGATGCCAAGTTAGAGAAATTACTTCAGCTCCAAAGGAACATATCAATGAGTCATTGTCATATGGAATGGATTTTCCTAGCCATAGTATTGATGGGCATGAAATTTTGAAGAATGTTGATGCTTGTGTTGTGTCTGAAATCATGAGTCACAATAGGGATGGTGTTATTGTGGAGGTTTCCAAATCAGCAGTTGAAGGTAAACACTTTGATGATCTTCTCTACAAGGAGATTAGTATTAGCAAGGATCCATTGCATCATACTATGTTATTTCAGCAGTTCTATTATGAGGATATGCAGCCTATTATGGACAAGAATGCTCAGGATTTGGTGTAGCAAAGTCAAGTTATTTTGAAGACCAAGATTGACGAGGATATTGGTGATACTCCAAGGTATGAAGAGCATAATAATGTGCCTATTCAAATTTATTTTCGTCATGAGAAGCATGATAAAATAGAGGGTGAAGTCTTCAATATGGAGTATGTTGAACCATTGTTCCAAGTATATGTCTATGAGCATCTTGTGAGTGATATATGGTGGCAAGTTTTAGCCCACTTGACAGGTACAGGGGCCAGGCTTGTGGATCACTTCAACACGTTTTGTCTATTGTGCATGACACTTAGACAAACAAGTTGCAATTACTTGAGGGCAAGAAATTTTGAGAAGGGAAGATTGTAATATCTCCTTCCCAATCGAAGACCCTTCGCCCATTTGGTCTTCCCGACGGCTAAGGAAAATTTTTAAAAGGGAGACTTAAGTTCTAATCTTTTATTATAAAGTGCACAAAAAAAAAATTATAAAAAGGACTTATAATAAATTATTATGGACTTAATCATAAGTTAAAATAGACAAAGCAAATAAAAGGATTAAAGCACTTAGCAAAATGTATTTTTTTATGGAAAAGTGCGACTTGCTTGGAGAGCAAAAGAAAATAGAAAAAAAGGGAAAGAACTTATGAGCCAAAAGTTATCCCCTCTAGAAAAATGTGACTTGCATTAGGAATAAAAGTGGAGGGAAAAGAGGCATTTAATGAAGAGGAAAGTGATTGGTTTTTATGAGTGGCCATTTTGGGTCATAAGCTCTATTTACGCAAGTTGACTTGTTTTTGTAGAGACACACTTGATCATTTTCTAATTTTTGATTTTTGTCTGAAGCTTTGATATTTCCCAAAATTATTTCCAAGGACGAAACCCCTTAGAAGTTCCCTCTTGAGGACGAAAACCCTCCAAGAGTATGTGAGGATTCTCTACACAAGGGTTTCCATTGTGCTTGCAAATATTTTCAGTTTATTTCAGCAGTGAATAAAGAAGATTTGCAGAAGGGTTTGTGGGGAAGATTGCAGCAGTGGTTTTTTTCATTATTTATCCTAGGTGGAGCGACCCACTTCTTAGCAAATCTGAGTGGTTTTGGAGGTATTTCAGATCTGATCTGTATTGTTATATCTTAAGCTGATTTTTATGAATCAAAGTAACCTGTTTTCAGAATTTTTGAAGGATTAAAGTGCCATTTTCAGTCATAATTAACTGCAGATTTCTGAGAAGTATTTCAGCTTATTTTGCCTCTAAAAATCTGAATTTTATTACATGTATGGGCTGTTAAAAATCAGGAAATCAGTTTAGAGTGGACAGATATAAATTTTATTGCTGATTTGTTTGGGTTTTTCAATTAACCCTAGTCGCATTTTCTAAGAAATAATTCAGATCTGCATAACAGAGATTGAATATATATTTTTATAAGTTTCTTTGGTGTTGGATTTGCCTAAAATCCAAGTGGGGGTTAAAGTGTCCCATTTGGGGACATTACATCAGAATCAATAAGTAATGAGAAAGAAGATTGTCCCATAAAATAAATTCACATAACAATATATCTCATTAGGAGCTCACTTTAAAAATTAGTCATTTCTCTCACTATTAGTGCACATTAGCAAGGAGTTTGGAGGAAGGTTTCTTCAGGAAATTTTCAGTAATACTCTCCGACTATGTTTCTACTTAAAAGTGTGACACTATCTATCTTTTTGTCTGCTTTTTGTGCCACTGTTCTGATGTATATTCTAGCTTATTTCCAGCTCATTTTATTCTAAAGATCTGACCATTTATAGAAGGATTTAATCTATGAAGCTTAGAATGGCCAAATGCAGGTGCATTAGTCCTGTGGTGATAAATCCCACCTATTGACTAGAGAGTAAGGTATAGTTTTCACCTTCTAATAGCAATCTTTGGACAATGGGTAGTTTCAAAAGTTGATTTCTAGAACCATTCAATAGTTATGACATTACCTGTTGGGAGCACGGGACCATTGGGTAGTTCCAAAACAAATGCATGCAACTTGTTGGAATTTGATGTTGATCTAAATTGCTATTGGTCAGTGATGGTCGGCCTTAAAAGCCTCAATAATTCAGCTGATCTCCAAGCCTTCAATATCTCGCCATCGTGGCTCTGCTCCGCCTCCTCGGCGTGTGGTTGTACCCCTTTGGTGACATGGATCTACTTCTAGCAGCTGCCCCCGGACTAGAGGGCAAACTGATATTACAAGCTTCTTTTTTGCTGCGGGAGTTGATGGGCCTTGGATGTTAGGAGAGATTCTAGAGGAAGTTTCTTGCTTCCTCCTAGGATCCCCCAACTTGGCTCCTCCAACCCTGTATACTCACCGGACAACATTATCAAATCTCTCACAGTGATCGATAATGGCTTAGATGATTCCTCCACTTGAGCACTGCATAATAACATTCGATGAGATTTGTCTCCGTCTTCATTGGCACTTGTTCTTGGGGCTTTGTTCGCCCCTCATTACTACAACCTGGCTCCTCCAACCCTATATACTCATTGGACAACATTATCAAATCTCTCACAGTGATCGATAATGGCTTAGATGATTCCTCCACTTTAGGCACAAACAATGACATTCGATGAGATTTGCCTCTAGTCTTCATTGGCACTTGCTCTTGGGGCTTTGTTTGCCCCTCATTACTATTTGTATTGGTTTCTTTGCCACTTGTGTTAGTGGCACACTGCTCTATTTTATCTTTGTACTTTGCTTCGTCGGTTCGCTTCTAGGATTCTCTCTTCCTAGAACTTTCTATTGCTAATGGTTGTATCCTTCAGTCCCATTGACCTACTTTTGGTCATTTGTGGACATTAATATAATTTCTTTCTTTCTTTCTTCAGCAAAATTGGTGCAAGATTAGTTGGACAAATTAATTGAAACAAGAATCCAATTCAATCAAAAATAAGATTTTTCTTATTATATCAAATTCTCTTCCTTTATCAATTTATTTTGGTGCATTCATTTAATTTCAAGTTCCATTGTAATATCAAAGCCATGGAAAAAAGCTAAGGATTGGCTACATAGAACAATGGGAGATAACTAGGCCCAGTAAAGTTAAAGTGAAGGGAAAAGGTGGCCTTGCAAGCAGATATAAAGTGACATCATTCAAGTTGCAGGCACCCCATAAATTATGGGTGTCTAACTGCATCGGAGTGAGCCCATTATGGGCACCATTATCACAAACCCAGCATGGCGAAGATATAACATCAATTCTAACATGCCATTTTCCAAGATAATGAAAGGGTAGTGTACATTTGCTAAGGGCTCTATATACCATAAACATTATAGTGTGAAGAACATGTGTACAGAAAAATATGAATGTACTCAGTAAATCGGGAGTGTAACCAATAGCCAGCATTGTGCATTTTTGTGAAGAAAGATCGTGGCACAAAAAAATGTTTTAAGGAGATTATAGATTTTCTCGAAGAATCATTGAAGGATGCAACCTGTTTGTGGAGAATTTTGTGAGCCCTTTCCTTAAGGTACGTACAGCCATTTCAAATCAACTATGGAATATTCATTGTCCATCAAATTCTAGGATTCTATCATAAATGACAAAAAAATTATAGGACTCTATCATAATAGACAAAAACTTCGATTATAGATGGGTTGGCGAACTGGGCCTTAGATAACAAGGATATTTTTGTTATGGCATGCCTCCTGCATGGTGGTCCAATAAGCTCCAAGAGGACATCAGATGTATTCTAAATCTTGATTCCCAATCATGATTATTTCTTCAACTCTTCTTTTGTATAATGCTCAAGCTTGGGCAAATTTCTTTCATGCTTGGCATAGTCAAATATGTAATTTTCTATGATGTCGGGGTTCATCCCCCACCCCCGAACCCCCTTGATACTATCCAAGTCTGAGATACGTCAGTATGGGTTCGGATACGTGGGTTCATACTGGTACATCACGGGTACGTTTGGACATACCCAGGACGTGCCCGTGCGAACGAATCTCCACGTATCGCCACGAACCCAAGCATAAAAACTGGTTTTAAAGCATTAAAAAGTTTTTTATTTTTGACTCGATCCAATGCAAAATAATGAACCCTAACAATTAAATGAATAAAATATTGTTTTCGTGTCGACATGATATTCCTATATCATATGTATGGCAGCCACATGATCAATGAAATGTAAAATCTTAAGTATATTGTATGTTTTGAAAATTTGAACATTGATCCTAGTATATTTTTCAAGTTTTGTTCATATTCATATTGACATGATATTCGTATAGCATATGTATGGCAGCCACATGATCGATGAAAATGTTAAGTCTTAAGTATATTGAATGTTTTGAACATTGATTCAAGTTTTGCACTACTATTTCAGTTTTTATGGACTAAAAATGAGTAAAATGAGTGTATGTACACAATATGTGTGTGTGTGTGTGTGTGTGTGTGTGTGTACAAATGTATCCAAGACATATCGTATCCAAGGGTTTTTCAAAATTGACGTATCCGCGTATTGAACCCGTATCCGTATCCCGGCATCATAGGTAATTTTGATTCCCATCTAATATAATCTTTTGCTGGTGTCTTTTTTTTTTTTTTTTAAACTTAGATTATATATTATACTCAAGAATTCAGATTTTTACAGAAATTACTAACAAAATTCAAAAGCCATACATTATGCTGTAATAATCACAATATTTGTAAATAAAACTTATAAAATTGATTGAATCCCAAAATGAGCTCAGTTACTACTTACATTACTTGTCACGTCTGTGTAATCCTGCCTCATGGTTGTTGCTTTTTGGCGTAAAACCTAAACACGCGAAGGATAGAAAACAAAAGAGCCTATATCAGACCTTTGGAAGATACCTATGGTCTACCCCTGTATTGTACTATAAGCAATAAATAGAGAAAATATTTGAAAATATTTAATAGGATTAAAGAAACAAACCTGCCCAACAACTCCAAAATTAAGATCACGAATTTCTCTATACAATTTATCACTGCAACACAGGAACAAGCACAAGATTTACAGTTATTTCAAAAGAATATTAAAGAGGAGCTTACTACTTCAACTTTAAATTTCCTCCAGTCTGTGTCTAGCTCCAAGTTTATCAGGGAATTTGTTTCAACTCTCTCAGTAATAGGTAAAAAGGGGCTAAATTTCCTGTAGAAATGGCATATTCTTGCTTAGCACACCCTAGCCATTGTATTAAAACGACTACCCTGGTCTGTAACAAACCACCTAGAAAGAAATAAAGAATAAAACACAGCATAGCCACCAGTTGCCAAATGCTATCAATGAAGTTGTAAAATGCATGAATTCTCAAAAAATATCAGTGGCAAAGTCAACATGGAACCTGCAACCCACATTAAAGCAGAGTTGATACGAAATGGAGATAAGGATAGGTAAACTGGTTTTCCGAAAAGAGGATGCAGGGAATCAAAGAAAAATAGAAAAAACTACTAGATTTATAAATTACAATTCACAATTTTGAAATAATTTATAAAAAAAAATAGCAGTACATGCACAATACATATTGATATTTATGTACACTTCATTATATGTGACAGACCTCTACCTATATTGTCAAGGACAGAGGAATAATCTTGAAGACCTATCTGCAGAAATTAATTACTATAAAGAAATCCATCTCCATGTATTTTCATTAATTAAAGGAAATTGCGAGTGCAAATCAGGCAATGCTATAGTTTATAGTACAATATACCCACATGGAGAACCCCTCCTTTTGTTCTTACCACTAACACTTTGTGGTTTGATAAGAAACATCTCTGCTACAAAACATGTCATAATTTTTCATGCAAAAATAAGAAAAATCAAAATTCATACCTAGTATTTTACTTTGGTTCTTTTAACCCATTATTAGCACAGGAGGTTAAAAAGATGTAATTATATGATGTATTTAAGAAACTTATATGGCAGTTTCCTGATTTTTCAGGGGCATTTCCGAGAGATGTTTAGAGATGGTAGGGGACGTCAGCTGAACTCTCCTGCCATCTGGAGACGTGCCCATATATATCTACAAGGCAAAGACATGTTTCTGAGGCAGCAGACCAGTAAACGGGTCAGGGTACAAGTTTCTATGTAACTATGTATAAAAGTCTGGGAGAAAAGCAAAAATATTACTACCCATATAAAGGTTAATAGACAAAGCATCTCAAACTGCACTACAGCTAGTCATGATGTTTAGGACTGAGCTCAAGTATCAAAGGTGGAGCATAATTTGAACCCCATTGTATTTTCCGTCCAGTGTTATAGACTTCTTTTATGAATATGGCTTCCTCACACTTTCCAAATGATATTGTGTAATGTCCCTTTCTGGGTTGAAACTGAAAAAGAAGGGAAATGGCACAAACCCAAATCAAAGCAAACTGAAATTTATAACAGCCAACTGAATTTTTGGACAGCAAGGTACAGCAGTCTGTAATCTTATGACAGCAAGAGGAAAATTGCAATAATTCACCACCAATACCACTTTTACACCATCCAAAGCATGTAGGGAACTTTTATAAATATTTTAGAACAAGTACAAGCCAAGAAATGAGTTTTAAACCCCCAGCTGGAGTATATTTAATTAAATTTGCAACAGTAGCAAATCCACTTACAAAAATGGCCGGAAGTTGAGATTCCAAGGCCCAAAATTCAATCCATTAAATGCAACCAGCCTCAGAAATTATGAACAATCCAAATATCAACAAAGAATGAAGTGTCGTGCACTAGATATCACCAAACTCATCCACTATGCAAGTCACTACCCTAGGAGAGGGTTTACAATAAGCTGAAAATGGCGAGTTTCCAAAGAAAATCTGAGTGTAGCTCAAGTATGACCTCCGTATGAGATCACCAATGAAGAAATGAGGGGTTTCATCCTCAAATCAAGTGCAAAGAGGGTTTTCGTCCTCAATTGCAAGAGAGAAAAGCAATTTCATGCTCCAACTCAAAGAAAATGAATTCCAAAGTAAGTGTCCCCTTTTCCAAGCCAAGCAACCCCTTTATATAGCTAAAGGTGGCACCAAAATCAAAAGGATGATCCCCCCAAAGAGGACCGACCTCCTTGTAGAAATATAAGTTTCTTTTTATTTTTCAAGTTGGTATTTGCACTTTTTCAAACCAACTTGACTTTTCTAAGTCATAATTAGAAAGTTGCTTGAAAATAATATAAAGCTACAAAAGCAACTGACAATCATGACATTAAATACTTCCCTTGCTCTTTCCCTTTAAGCCCACGGGAAGTGGAATGGGCCCAAGGTCTTCAAAATGAACTAGCCCGGAGAAGGGGACATTACATATTGTCTGAAATTGTGGTTAACATTAATCTGTAATCGGCAGGCTTTATTAACCCTCTCAATTCTTCACATAGATGCAATTCCAATTTCTTCTTGAACTATAACAGTTCTGCCAAACTACGTTCCTACTTTATATCTTAAGACTTCTTTGCAAAAAATGTAAAACTACTTCAAAAGTTGAGAATTCTCGTAATTGACACAAAACTTACATGGAGAAACCCTCTTGGAGCACAAAACCCTATGGACAGAAGGAAAATAAAGCTCTACAGCTTTGCAAGTTATTATTCCCTTAGAATAATTACATGACATTAGTTGAGTCTTTTCTTAGTGCAGAAAATTTGTATGCAACATTGTGATCACTTCCCAAACTGTAGTGCTAGAGTATTCCCTTCTCTAAATGGTTGAACCCACTTTTCTGGTATGGAGCTTATATGTAAATGAGCAGGCTCTAATTGCCTCTTTCCTTGGATATCTTCTTGTCCATTACTTGGGAAAGGAACTGTCTTCACCAGTATAGAAACATTCTTGTTTGTGCCAACTCCTATTTTCCTTTGAGAATAATGTTATTGAAATCCAGTGTGGCCGTTGAAGAGGTAATAGTGACATGGAGTTTGGGTATTTTAGTGATTTCAGGCATTGTCTTTGCCCATTCCACCAAACCATCTAAAATTGGAAAAATTCTTCAACTTTAAGATGATAAGAACACTTTATACTCTAGCTGCTCAAACCATATTTTTCCTATGTTCCACGGGGACACGTCCCCTATGTTTTTTAGCTCGTCCCCATACCAGCAACGTTTCGGAACCTCGGGGACAGGTAGGAAACGTCCCCTTCCCGTCCCCAAACTTTGCAAATTTTAGGAAACGTCCCGGGGACGTCAAAAAACAAGGGACGGCTGGACGTCCCGGTACTTTTAGGGGACTTCTAGCCGTCCCCTAAACATACCGGGGACGTCCAGCCATCCCCTGCCGTCCCCTAAGCAAACAGGCTTAAAAAACACATTTTTTAAAAAAACACACTTTTAATTAAAAGTAAAGCAATGCGGGGGCCCACAAGGACCCCCACTTTCATTTCTAAGTGCCCTAAACCTAAAACAAACATCAAAACAAAAAAGAAGCTCATTTCTGAATAACAAATTTATTGCATAAGGTAGTGTTCAAACTTCAATACAATCACTTGGTACAGGGAGGAACTATCACATCAGTGCCCTTCCCCTGAAATGAATCATTTTGTTTATATGACAAAAGAATCAAAGAACCAATGATTTTCGGTTAAAACACAACTGTCAACTACAACTAAACATAACAAAAGAGTCGATAAGACACTACTAAAAGCCAACAAGAGATTAACAATAACAGAAAATAGTTGGTTACCAAAACAATGTTTATATTTAAATCAATGGTCTGCATTGATTAGATAATTCAGGAGATTGAAGATGAAATGGGCTGGTATATTCCGCTATTATAATTGAGAGAAATACTTTATATGCTATTAAATGTCACCCCTTTGTTTTGGATATCTTCAATCAAAGTTGCATGTTGGCTTCGTTCAAATGGTCAACAACAGACCTTTAAGAAGTCATGTGCAGTTCGTCTTAGTTATCATCCATTGGTATAATCTATAAGTTGTGAGAGAAATGAATAAAATAGTTCTATTATAAAGTATGGAGCTTATACTTGTAGTCTCTTTAGATTCCATGACATTGATAGGATTCTTATCATGTGATTTCAATTTTGAATTTTGAAGCCTAAATGTTGTTTATCATCCATCCTTAATAAATTTATATGCCACCACACAATTCAAACAGTTCTATCAACATTTACTTTATGGATGTCTACAAGAAAATATATTGTAGCGCTTTTCTTTCCATAGAAATATGCCACAAAATGCCAGACTTTTTGGTCTTTGATCTTGGTATATCATATTCTTGTTACAAACCAATTTTTTCCTACACGAATGGGGAGTTTTCATGCAAGAAGACAGTGAGGAATGCTTTAAGTTTAAGTTTATCAATGTGTTATACTTATCATATGAATATTTGAAATTTCCTATATTTTTAAGGTTAAATGATAAATCTTATGTGAAATCTCAATTCAACTCTAATTTTATGTATTAAGGTTTGCTTTAGCAATGTTATCATATGAATATTTGAAATTTCCTATATTTTTTAAATTTTCCTTTATTTTTTAATAGTCGTCCCCTAAAAAAAGGCCTAAAAAAAAATCCGTCCGAAACGCATCCCCCGTCCCTCCGCCGTCCCCGTCCCAAACTTGGTGGAACATAGTATTTTTCCCAAAGTCCCAAACGTTGAAACACGTAACTCCCGGTCTTCGAAATCAAATAAGTCTTGGTCGGGAACTTCATGTGTTATCCGACTTCAATGCTTGAACCCTAATTCCACCAAACTCACGAATCCCCAAAACTCGGTCTCCAAGAGAAATACAACATTTAATCTTTTCTCGAGCTCTTCTTTAAGCTACTACACAACTAACTCCAAGCAAAATCTCTTACACTGTTGAACGGCTAAATTTGTTGTGAGGAGTGGGCATCAAAGCTTTGCCTTATGCCCTCACCTACTCCACTCTTGAATGTTTCATCAATTCTTGAAGCTTCCACCCGGCATGATTTTGGGACAACTTTGATTGATTGATCCAACAGTCATGATCTTTGGTGGAGTTCAGATTCGAGCTCCCTTTCCTTCATCCGCTCAACTCGACATGTGAATCATGTTTGTGTTGTGGTGCCTTGTTTCTGGACAGTCTAGATATAGCTGGACTTCAAAGACTAAATTCCATTCACCTCTAGTGCCTGGTCCATCCCAACTATGCTACTCCAACAAGAGAAACTTGGATTGGGTGATATTTACTCTCTCCCTTGCGCACAATGGACTTCAAAGTTCCTTTCTCTATGCCATCAAGAACCCGTCAACTATGCAATTATGACTCCAACCAGGGCTGGAATATTTGTTGTTTTATGTTAAAAGCATTCCATGTGGGCCCTCGCTAGCCTACACAAGTACATGCATAGTGATATAGCTAAGTCTCATTTTGATATATATGCTCATTATTTCCCTCTTTTCAATCATGGGATATTATTTATAGACACCATGAAACCCTGATTATATGTGTACTATTAACAGCCGCATCATCAACTGCTTTTTGCACCACACTTTTGGATATATGTGCTGACATTACTGCGATCTTCCTGCTCAACATTTCAAAGGCTATTAGATTACAATAAAGTTGTTCATGAGTTCAATAAGACACATTTCAATGGCCTTTCCACTTGTTCCTGACCTGCTAGAGCTGCTTGATTGTGAACAATTCCTACCATCATGTATCCCATTTAAGGACCTCAACAGACTGGTTATTGTTTACTGATCCATTGTGGATCAAAAAAGCATCTAGTTGGAGATTCTTGAAAAGACACCAAATGCATAATTTGAATGTGGATTCACTATTGCTGTCAAATAAACACGTGTATAAATATCCAAAGCCACCCCATATATAAACCATGCCTAGGGTCTAGGGTGAGCCAAAGTAGGATGATACCACTAAAACTGCAACCCTGCAAATAATGTGTGAAGTGTAGCATCTAGTTGGAGATTCTTGAAAAGATAGCAAATACATAATTTGAATGTGGCTTCACTATTGGTGTCAAAAACCAAGAGTATTAATATCCAAAGTCACCCCATATATAAACCATGCCTAGGCTCTAGGGTGAGCCAAAGTAGGATGATACCACTAAAACTGCAACCCTGTAAATAATGTGTGAGGTGTAGCCTTTTGTACCAACGACAAAATAAAAATGTGGTCAAGAAAATTGTAAAGAATACATCTTTAAACCGGAGTGTGCTTTTCTTTGTAGTTGGAAAATCCATGCAGACCAATGTAAACTAAGTTTCCATGCAGGACCAAATGGAGACTGGTAGAATGTAATGTCCCCTTTCCCAAAATAAGTCACTAGATTAATTTAAGTTATAAAAACAAGTGACTTTATATCAAAGTGATTTCATAATGACAAATTAGAAACTGATTTTTAAGAAGGCACTTATGTTATTTTATATTAAAAAAGTGACTTTTTCATAAAGTATATCAACATTAAAATAGAAAAGGGGAAAATTCTTTTTGGGACTCTTTCGTCATAGAACATGACAGGAAAAGTTTAAAAAGAGAGTTTGGGGGTCACTTGGAAAACATCTTTGGTCATTATCATAACTTTCATGAAGAGTTTGAGCTGCTGCTCCAACCTTTGCATTAGAGGACGGAACCCCTCTTATGTATTCCGCTATTGAGGACGAAACCCTCATTGGCATTCAGATTTTGGGGACAAAAACCTTCAATTTCTCCTTGGTGATCTCACACAGAGATCACATTTGAGCTAAAGATCAGATTTTCAGACTTAAAGGCCAAATTTTCAAAGCTAGGGTACAATTTTAGGGTGATTTCAAAGATTGATAGCTAGGGAATCATATGCAGATCTTATTTTCAGTTTTTCTATAGTGGATCAACCACCTATAAGCTAGATTCAAATTTGGGAAGGCCTTTGGAGACATTTTCACCCATTTCTAGGGCTGTCTACAACCTTTTGGGTTTCAGACGTGCGTTTAGGGCATCATCCGTGGGCAAATTTCTTCAATCCCAGGTTGCATACGCGTCATTTATCAAAAAAATGTTGTAATCATACACGGGTATTTTTCTTGTTTTGTGGTCTGAAATATAATAGAAATAAATTTAGTTCTTGGTTGTAAAAATTCTTTTCCATCATATTCATGTGCTAAGAGGTTTTCTAAGTGCTTTGCCCTTGTGGGTATTTTTGCTTTGGTGATATTTGATAAATAAAGAAAGATTTCAAATTGCTGTATTTTTTGAATAAAAATCGGATTGTGGTTATATGTTTGTGTAAGGGTTTGTGGGAATTTCATATTTTTATGCCCTAAGGGAACATTACAATGGTATCAACACTAATGATCTCACAAAGAATGGGAAGAATTAAAATTTTTGTAGATACTATCTGATGCATAGCCTATGAATCATGGAGTTAATGAGTAAAGATGATTTGGGAATAAAGCTTTGCAGAGCAGGGAAGAAACTTGAGCAACCACCTCATTCGAAAAATGTTCTACTCAGTATTTTGGAGGAAGTGGCAAATTGTTTGTCCATGATAAGATAGTCAAATTTTGAGTCTATGTTTTGGGCAATAAATCCATTGGTGATTCATTTGGCTAAGCCCAAGCTTTTGAGACACCCAAATCCAAATGTGAGACTTGTAGTTATCACTTGTATTAGTGAAATTACAAGAATAATAGCTCCTGAAAAGCCATACAACAACACCATGAGGGAGGTATTTCAGTTAATTGTTGAAAGTTTTCAAAGTCTAGAGGACAAGAAAATCCTTCTTTTGCTAGGAGGGTCACAATTCGAGAAACTATGGCAAAAATCAAATCTTGTGTTCTTGAATGTGATGATCTTATTCTCCAAATGTTTGAACATTTCTTTGCTACTGTTTATAAGAATCATGTAAAAAATATTATTGCATCAATGCAAACAATTATGTTATTGACATTGAATGAGAGTGTGATAATTTCCAGCCACTTCCAACAATGCTATTGGCCAATGGGAGAAAGGAGTGGGAAGTTTCGCAGCGAGTGCACTGGCTAAAAGGGTGGTTGATCAATGTAAAGAAAAGTTGAAACCATACTTAACAATAGAAATGATAGCTGAATTGAACAAGAACTCTCAGAAAGAGGACAACAAAAAACCGTGGGAGCTAAACCATAGTTGTCTAGGAAATGGACATGGAAAAGTGTTGTCGATGAAGAACTAGCAAAAGTAATGGATACGCCACCACCTCAAGAGGTCAAGGAGGAAATTGTGAAGAAGAAAGCACCATTCGTTGATTAAACAAAAGTTCAGCAGGAAAGGAGTGCATACATCACATATATGAGGCAAAATTGAATGATCCGCCATCAACAACAAAAGTGGATCTGAGTATTGAAAAGAAACCAGCTACTTTGCAGTCAAGTGCAAAGGACGTAATGAGGACCCAAGAAAAGGTGTGATGAATGGTTAAGAAGAGCTAAGGAAGCTAAGTTGATAGCTACCCAAGCCAAACAACACCTACAAAAATTTAATGAAGAAGGTAAGCTCTTGAAACATCTCTATAACAGTTCTGAAAATAAAAAGAATGTTTCAATTCAAGCGGTATATAAGGTAGATTTTCCTATTCAAATTCAAGATTATTTGTGCATTTTGGGCAATAGAACAGCTCAGAATCAAGGATCAGTAGTATATGTAGGTGGCATAACAGAACAAACAGCAGCAAGTTTCCCTCCTCAAGTTGGGTTTGATTCAGTTGTCAACATTACTAATTTACCACACAACATTGGCATGGTATCCTTGATAAGTGATGAGTTGTATTTGTGTGGAAATGTTAAATGTTGTCTTAAGAATGTGAGTTTATATTGTGCTTTTAAGGTTGTTCAATTATACCGTGCAAAAGACAATAGTTATAAGTTTTGTGATGTAGAGACATCCACAATAACAACCATGAACTATGGTTGTTGCAACCTTGTTCTAACGTGCAAGCAAGCTGAGTGGAACAAAGTCATGAAGGTTTCAGCCGACAATACGGTGCTTTGCATGTTGTTGGATGGTGCACTCCCAAGGATGATATGGGATCTAGGCTTGGTAGCTTCCAGTTGGATCAGAGTGGTGCAGCAGAAGCATGGTGAAGAGTTCCTGAGATTGGTTTGGGATCCTGGTATTTGAGGACAGTTCAAGCATTGCTTGGGGACAAACAATCTTTAGGAGAGGCAGACTGTAATGTCCCCTTTTCTCATGATAAGTCATTAGATTAATTTAAGAAATTATAAAAACTACTTATGTGCATGGGTGAAAAAGTGACTTTATAATAAAGTGATTTTATAATGACAAATTGGAAAGTGACTTTTAAGAAGGCACTTATGTTATTTTATATAAAAAATGACTTTTCTACAAAAATGTCAACATTAAAATAGAAAAGAGGAAAGTTGTTTTTGAGACTCTTTCATCATGGAACGTGACAGGAAAAGTTATAAAAGAGAGTGGGAAGGGGTCACTTGGAGAACATCTTTGGTCATTATCATAACTTTCATGAAGAGTTGGAGTTGCTGCTCCAACCTTTGCATTAGAGAACTGAAACCCTCTTGTGTATTCCGCTATTGAAGATGAAAATCCTCATTGGCATTCAACTTTTGGGGACGAAAAACCTTCAATTTCTCCTTGGTGATCTCACAAAGAGATCACATTTGAGCTAAAGATCAGATTTTCTTATTTGACGCCAAATTTTCAAATCTAGGGCGCAGTTTCAGGGTGATTTCAAAGATTGGCAGCTAGGGCACCATATGCAAATCTGATTTTCAGTGTTTCTACATTGGAGCAGCCACCTATCAGCTGGAATCAAATTTGGGAAGGTCTTCGGAGACATTTGCAGACATTTCTTGGGCTGTCTACACCCTTTGGGGTTTTAGACCTGCATTTAGGGCATCATCCGTGGGCAAATTTCTTTAATCTCAAGTTGCATACGCATCATTTGGCCTCTTCATGCCATATGGGGTGTCATTAATCAAAAAAATGTTGTAACCATACACAGGTATTTTTCCATTTTGTGGTCTGAAATACAATAGAAATAAATTCAATTCTTGGTTGTAAAATATTTTTTCCATCATATTCATGTGCTAAGAGGTTTTCTAAGTGCTTTGCCCCTTGTGGGTATTTTTGCTTTGGTGATATTTGATAAATAAAGAAAGATTTCAGATTGTTGTATTTTTGAATAAAAATCACATTGTGGTTATATGTTTGTGTAAGGGTTTGTGGGAATTTCTATTTTCATATTTTATGCCCAAAGGGGACAGTTCATAGAAGGCCCAATCACAAGATGGAACGTGGATTACATCCTTTTGAGAGGCTACTTGGAATAGCACGATTATAATGATGAAAAGGATTATAGATGAAAAATTATTTATTTAAAATCATTATCCCACACTTCATTATTGGGAATCAGTTTCAAGTATAGAGGGTTCCTTTTCTTTTAGTATGTTATGCATGCTCTTAGTGACAATAAAATTTTCACTCCACACCAGAATCAGTGTTCAATCAGGGCCTTTTTGCTTCCATCTCACAAAAAGAGGCATTTAAATTAAATGGTGTTAGCACAGGTTGTGGCAAGGAGTGAAAAGGAAAAGAAGATCATCATCGTGGCCATAATCTATTAATGTTAGATATCCAAGCAGATTTGTGCTGCATTTTATCATTTATGCTCTTTTAAAACATTTCCATTGTCTTCTCAACCTCTATTTCACTAGAAAAGTTCCAGTGGCCCTTACTCATAGTACTTCAACCATATTGCCTCTCTCTTGTGGAGAGAATATAATATTCATCTTTCATTGCATTTTGTTTCTTGACGATAATAAATGTTTAAGAGAAAAGTTACCAAGAAAAGGGTATGAGTACAAGAAATGCTGAATTTTTTGGGACTCTTGGTACAGTTTATCCTTGAAACATCCACATAAAATATCAAAAATATAAAGACAAATAACCTTAATATCAATATTACGTTCATATTATCATAATCAGCACATAAACAAAATTAACAAACACTACATAATTCAAAATGTCATAGGTTTGTAATTTATGTTTTATGTCATCTATTCAAAATGCATCAATGGTGTGCCCCTAGATGTTTGGGTTTTAGATCAAGGAAATAACAAAACTTTAAATCCACAAATGTTTAGTAGTCATTCTTTTTGAAAGTTTCAGTTGCTCTTCATAAATGACAAGAAATGGAGTACAGGTTTGTTGTAATGTCCCCAAATGGACACTTTTTATCCCCAATTGGATTTTAGGCAAATCCCAACTAAAAATTGCATATTATAGAATTTATGATAAAATATATATTGCAGATCTGAATTTTACTAAGGAAAATGCGACTAGGGTAGGAGATGAAACTCATGAAAATCATAAGCTAAATCATGATATTTCCACTCCAAACTGATCCATCAAATTTATAAAGCCAAAACATGAAGAAAACTCCAGATTTGAGACACCAAAAGAGGCTGAAATAATTTATTAAAATTATGCAAAACTTGCCTTCAAACAAAGCTGGAAAAATGATAATTTGGAGTCAAAATTCCCTCCACAAAAGCTGATTCAGATCTCTAAAAATCTGCAATGAGAACAACAATCAAATCTGGATTTTAGCAGCTCCAAACACATGCAAATCAGCCACTAGGCAAGTCGCACCACCATGAAAAAGGCTGAAAATAAAGGAAGAACACAACTCCAAACTTTCTCTTCCAACCCTCATGAAAATCTACAAAATTACAGCCTTCACACTGCTAGAAAATGATAGAAAACTCCTTGATTCCCAATGGAAACCCCTGGATGGAGAATCCTCTCAACTAGTAGAAGGGTTTTCGTCCTTCAACTAGGGCTCTTAGAGGGTTTTCATCCTCTAGAGTGAATCTCTAAGGGTTTTCGTCCTTAGAAGATTGAAGATGCAAGCTAAAATGCTCCACATACAAATCTGAATTTAGAAGATAAACAAGTGATGCCCTCCTTAAGCAAGTCGATTTGCTTATATAGAGAATATGGGCCTAATGGCCACCTCCAACAACCAATCAGCTCACTTGCCTCATTTAATGTTTTCCACTTACTTTATTTAATATTTTCCCTTGCTTTCATTTAATATTTTCTCTTGCTTTATCCCATCTCTACATGGGTCGAATTTCTCCTCTAGGGAAAATAAAACATAAAGTAACTTTTTCTTTTTTATTATTAAGTTCATAATATTTTATTATAAGTGTTTTATAATATTTTCTTTTATTTTATTTGCACTTTATAATAAATTATTATAATTTAAGTTCCCCTTGTGTTTATTCCTTAGTTGTCGGGGGGACAAAATGGGCTAAGGGTCTTTGATTGGGAAGGGGATATTACATTTGTATCCTCATGTATCTCAAATGCACTCATGATTTCTAGTTGAAAATTTACTCTGGAAGGGTTACCTAGAACCAAATAAACGAAATTGAGTTTGGAGTTCTTTCTTTTTGTTACCTTTTTTTAGGGTTTAGAGATAATTTTGTTCTTTTTCCTTTTCAAAAAAGTTTTAGCAGATCTGCACAAATTTGTCCAGACTGCCAAGCTCTCTCTAGAAATGCCATTAACATTTACAAGACATTTCTAGGAAAGATCCTCTCAAGAATTCGAGATGTTTCTAAGGCAATTCATACCCAAGATCAAAACCGAATCAAGCCAATTCAAGTATGGGGTATCATTCTAAAGAATCTAGTAACATAGTCTCGAGTTATGATATTAGTGGCCGCATGTGGGTACTATATACTCGTGTTCACATTTTAGTAAAATGTGTTGGTGACCACAAAGTTAGTGAAATTAATCTAAGGCATAGTGAAAAATTGTCCTTAGAGTTGCGAGGTTAACTCTATAGCAAAGGCTCTTCTACCATTGTAAATATCATGGAGAGATTAATATAAAGTTCCTTTTATTGTGCAAGTTTTTTTTTTTTTAAAACAGCAAAGATTTTATATTAGATGAAATCCAAATTTACATATATGGGTATGCCATGGTCCAAGCCATAGCATTATACAACAAAAAGGCATTTGCAATCATCATAGTGAGAATTCCAGGTTGAAAATGTATCTGATATCGTCTTGTAGCTGGTTGGACCACCATGAAGGAGGTGAGTCGTAGCACAGAGAGATCTTGATTATCAAGAGCCCAATTAGCCAAACCATCTGCAATCTTATTTCTATCCTGGGAATATGAACAAATTGCACTTCCATAAAATTTTCCTGCAATTTTTTAATCTTCCAGACTTCTTTGGAAATTTGCCAATTTGGTGGGAGAGTGGCTCTGCTATGAGATAATATCTTGATGGCCATTTGAGAGTTATTGTGCAAAGCATTTTGTGGTTACGTTCGAGCACGAGATATTTTGGCCTCTCACTTCCCCAAATATCACTTGACCTAGCTTTAGTCTCCTTTTCCATTCTTCTTCTACTAATGCAAACTCTCTTTGTATTTGATTCCCTTTGATTTAGCTTGCACATAGAAATTTCTAGAGTCAGCATTGGCTATATTTGGTAATTTATGGGCATTAATATTGACTTATAATTTTTGTTATAGTCACACATTGGGCTATATAAATTAGATAACAATGGGACAGAGCTATATAAATTTGTAGTTAGTTACTAGGTTACTTTTAAAGTTTAAAAGGCACATGTTCCAAATGCAAGTGCTAAAGACAAAACCAACAAACATAACATTGTACAACTTGTCATCTTTTTGAGCCTTCTAATAAAATGTTGCCCATGTGCATACGAATTGCTACAAAATATTTTAGTCCTTTGATCCGTGGTAAATTTCTATCATAGAAGTTAAAGATGTGAGAGATTGTCATAGGCAAGCATAATCAAGAAGGATTGCATTTTTCATCCATCCTAGCTGATGCAATCATGGTTAGACGGTCCAATGAAGGATTGTCTTACACCATTCAAGATATTAAAAATTACTCACATTTTATTGATCTCAAGAAAGAAATGGAAACTACAATCTATAAATGCCTACACACATTGCTATATCTACTCATAGTTTACAACACTAAAGCAAAGACTTCACAAGATCATGATGGTTGGAGCTACCTCTCACTCACTCTCACTCTCACACAACTTCGCGCAACCTCGGCATTAACCCATTAAGGTTCCCAGACTTGGCTTTCCCTTTCATGGCTAACTCGTAGGATTTTCCCTCTGCAATTTCCAACTACAAGCAAGCTCTCCAAGTTTTCCCACGCAAACTTCTTAACAATGCCCTCGATCCATCTATTTATAGCGAAGAGGAATCAACATCCAACCTGTCATTCTTATCCACCCGGCGCATTGTTCTCCAATTGGGACACTCCGATTCAAAGTACCCGATCATGCGGATCCTACTATGCAAGGAGTAATCGACAGAGTTCACTGTGCAGTGCAGTGGCAATGATCGAATACCCATCACACAAGAGTTCTTGCATAGTGCACAAATCTTTTGATCTTTAAAGTCAAGTACCATTGCATAGAGTTCCCAATCCCTTGCGCAAAAACCCCAACTTCCTCGCACAGAAAACCAAGAAGAGGATTCGCACAATCGAGGGGGCCACGCAAAACAAAACTCCAAGCTCAAAGAACTGCGAGAAGATATCGTTTGCCAAGTACTCATAATTTTTTATTTCCACTAATATGTTTTTAGTTGATGCAAGATTGTGAGTGAACCCGCATGTTTGTGCATTATACACCTCGGGTAAGAAGATGCACAATCATGGTGCTCACACACTCAAGTTAGGTGATAAGTACCGCCCTTTCGGCCTATCGATGAGGTCTTAACGTGCCTTTACGCTAATTAGGTACTCCATGTCTTCCAACCATGTGCTCATTCAGTCACAAATCGTCCTCCAAATCCATTTATGAGAATTCCTACCCATGCCCCTATTATCACCGGGCCAACCACCTTTGTCTATGCGGGGTATCTCTCCTCTTTGCACTCACTATGTGCCTCCTTCATGACTGGGACATCTACAAATCCCCACCTTATGCATTTGCTCTTGCAAGTGTTCCTCCTCAGTATCACTCCACACACTCCGCCCCTCTACAATCAACACACTTATCTTTGCACAAGACAAGATGACTCTTATGCACTATCTCACTTGCCCCTCTCTATACGGCATCCTCTTTCAACTTCATGGACACTACCTTCTCTTCCTCCCACAAGACCTCGCATACCTATGCGCATGAAAAAAGGATTTGGTGTGCAACTTCCTACCTTAAGTGGACTTTGAACATATCTTCGTTCATCCTTCTTCACATGCACAAGATTTGTTTGCCATCAAACCGCATCTCATGATCATGATGACATGGCCTTCCTAGAAAAACATGGCACACATCCATCCTGGAGAACATCACACAACCATGTATGTGTATCTACCAATTTGCATCTCCACCTTGCATTGCTCCCTCACAATGCTATCATATCCTCCCACTAACCACGATATTCTATAAGGCATTGGGTGTGGCTGAAATTCCAGACCAGACTTCACCACCATCTCTACAAACACTAAGTTGTTTGTGCTCCCACTATCAACCACCACAACATAGCATTTACCTCTAGTCTTGCACTTTGTCTAAAAAGGTGTTGCCTCGAACACAACTCCTCCCTCTTTCCTAGGACTTCCAGTCCTCTCCTCACTTCGCAAGTAGACCCTTTCCTTCCTCGTAGCCATCTATGTGTATGGGTGCTATGATGGACTCTATGTTTGCTTTCGCAAAGCTTGCATGGCTTTCCCACACCGTATCCCTTCACCATCACTTTGCACATACGAAAGCATTCATATGACCAATCTCCCCACATATGAAGTAGGTTCCATTGAACAAAGTAGTTTCTCCTCTGGATGTGTGCATCTGCATAGAAATAGCACTCTCCTCATTCCTTTTCTCGTGTAAGGATTGCTCCTTCCCACCACTCTCCCTTTTCCTCTTGCAGAACACAAATGTCTGCACGCCAACTTTTCCTCCAACTGTAAAGCATATTGATATGTTTCCTCTATCATGTATGGTCTTGCCATGCTAAGCTTATCTTGGATGTTCAACTGTAGGCCATTGATATACCACGCAACCTTCTTATCCATCTCACTATGACCAACTTGGATGGTGATCCTATAGACCTCCTCCATGTAGTCCTTCACACTCAGTTCTCTATGTCACAAGTTCTACAACCTCTTCAGCAGAACCAACTAATAATCTCCAAGTAAAAACCTTCCCTTCTGTGTTGCAACCATTCTCTCCCAACATGTAATCTTATCTTTACCCTTTTTGCTCCTCTCCAACTGATTTCCTTCCATCAAAGGCCACGTGACCCTTCAACTTGGTCTACACAACTTTCACCTTGCGCACATCCACTACTTCTTCAAACTTGAAGTACTCCTCCATCTCCATGAGCCAATCAATTAGCTCCTCCAAGTTCAAAGTTCCTCAAAAACATGGAACCTTCGTCCTCTTTCCTCTCCAAATCGTTGAGATAGTTCTAATAAGCCTATCGTCTCCCTCATCCAGCTGCTTAGGTGCTGGTCCTGCTTCTTCCTCAATGTTAGTTTTTCAATCTCCACAACACTCACATCATCCTTTGTGATGAATCTTCTCCTATCTTCTTCCATGGTAATTTGCACTGCCCTCAATAGCTCCACAATCTCATCCAATCTCCCTGCCATATTGCCAGCTACCACTCCCATTCCCGTCGCTGCTCTTCTTGGAGGCATTTTCACTAAACTTATTGTTACAATCTCCAGTTGCAAACATACGCAAGTATCCTTGCACCACAAGACTCTTTCTCCACAAAGCCTCACACTCCCTACTACCAAACCTACCAAGCACTCCCTCGAATGGAAGATGCATCCACTACTTTCTAACCACGCGTCAATGTGGAAAACAGGATCTCCTCACGCACTCACAGGACTTTGCTTGTTCTGATACCAAATGATGAAATCAATGTTCCAGTGAAGGATTGTCTTAGACCATGCAGTCCACATATCAGATCACACACAATGCAGCATCTAAAAATACAACTCCCATTTTATTGATCCCAGCAAAGTAACAGAAATTACAACATATACATGCCTACACACTCCTCTATCTGCTCACAGATTTACAACACTACAGCAGTATTGCACAGCCTCACAATGGCTGGATCTACCTCTCAATCACTCTCACTCTTGCACAACTCTGTGTGGCCTCTGCATGAACCTGAGCTTCCCGGACTTGGCTTCCCCTTTCTTGGATGACTCGCAGGATTTTCCCTCTGCAATTTCCAACTACAAGCTCTCCAAGTTCTCCCGCCCAAGCTGCTTAACAATGCCTTTGATCCATCTATTAATAGACAGAAGTGAAACTGACATTAAACTGTCATTATTATCCACCTAGCCAAATCGCTGTCCAATTGAGATGCTCCAGTTGCGGATAACTGGTCATGTAGATCCTACTGCCCACAGAATAACCACAACGCAAAAGTTCTTGTGTGGCACATAAATCTTCGAACCCGTAAGGTCACGCACTACTGTGCAAAATTCCCAATCTCTTGCACACAAACCCCAACTTCCTCATGCAGAACATCAAGAAGAGGTTATGCACAACTGAGTGGACCGCGCACAACAAAACTCTAGGTCCGAAGAGCTGCATTAGGAAGCACGCAGGCAGAGAGCTGGGCGGGACTGTTTATTTCCTGTAATATGTTTTTGGTTGATGCAAGATTGTGAATGAACCTGCTCCTGTATCATTAGCACAAAATTTTCTTACAAGGTTTAGTTTAAGAAAGATTAAACACAATAAGGTTTACATCATATAATGGACATGAACCTAAGATGTTGTGTCTTTCTATTAATTACAAACTAGCAATTTGTGTTAATAGTTTCGTGAATAAGGATAGCTAATGAAACATCCTGCAATTCCTCCTTTGATATGCCACATCCTTACATGGTGATTCTTTATTATACTAGGCTACGCGTCGCTGGGCCAAGGCCACGTTAGTCATATTCAAGGATTGCAATAAGAGCTTTCGCTTGTGTCCTTATTAGTATCGTGGTCAGAAAAATATGGTTAAAAACATAAATGAGGTATCATTAATTTACTACAATTACTGAGGCACATTCTCTACAGAGGTACATTCTCTCTTTTTGTAGAGCAGTGTGTGTGCAGTATGTCACTTTGGGGTGGTTCTCTATTTCACATCTTTACCTTTCTTAACAGTGGAAGTTTACTATAATTTACTTGCAGCATGGTGCTTTCAGCACTGCTCAAAAGCATGTACAAGTACCGCTTGCATATCAGGCCTGTCGAAGAATTGTGGATTGAATATCATTGTCATATTGTTTTTTATTAAAACATATACTTTGATTGTGCCATACCTCTACATATACATATAAAATTAACTTCCATTATTGTATCATTTGTTATTTAAAGTGACACTTGATCGTGTCATAATTCTACACTGCAGGTTCAGGTCCGGTTCAGCGCTGGTGGCGGGCAGGGTTCTCCCTGCAGGCCCGGTGCGGCTGGGTACTGTGGACGTACCCAGCCGTACCGGGCCTGCAGGGAGAACCCTGCCTGCACTGCCACGCCAAACCCGACCTTTTTGACGCGTTTTTTAAATTTTTTTTGTTTTTGGTCAAAAAAAAGGTCAAACCGACTTTATAAACATTAAAATATTCTTTTCAACCCTAATTTGTGCGCCCAAACTCTATAACAACAACAACAAGTCATTTACCTCACATTTGCATTCTTGCCTCTTATTTGCATATTTGACTCTCACCTTCAATTTTTCCACTATTTTCAATTGCTTAGGGTTGATTTCAAGTGCCATATAGTTGAAGGAGCTTGCAACAAGTGACAAGGAGTTCAAGGAGCTTGCATTATTGGTGTTGGGTGTATTGAGGTAAGTATTTTGTGATTTTTTTAGAGTGTTTTAGTTTGTTAGTTGTATTTAATATTTTATTATTTTTTAGTTGTTTTTTTGGTTTGTTTTTTGTTATTGTTTTAACTTTTAAGCTTCATTTTTCTACATTTGATTTCATTTAAATTTAAATTTTAAACTTCCAACATTTTCTCAAGACTAAATTTGTTTTCATTTTTTTAAATGCATTGTGCAGTTAAAAACTTAAAATGGCTGCGAGTTCTAGTTCTGTGGGTCAAAGTAGTAAAGGTCTCCTTAACAAAAGTGATCCATCCTCCCCCCTTTGGAGCTATGTCAAACAACTAGAACAATTACCAGGTGGAGGGGGTTTTGTTTGGGTTTGCTCACAATGTAATATGCAATTTAAGAGCTCCTACAGTCGGGTGAAAGCCCATTTGTGTGGGGCTATTGGCCACGGAATCAAAACATGTGGAGGGTTGGATGGAAAGGGGTTGCCACGTGCAAAGACCCTTGCATACATCAAAGAGCAAGAGGAAGCAGATGCAACAATGGCATTAAAATCCAATCATCCTATGGCAAGAAAAGGAAGATCACATACCATTAGCAAGCCACCTGTTTCTCCTTCTGTTGATGTTGTGGCCCCAGATCACCCATTTTTGTCTACACCTATTGCAACTGGAGGGGAAGAGGATTCACCTCTTTCTCGCAAAAGAACAAAAGATGTAGGCCCATTGGAAAGGGCATTCCAGAATGAAAGCAGGGACATAGCTAACCAAAGTGTTGGACGCTTTATTTATGCATGTGGTGTCCCATTTAATGTTGTTAGATCACCATACTGGCAAGATATGGTGAGATGTATTAATGAAGCCCCTAAAGGGTACATTAGCCCAGGGTATGAAAAGGTGCGCACCACCTTATTGTCAAAAGAAAGAAAAAAAGTTGAAGACTCATTGTTACCCATCAAGAATCAATGGCTCGAAACAGGAGTGTCCATCGTTTCTGACGGATGGAAAGATACAGCAAATAGGCCATTGATCAATGTGGTTGCCGTGTGTCCTAAAGGGGCAATGTTTCTCAGGGCTATTGATTGTGAGGGGCAAGTGAAGGATGCCCAATTCATTGCCAACATCCTCATAGAATCTATTGAGGCGGTGGGGCCTCAAAATGTTGTCCAAGTTGTAACGGACAATGCAAAAAATTGTAGAGCTGCAGGGTTGTTGGTTGAGGCACGGTATGGACACATATTCTGGACACCTTGTGCGGTTCATTCCCTCAACTTAATGTTACAAAAATTGGGCACAAAAATTGCTTGGATCAAACAAGTATATGAGGAGGCAAGTGAGATTCAAATGTTTGTCAGCAACCACCACATGTCCCAAGCCATCTTTCGTAAATTCTCAACATTGCAGCTATTGAAGGTAGCCCGTAACATTCTTTTTTATTTTTAAAAATAATTATTAGTTTTTAAAATTCATTAAATTAATTTTATAAGTTTGTAATTTGTAGAATTTTGAATGTTTTAAATTTACTTGTCTTAATTTTATTTCTTTTGATTTCTTATTAGGTTGCTGAGACTCGATTTGCCTCGCACACGCTCGTCTTGAGACGGCTTGTGAAGGTGCGAGAGGCATTGAGTGGCATGGTTATCAGTGACCTTTGGAGTATATGGAGGCAAGCAAACAGTGAGAGGGCTAGAAATGTGAAATTGTTGATCCTGGATGAAACATGGTGGGATCGTGTGGATTACTTGCTTAGTTTTACTGAGCCCATCGTGAGTATGTTGAGATTTGTTGATATGGATCATCCATGCATGGGTGAGATTTATGATGGAATTGACTCAATGATTGAGTCAATTAAGACCATCATAAATGCCAAAGAGCAAGATCCTACAGAGACCTTCTTCAAGGAAGTGCACTCACATCTCATTGAAAGGTGGAACAAAATGACTACTCCATTGCATCTTCTTGCTTTTGCCTTGACTCCAAAATACTATAGCGCAGAGATCCTTTCTTTGCCTAGGAGGGTCCCACCATATAGGGATGTTGAAGTTAGTGAGGGGTATAAGGCAGCATTTTCTAGAATCTTCCCAGATCCAGAAGTAGAAGACATGGTTAGAGGCGAGTTTGTGAATTTCATATCCTCCAGGATCACTCCATTAGCGCTCTTCGTGACAAATACAGGATGGATGCTTATTCGTGGTGGTACCTCCATGGACAAGCATACCCCTACCTCATGCCACTTGCAATAAAAGTTTTATCACAAGTAAGATTTTAATTTTTTTAATTTCTTAACTCTTTCTTTTTTACTTTTATATTTATAAGTTTAAAATTTTAATTTTGCATTGACTTTGCGGCTTGCCTCAATAGGTTGCGAGTTCTTCTTCAGCTGAGAGGAATTGGGGTACATATTCATTTATCCACTCGGTTAACCGCAACAAGTTGGGAGCAAAAAAGGCGGAGGATTTGGTCTTTGTGCATTCTAACCTGCGCCTTCTATCACATAAGAAGGATGAGTACAGAAAGGGCCAACAAAGTGTTGGGATATAGACCCAAAGACTCCAAACTTGGATGTTCCCATTGCCCAACTTTCATTGCTAGACCCGGACCTAGATAGTACTTTGCGTGAGCTGCAAAGTGGGGCTAGCAGGAGCGGCATTGCTGATAGTTCTAGTTGTACTCCTGGTGCTTGTGGTTCTAATGAACCACGTGATGGTAGTGATGCTCTCGTTGAAGACATTGGAGAAGATGCAGAGCCATTAGACTATTACTAATTAGAATGTTGATGTATCTTCATTTTTGTGTTTACAATGTCAGATAATGATAATACATTGTAACATTTTGATTTGAACAATGTACTGGTTATAAGTTCGAACAATGAATTATCAATATGTTTTAACTTTTGTCGCTATTTCACCTATGTATATTTCAGATTTGTTTAATCTATGCATGTGTAAGGCTGGAATTTTGCTTATCTTGTTACTTTTCAAAATATTTTTAATATTATATGTATATTGTACTGCCGTACCCAAGTGCCGTACGCCCCCAAAAAAATTGTCGTACCGATGTACCGGATCCCCGTACCCGTACCCGAACCGTACCCACGTACCAGCTACCTAGCATATAAACATACAAATTCATGCTTTGTCCAACCTGACTACTCTCCGAATCATGTGAAAAAGGGTTTCTCTTCACAAATAGCTGCATTTTTACCAAAGGATTCATTTGAGATTGAAAAGGTTTTTGTCTAATTTGTACCTAGAGTTGGAACATGTGAGAGCCAACCTGATATTATTATCATCTAAGGGTAATATATAACTACCCCCAACACTGCCAAAGTACTTTTAAGAGCCCAACTTAGCTTGATCAAAATTATGATGATACCCCGGGAAATGTACACCCAAGATTAACTAGTTTTGAGACCAAAGTTCTTTGTTTTTACATATCCAATCACTACAACACATCAATGAGTTAAATGAGCAAAGAAGAGAATTAAAAAATTCTAAGAAGGTCATGTTACATTTACAAGTGCATAAAATGCCTTCAAAGGAAATATTACATTCTTAGTGTGCCTACAGTTATAAAGACCTTCCCACAATGGACTTGGAAGACATTAAATTTGACAATAGAGCAACAATGGACAACAATGATATTTCAAAAGATGAAGCTTCCATGAGTGAAACCTAATTATTCCTATGATTGGTCCGTGTTATCAATTCCAATTGTTGCATCGAAGTATTTCAAATCTATACTCAATTGATTTATACATATACAAAATGCGGGATTGGGTTTTTAGAACCTATGCAATACTAGAAGGCTTTTAGGGTTTTTAATGTGTATTAATGAAATTGAATTTCATTATATTGTTAATCGACATGGTCAAGATCTTCCATCTATCATATACAAGTCGATCCACATACCTTGAACTAAGTTAAAACCTATAAGTTAAAATCTGCACATCTAAATACAGGCGCCATAAGATATCTCATGCCTATTGGAGGAGAATGAATTGTGCATATTTGTGCCATTCAATAAGGACATGACTTCATCCTATGGTGTGCCCACCAAGAAATCAATGTTTGTATCCTATATAAGCAGTAATGGTGTCTACATATGAGGCAACTGCAATATGCGCATGGAGATGAAGGCCTGACGATCTAGAGCTTCAAGGGCAATTTTCCTAAAAAACATGTGATATATACTAGTGCGGAAGGTTGAAAATCACACGGGATTAAGAGATTACCCTCTATTTCCTTCCTAATGCCACTGCAAAATGTGAGAAACACAAACCACACAAAAACACAAAGGGAGCTCTTCTATTTGTACTACTACTAGATAGAAATTTAAGACCAAAATAACAACAAACACACCGTAGGATAAAAACCATATCCCAGACAATGCCAACTAGGTTATTTTCAAGGAAATACTTATTGTAATCTCTAGTGTATCTACCTACACCATTTTTCGACAAGGAGCCATATTGAATAACTTGTAGACATAACAAATCACTTCCATATCGATGCAAAATTTCTTTTGGCTCACTAGTAAAGAAGGCATACATACCTGGAATTAAGGGGAACCTTAGCTTTTTTTCCTCCTCCGGAGCACCCATGATTGATGCATCCAACTCTATTGCTCCATTATTTATATGTAAGAACTGCCAAGTAAAAGATCAAAATTCGAACAAATAGATAAATTAGAACAGTACAGATTTTGTTCATAATTGAAAAAATAGTTATCTGAAAATGTATAGGCAGAAGATTGAGAAAAGAAAGTATATTCATGAAGCAAACAGATCTCTAGTTTTATATTCTAGTCATCACAAATCTTGCACTGCCCTTTAACAAGTATACTTGCTTTTGTAAATCTAATTTTGCCGAGACCATCTCAACATCTTCTTGACAAACTAATGCATCATCAGCCTTGTCCTCACTATTCCACATAATATAACAAAACAAAGAATTATCCTCTGAAAGATAGTTTTTAAAATTTCATACCAACCACATGTCATCCCTTTATTCTTAACTTTTTTTCTCACTCCCTTTTGGAACTTCTTTGGTGTCCTGGGGTTGTCTCCTGTTTTAGGGGTACTTGAGGAAGTCTGACATCCCCAAGACATCAAGGGATGCCCCCAGTCTGCTTGGGACGTACCAAGGAGGTCATGATGCCCCACACGTCAACAGTTATTTCAAAAAACATAATAAAACTTTGGTGTAACTTTTTTTTAAATCAAACATTTATTATTTGATCATTGATAATATAATAATTAGGCATTCATATTTATTATTTCAATGTTTCATTCAATTTTTTATTTTAATTGTTGACGTTGACTATTCATTGTTCCATGTTCAATGTCATAAATGGTGTTGCTGTTTGAATCTCAGTTCTTTAGAATACTTAAATGATATTTAACATTTTAACATTACAATTGAAAAGCTAAATATATAATTATATATTAGTTTTCTTATTATATATATGAATGTATATATTCGGCGCCCCCTTGCTTCCTCTGTCATCCCCATATAAGAAAGTTTTTGCCGTCCCCAGAAACTCTTCCCCCATGATTCCATCCCCTGTCCTAAAAACTTGGAGAAACATTGTATATAAGGTCTACTGACATAGTTGAAGGTTGCCACTTTCGATGGGTATAATTAGGGAATGGTTCTTGTTCACTGTCATGAGAGTCCTCCTTGCATCGCTGTATTTCATTATCCAAAAAAATAGGCCATGCCTTAATTTCAGCTACTGTAATTTGGTTTGTTTCTTTCCTATTTTCTATTGTCCACACGTTGCTCCCTTGTGCAATACAAAAGGATAAGAAATTAATCTAACATTTGGTATCTTACCATAGTAACTCGAGACGGGGGATGGGGTTTATGGGACGGCAAAAATTTCTAAATTTTGGGGACGGCAGGGGGACAGCTAATTAAAAAATATATAAATATTTAAAATATAAAGATATAGTGACTAAATTATATAAATAAGTTGAAATAAAACCATTTGAGATTTAAATAAGGTGAAACTTGAGCTCATAAACATCAAATACATTCCTTAATACTCATGATTCTTTCAGAAGATTGCAAGAAGTTGCTTGGTCCAAAAAGGTGCAAAAATTAATTTTATGAAAATAAGAAAAATATTGCCATCAATGCGTAGAGCTCGAGAAAATATGCACTTTTAGAGAAAACGGCACCTGAAACGGAGCCACATAATGAAAGTTATGGCACATGCAAGTTTTTTTGCTACATCTTCCCAGACCCTTTCCAAAAATGGCAAATTTTATTCTCTACTTGTGTTTTTTTCACCAAAAATCCAAAAAAGGAAAGAAATATTGACCACATGGGGGACGTCTGGACATCCCCCCCACATTTCCCATGTCCCCCACGTTTCCCCGTCCCCAAGACATTTCCCAACATTTTCAAGCATCCCTAAAGACGTTTCCCGGTAAAGCAAAAAAAAGTGGGAAACGTGGGGAAACATTTCCCCACGTCCCCGTGACGCGTCCGTGATGTCCCGAACGTGTCAAATTTGGGGGAGACGCATCCCCACGTAACTATGTATCTTACCAAATCACAGTTTACACAGAAAATTCCAATCATGGCTAGGTACATGACATGTGCAAAGTGAGCATAGAGAAGATGACAAAAATGCATATTCTCTCAACTTGTGTAGAATCATCCCAATTTGCAAAGCTCGATTTCCAAGAAAGAAAGAAAGAAATTATGTTAATGTCCACAAATGACCAAAAGTACGTCAATGGGACTCAACAATGCATCCAATTACAATAAAAAGTGCTAGGGTAGAAGGACCCTAGGCACAACGACCAACAAAATAAAAGCAAACTAAAAGCATTGGAAGTAAAGACAAGTTAGACACAAAGCGGTAGACCTCCTAACCCATGTGGTTGGGGTACAATACAAAAATTCAGATGTATATCACTATGAAAACCAATGCAAGATTTGAAACATCGAAAAAATACTCCACATGAAATATCTAGGGTTTGAGGGGGACTAGGTTGGGTAATTCGAGAGGAAGCAAAGCACTTCCCCTAAAATATCTCCTAGAATCCAAGGCCAAAGAAGAAACTCTTGTGGAGACAAAGAAACTCATAATGTGTGATTGCCTTCACGGCCAGGAGGTGGTCGTGAAGAAGTAGAAACACGACATGAAGGAGCAGAGCCATGACTAGAAGTGGATGCCTATTGCCGACGGTGTAGTGCGTTGGGGTACCGTAGGAGTAGAATTGTGCGAACGAGCGTCACCTCAATCACCTATCCCTCTTAGTCTCGTGAAACATAATATCCAAAGCATGCTTAATGCTACCAACCTCTATGAGGGCATGAAAGAATAAAGTGATAATAAACATCACATTTGAAAATGAAGTGCTTATCGGTCTACTCCTCTTGGAGGAGGCAAAGACCATAAATATGATCCCCAAGTGGAATATAATGATCAAGCTCAACCCACAACTAGTATGAGCATACCCTCAACTAGTCGAGGGGAAAACTCAGAGCCATGAGACCAATGGCGTTGGAGATGGTTAGAGCAATCGAATGACACCATCCACCTACTATAAGAAGTGTTAAGCACAAAAGGCAAGCTTGGGGCTGAGCGGCTAAGGAGGGGTCCAAGCGACCTGGTTGTATTACTTGTAAATATCCTCTATGACAGCTCGAATGATGACCACTTTTAAGGAAGAAGCCAAGGAGGGGCATCCAAAGAGTACCCAAAAAGAGGTAATGTATCAATAGAGATGGTGACAAACCGGGAGGAGCAAGATAGTCTCAGAATACAAGAAACGCCAACGTCTATTGGGGCCCAAAGATGCAATCCTCTCTGAAGAACATAAGGCTAAGTATAGATACCTTGCATGGCCAAAAGTTGAATCCCCATGGTTCTGAGTCCATGAATGTAGAAAGTAACCCTAAAGATAGTCTCAAGGCATGGTGTTGGCAAAAACTCCACTTGGAGGATGCATTGGGAACAGTGCGTTTGCAGCAGATCATACGCTGAATCATGAGAGTTTGGACCCTCTCAATACAAACCCAATCAAAGAAACCTAGACAAGGCTCCCAAACCTCGGGATATAAAATTGTAGGCTTGATAACTGTATCGAAGAGGCGCATCTTCGAAGGGCTATTTTGGAAGTGTCTTTGAAAGTATTGATGCTCTAAGACAAAAATGGAGGCATGTCCCCTGCAAAGATGTGTCTGAGAGGCACATTTCATGCTACAATATGGTCTGGAAAACTGAACCCCCAAATAAGTGTAGGCCGATGTGATCTCCAATGGTTCCCCTTTGTTCAAGTCCCATGACTGCAACCAAAAATTCAATACAACCATCCATGGGTCCGCAAATCGATGAGTAAGAACACAAAAAAGGAAGTTTGTTCATTGTTCAAGATGGCATTATAAACTTTTACAAAAACTTTATTTACTTGCGTTATTTTATGAGCTAAAGGAAAGTCTCGAATGGATATTTGTCAACAAAGATTAGATACCATCATCTATGCCAGGATGAACGATTGAATTGATGTTGTTGAACTTCATTTGTAGAGATATATTTTGCAGGACAGCTAATGAGATTATACAGTCCTCAGAACCTTTGGTTAAGGTTCTTCATCTAGTGGGTGAGAATAGGTCCCCTGTGGGCTAACATTATGAGACCACACAGAGGGAAAAGAAGACCATTAGAGTCTTGTATCCGGGCAAGGATAGAAAATACCATCTTTATGGGACATTATTGACTGTAGGTGGTAGTGAAAACTTCATATGCAGCTAGACTGCACGGAAACGCCAAGTGCCCCCGTACTAGGCCTGATACGTACCAGGTACTGGTACTGGTACTGGTACGTTGTGGGTACTTTGGCAATGCACCCACAGGCCTTGGGACGTACCCAGGGCCTGTGGGTACGTACCCACAGCGTACCCACATGGTTTTTTTAATTTTTAAGTGCAAAAAAAAAAAAAACTTGAGGGCTTTGACTGGAATTGAACCTTGGAAAGTTCGTGTGAGATTCAATATTGCCAATAGGATCCGAAGGGTCAAGAGAGATGAAAATGACTTCATTTGGTTGACTTACTATTTGGGTGCTTTCTTGTTGCTCCTCATGGGAAGGCATGGGAACTAGTGAAGCACTTGGTGGTTGGGCAGCCTATCTTCTCTTCCTTTGACACTAGGTGCCAAGCCTACAAATCAATTTTGTCGAATCTCAAATATAATGGCAAGATCCTTGCCTTGACAAGAGGCTCCTCTGCCCTCCTTTGGCTTGAGAAAGGAATTAAAATATCTCATGACTTGTACAGATTTGGGAAGTGGATGAAATGGACAGACCTTAAAGCTTTCTATAAGCTTCCTCAATCTCAGTTCAGAATGTATACAATGCTCAGAAATGCTTTCACAGCTCTCTCTACTGGACTAATTGTGAAGGATGAGAATGACTTTTGGGATACTATGAGGTGGCTCAAAGGGCCCCTTCTCCAAGAGGCTACCTCCAAACAACTCTATGAAAAGATTGCCTTCTCCCCAAACCTTTCCCTAGGCCTTAACAATAAGTGGAATGTTTGTGAGCCCATTAGTAGATGGACTCGTAGATTTAATGTTTTGTGGTCTTCTTGTATTCAGTCAAAGAAATCTTGCTTTAGATGGCTTCCAATTCATAATAAGCTTGTTGTTGGCTTCTAATATTTTATAGGTTGTTGAGACTATAAGCTTGTTGTTTTCTTTAAATTTTTATATATATTTATATTTTTTACTTTTTAAAAATATATTATACTGAACGTACCCACAACGTACCATACCCGAGGTTTTAACAAGTTGTCGTTTCAGTGTACCGTACACTACACCCATATCCGTATCCGTACCCGTGCAAAACAGTCTAGATATGCAGCTGTTTACAACTTAAACCCAACATTCTGTTAAGAAAAGTCCTTCAATGTCAATAAAGCAGCGCTAGAAGGCCCTCTACAACGGGCTCAAAGAAGATAAAACCAGATGAAGAGATTTGAAATAGAATCCAAAATATAAGAGGGTAAAGGGCCACCTTGCCAAAACCATGGGAATCAATGGAATGGAGATACTATTACCAAGTAAATCTGGACTTCCAAGTTTTAACATTTTACATTTTAGTATCTAAATTCCATTGAAGAATCATGAATCATTTTTTTGTTGTCTATTAAAATTTTACTAATCTTTTTAGTGATTAAAATAATTATTTGCATAGGTACCTCACACTTCTTGTTCTATGGTGGGTCGACAGGTTTTCTGATCTTCAGAATGCAATTCTAATTTTGAGTCAGCCATTCAAGGCCTCTGGATGTGAGTCCAACAGGAATATTTTTCCAAGCAAAATAGATCATCCCAAATGCAAATGAATGACTTGGTTTTTGTCCACAACCTTTGGCTCTGGCTCTGCCATGGAGAATTCAACAGTATTGTCATCTGGAAAATGAGATCGATCCATCATCAAAATGAACCTCTGAGAGGCTTGAGTCTGAGACAGAGACTACAGAACCTGCATTTACAGAGAAGAAACTTCCCTTCTCGGATGTAACCATAGTAATGAGACTCAGACTCGGAAAGACAATTTTTGGCTTGGATTCAGACTTGGCAAAATAACTCGGGAAAGACCTGGCAAATTTAAAAAATCGAGAATTTTAGGAAAAACTATTAAAAAGCATTCTATATCAAAGCAACTAAAACTACTCTCGAAACTAATCAATTACAGCTGACATACAAATATATACACAAAGAAGTAAATAATGTGATATTGAATGTTTGAAGATTACATGCTGTGTGTGTGCATGGATTACAAGATTCTTTTACCATCTTAAGCACAATTTGAATATTAAAATGAAGAATAGCTGTTTTCTCTTGAGCCATCTGCAAATCATGAAGTAACCACCTTAACCAAACCACATACAAGTTGCAAAACAAATTTATTATCCTCTACCCAAGTAAAAGAAAGAGTAATTGTTCGTTGCTTTTGGTGGCCAATGAGATAACACTTGTTCCCAAATTAAAAGCATATCTTATCATTGACTTTCTATCATCCATGGATCCTGCCCAATCAGCATCAATAATTCCAACAAGCTGAAAATCATCACTATTGCCATACCAAACACTATAATTAATTGTATCCTGCATATACTTCAGAATTTATTTGGCTACCTTCCAATGATCAACCTTAGGTTCGCTCATGAATCTAGAAATGACACTGATAACAAAGCCAGGTCCGACCTTTGTAGACATAAGATATATCAGGATGGCCACTAACTTCTGAAAGATTGACTTGTCAATTTTTTTGAATCGCCATTGGCTTGGCTGATAATTTCAAACCAGACACCATACAACTAGAAACGTTTTTGTAGTCACTCGTGAATTTTATCCATCATTAGTCTGCCAAAAATCTGCTCCCAGACCATTATACAAGAGATCTAAATTGTCTTTTTTGTTGCATTTTTTTAAAAATTAACAAACAGTAGGTCTGGCAAGTCCAGAAACAGGATTCTTAAGTCCTGTCAGAGTCACAAGTCTGGAGGACTCGCGCAAGACTCGCCAAGACTGCCAAATATTTCCTAAAACCTTGCTGAGGCTGTCTCAGATTCGCATTTGAGATGACTCGCCGAATCTTGATTCACTAGATGTAACACATGCCTCATGTGAAGAAGTAGAAGCACTAGCAACGGCACATGAATAGGTAACGGCACAAACACAGTCTTATGAAGAGAGACTCATGCACCTATGCACAGACCTAGGACCTAATAGAGGTCAAAGAAAAGTTGGCTGAGCAGCATTGGACCTACTGATCCCTCCCTCCATATTGATATTGTGTCTTTTATGTTTTTTCTGATGGATTATGGACTATGGATCAAATAATTTTTGCTCCATATGCAATTGAATTAAAGTGTTTGTACATATGTTAGCATGAAATTGTAAAAGTATTAATAACTATTAGGTAGTTGTTAACTAATGGGCAGTTATTAACCACCTCCAACTGATGTAAACACTTTCAGCATATTAAATATGACCGACACACACATCACAATGTCTCTTCCAATTTCTCTTCATTCTCTCTCTCATCTTTCAACATTGGTATCAGAGCCATTGGTGCTTGAGGTGTTCATTGCTCGAGGAAGCCCTGCAAAAGGGTACAAACTACAGGAAAGAAGTTGGAAGGAGAAATTCAAAGACAGAGACAGAAATTACAATGTTCAGTCAACGATCACTAATAGGGCACGGAGAAGATAGACCGGGGCATGAGTCCCAAGCTATATAAGGGTGTGTGACAGACAAAAGACACAAAACGCATTTTAGACAGTTGGCTAGGGCACATGATCAGAAAATCACAATTTACAGTCATTTGAAGACAAATTAGGGCACATTTTTGTGTTCGAAAATTCATGGTTTTCAATACATTTTCTGATGCTTTTGCAGTCCAAAATGGTAGTAGCCTTGCAGATCGTGAAAATGGCAGATCTCGACGTTTTTACCTATACACATGTGCAAAGGCATTCAAATTGCAACAGAAGGCATTCACGATTACATTTCGTGAAAAATAGAAAATAGCCTGAAAATACAATCATCATTTTGGATTTTACAATTGTTCCTTCTGCTGTACATCTTGGGCACGCGATTTTGCATTTATTCTTCCTGATGTATGTCTAGGGCCAGAATTCTACATTTATTATTTTTGTTGTACGTCTAGGGCATGGGATTCTGCATTTGATCCTGGATTGGAAAGTATTGTGAGGTGATTTCTAATCTGTGCAGATATAAATAATCTTTTTTCAAGTAATTTGTTGTGTTTTACTTCATACTTTTTTGCATTTTTCGCTTGTACTAGTTTCCGGTCAGAAGTCAAGCATTCAGACTGTACATTTTCCCTGTTGCATTGATTTGAGAACCAGAAGTGAAATATTGTGTGGAAAATGGCCAATATTCATAATCTTGTTCTACTAGAGGTAAAAAATCGACTAGCCAAAATTGCAATGTCTGGAATCACAAATTCTAACGATCGCAGAGTATCAGGATGGCAATAAAATTCATTTTTGGCACTGAAAGAAGTCATGTTGCAAATTTTATGGATCATGACAAGCATCATTAGAAGGTCTTGTTGTTGCTAAAGTTGATAGTGCTACCAGTTGTTGGATAAGTAATTTTGGTGCATCTAGACATTTTTCTTGTCGAAAGGGATTGGTATATAACATTTACTAAAAATAAAAATTGGTTTGATTCATTTATATTAGTTGATGGAGAGTCACTTATAGTAGAGGGGATGGGAGATATTCTTATGGTCCTAAATAATACTCAAAAACTCATACCAAGGAATATTAGGTATGTTCCTAACGTGCATAAAAATCTATTGTTTGTTCGTCAGTTACAAAATATCCCAATATTTCTACAAATTTCTCTAGGAAAAAGTGTATTGTGTTGGATGTGAAACATAAATGGGTAATTGTGAGCAAGGAGGTCAATATAGGCTTGTTGACTCTGCTACAACCAACTTCAATACATGTGTGAAGGAAGAGTCCACCATTCGGATGTGTTGGAGGATGAAACTCCTCAAACGCATGTTGATCCTACTTCAGTCAACTTACATGCACTTGTTACGCAAGTAATATCCACTACACGAAAGTGCGGGAGGGTACAATACCTCAAAAAAATGGAATTTCTCACTCAATACAGACTGTGCGGGATGTTGAAATGCCTTGGGAGGATGGACTTCCTCACTTAGATGCATGGTTAATTGTGGAAGGAGACTCCACTGTCTAGGATGAGTTGGAGGCGCATGGTGAGATGGCAAGACACACCACTCAATCATAGGCATGGTGAGATTAGTTCCTACTTTCTGTAGAAGGAACCCAAACAAACACAAGCAAGCATAGTTACCTAAGTCTCGGAGACAGAGGAACGGGGTTTTCAGGACAAAAAAAATTCCCGAATTTGGGGACAGCAGAGGGACAGCTATTAAAATAATGTACAAATATTAATATTTTAACTTAATTCGAAGAAATTTAGAGATTAAAATGAATGTATTTCAGGTACATTCAAGATTATAAGTCAATGCTTTGGTTAAAACAACTTTTTTTAAGTAAAAGCGTCATAAAACTTCTGAAAGATTTTAAAAAATCGAGTACGTCCCTCCAAGTCCCCAAGTCTCTGAAATGTTTGGGACGTCCACGACGTCACCAAAATCTAAGTGACACATCCCTGCATAACACTACAAGCAAATCTACTTCTGAACAAGCAGAGAGCACATTTGTTTC
Source organism: Taxus wallichiana var. yunnanensis (assembly GCA_018340775.1). NCBI lineage: Eukaryota > Viridiplantae > Streptophyta > Pinopsida > Cupressales > Taxaceae > Taxus > Taxus wallichiana. The sequence continues at coordinate 539,407,487 of CM031242.1, read as the reverse complement.
TCAGTCAAAGGGGAAGTAAAAATGAATTCCTGGTGAATCATCTTCTAAATATCAAGTGAAATGCCATTACTGTCATAAAGTTGGGCATCTTAAAAAGAATTTCCTGAAGTGACAATATGATATTTCCCAACACAGCAAAAAGCCACAAGATGAGGCAAATGTGGCAGCAGTTGCAAATAAATGGAATTTGAGCAAAAATATGCACTCATGACATCATGCTTGAACAATAGTGCTACCAGTTGTTGGATCATTAATTTTGGTGCATCTAGAGATTTTTATTGTCGAAGGGATTGGTATGTACCATTTACTACAAATAAACATTGTTTTGATTCATTTGTATTCATTGATGCAGAGTCACTTGCACAAGAGGGGATAGGAGATATTCTTATGGTCCTAAATAATGCTCAAAAACTCATACTAAGGAATGTTGGGTATTTTCCTAGCGTGCATAAAAAGTATATTGTTTGTTTGTCGGTTAACAAAAAATCCCAATATTTCTACAAATTTCTCTGGGAAAAAGTATATTGTGTTGAATGTGAAAAATAAATGGGTAATTGCCCTGGCATTGGGCAAGGAGGCCAATATAGGCTTGTTGACTCTGCTACTGACCAACTTCAATACATGTATGAAGGAAGAGTCCACCATTTAGGATGTGTTGGAGGATGAAATTCCTCATAGGCTTGTTGACCCTACTTCAATCAACTTACATGCACTTGTTGTGGAGGGAATATCCACTATACAAAAAGTGTGGGAGGATGCAATGCCTTAGGAGGATGGAATTCCTCACTCAATATAGAATGTGCGGGAGGCTGAAATGCCTCGGGAGGATGGACTTCCTCACTTAGATGCACAGTTAATTGCGGAAGGAGATGCCACTATCTAGGATGAGTTGGAGGTGCATGGTGAGATGGAAAGACACGCCAATCAGTCATAGGCATGGTGAGATTAGTTCCTGCTTGTTGCAGAAGGAACCCAAACAAACACAAACAAGCATAGTTACCTAAGTCTCGAAGACAGAGGGATGGGGTTTCCAGGACAGAAAAAGTTCCCGAATTTGGGGACAGTCGGGGAAAGCTATTAAAATAATGTACAAAAATTAATATTTTAACTTTAATTCAATGAAATTTAGAGATTAAAATGAATGTATTTCAGGTACATTCAAGATTATAATTCAATGCTTTGGTTAATACAACTTTTTAAAAATAAAAGCATCATAAAAGTTCTGAAAGATTTAAAAAATAGAGTATGTCCCTTCCAAGTCCCCAAGTCCCTGAAATGTTTGGGACGTCCAGGGGCGTGTACTATCCCTTTTGAGGGTTTTAAGACAACTTTCCAGAATTCTGATTTTGCATTGTAGCAGGCTGAAATTTTTTTACTGCGGATTAATTTCCTCGAAATAAGTGCCCAAGATCATCCACAAATATTTATTAATTAATTTGATGAATTTTAGAGCCAACTCGAATTAATTTTGGCAAAGTCAAACTGCCGCTAATTATCTGTGCAATCTGGAAATCGCAGCAACTATATAATGGTTTGATTTCACCTTAAATGTGCCTTGATTTGCATGCAAACATAGAATTAGGCTTAAAACTGAATGGTGACTTGAATTATCCAATCGATTTGATGTTTATTGCACCAAACAATTAAGAATTTAATCATAACAAGTCGATTTGGTAGAATAAACTGGAAAATCAGAATTTGCACAATAAAGATCTTCAATATATTATCAATCTGCAAATATGAATGTTTAAAGTCAATTGGAAAGGGTTTTCGTCCTTCCAAAAGACCTCACTTGGGGTTTCCATCCCAAATGGTAAGAAATATGAGAGACTCTCTCAATATTCGAAATTACAAATAACAAGTTATATCCATAATGAATGCCCCACACTCCTATTTATACTATTTCTTCCTTGGCACCAAAATATGAAAAGTCATGACCTTTCATTTACTATGCCTTGGCCGACCCCTTATAATCATTTATTTTCCTTGGCCAACCCATATTTTCTTCTCTAACATGCTTTAAATATTTTATTAAATAATAAAAAACATATTAGGTGTTTCCTTCTTATTTTCTTCAACTCATCCAAGGATAAGAATGGCTGGAAATCCCATAATTAACTTCAAAGGGGGAAAAAGGGACATTACGGACGTCAAAAATCTAGGGACGCATCGCCGCATAACACTACAAGTGAGTATACTTCTGCACAAGCAAGGAGCGCATTTGTTTCTCAATCAAAGGGGAAGCGGAAATGAATTCTGTGAATCATCTTCCAGGTTATCAAGTGAAATGCCACTATTGTCATAAGGTTGGGCATCTTAAAAGAATTCCACTGAAGTGACGATATGATATTTCCCAACACAAAAAAAAGCCACAAGATGAGGCAAATGTGGCAGCAGTTGCAAATAAATGAAATTTGAGCAAAAATATGCACTCATGACATCATACTCAAACAATAGTGCTACCGGTTGTTGGATCATTAATTTTGGTGCATCTAGAGATTTTTATTGACGAAGGGATTGATATGTACCATTTACTACAAATAAACATTGTTTTGATTCATTTGTATTCATTGATGGAGAGTCACTGCGAAGCGGGGATGGGAGATATTCTTGTGGTCCTAAATAATCCTCAAAGCCTCATACTAAGGAATGTTAGTTATGTTGCTAGCATGCATAAACATCTATTGTTTTGTTCGTCAATTAACAAAAATTCCCAATACTTCTACAAATTTCTCTGGGAAAAGTGTATTGTGTTGAATGTGAAACATAATTGGGTAATTGCCCTAGGCATTAGGCAAGGACGCCAAATAAGACCTGTTGACTCTGCTACAACCAACTTCAATACACGTGTGAAGGGAGACTCCACCATTCAGGATGTGTTGGAGGATGAAATTCCTCAAATGCTTGTTGACCCTACTTCACCAACTTACATGAACTTTTGTGCAAGGAATATCCACTACACAGAAAGTGCGAGAGGATCAATGCCTAAGAAGGATGGAGTTCCCCACTTAATACGAATGTGCGGGATGCCAAAATGCCTCGGGAGGATGGACTTCCTCACTTAGATGCATGGTTAATTGTGGAAGGAGATGCCACTATCTAGGATGAGTTGGAGGAGGATGGTGAGATGGCAAGACACGCCACTCGATCCACGGGCACTAGCTCGAAGGTCGAGAGTATTGACACTTTGCTCATTTTGTAGTGGAAGGCTTTTCATAACATGAGGGAATATATGAGCAATAGGAGGGAATGGATGCTAAGGGGATGGTTATTTCTTCTACTACTCCCGAGATTCTTATCTCTCTTAATTTCTCCTACTACTGCAAAAGATGGTTATTCTCCTAATGGGGAGTTGGTTTTTACTACTATTGTAAATCTTGCAAATAAGGTCGCATTTCAGTTGCTTTTCTCTGGAGATGTGGACAAGGAGGTGCTGCAGACTTATCGCCTATGCGTGCTCATGATTTGGATGGTTTTGTAGGACAGCCAACAACCTGCAAGGATGGTTTTACAAGGACAGCCAACAACCTCAACAAGGATGGTTTTACAGGACAACCAACAACCTAAAACAAAGGATGGTTTTACAGGACAACCAACAACCCAAAAATCATGTTGCTGCTTTTCCTTTGTGCTTTCGTATCCACTATGTCTTTCCTTCAGGGAATATGTAGGAACCACTACTTACTGAATACAAACTGAATAGAGGGAAAATTGAACATTGAGACCATGTTCCAGTTCCCCCCCTCAATGTGAACATTTCACTTATTCAAACAGGACTCAAATCATATTGCACACAACTGAAATAAACTGCAAATCTGAAATAAAACACACACACACACACACACACACACACCACCACAGCTTCGTGCGGCCCCGTCGTTGGTGACTGACGAGAGGTCATTGATTGACCTCCAACCTCCGTTGCCTCCGTCCTCCAATAAATGCACTCTTTACTTAATACAAGAAGTCTTCATCACTTTCTTTGAGCATTTGTTTCCTCATTATCAGAGTGGGGAGAATTCATATCCCAATCACTTTCTTCGTCTTTGTTTTCAGAAATGAAGGCTTTATCCTTAAATTACCATCAATTAAATCTTGTGCTCTTTTCTTACAATACATAATACCATGTCCAGAACATTACAATAGTGACAAAGAATTTTTGTGGACCTTGGGAGGTTGATTTTTGTTTAAAAGAAGGCTTGAATTTTCCTTTAGCATATGATTTGTTTCTACCATACATTGCAGTTTCTTCTAGATCAATCTTCTTGGTTCTATTTTCTTCTTCTATCAAAGAAGAAATTAAATCCTCTAGACTCGGATTTATTTTGCTCAAAGTGAATACCATATTAGAATAGCTAGGAGGCATGCTATTAAGTAATATCGCTTTTGCATCATCATCAAGAACATCAACTTTGATTCCAGCTAATTGATTTGAAATAGAACGAAACTTATTGATATGTTCCACCATACTTTCTCCTTCCTCCATTTTGAGTCCGAACAACTTTTGCTTGAGTGCCACTGTTGCGCTCTCTGCTTGTGACCCAAAAAGTTTGCTCAATGTTTTCCAGATCAAATGTGATGTCTTTGTTAGATCTATGTGATGCAGGTAGGCATTAGATAAACCTAGGCCAATAATCATTGTTGCTTTTCGATCCTTGCTTTCCCATTTTTTTGCTTCATCTACGTCGTGTGGTTTATTGATTTTTCCTTCTACAATCTCCCATAGATCTTTGTTAATCAGCAACAATTGAGTTCTAACCTACCATGTATGGAAATCTTTGCCTTCGAATTTTTCAATTCTTATCAAGGTTTCACGATTTTCGCGACTGCGTGGAAAAGAACATGAACAAAACGATTGGCCGAAGGAGCGAGATCACGATGGACGGCAAGTGTGCACCAAACGCAGCAAAAAAATGTCATGTAGTAGAATGATCACTGCAGAATCCGCAGACCAAAATCAATTGTCCACCATTTCCTTGTGATAGATTTGCACGCGGGCTTCAATGGCGGATGCTTGAAATGATTTGACTACATGGAATATGGATCAGAAGCTGCTCTGACACCACTGATAAAAACTGCACAATAATATGAGAAATAAACACCGAATAATAATATATAGAAATTAAGAATTCATTCGGGATATCAAAAGGTGGAGTCAAACTTCATCTTCAATCTCACTCTCCATGAATCTCTCAAACCTATCTCCTAATATCTCTCAAACCAAAATAGCTACGTGAGTTGTTTATTCAACAACTTCACTCACACACAACTATTAACTATATTATTAATATGAGTTGTATTAACTCGTTATTAATAATATTACAATTCATTAATAATGTTGCACATATATTTGTAACATGGTGTTGCCTAAACATTTGCAAGTGCGTAAACATGATCATTTGGCTTGCAGATTGATTAAGTCCCCATACGGACTTAAGTTAGTTTCACGAGCCTAGTACATTCTCTTTGATCAATTCTAAATTCAGAATTATGGAGGTTGGGCTGAAGTTATCAGCCATTGATGATTCATCATCGGTCGATGAATCACTTAAATTGGTGGACAATCTGATATATCCTCTGTCCACACAACCAAACCTTTGTTTTGTTGGTACCTATCCATTTTGGTTTTTATCTACTCGGAAGTTTTTACACTGGACAGCAGCAAAATATCAGAGGACTGCTGCTTTCACATAAACCTACAGAGCAGCTTGTAAATGTAATGACTAAACTTTTCAATCCCACTTTGTAAAATTTCAAGACAAACATGGACTAGTCTCTAGTTTAGTCATTAAGGGTGTTGAAGTTATTAATCACTATTAATTAGATGTTATCAAATGGTCGATTGTTAACCACCTCCAACTGACGTAACCACTCACAGCATAATAAATATAACCATCATACACGTCCCAATGTGTGTCATGTGCCTTCCAATTTCTCTTCATTCTCTCTTTCATCTTCTAACAGAAATCGAAAATGTTTAAATGTTTTAGCAGTCAAACTGTTGTGGTTGAAAAGAAAAACATTTATGAAATGTTTTATATTGAATTATTTTTAATTTGTCGACTTTTTGACTACGGTCCTTGAGGAGTGGCTCTTACCAAGTCCAAGCCAAATCTGATTCTTGAACGTATGAAGATTGGTGTGATAGTTAATGAAACAAGCGTATCAAACAATGGCAAAACGACTAAATAGATAAAGATTTTAATGTCTATGGGATCCTGAGAACAAAAGCATAGCCGAAGGAGTGAGGAACTGCCAAAAAGCAATAAGGCTCCTACAGTTGGGTGCTAGTTCAAAATCTATGCTATTGTTCTCCTATTTCCTCTTCAAAAGAGGTAGACATAGACCCCTTGTCAGTTGTCCTAGTAACCAGCTTGAATGTCATCATATGTGGAGCATTCCATGATGTAGTGTCATTATGTCTCTCTTCCCACTTTCTTTTGGGATCTTCCACTTACCCGTCTCCCATCTAAGTTAGCGCAGTCCAGTCCTCAATTGGGCTATGAGAATCTTCATTTTCATTTGATTTTCTTCCCCTGTGTAAATTTTTGATCATGCTCATAGACCGGGTTGAACCAGGTCATGTAGCACTGCTCTTTCCTCCCAAGTTGCTTTGTCCACATGTTTAGTTTAAACCTTCCCCTTGCATAATTTTTAGTCTCTTGATTGGTTGTTGGGCACTCATGTAGGTTGATGCCACACTTATTCATCCATAGCTTGTTGTGTTTCATCCATGTCCTATTTCTTTTGTTCAGATCCTCTCATTGCTACCTTTGGACACCTATCCTCCTCCATGCTCTCTATTTCTTTTACAGCTTAGGAGACACATCATAGCTGTTGTTTTGTACAAAAATGTACCTATTTCTGCTAGGAGGATCTCGTATGGGACAGGCATTTTAATCGTGGAGTTGCTCATGATTAAATGTTTCTTAATTCTTTTTATTTGTCTCCAATAGAGAAAAGAACACATTTGAAGTCATGTGTGAAGAAAAACTATCTCGATCAAAATAAAGTACCTTTTTTAAATTACCCATTTTTATCCTAGTTCTAAAATTGCAAAGACTGGAACTTGTTGGTCTCAAAGACTAATCCTAAGACTAGACAGCTATCAGAGACCTTAAAAGGGTTAAAAAGCCTTGCAGGAAAAATGGGAGGATCCTGCTGCAAAGAAGGGAAAAAATGAGGATGTGAGGGTGTAGTCCTTGGGTGCCAGACTAAAAAAGCATAGATGATTACCACCAAGGCACAACACTAGTAGCTGGACTTATGATTTTCTGTCCATAATAGTTTGACACCAGTTCCAAATCCAATACATCCTGGCCAAGACGGTTTGATGAAGAAAATTTGAAAACAGAATGGGCACTCGGACTAGAAAACATAATCCTAGGCATTTAATTGTCAGTATAGTTCTTTGATGTTCTAGGCGTGTAAGTGCCTAATGTTGTTATGCCAGTTTGGAACACTTGTGTCTATACAGTGTGTGTTCTGCATAGTCACAAGGACACATAGGGTATGAATACACAAATGGGATAAGGATGGCGATAGGGACACCATTTTGAAACAAGGTTTGAGAATGTGCAAAAGGGTATTGTTATATTACTTTTAAATAGTCAACAAGATATGTGAACAGGCCCCAAGTATCTTGTATCTCTCATAAATATTTGTATCTCGTTACAGTCTAGGCGATCAGTTAGGAAGTGCTTCCCCCTTCTAATCACAGAAATCCTCATTCCTAGCCTTGGTGAACATTGTACGCCATTGTACTATTCACTATTCATCCTATTGAATAGAATTTGCACCAATGTATGAATACTTCTGCATTCAAATGTATTTGGTTTACTACTATGATTAATTCCTTGAACATTCTATAACCAGCGGCTTTTCTCTGCGCTCAAGGTCGTTCTTCGCACCAACTTCCTAGGCCGCATGAGATCATTGGTAGAAAAGCAAGAGTTCACAAACCCAAACATCTAGAACCTTAATCAAGATGCCCTTGGGGCACAACGCATTAAACTACTAGGCCAATTCCACGGATTTGTGATGTATCTCGGTCAGACAACGTTGTTCTTCTGCACATTCAGCACATTTTGGAAACAAACTCCTTTCAAGGTCAGGCCAATCTTGGCATGTCGGTATTTGAAGGAAAAATTGATACCCCAGCATAAAGATAAATGGATTCAACAACTCAAAGCCTTCTTCTTCATCAACAACTTCGATGACGAAGAGCCGATAAAGATTGCACAACTTGAGGCCTACTTCTTTGTCAATAGCTTCAATGAGGAAGAGAAGACCAGCTTTGCAACATTGAAGATGTCATTTCAGAGTTCCATCGAGGGAAAAACTACAATGTGTAGTGCGAGAAATGCTACAAGCCCATTCAGACTTAGGATGCATTTGTCAACACTTTGCAAAAGGTGTTTACCCCCCTCAAGTATTATGAGGATGACTACATGAAGTTCCAACAATTGAACCAGTGTAAGGAGCAGTCAATTGAAGTACACCAAAGAGTACCATGACTACACTACGCATCTATGCAATGACTTGACAAAGCAACGTAAGGTGTTGAAGTACATCAATGGACTCTCACCTTATATTAGCACAAAGATGAAGTTCTTGCCTTGGTTTCTGACACATTTCAGGCAAGCATACCACAACGCCGCCAAGTTCAAAGCCAACGTAAAGATGAAGCGAGAGGTTTTCCTCTTCATCCAATGTCATGCACAATAGCCAACCTATGCAAAACACCCCATCCCACTCCATGCATAGAAATAGTGTGTGCCTCGTAAGGGAGACCAACCCAACAAGGCCATGCAACACCAAAAGGCTCTTGCACCTTCAATGTCGAGACAAAGGCAAGAAGAACCAAGGTGACAAGTGGTGCCACCAAAACCGCACATACACACATGACGATTATGAATTCCACATGCAACAATCTTTGATTGAACAATCTACATCAGCTCCTGTGCATGCAAAGAACACTTATCTAAAGGTTACTTGTTTGAGCACCAACACCATTGTCACCAACACTTCAGAGAAGCGTGAGCATCTCTTCCACACCAATTCTTGGGTCAAGGGTCAACCTCTCCATGCCATCATTGCACAAGGTGCAGCCCAATGCTAGGTTTTACCACAAAAGCACATCCTCGACCATACTCTCTTGGAGGGCTCTAACAGGGAAATATAGATAGGTTTTGTGACAATGCACTTTCCGAGTACAAGTCAAGCCCATGGAGAACACAATCACTCGTGACATTGCCCCTAAAGGTTTGTGACATTTTGCTTGGAAGGTCGTGCGTGTTTGACCAAGATGGTACATATCGTGCACGACCATATCAATGGATTGTCCATGTCAAAAATCACTTCTTGACCTCTTTAAGTCACCTCCAACAACCAAACTCACTTTGGACTCTTCCAACAAATGCCACAAGCTCGTCTACTTTGCACAGAAATTTTGTGTTGCTCATGGTCCATCTGTAGGCACCTATGCGGAGAATAAGAAATTATTTGCAGTCCTCCAAGTTGTGTAAACATCATTGCATCAACAGCAATTCGGCAAGTTATTGCAGCAATGTGGTGACATCTTCGCGGAACAAAATGGCCATCCAACAAGTCATGCGATAAGGCATCAAATCAATTTGGTTATTGGATCCCCTCTTCCAAACAATCCATTGTATCGCAAGTCCTTTTGGGAGAATGATGAAGTTTGGCACCAAATACAAGAGCTTCTTGGTGAAGGCAAGATCGAGGCCTAGTTCTTCTACTTGTGGTAGCTCGATAGTCCTAGCACCAAAGAAAGATGTCACTTGTTGGAAGATGTGCACAAGGAAGAAATAAAGAGAAGGCGGATTGCACACTTTGGAGATTGTGTGTCTGTCATTTTATTATGCAAAATATAGTTACAATGCAGTTAACATAGTTGCAACCATCTTTCGATTAAAGTGTAACTCGATAACTAATTAAGTAAAGCCTTATATTCTAATACCCCCTCTTAAGGCTTACCATACATAAAGCAAAAACAAACATTCTAACAAAACTAGAACCAAACAGAACTATGTAATCTTCAAAGGATTTCACTTTGAAAGCAATGCTTTGACTAGGTAGGGCTCCATCAAGCTATATCGTGACCTTCGTAAAGGTGTAGCTCCCGAGTTCACAAATTTCGCCTCCTCGAACTCCCCGAATCACAAATCTCTCAAATTATTGGACAACCATCCAGATTGAGCCATCCACAACCTCCATCAAGTTGTCTCATGACCCTCGTGAGTGTATAATTCCCAAGATCAACATTCTCTGAACTACCCGAACAACCATCCATACAAAGCTTCATTTACCTTGTATCCTTTCCTGCCTTAAAAGTTTAGAACATTTGTATATTACATATTCATCACTATCATCACTACCTTTTGCATCTAGTGGGTCTTAAATCATGGCTATATTGGTTGCATTTGATATGCCTTTACCTTTGAGCACATCATTGGCTCGAACACGACAATCCCACGTTGTGTGACCTCTTTTCTTACAATAATGACATTCAATCTCCCGTTTATCTTTATCTAACCTCCTAAAAAGTTTCTTTTTCTGGAATAAAATGCATTTTCTTGTTGAGAATCACCTTTTGCATCTTCTAGAGTTGTTCGCTTTTCTTCAGCTAGAAGAGTTGTAATCATATCATCTAGAGATTGAGATTGAATTTGACTGAGGGTAAAAACTACATTGTTGTATTTTGAAGACAAATTGTTTAATAAGATAGCTTTGGCATCCTCATCCTCTATCGCAACTTTGACTTCTGCTAGTTGTCTAATCAGGGACCTCAAATTATTGATGTGGCTCGACATAGAGACTCCATCCATTTTGAACCTATATAACTAAAGTTTTAGGGAAAATTTGCATTATTGCTTTCGCTCCAAATAATTTATTTAGAGCATCCCAAATTTCCTTGGATGATTTGTCTAGGTCTACATGATGGAGCTCAGAGTCAAAGAGAGCAAGGCCAATAATAGCTTTCGCTCTATCATCTTTGCTATGCCAATCTAACAATTTAGATGGATCGGTGGGTGTTTTCTCTTTCCCATTTACTATGCCCCACAAATTTTTATTCATAAGTTGCATTTGTATTTTCACTTTCCATGTATGAAAATTCATACCATAATATTTCTCTAGGGAATTTCCATTTAATAAAATAAAATAAATACAATTGCGTATTTACCGAAATGAGTAAACAAAGAATAAAATACCAGTCCTTTGTTGCAATTGTTATGTGCACTGTTCCGTGCCCTAGATATTGGAAGAATACAACTGTCCAAACTGAAAATGTGCCCTAGTTCGTAGAAACTTTGTTTTTCTCTTGAAAATCGCTGTAAATTTCCGTTTCGCAATTGTATATTCACGACTATATAAATTGTATGATGGTGCTCTCGATTTGTCCCCCTTGGTTTTTGACGAATGTGCACTCGATTTGTCCTTACTTCAACCGTGCCTTCAATTTTTCCTTGCTTTGACTGCATTTTCCTTTTCGAGCGTCTAAATTGTGGCGAAAATGGAGTTTGTATTGCATCTAGTTTCGGGTTGTATTTTTATGGTTATGTTGCTCGTGCCCTAGCATAAAATCTTCAACAAGCTTCAGGAAGCCCACGAAAGGCACCACGATGCCACGAAAAATGAGTCAAAAATCCACACAAAAATGTATGAACACGTGTTCTAGATTGATCACATTACGCATGACTAAAAACGTCTTTCAATTTCCTTTAGATGTCCATCAAATTTGGTGCCCTAATAATACTTCAAATGAATAAACTCATGGCTTTATGAAACTCACGGTTTTTAACCCAACAACAAAACTTTATATTATGTAAAACTCAAAATTACATATTCGGTTGTGCCAAGCCTGAAAGCTATTAGCCCAAGCTTGAGCATTATACAACAAAGAAACAGAAGAACTAATCATGATAGAGAATCAAGATTAAGAATATGTCTGATATCTTCTTGAAGCTTGTTGGACCACCATGGAGGGGGCACGCCATAGCAAAAAAATAGGTCCTTATGATCCAGAGCCCAATTAGCCATTAAATCAACAACTTTGTTCCTTTCATGAGAAATGTGATTGAATTGGACCTCTTGAAATTTTCCCCCTAGTTGTTTTATCTTCCAAACCTCTTTGGCACTACGCCAATTGGGAGGGGAGTCCAATCTAATATCAGAAAGCAGGTGGATAATGATTTGGAAATCCAACTCAACCTGGATTTTATGCCATCCAATTTTCTAGGCCTCCTACATGCCTTTGTAGATAGCTTTCACCTCAACCAGATTGTTGGTAGTAGAGCCAAGATTTTCAGCAAAAAGGAACTACACCCGACCATCAGCATCCCTACCAATGCCTCCCATAGCAGCTTTCCCTAGATTTCCTCTGAAGCCCCATCCGTATTCAACTTACCATATCCTGAGGAGGATTCTTCCAATGGTCGTCCCTTGGAGCTTTCTTCTTATTCTGCATCCTAGGGCAAGAAAGATCCTTAGGATGAATGTTAAGTTGTTTACATATGTTTTCCCACTCTAGGGAAAGATCTTGAGGCAAAGATATCTTATGTTTCAGGCTTTCCGCTATGTTGATTTTGGTCTTCTCCCACACAAAAGAGTTGTCTTTACTAGATTTGCATGAAGATTCTACTGTTTCTTTCCTTCCAAATATTCCAAAGGAGAAGAGAGATACCACTCCATAGCACAGGGATAAGATTTTGGCCTTTAGGGAAGGAGTCTGCCAAGCTCGAAAATCTGCTCAAGAGATTCAAAATTTATCCAATGCACCTTAAATAAAGAAGCAAGAAGTTGCCACAACGGGATAACCCAAGGACATGAGAAAAAAAGATGAGAAGAAGACTCCTCATCATGAAGGCATAAAGCACATCGAAACGGGCCATACAAACCTCTCTTTAGAAGACGATCTCCAGTTAAGACTCTTCTGTGGATGAGAAGCCAAAGAAAAAAACTGACTTTAGGCCACATACCCGGATGCCAAATGTGCTTGAAGAGAAACTGAAGAGGATGAGGATTTTCAAAACCAAAGAGGCATAGCCAACAACAACAGAATAAGTACCAGTGGCGTCCCTTCCCCATCCCAGCTTATCAGGATCTGGGGATGATGAAAAAGGACGAGCTTTCAAGATATGGTAAAGCAATCGCACTTGATGATCCATAGCAATTGGCCACTCCACAGGCGGAATCCGGATTTCCCAATCTCCCATGGCTGAATAGCTGGTTTACCATAATGGGCAATCTTGACCCATCCCAAATCCTGCATTTGTTCCATAATAGGTTTGAGTTGGGGAATTGATGGATGAGAGGGGCTGCCCATCCCAAGAATCAGTCAAAATTGGCACATTGCCCATTATTAACAATCCAAAAAATTGGTTCTTAATCATATCTTCTCCCACTTTGATGAACTTCAGGGTGGGAGATCCCTTAGTAGGCAGGGTAGATCTGATAATTTTCTCAGGAGGATTATTCTCAGCATACTTGGCTCTGAACATGGCTGCCCATAAATCATTAGGATAAACAAGCATTCTCCAATATAACTTGGCTGCCAAAGCCTTATTTTGCTTAGGCGAAGATCTGAATCCCAGGCCTCCTACCATTTTTGGCCGGCAAAGAACGTCCCATCTAACCAAGGACCACTTTTTCTTATCTTGAGCTCCACTCCACAAGAACTTCTGAAAATAGTATCCACATGTTTCAAAATAGTTCCAGGGATGTTAAGGACCGAGGCAACATAGATTGGCATAGCTTGAAGGACCGACTTAATCAAAGTCATCCTTCCTCCAGATGAAAGCCATTTATTAGTCCACTTACTTAATTTGAGCTCAAACTTGCTGATTAACCACTGCCAGTCTCTTAACTTTTTGGAGGCTAAAGGAACCCCCAGATATTGACATGGGAGCCTTCCTTTCTGAAACTGGAAAATTTTCAAAATTTGCTCCTCGTCTTTCAAAGCAATGAAAAAGAAAATGTTAGACTTTCCATGATTAATAGTTTGACCTGTAAGAATGAAAATGTGTGAAGAACTTTCTGAAACTGCTTAGCTTCCTGTTGGGTGGCCCTTCCCAACATAGTGGAATCATCAACAAATTGAAGATGAGAAAGCGGATGACTATTTTTGGCCAACTGAATACCGTGGATTTTTTTCTCCTAACAGGCTCTACGAGCAAGTCTCCCCAAACACTCAGCCATAATTATGAATAGGAAGGGAGATAAGGGGTCTCCTTGCCTAATGCCTCTAGAAGCTCCAAAGAAACTTGAGGGAGACCCATTCACCAACACAACAAAAGAGACTGAGGAGAAACAAGTCTTCACCCATTGAATCCATCTCATAGAAAACCCAAAACGAGCCAAGATTTTACAAAGGAAGCCCCAATCCACTCTATCATAAGCTTTGGAGAGATCCAATCTAATAAACATAGCTGGAGTTTTCTGAACTTCCATAGAATGCAAAATTTCCTGAGCTAACACAATCTCATCATGGATATGACGACCAGGACAAAACCCCTTGCTCAGGAGATATAATCTTGTGAAGAATGGGTTTAAGTCTTTCCGTTATAACCTTAGTGATGATTTTATACAAGAACATTACATAAGGCTATAGGACGGAAACCAGAGACATCTTCCACCTCATTTGCTTTAGGAATCGGGCAATGTACGTCTTGTTAATCTCCTCAAGCAAATTATTAGTCATTCTAACTTCTTCAACCACCTGTAACAAGTCTCTTTTAATAATGTCCCAAAAAGTCTGAAAGAACTCAATAGGAAAGCCATCCGGACTAGGGGTTTTACCTTTCTTCATTTTGAAAACAATTCCATGAAGTTCTTCCTCCGTAACCAGTTGGGTCAAGTTTTCATTATCCTGTTACGAAATACAATTAGGAAGAACATTTAGAAGTTGTTGAGAGTCCAGATCCAGGGGTTGAGAAGTAAACAGCTGCTGGAAATACTGCTCAGCCACCTGTTGCATCCCAAGCATCGAGTGAACCTTTGAGCCATCACCCTTAGAAAGGGAGTGTATATAATTGTGAGCCCTTCTAGCCAAAACAGATTTATGGAAAAAAGCAAAGTTTTTATCCCCTTCCTTTAGCCATTGAATCCTAGATTTTTGTTTCCACATTATTTCCTCTCTAGTATCCCATTCTTGTAATTCAGCCTTTAGAAGACATTCTTTCTTAAAAAGATCCAAAGATAAACCAATTGTCTATGAAGAGCATTAATATCTTCCAATTGCAAGAGAATCTTCTTTTTTTGCTCCTTAATGTCACCAAACTCGTTCCAATTCCAAGCTTTAAGCTTGAATTTAAGGTAGGTGAGTCTCTTGGCAAACCTGTACATAGGATTTTCTTCTGTCCACCACTGCTGAACATATCTAGCAATGTCTTGATGTCGGAGCCACATCAACTGAAATCTGAAAGGGGTCTTGCACGGAGCCGTTCTACCCATTTCCAGGCACACCGGCCAATGATCAAAACCAGTATTATTAAGAATCATGGCCTTAGGAACAAAACCCTTTAACCACCGTCTTGAAAACCAAAATCGATCCAATCTTTCTAAGATGCAATCCTGACCCTGCCTTCTATTAGACCATGTCATCATACCATTAGACGTAAGCACATCCACCAAATGATGTTTCTGAATAAATTGGGACATAACATCCGAGTTGGCGTCTAACTGGGCATTACCTCCTTGTTTCTCTTGAATGTTCAAGATTGTATTAAAGTCCCCACCTAAAATAACAGGGATCTGAGAACAAGATTGGATAATAGAGAAAAAAATTGCCATTGTTGTTTTTTCTCCTCCATAACCAGAGGGGCATAAATATTAAACAATAAAAATTCTCGGTCCTCTAAATAGAATAGACATGCAAGCATAAACACCTTTACTCGCACAAGAATTAAGGACGGTTATCATTCTAGGATCCCAAAGAGAGACAACCCCTCCTGAAGCTCCCTGTGAGCTTATTGAAAGGTGTTCAGCTTTAGGCCAGATATTTCCAATGATCCGACATGAGATCAATGGAAGCTTTGGTCTCCTGGATGCAAAGAATCATAGGATGGTCAAACTTAATCAATCTTTTGAGCTCTTGGACTTTTGGGGAGATCCCTTCAACCCTCTTATATTCCAAGTAATCACTTTCATTGGGAATGGTTATGAAAAAATTGGGATAAATCCCTAGCTGTTCCCAAATTGCTCATTTTTTGGCCTTCCTATTGAAGCTTGGCTTGATTCGTCTTTCTGCCGCTCTTCAAATTAGAATCCATTTTAAATTTCTTATTCCTCTCTTGCTCTATGCCTAAATTTGATTCTATCTGTTGATTCATACCAGAGTCTCTAACAATAAGAGCTTTTTCCAGCCCTTCTATCTCTTTGGTTTGTTGATTTTGTTCCTGGAATTGCTCATGAAATTTGTTCTTACGCTGATAGCTTTTCACCGGGTTGTTGTTTTCAGTCTTATTTGGTTGAGCCTGAAAATAACCATCTGATTTTTGTCTTTTTCTTCCTGCTGATTTTGGGTGGTTGTTGCATTTCCATCTGTGTTTCTCGACCTATGAATCCATGAGATCCTCCTTATCCTTTTCCTCTTGAACTCGTACGCTAGCAAATTTGTTCGTATTCTCGGAATCACCGTTCTTTCCCACTTTTTTAGTTGTCTGCTTCTTTTTTGGTGCAATAAAATCATCCTTGGACTTTTCTTCTCCTTGTTGTTTTGGTACTTTATGCTTGCAATCTCGTACCAGATGTCCATATTCATGACATAATCGGCATCTGAAGGGTATATTTTTGTAATCCAACACCTGATCCCATTTCTCATCATCCATCACCAAAGATATTTTCATAGGCAAGGGTTTATTGAGATCCATCAAAACACGATCCTCGCATAAATCATTTGTTCTAGCTGTAAGGAGGCATCCGCAGTCATCATATAAGTACCCAAAGCATTGCCAATGGCCATAAAAACGCTCGTTCCGATGATCACCGAGACCAAAAAGTCTAACCCAGATCGGTGCTACGAAAGGAAGTTCTTCATCTAGTTTGAACATGGGATGTCAGGGTTTCATAAAAAGTCCCACCCTTCCCATAAACCATGGACCGCCTTGAAAAATGAATTCACGATCGGAAGCTGAGGCAAAGAAAATCAAGAAATACCCATTAGGGTACACAAAAACCGAGAACTCACCTTTAGTGATCCATGTCTTTTTTGCCCACTCCTTGAAGACCCCTAGCGAAGGTCGGAAGCCGAGAAATCTGACTATGAGGCCACGGTTTTCCAGCTCAATAATACTGCTCTGAACCTCAGATTTTTGAAGATGAAGAACCGGAGTACCATCCGCAGCCCGCATACATCCATTTTCGTTTTTCCTGGGATCCCACGTAGGCATTCGCAAAGGAAGCTTCTAAGGGTTTCTACCAACAGGATAATTACTTGAGCATCCACTAAGGGCATCTTTAAACGAGACTTTAGCACCCTCCGTTCCGAAGGCATGGCACCAATCCGAAACTCACAATTTTTGCAGTTTGTCATTCCTCTTCTCAAAAAAAAACTCCTTACGTCTCGCTCTGATACCAATGTTGGAAGACGTGCACAAGGAAGAAATAAAGAGAAGGCGGATTGCACACTTTGGAGATTGTGTGTCCGTCATTTTATTATGCAAAAGATAGTTACAATGTGGTTGACATAGTTACAACTGTCTTTCAGTTAACGGGTAACTAATAACTAATTAAGCAAAGCCTTATATTCTAATATCACTTGGTGCTTGGCGCCGACAATCGTGTGTTGAAGAAGATAATGGTGACGCGAATCGATTCCCACGACTATGCATTGATGACCTCTAGGACTAGATTGAATTGAAGTCAGGTTACCATCAGGTAGCAATCCATCCCGAAGGCATCTAGATGACAACTTTAGGGACAAAGGAAGGACTATACGAATGGTTGGTTATGCCTTTTGGCTTCACCAATGCACCAACAACATTCATTCACGTGATGAACGACATACTTGGAAGGAGCACATCTTGTGCATCTTAGACACATTGCACAAACACAAGTTACAAACCAACATAGCCAAGTATATGTTTAGAGCCACAAAGATTCACTATATTGGCTACATCATCAATTGTGCACACACCCATGTAGATCCAGAGAAGATCAAGGTAATCCAAGATTGGCCAACATTGAGCAATCATACACAATTGAGGAGTTTTCTTGGACTTGCTAACTTCTACCACGAGTCCATCCTCAAGTTCACACACATATCGTGGCCTCCCAGCCAAATCATGTGCACCAAAGCAACCTTTCACTAGACTCGTGTGCAATTGTGTGCCTTCAAGGAGCTCAAGCAGCAGCTTTTTGCAGCAACTATTTTGGCAATGTCTGACATTGTCCAGCCCTTTGAGATCTATACCAATGCATCTCATTATGCACTCAGTGCAGTACTCACATAGCATGGACAGTTGGTCATATATCACTCAAGGCAATCAGTGACACAATTCAGCAATACACCACCTACAAAAAAGTGTTGTATGTGATTGTGCAAGCAGTAAAGCAATGGCATCATTACATGTTTGCTAAGGAGATGATCTATCCATTTTGATAATAAGTTGCTTCAGTTCATGCATATAGAGAGCAAGTTGGAGAACACATGCTACATGAAGTGGATGACGTACTTGCAGAAATTCCAGCTGGTGATCAAGCACGAGAAGGAAAAATACAATAAGAAAACAGATTGCCTCAGTTGCCCACCACAAGTGCTCGCCGCAGTGCTTGACATTTGTGGCCATCACTTCACTAGTTGGGTAATCTCTACATAGCAGAGACAAGGACTTCCCAAGACTACAACACCCTTGTACAAGGTAGACAAGTTTGCAAAGTCCACACGTTTGACAAACTTGGACATATCGCTTTTCCGAGGGTGCATCTCGCCAAAGACTCGTCTAGGAGGCACACTACACCAAGTCAGGTGAGACACTTCAACATTATGAAGACACTAGCAATTGCCACAATGACACTTCTACTATCCTCACATGCGCACAAACAATGAACGCCACATCGCGTCTTGCATTCCTTGTTGCATCTCCAAGCCCACAAACAAGACGTTAGGACTTTACATACCTTTGACGGTTCCATCCAAGCCATGGGAATCTATCACAATGGATTTCATGTCCTGACTACCTATGAAAAAGCACTAGAATGACTGTGTTCATCATGGTGGGTTGGTTTTTAAGATGACCATCTTCGCCGCTTGCAAGAAGGTATCAACACAAAAGAAACCACACGTACATTCTTCAGCGATGTTTAGGTTCACTATGGACCATTGCATCGAATTGTGTCACGCGTCATTTTTAGCAAGAATTGTGGGAAATGATGGATGCACAACTGGACTGGTCTACCATATTTAAGCTGGAGACATACCGATGGACAGAAGTTTTCAATCACACACACTTGTTCTTAGTGCACATACAAACACTTGGGACGATAATTGGCTATACATCAAACATGCCTACAATAGACTTTTGCATGGTTTTAAGGGGCATATTCCATCCTAGACTTGTCTTGTTTTCCAACCAACGGCAACCCTAGACATCTATCACACACCATCACATATTTGCACACAAACAAACAAAAATTGGACAAGGCACTCGAAGTTTCTACAACACATCCAAGATGTTCACCAACAAGGTCAGCGGATACTCTTTCATGAACAAGAGAAGTACAATGAACGCCATGACATGCATTGCACACCTTGTGAGTTCAAGATAGGCAATAAAAACTTTGGTTACACCTTCAAAAGGAACTCGTCAAGGTTCTAAACTGGAAGATCAAGCCTCTGCATTATAATCCTTACACAATTTTGCATGCATGCAATCGGTGAGAACACCTTTGTTCTTGATATGCCACCATACTCGAGTCTTCATCCAATATTCAATGTGGAGTTCCTTAAACATACTTCCCAACTTTGCTTGAGCCAATAGCAACTCAACATCCTTCTAATTTGGATCTTGAACACTTGAAAGTATTGAAGATCAAATTATCGAAGTAACAACTTGCGCCCGCCAAAGCATACATCAGTTATTTTGTGTGATTAAGGAAAGGCAATATGTTGATCAAGCCAACCGTACAACCTTCAATAACTTCAAGTTTACTTTCCACAGCAATGGGAACCATTGCTCCTCAAGAAAGGGTGAATGATCTGCGTGAGTTGCATGCAAATGCACAAGTTCACACACTCTTCTTTGGGACTTTTTGCTCCTCAACCTCACGGTCTCTCACACCATACAAATGGACTAGCAGTATTTCATAGCACTAGTGCAGCAACTCACAGCACTTTGCAATAGTGCAGGACCTCCACAACTCAACTTCCACATGTCAACTTCCTACTACCACATAGCACACCAAGTGGCACCCTCCACGTGCATGCCATGTTATAGAATATGCCAGCATACCACACACTAGAAGTTCACATGCCACAGTCACAAGAAGAGAAACCATCACTCAACCAAGATGGACAATTTTGTAACCATTCCCTCTTGTAATTGTTGTCTATTGTAACTCCCTTCTTGTAATCATGTATGTAGTTATGTAAACTACTCATCCCAAAGGCTGACAGAACAACCATAGACCAGATAATAGTACTTGAATGCCCCGAGTACCTTGTATCTCTCATATCGATCTGCATCTCATTCTAATCTATGAAGTTAGTTACGATGTGCTTTCTATAATGCCCCCTTTTCCAAGCTAGTTCGATTTGAAGACCTTGGGCCCATTTCTACTTCTCGTGAGCTTTAAGGAGAAAATAAGGGAATTACATTCGTGTTCTAATTATAATTTGCGATTTTCAGCTTTGTAATATTTTTGTAAAAAAGGAAAATTGTCGATTATAGCACTAGAAATGGTAGGTTGGTGGCTAAAGTGCAAAGAGCCAACTTCAAAATAAAAAAAAAGCAGTGTAATACGGGGGTCGTCCCACCTTAAGTGGGAAAAGTGAACGTAAAAATAGAAATAAATATTTCTATTATCCCACATGGAGCGCTCCACAAGACAAAAAAGACAAAAGGCTATAAACGTAAATGTGGGGACTCGTTGTAAGGATCTTTCGATGAATCTTGATATTTCTCTTTTGAAAATTGGAGCATTGAGCTCATATTTTCAGCCATTGAGAACGAAACCCCTCATTCGATTCTATTGAGGATGAAACCCTCAATAGTCACAACACTTGAGGATGAAAACCCTCATTTGTTGTTTCGTGGCTTCATCTGGGAGTCACAAGTGAGCTTCATATTCAGAAATTCTGAATAGAAAGTGTTTCCATCCAAGCTCGGGCACACTTTTTGGGGATGTCATACCCATTTCTAGCTTGGGCGACCCCTTTGGAGATTTTGGGACACCATTTTGGCAGTTTTTTGTGGTTGGAAAAATCTAAATTCAATTTTGTTTGATAGCTGCCATTTTTGAGGTCATTTTGAGCTATCATTTGCATTATAACTCCAAATATTTCAGAAGATATGAATTTTTGAAGTTTCATTTGTTTGTAGCCAATAATTAATTGCAAAATTTTGTACTTTGATGTTGAAGCACATATTTCCAAAAATTCTGCATTATTTCATCAAGTGTTTCAATTTGTTGATATATTTCTGAAGATGTGTTTGAGAAAAATAAAAATATGAATTTCACTAGGGACCGAAAGCAGGTCGTTAACCCTCTTTGGCTCTAATTTCAATGTGGCTGTCATTAAATTTAGGTTTCTGCATGTTACTGGCATAAATTCCAGCAATGTTTCATTAGGGTTTTGGGGAAAATCCAAATTCCTCAAATTTGAGCCCGAAAGGGACATTACGCTCTCTCTTCTTATCACAGATTCCTCATTCCTAGCCTTAGTGAAGATTGTACACCACCGTATCATTCCCTATTCTTTCTCTTGAATAGAAGTCGCACCATTCTGCAAATTCTTCCACATTCGAAAGTGCTTGGTTTACTATTGTGTTTAGTTTTCCTTCCGCATTTCATAACCCACAACTTGTCTCCAAGCGTAAGATTGTCCTCCACACTAGGATCCTAGGCCCCATGCAATGGATCAAATTCTATGCTATAAAAAATGAAAGACATCACACAACGAAAGAGCAAGATCTCCAAACATGAATATTACAAAGAAATAAACGACAATGCCATGAGGTAGAACTCAATAACCACCCATTTGCATCTTCTCATACGCCCCCCAAAAATCTCAAACACTACAATACTAAGCTACTGTAATGTCCCCAATTCCGAGCAGTTGGCCTAACGGCCCTATTTTGGTCTTAGTCCTGGTCATTCCCAAGGGACTAACGACTTTGGAGGTTATTGGGGATGGTTGTCTGATTTCCTATTATGTTTTTGTTATATTTTGGGCTTTTTGAGGGTCTAATGGGCCCTTTATGTTCTATTTTGTCGTTGGGATCACTTAAGTGGGCACTTTTGGCATTTAATGTTATGTTTCTTCGTTGGGGCCACTTAAAGTACCTTTTGGCGACTTGAGGGATATGTATTGAATTTAATGTTATGTTTCTTCGTTGGGGCCACTTAAAGTCCCTTTTGGCAATTGAGGGGATATGTATTGCATTAAATGTTATATTCCTTCGTTGGGGCTCATAAAAGCTATATAAGGAGATGGAGGGAGTAGTGGAGATCATTCATACATACACTTATGCTTCTTTTTCATGTGCAACTGTTGTTTGCAACTATTTAGCTTGTGGAGTAAGATTCCACAGGAACCCTAGCTTCGGTGGTGAGAGATCCATCCCTAGCTAGCAGGGCATTCTTCGGTAGTGAGAGATCTACCCTAGCTTGTCATTTGGGGCTGATTTCAGGGCTGTTTTGCAGAGGTATTTTCAGGGTTTTCAGAATTAGGGTTTTGAGGATTTTTGTAAGTTTTGGTGGAGATTTTCAGCTGGTTTTCGGATCAGACCTACGGCAGCCATAGAGGAAGGGTTTGACATCATCTACAGAGAATTTCACAGGGTTTTTGGCCATCTACCAAGGAGGGCGACTTGTTTGGGAGATTGCAGCCCTAATTTCTAGGGTTTCCAGTTGGCCGTTTTCAGATCTGAAGGTTGGAAAGTCATCTACTATATTTATATATGTTATTTCCCAAGTTTTAGAAGTTTGGAGCTGAATTGATGCCCTAAATGTGTTGGGCGACCTACTTTTTAGGGCAAAATTAGGGTTTCGTGTTTGCTGTGCAAAACTAATTTTGGAATATTATTCTTCATATTTTTGTGGCCCAAGATCCAAAATTTCAGCTCATTTGGACTTCTTTAGCAAAAGATATTAATTTTAAAAGTTTTCGGCTATTTTAGGCATGCTGTAATTTTCTGGCAGCGTTATATTGACTGAAAAATTCCAAAAATATTTCCCTTGTGTTCTTTATATTATTATCTAGTTCTCTTTAAAATTTCAAGTGATTTGAGCGGATATTTTGGGAGTTATTCATATTTTACTGTTCGCTGCCCTAGCTGTAATTTTCTGCATAAAATCAGAAAAAAAATCAGATTTAGTATTTGCTGCAAATTTCTGTATTTTGTCAATTTTTGTAAGATCCCAACAAGGGATATTTCAGTGGTATCAGAGTTGTTGTTCCTCCAGCCTGTTGGGGTTGAAAGATGGGAGACAGAGACAATGAAGAGATGGGAGTAGATCTGATGAAACAACTGTTCACCAACATGGTGAAGCAGCAGGAGACTACCAACCTCTATTTGAGCCAGCTTACTGAGAGGTTAGCACAGGGTAGGATTGAGGCTCATGCGGAGAAAGGAGAAGCCAACAATATGGGACAACGATGGTAATAGAGGTGAGAGTGGACATTCGGGACAAGGGTCCCCTCATGCATCTACCAGGCCCTTGGGACTCCACGAGCCTTCTTTCTTGAAGGATCCGGAAGTTTCGCAGACACGACAGCCCGCAGACGTTGTGGATGAGGAATCTTGTTGGGAGAAGTACCGGACATTGAGTGAGGGTTTCCGGGACAACATGCCATTTCAGGAGTATTGCAAAATGAAGATCGGTAGCGAGCCCGGAGAGATTACCGCATACGTGCACTGAGTTTCAGAGGAGATTGGGACAAATCTCTATTCCACACTTCGATGGCTCTAAGAAGTGTACCGCAGATCTTGGATTCAGAAGTTGAAGACTTACTTCGACTTGAATCCCATGCGTGAAGAGGATGCAATTAAGTTTGCTATCCTACACCTCGAGGGAGATGCTCATGACTGGTGGCATCATGGATTGATCACACAGGGGCACATGCATATCACTACCTATGCAGATTTTACACAGAGGTTGATGAGCAGGTTCGACAGGAGGGACCCGGATAGCACTTGAGGAGTTGACTCACTTGAGGCGTGCGGAGTTCTCTAGATCAGTACATTGCAGATTTTCAGAGGTTATCAGTTATGGTATCTGATGTTTCAGAGATGAGGTTGACTTCACTCTTCATGGCAGGGTTGACTGACGCCTTAGCAGGGTTTGTGAAGGCATTTGAGCCTTCTTCTTTGCATGAGGCTATTAGGAGATCTCGAGACTTGGAGTTATCCACTCCAAAGTCGAGGGTTCCACCTCACGTTCAGCAAAGAGAACCTCCATCTGGATCAGATGAACTTCAGCAGAGGGAGCCTCCACTCGAGGCGGAGAGGTGGCTAAGCCATTCATTTCACGAGAGGACAGAGATGAGTTGAGGCGAAAGAAACTATGTTTCGATCGCCGCACACCTCGGGTTCCGTGGACATGATCGGAGGGTAGAGGGAAGGC
This sequence comes from Taxus wallichiana var. yunnanensis, assembly GCA_018340775.1. Taxonomy (NCBI): domain Eukaryota; kingdom Viridiplantae; phylum Streptophyta; class Pinopsida; order Cupressales; family Taxaceae; genus Taxus; species Taxus wallichiana. The sequence goes on along the minus strand of CM031242.1, from coordinate 539,382,680 downwards.
CCAATTCATCGAGGTCTTCGAGGAGAGTGAGGATGACAGAGGTGAGGAGTTGGAGACTCACGAGATGGATGATGGGAATGGAGTTGCGATGGATAGTGCTGATGCGGAGCAGGAGGAGGAGACTTTCCCTCGGGAGATTATAGCCACATTGTCTAGTACTCCGATGTACAAGGCATTTAGGATTAGGGGAGTTATGCAGGGTCAGCGAGTTATGGTACTCATTGACAGTGGGGCTACCCACAACTTTATTGATGCATCATTGGTGGAGAGACAAGGTTTACAGACGAAGGACTTTGAGGGCTTCAACATTGTTGTAGCCAATGGGGAGTATATGAGATGCACACGAGAGTTCCACAATTGCACATCACCATGGGTAACTACACAGTTACCGATGATTTCCACGTTGTTGGTATGGGAGTGACCCACATAGTGTTGGGAGTGCAGTGGCTTCACTCTCTTGGTGAGTTTCGGACTAACTTCCAGACGATGGAGCTGAAATTTAAGTCCGAAGGCAGGAATGTGATTTTGAGGGGATTATCAGCAGGAGCACCTAGGGTGGTTGCAGCTGAGGGGATGGAGAGGACTTTCCGGCATAATGAGGGGTTTTATTATTGCGGATCGATGTGGAGTATGATGGATGTGGGTGTGACCAATAGTGTTGCACATAAGGCAGTTACAGAGATCGGGATTACAGGTTTAGATCATCCGAGTTTATCATTATGTTGGTTGTCTGAGGTTTCGGTAGACTGGAGATCTCATTTGCTTGTTGAGTACTCCAAGAACCGACACACTTGTGAGATTCTGGATGGTCACATACAGGATGACAACTACAGATTGGAGGATGAGATGATCTTCTATCAGGACAGATTGTACCTCGTGTCGGATTCATGGTTGAGGATGGAGATACTGCGACATGTGCATTATTCTTCCATGTCTGGACACTTGAGCTTTGATGAGACCTTCAACTTCATATGGGAAAGGGTCAGATGGCATGGGTTGAGGGAGGATATCCTCAACTTTGTGCAGGGATGTGTAGTTTGTCATGGTGACAAATCGGAGTATGCATGTTCCTTATTTCTGGAGTTGATAGGGGATAACACTCCTATATGTTTTACTACTTATGAGGATGACGAGCATGTGCTAGCTAGCCGAGGGACGGAGTCGACAGGAGATGCAGTGAGTGATCACATGATGACAGTTTTGCAGTGGCGTGATTGGGACAGATTGACCATTTCAAGATGGGGTTCCAAAGAGAGAGTCGATGTGGGCATTATTCTACTTCAGGGACAACATTGTTGTCTACACTGCATGGAGAGCATGATGACTATATGTGGTGTTTTGGTCACTTAGGATCACACCGATCTTTGGTTGACTGCAGGGTGAGATGGAGGCACTTACTTTGTGGTATTCGGTTTACTGAAGACAGAGGATAATGCTTGGGGTCAAGCATTTTTCGGGAGGGGAGGATCAGAATGTCCCCACTTCCGAGCAGTTGGCCTAACGGCCCTATTTTGGTCTTAGTCCTGGTCATTCCTAAGGGACTAACAACTTTGGAGGTTATTAGGATGGTCACGATTTCCTACTATGTTTTTGTTATATTTTGGGCGTTCGGAGGGTCTAATGGGCCCTTTGTGTTCTATTTTGTCGTTGGGATCACTTAAGTGGGCACTTTTGGCATTTAATGTTATGTTTCTTCGTTGGGGCCACTTTTTTTGGCGACTTGAGGGGATATGTATTGCATTAAATGTTATATTCCTTCGTGGGGCTCATAAAAGCTATATAAGGAGATGGAGGGAGTAGTGGGAGATCATTCATACATACACTTATGCTTCTTTTTCATGTGCAATCATTGTTTGCATAGCTATTTAGCTTGTGGAGTAAGATTCCACAGGAACCCTAGCTTCGGTGGTGAGAGATCCATCCCTAGCTAGCAGGGCATTCTTCGGTAGTGAGAGATCTACCCTAGCTTGTCATTTGGGGCTGATTTCAGAGTTGTTTTGCGAGGTATTTTCAGGGTTTTCTGAATTAGGGTTTTGAGGATTTTGTGAGTTTTGGTGGAGATTTTCAGCTGGTTTTCGGATCAGACCTACGGCAGCCATAGAGGAAGGGTTTGACATCATCTACAGAGAATTTCACAGGTTTTTGGCCATCTACCAAGGAGGGCGACTTGTTTGGGAGATTGCAGCCCTAATTTCTGAGGGTTTCAGTTGGCCGTTTTCAGATCTGGAGGTTGGAAAATCATCTACTATATTTATATATGTTATTTCCCAAGTTTTAGAAGTTTGGAGCTGAATTGATGCCCTAAATGTGTTGGGCGACCTACTTTTTAGGGCAAAATTAGGGTTTCGTGTTTGCTGTGCGAAAACTAATTTTGGAATATTATTCTTCATATTTTTGTGGCCCAAGATCCAAAATTTCAGCTCATTTGGACTTCTTTAGCAAAAGATATTAATTTTAGAAGTTTTCGGCTATTTTAGGCACGCTGTAAATTTCTGGCAGCGTTATATTGACTGAAAAATTCCAAAAATATTTCCCTTGTGTTCTTTATATTATTATCTAGTTCTCTTTAAAATTTCAAGTGATTTGAGCGGATATTTTGGGAGTTATTCATATTTTACTGTTCGCTGCCCTAGCTGTAATTTTCTGCATAAAATCAGAAAAAAATCAGATTTAGTATTTGCTGCAATTTTCTGTATTTTGTCAATTTTTGTAAGATCCCAACAAGGGATATTTCAGCTACTTGCAGTACCATGTAAGGAGGCACCCTACAAGGATGGTAAAGTTGCAAATGGATATAGAAATGCATTAAAAGCCTTTCCCTTATTTGAAAATATCAGCTACAAAAGGATTTTGGGATGTTTGTAGCCACACAAAAAAGGGACACCTTGATGCTCTTCACGACAAGTATATGATGGTTTCAATCTCTAATTCAAAAATTGGCAATAGATCACAATACAAGCTTGCGATTTATCTTTGTCAAAATCACGATTCATGGAATGGCAACTGATCACCGATTTTACGCGAGTAATTTTTTCATTACTCACCAAAAAACGCCGACTAAATCACCATTGAATAATAAAAATTGCCTAGACTGAAAAAAGGTCAATTTTCAACATATTTCTATGATTTTTCTCTCAGCGCTTTCTCTTTGCAAATTTGGTGCTTGTTTGCCAAGGTTTCGAGTCTGTTAGAGTTTCCAATTTGCTAGGGTTTCAAAGATCAAGCTTTGCCTTCAAGGAATACAGCGACACAGCCTGCAGGAGTAAAAAGTTACAAAACCACAATCATTTTAATTTATTTTCATTGTTCATGAATCATTATTTGTCTAAGTGTTTGGAAAGTCAACATTGCTCCATAACCTTGTTTTGTTGAAGAGTTTGAGCTCCTTGAAGAGCACCATGATAAGTTGATAACCTTATTTGATACTAATAATGTATAATAAACAAGCTTTGGGAAAATTTGCTTGGAGAAGAGAATAGAATCAGTGTTTCAAACAACACTTTCTTGTCCATCATCAAGATGAATGACAAGATTATAGATTGGAGCTCCTTGTGTAGATATCTCCAAGTACATTATGTGGTGGGAATCCCTTACATACACTATAGAGGAAATAATTAATGTTTGTAAAAACAATTACTGTTATTTATCCAGGCATTAATTATTATCCATAATACATGCATTCCTTAGTTTGTGAATGATGGCCTTCCTCAAGTCACTTAATTTCAATCCCTCATGCCTGTCTAGATTATTGGGATGCTCCACAATTGGAATTAAATGACTCGTAGAAGCCCATCATTCACAAAATAAGGAAGTTTTAATTATTTCCTCTATAGTGTTTGTAAGGGACTCCCACTTCATGATGTACATGGAGTTAGCTATATAAGGAGCTCTGAATTCACTAGCAAAAAAATATGCAAATAAATGTTTTTAAATTAGCGATAAAGTTTCCAAGTGATGCCGAGAAATTGCTGATTACCTATTTCCGAGTCAAATTTTGGGCTGCCAAGTACAATTTTTTGAACTAAAGTTTCAGTTACATTATGGTACCTCTATTCCAAGAGGTCAATCACAATGCAGCAAGTTGCCATTCTATCATAGGTACATATTGTAATTGTGAAAATTTATTTTTTATCATTTTTTAATCTCAATTGAAGTAAATTGAAATTCCTACAAATATTACTGCTACAGGTTGCTAGTTCCTCTTAATCCAAGCAGAACTGGGACGCATAATCCTTTATCCAAACAGTTAAATACAACAGTTTGGTAGCAAAGAAGGTGAAGGAATTGATCTTTGTGCATTCCATCTTGTGGTCCTTGTCACACAAAAGTGACTACCATAACCAAGATTCAACCATGCTTCAGAATATACCACCAGAGCAACCTAACTTGAATGCTTCAAGAACTATCCTTCAAAATTTTCCATTAGTAGATGGTAATGCTGACGGGGCTTCTAGATAGAAACCGAAAAGTGGAGATGGCGGGAATAACATTGTCCATCCTGCATCTACTTTTAATGATTTGTAGGGTGTTGTGGATGCCCTCAGAAGACAGCAATATGGTACTTTATAATTACCAATATAAATCATAAGTTACAGATAATAACTTATATCAATGAATATTATGTATCTTTTTGTTTATTTTAGTTTATGACGAGATTTGTAATGCACAAAACAGGAAAATAATGTTTTTATTTATTTATTTTATTTCTGTATGGGCATTGCCATATCGTTCATGTCCAGCGGTTCCTAGAAAATCAGTGTTTACGTGTGAGTAAGATTTTTACCATTTAGTTCAGGTATTTGAAAGTCAAATAAAACTGTTTGCAAGTAAGCTCTTTTGAAGTATTAAATTCGAAAGAAATACAAACACAACATTTTGAATCCAAGTTTTTACAAGATGAATCCAAATAACACAAATCAAAGACATGGGATTCATTATAAACATTTAAAAAGTTCAACCGATTCAGCTTTTATATATGAAAATTAAGATGTGATTGCATCTTTATGCAATAGAATATTTGGTCCGTAATTACTGAAAGAAATTCAACAACGGCAAGCAAATTGGCATAATGGCATATTGAGGACAAAAGGGGCAAGATCATGATTTACTAAGGTATAGCAAATACAATGTTGCATCTGATTGATTTGAACAGGCTGATGAGCGCAATTTGGGATAGCTAAACAACTCCTTTGGATCAAAAGCTAAAAATACTGAGACTTACATAAAACAACAATTATTTGGATTGAAAATGAGAAGTATAATGCAACAACAAGACATATTAATAAATCAAATATACCTGATAAAACAACCTGAAAAGGTTGAAGATTGAGAAAATGCAAAGGCAGCTTTGTTGAATAGCTTATTCCCCAAGTACAAACAATGGTGTCTGTACTTTAAGTCAATTGCCCACACAAACACTGTAAATTGACTGTAGCAAAACTCTCTGAAGAGAAGCAATCGGGTGCTGATGAAGAAATGAGGGTAGAACAAACCCTCCTAGGAAAAGAACAGGTAAAGTGAGAACTGATTAAAGATCTTGCTATTACTTTAAGAACCAAAGGCACACAACAAAGAATGACAAAACCAGAGCAGCAGGTGTGCTCAAACGAAGAAGCAGATAGGGGAAGGGAGACTGAGAAAGACGAAAGTCGCCAAGCCATTCCTTTTGCAAAGGATGTCACTTTGGGTTAAGAGGAAAAGAGTGACAATAGTGAAGGTGAAATTGCAATGTAGCAGGTCACGATATTAGGTCGGTTCATATGGATGGTTGCAGAGATGAGCGGAATTCTACCTCTGCAAGGGTGATGGCATCCTGATGGAGTGGTGCCAGGATCATTAGGAGTTAGATGGATGGATTCTACCTCTACACAAGATAGGGTGATGGCTGACTGGTGATGACAGCTTGAAGAGAATCATCTTGATGAAGCTTCAATAGTTGATACAAGATATGCATTTGGAAGAACAGGATCGAGACTGAAGAAATTGGTCAAAAAAATTTGATATATTGTTACTTTCAGGGGGTTAATAACAGTATCGTGTACTTTTCATGTTAAGTGGGGTGCTTATTATAACTATTACCTACATGAATAACTTGTATACGAAGTGTATAACACCTTTAAAGAAGTTAAAAAGAAAATGACATTAGAAATTTACTTTTTCAAAAAAGAAGAATACTACAAAATTGTCCAAAGATTCAACTACAAGGTTAAAAACTCTAAAAATAAGCATACCTCATCTAGAAGTCCTTCATAAGTCAATTGGGAACACATGGGAGTAACCATGTCCACCTATAAAAGCAAAGTATACAATTAAATCATCTCACTTTGCACCACATAAAGGTTGCATTTGCAGACCAATTAAAAGTTATTTGATTAAAGAAAATCACTTTTGTATTCATAACAGCAAAGCCAATGAGCAGGTAAGCCTCAAACATAAACATTGCAACCTCCTATGAGTATAATCTTAACTAATATGGTCAAAATAACTTCAACAAGTCATTTAGAAAATTGGCAGTATAAGATAACAAACCAAATTCAACTTGTCAATATTATACAACTAGCAATCGCATGTGTTTCATGAGATGTGAACGCCGAACGGTATATGTTATTTGATTTAGAGGTACAGTTATTATTGATCCACTTAATCTGAAGGTTGTTTCTACATTTCAAACTTGTTATAAATTCGTACATGATTACTTGTGATATTGTTTTTGATAGTTAATCAATTTTATAGTTGATGTTGTTAGTTGTGCATTGGTTGTTCAGTTGGTGTTTTGTTGGAGAAACATTTATTATACAATTGATAATGTGTGTGATTGATAGTTGTAGTGTAGGACTTTAGTTGAAACATTACATTGTAATGTTGTATGTGTACATTTAATTATGTTACAGGTTTGTACTTTTAAAGTTGCATACCATATTTCCAAACAAAAATAAATGTAGGTATACGTACACGTAATGAGACATGTATACGTTTGCAGTATTTATATCATGAGTGGTAGCCTTTAGTGGGCAATTTTAGTTTCAATAAACTTGATTACATTTGATATCCCTTGAACGACCTTGCCGCTTTCGATAGAAGAAATGTTGAGTATAGTAGTATTTGAGGTGCTATGAAAGCAGAAGCTAGTATTTACGATGGGTTGAGTGATAGTAGTCTTGCTTCCTCCTTTCTTCTTGCTTCGAGTGCTGGTACGTGCGCCATATTTGAGTATCTCTCGAATGAAAAAGCGGGTGAAATGCGCAGATTTGCAAGCGAGGGTACTCTGGAGAAAGCTGTGAATGTCAGACCCTGCCTTTCAGTGGTTCCAATGTCGACGGTTGCTCTGTGCAAAGTAAGTCCCTGCGACTTGTGGATAGTTAATCCCCAGGCCATTTTAATCGGCAACTGTCTTCGATTCCCTCTGGAAATAGGGGGTATGGGAATATGTAAGGGGTTGGAGGGATCCCAACATGGGCCGTTGTATCTATCAAATTTTACAACAACAAATAAAGGTAATGTTGGTGGTTGCATTGATGCGTCGTAGACAATGTCTGTGATTGTTCCTGTGGCACCATTCACGAGGCCTGCATCAACCCATAGATTTGCAATAAGCATGATTTTTTGTTGTTTGCATAATAGAACGTTGTGTTGCAACTGATCATCATCAGGATTTCCTGGTCCAGTCCGCCTGTTACTTTCAGCAATGGATTGGGCGATCGGAACGTTCAATGCCTTCAACATCTGTAGGTTGTGGCATGCCACTTGATCATTTTTTGCAAACAAATGTGGTGCATCCTTAAAAATGTTGAGCTCCTGCTGAGTTAGGTGTGTGTCTGTGCGAGACATCAAGAGTTCCCAATCCTCAATTAGAGGGGTCGAATCTCGCATGTGGAGCAGTAAATTCCGGAATGAAACCTGTGCATTGGTTGTTCCTTGTTGCCGAAATATTGTTCGCAATGTAATGGAAGATTGAAATCCCTTCCAAAGGGTTGCTTGGATCCCTCTTTCACTTTCTCGACTCCCTTCACTTTCTCGGATCCCTCTTTCACAAAAACAAACCAAGCAAGTAAATCCATACAACCACCACATGTTTAATTCAAACATAGCAGAAAAAGTTTGGAGTTTCCTCAATATTGCCAACGCAGCCAAGTAGTCAACAAAGAAACAAATTCACGCAATCCACCACATGTTTTTTTGGCACAAAGATGATAAAGTGTAGAGTTTCCTGAAGCTAGCTATAACGATTTAGATTTTCCAATAAATCTTCTCAAAACCAATTCACAGGCTGGTCTATGCATCCAAAAGATAACCAACAAGTCCAAAGGGTCAACCATGCACAAAGAACACGAAAATGGTTGTGAAATCTGGTTTTCCATCTACCAGTTACATTTTCCTTAATGTTTCTAAAGCTTGTTCAACAAAATCCATTTTGTGAAAAGCCTGAATCATTGTTGTCTAAGGGAATACGCCTCATTGAAGCATTCAACCAAACAGTTCATGTTCCCCCTCGTTGTTTTTGGGCATTCTACTGAAAAGATGATACACTCCACGTTTGCATACAAGTCAGCCATCACACTTACAGCTCTACATTTGGACACTTACGTACATTGACACACTCGAAAATTGAAATGGTGAATTGAATTGAATAACGAATTACATAATTCACGAGGTAATCACATCCCCCGTGAAAAACAATGTCCGGAACAGTCACAAATGGCCAATTCAGAATTTTCGCTCTAGAAATAAGAACGGATGATTCATGCGCGTATTACCAGCGGATGCGTTTGGAGAGGGCATAACCAGACAGTACAGAAGAAGCCGCCATGAGCGCAAAGGTAATGAAACTCATGCTCACCGACGCCGCCGCCATATCTGTAAATCTCATGTTCCCGTTGTCCCGCAGTCTATTTGTGGTCGACGCCGCCGAAGAAGAGGAAAGCAATAAATAAGCCAATACCTACACAAATCATTCACTAATTACATCAGATCCCTCCTCTGAAACAACAAAATTACCTGAAAGGGCAACTTTTGGTAAATTTGATCCGTGGTTACCTGATCGCCGACGAAATCGATGTAATTGAAAACTATTTTCGGGAACAAGTTATGTGCGAACAGTTCATCATAAATTCCTCTCCCAAGCTGCGCCGCCACATACACGAATGTTATAACTGCTACAGCTATGGAATACCTATAGCAGAGGAAATTTCATTATCTTATTCTGGCGCAAGCGTCGAAAGTTTAGTAAATGGTAGGAAATTAGGAATACAAATCGAAACTATCTACCTGTATTCGTCATAATCATCGAATCTTAATCCCTTTGTGCCCTGGTTATTAGACGCCATGATATCAAAGGAAAGAAAGGAGAATACAACTTCTGTGCATCTCAGCGCAAGGCCGACCAGACGCGTGCGACGCTCTTTCGGCCGCCTTAAAACTGATATAGTGGTTCCAATGTCGACTCCCTTCACTTTCTCGAATCCCTCTTTCACAAAAACGAACTGATTATCTGATGAGATAACCAATACAAACTCCTTATTTATAAAACAGTATGAATCTAAAAACAGCGAGTTAAAAATAGGATTTTAAAAATAAACTCAAAATTGCATGCAAAGTAAAAACGACATGCAAACAATCACAAATTTAATCCCGTTTGAAAAACGTCCAAAACGTCATCAAATTTAGGACAAGTCGTGAAACGTCCGAGGTCCTCTACCATATGGGAACGCCTTGGCATAAAAACATATCATAAAAGTTTGTAAATTTGAAGATCAATTGCAAGATACTTTTACCAACAAGTTGTGCATTTTTATCATAAAACTCCATTGAGTATAATAGATGCCAGAATTTTGAACAAGATACAAACCACATGTGGATCTCGGTTATACTCAAAGATCATAACATAAGTTGCTTCAAGCTTCACCAAGGAGAGTGCTTTAAGGTGACTCGTTACCGTGTATCTAGACACATATTATTAGCATTAGGTTTCTATGCTATTTTGTCCGTAAGACCATTTTCTTGATATTAGTCTCGAGGTTTATTAATGTCATTCTTGGTAACTAGATTCAAAGAATGTGGTCATAGATTAGTAGCTTGTGGAGTAAGCAACCTTTTGTTATATAGGGCTATTCCCCCAATTTCCTAATATTTGTCTATTCTCACATCATTACAATCACTATTTTGGAGTGGTGAATTCCTCTATTCTTACTCTAGATTTGCAGTGCAATCCCGCTTTGGGTGTGCATGTGCCCCCTTCATTGTCTATTTTTAGCATTCTGTTTACATTATGCAGCACCTTTTCCTATTCTCTTCTCGAACACTTGGGCTGAACTCTAGTCTTTCTCGGACACAACTAAAACAAACAAAATATAATGGTATCAAACAAACCAATCCAAGTAGGTGGCCAAGGAGGAGGTAAAGAGATATTTGTGAATAAAATGATGCACAATATGCAAACAATTGTCGAAGGATTGTATACCAGAATTTGAACAAGACTAAAATATAGACATGAAACTAATCCTCTGAATACTCAACCCGTAAAATTTTGGGGAGCTTCAAACCCTTGGGCAACAAAAGATAACACTCAAAGTCATACTACATAATCTTGATTTGAAGGTTTAAATTTAGTTTGTGAAAGATTTGTGTGGCGGAGAGTTTTGAGGTACGCATATGGCTAAGCAAGATCAACTTTCTTTTGAGGTATGTAATGTCCCCTTTCCCTCGCCACAGGCCTGAGGGCCAGTACGGGTCCTAACCCTAGTCATGCCCAAGGGGTTACGGACACTATGAGCTATTGGGTATGAATATCTAGTCCAGTTGTTATAATTTTCCATTGACAGGTTATAAAGTGCTTTCGAAGGGACTAGATGTTATGTTTTATCGTTGGAAGGGGCCACTTAACTCCTAATGTTCTAATTTTGCGTTGGGGTCACCTTTTTGGACCATGGCGACTTGAAAAGGAAAAAGTAACTTTAAGTTACTTTATTATTTGGGTCTTCCTAGGGAAAATGCGACTTGGGCTTTTTAGGGTTCCTTGGCATGGGAAAAGTTATAAAAGGAGAAGAGGGGTGAAAGGAAGATCATTCATGCATACACTTATATTTCTTTTCATGTGCAACTACTGTTTGCAACTATCTAGCTTGTGGAGTAAGATCCCACGGGAACCCTAGCTTCGGTGGTGAAAGATCCATCCCTAGCTAGTAGGGCACTCTTCGGTGGTGAGAGATCCACCCTAGTTTGTCATTTTGGAGCTGAAATCAGGGCTGTTCTTCAGAGGTATTTTCAGAGGGTTTCAGTGAAGGGTTTTGGAAGATTTTGGGCATTTTTGGAGGAGAGATTTCTGGGTTTTTCAGGGCAGATCTACGGCAACCTCTTCGGCAAGGTCTAACGTCAGTTTGAGGGCATTTGCAAGGGTTTCCAACCATCTCCTAGGTGGGGCGACTTGTTTTGAAGATTGCAGGTCTGTTTTGGAGGGTTTCCACTTCCTCAAATTCTGATTTGAAGGTTGGGATATCATCTCCTATATTTATAGATAATATTTCCAAGGTTTCATAAATTTTGCATCTATATTCCGGAGATATTAATTTTAGAAGTTTTCAGCTATTTAGGGCACGCTGTAATTTTCTAGCAGCTTTCTGTTATTCGAAAAATCCCAAAAACAGTTCTATAATATCTGTTATTGTATTAGCAAACTCCATGTAAAATTTCAAGTGATATGAGCAAGTATTTTTGGAGTTATCCATATTTTTCTGTTCGCTGCTCTAGATTTAATTTTCTGCAAAAATCAGATTTCTGTTTGGCTGCAATTTGTCTATATTTTGCATATTTTAAAGTGGTATCCTCTAAGGGATATTTCAAGGTACAACATATATCCAACTAAGAGGACAAGTTAAATGTTTCCTTCAACATCTAGAGAGGCAACCCATCCATGAGGAGAGAGGCGGATCTCTAGAAACTCAAGACAACTTTCGAGATTTTTCAATGTATTAACCTAGAGAGAAAATAAAAAGCGAGAAAAGCCCCATGATGAACAGATCATGCACCTATTTTTGAAGGACAGGCCTTAGGAATTTATCTTCGCGAGGTTGTCACCTTCTCGACGCAAATCCCTACAGGAGGAGCCTAGAGGCTCAAGAGCTCCCATATTGATCACCTCTTTCTTTCAGCCCATCCAAGTGATTGGCAGCACTAAGCGTCCTTTGGACACCAATACATCACACATCAGAGTTGATAGATCAGCTCGCTTCTCTCAATGGATCATTACTACTCGATCTCCGGGCTTGCTATCTCTCAACATCGTGGCTTTGCTTCGACCCATCGACATGGCTTTGCCCCTCTTTGGCGACATGGATCTACTACTACTTTCTCGTTGCCTACTGGACACTTAGGGATAAACTGATATTACAAGCTTCTTTTCTCATACAGGGAGTTATACTTGGGCTTGGATGCTAGGGGAGATTCTAGAGGAAGTGTCTTTCTTCCTCCTAGGCTCTATTACGAGCTTCTTTTCTACTACGGGAGTTACACCAGCCTTGGATGCTAGGAGAGATTCTAGAGGAAGTGCCTTGCTTCCTCCTAGGCTCCCCCAACTTGGCTCTTTCAACCTGTATACTACCGGATATCATTATTAGATCCCTCACAGTGATTGATAATGGCTCAGATGATTCCTCCACTTCATGCACAGACAGGGACATTCGATGAGTTTTGCCTCCAGTCTTCATTGATGCATGCTCTTGGGGTTTTTGTTCACCCCTCATTGCTATTTGTATTGGTTTCTTTGCCACTTGTGGTAGTGGCACGCTGCTCTATTTTGTCTTTTGTACTTTATTTCTTTGGTTTGTATCTAGGATTCTCTCTTCCTAGAACTTTCTATTGCTAATGGTTGTACCCTTCAGTCCCATTGACCTATTTTTGGTCATTTGTGGACATTAATATAATTTCTTTCTTTCTTTCTTTCTTTCTTCTAATTGTTCTAGTAAAAATGAATGCTTGTGGCAGATTTTCTATCTTACTACAATTGTAAGAACACTTTGCACCCTTATAACTTTACATTATGTATTTTTAGTGTGATGAGACATTTTAGATATTTTCGTTGATTTGACACAAGGTGATACCATTTGTTTTATTCCTGTGGTAATAGAAGCTCAAAATGAATTTTAAATTAGGATGTAATCCTGAAGAAAGGATACTTATATTCCCGCAAGGATATTAAAAATTGGGAATCAGAGAACTCCAACAGTAAAAGAGCAAAATGGCAGATGATCAGTTTGGTATTGCATCATCCTAAGTATGTTGTGATATTTGTAGGTCTATAATGTGTTGAACGCAAATTTGAGTCCATGCAAAAACTTTGGGTGCCCCAAGTAATTTTGGTCTTAATCGATCAAAATTGATCAGTTTTTTGAAACAAGCAAATAGTTCTAATTTGTGGATTCAAAATGTCAAAGTTTGTGTGATAAAATGTGGAAAATCAGGAATACGGAGGTTACAAGTAGAAATGCAATTAATTTGCAAATGTATAGTCAAAGTCGGACTCCCTGCTTTCGGCTTTTCAGAGATCCAGAGATTCGAATTTTTCAAGCGGTTAAACATGTAAACTACTTTCTGACCTCTGAATCTTGTAACCCCAAGTCAGACCTTTTAACTACCTTTGCAGGCTATTTCCCCAAGTCACATTTTTCAAATGTTTTCGCAATCCAAAAACCTGCATCCGACTTTTCAATTGTCGTGGCAGTCCCAAACCCCCAACTCGCCCACATTTATTGCTCCTTTCAAAATGACCCTTCACACATGTGAATTCCCCACTGAAGCTCATAATAAAAAAATTCCTCTGCTCACTTTCATTTTCATTCGTTTTCTTCGCTTTGCTCTCTTGACATTCTGATCTTGGCATTTTCTACTTGGCTTCCATTTTCAGGTGCCTTCTAGACTGATTTTCTTTTTGAACATTTGTCTTTGCCCATTCCCTTTGTCTTCCACCTTCCTTGGGCAAAGTTTTGACTCAAAGCCAGTTTTATAGTTTCAAGGTTTTAAGTTTTCTCTGGGATTTCTTTGGCAAGATCTTAAAATCACATGTTTTGATCAACTTTGAAGAAGTCCACAACAGGATTTTCACAAGTCTAAGTAGCCTCAAAACCCGGCAGAGTTTTCAGCTGTCTATACAGCCCAAGCTTCCGCATCAGGGATTTCAACTGCCTCAGCAACCCAGAAGGCTGATGGTGATTTTGACTGCCAAAATAGCTCTCATCCCCGCCATCAGACTTCTCTACTGCTCAAGCAGTTGCAAATTTCGATCAGGCTTTTAAGCTACCTAAGCATTCTCAAGTTCTTCCAAGGCTCGTAGTGCATTGTTGAAGCTCAACACTTCTAGAGACCATATGTCAGGGGCTCCAAAGAAAAGGGTGAATATGAAATATCAATTCTGTGGGGTCACTCTCCCTTCTAATCTTGAATCTAACATAGATAAAATCTCCAATATAGACTTGGGTCACATTAGCCTTGCTGATTTCTGGGAAAGGATCAATATTGTCCCCAATTTGGATCTGGTTCAGGGATATTTGACACTGGGTTTCCTCAAGCTGCAAATTTTCTGACATCTGTAAATGTCCAGAGTTGGTGTTGACTTGTGCTAACCATTATGACATGGAGAGGAGAAGTCAAGAATTGTCGAGATGAATAAGTACTCCACCTTGGCCCAAAACATACTGAAGACATGCTCAAAATCCTTGATCATGGGCCTTTTGTGGACCTTACCCCGAAGTTTACCCACAATTCTAGGATGAACATACATCTTCATGTGCCAAAGTGATAAACAAATATTGGCTTGAGAAGCCAAAGATATCCTCTACTAGATTGCCAAAGGCGATGACTCACTTTGATTTCAAATGGAGATAGAAGATATCATCACACTCTTTAACAAAGTAGTTGGGAACCTTACGGCCAGGGAATTTCAATAATGGATGTACAGATATATCTAGATTATTTGGCAAAATAAGCAATAAATCAATTGGGCTGAATTAATCAATGATTCAACTCACAAGTATTTGTGTGAGGTGCATTTAACAAGAAAAGTTTGACCTATTTGGTTTATGGTATAGCCAGATGAAGGGTCTTTCTAGGGCTATCTCAAGTAGGCCAAATGAATTCTTTAAAGATCTATGAGTTTTACCCTCAACTCACATTGGAATACAATTCCCATCATTTTCGTCATGTGAATGATGTCTTTCTTTACTATATTGTTAAGATGTTTGAAGATGATCAATACAATGTCAAGATTTCTATTGAATTCGTTTCTTGCATATTAGAATAGGCTGTGTTTACCTATTTGAAAGTGCAGATTTCCTCCTTTTACTTCCCTTTCTTACTTTTTCCTTCTCCTTCTTCATTCTCCCTTCTCACATCTTTTTCTTTTCTTAAATTTCTCCTTTTGGGAATAAAATCACAAACCCTAGAGGATAGATAGTGTAAAAATTGTAAATATTCATTTTTGCAATTTTGGTGTTCAATAAGGGAGCCTACTCATACAAATGAGGAAGGACTTTGTCCCATAACAATGTTGCCAAAAGTTCTATTTTGCCTTGAGCAAAATATTTTGTCAACATAATGTCACATAGTAATTCCATTTTGAGAGCTACAAACTCAGGCAACCTACATTTTACATTATTCTTCAAACACTTCCAATATTTGCTCTTTTAATTTGTAGCATGAGTATCAATATTTAGAGAAAGCTCGTGTACATTGATATTCTGATTCATATTCTCTTCTTGATCATTACATGAAGTTTAAAATCCCTTCTACTTCCAATGATTGCACATGAATAGCTATTACAATATTGAAAATATCTAACTAGCATAGATATCTTAAATACAGCTATCTAAAATATGCAGAGAGATATCAATCTCGAGGCACCTATCTAACCTATGTGACAAATCCCAAAAAAAAACATTTAAGTGGCTGTCAAATGGAGGTCGAATTTAAGGATAAATTGCCACATGATGGTCAAATGGACGTCAAATTTAATGTCAACAATAGAAGTGAACAACTCAGATGATTACACTACCTAACTGCCATTGCAGGAACACCTCTCAGCGTAGTAATGAAATAATTAAACTAGATCCAAAAGGATATAAGCATTTACATGCATCATGAATTGAAATGAAAGCAATTGGATGAAATAATTTAAAATCTTACATGACGATCTAGTAAAATAAGTGTATCAATCTCTGGAATCCCTGCCTGAGCATGAAAAGAAATAAAATTAGAAGACCATTCTACAAAATCATAACAGTCCCTATCACTTCATATTATTCTGCTACACAAAAAAATTAAAAATGAGCTAAATCTGATTCTAGCATTCTCTCACATTGGATGAGACGGCAGGCTGCTCCAGCTGCATACAACTTAGTATATCTGCAACAATTGTGGCTGCCTTACCTTTCACTCTCACATTTGGTATAACACCAAAAGCAGACTGTGACATAGAAACAGAGTATTAGAGTGAAATTCAATATATCCCTAAAAATCAATGACAGAACAAAATTCAACTTGAAGGTCATAGCACAGTGTTTGCATAACATGAAAACTGTTTCATACGGACTTGTATTTGTGTGCCAAGTGGTTGACTATGGAAATTTCCCGTTCAAACAAGAATCTTATTGTCAATGCAGCTCGGTTGTCACAATGAGTCAAGTTTCCAGTTTTATCATGTAAAGATTCATCAAATATATCAATTTCGTTCTGCAGGAATAAAATTGCAAAACAAATTTTTGGGGTGTAGTAAGTTATGCGTAGCTCTAAAATAATTTGAGATGAAACAGTTCTATATCTCTGCATTGAGACACATAAGCATGCTTCTATCGTAAAAGTCCAAAAGGTCATTTATGTGAAATCCATAAGGATTCAATATAATCAAGTTTAAATATAAGGCTACAGGTCCCCCACTTCTCTATGTTTCAACCTATAAGTGTCACTGTATTTTTAAATTGCTGATGACTCATTTTCAGTTCTCAGCTTGCTCTATCTAAGATTCATAGTCTCTCACCTTAATATATTGAAACAATGAGTTGTAACATACATAATAAGGAAAACTCAATTTCTCATGAAAAAGTTATGCTTCTGAAGTGCAATCTTTCCAAAATGATGCTAAATAGAACATCAGGCAATTGTAGCCAAAATCTGCTCCAGAGAGATGGATTTGAATCTCTAAAATGTATGTTGATGTCAATTAACCTTGTCGATTTTGACATTAATTTCCTTCTCAAGATCTTCAACTTGCTGACTGCGCATGAGTTGATTGTTCTTAACAAATTTCAGTACTGAGAACAAGACTTGATTCTTCTCTTGAACATCTGAAGATCAATCTAGTAACAGAAGATCACTTGTCAGAATGTACGATCATCATATGTTTCTTGGCCAAAAACTTATTGCCATTTGTCGCTATTAGAATTGTCATATGCTTGAACTTTGTGTCAACAGAACTTCAGATATTAATGTCAATCTGTATATTGTTTGCAACATTGAACAATTTCATAACATATCAATTTGCATGTTGTTGTGAATGGTCAATATAATTTTGGCGGTTTTAAATTTTCTTTCTAATTCGGCAAGCTGTTGCAGATTTGATAGCTTTTGCTTCTTGAGCCTTCATAAGCTTGAGCTCATTATTTTTTTCAAATAGTTGTAATTGATAGACATGCTTTGTTGGTGACATTACTGACTGTGATGCTCGTTTTGAAATACTTGTGGTCAATATGACTAGGGGAAAGGAGCCAATGACCGTGCATGGGCCAATGACCGTGAGTGGATATGTGAAATAAAGTACCATTAGTTGTTTGAATTAAAGTTAAAAATGAAATAAAAACTAGCCAATAAAGTAAGTCACATCAAGTCACATCAATAAATTAACCAATGAAATGGTGACACATAGACAACCCATAAAAGGTGATTTTATTCTCAAGTAATGGGTTGCCTTAAATTCCTTTGTATTCAAAAGTACTTATTTTAAATCCCTTAAAAATATATTCTCCACATAATTTAAATTTGTGAAAGAAAATTTGCATATTAAAAAAATCATGATCTATTAAAGGGTATATTTTTAAAAAATTTATGATTGTTAGGTGGCTCTAACAACCTCTAACATTATGATTCACAATAACTGGCTCATTTCCCCTATATAAGATAATTGTAGAAACTGATCCAAATGTCACTTTTTATGACCAGATATCCACTGCAGTTATTGTGGATAGAACTCTGACTTGACTTCACAAAAGTCTGACAATTGGAAAACTTCACCATAACAAAGATGTAGAAATGTAGACACTTTTAACATTTTGATGGTAAGGACAAACAGAAATCTTAAGTTTTAAGGAAAAACCTGGATCAGATTTGCTTCTCCGTGATGCTCAACCTGGCATAATAGTTGAGGGAAAAGGGTTTGGGGTGTGCAAGTAAGGGTAGGGTTAGGGTTTGTATGCTGCTATTAAATTAGGGCTCGACTTTTTAATGGGAAATGACACCCCACAATGTAATTAAAACTCATCATCACCAATAAAAGGGCATCCAGAAAAAATATTCTCAACCCACCCCTCTGTTTCAACTAAACTCTATATTGGAGCGATGGGGCTATATTATATATGTGATGGGATCACCAATCGGGGTTACAATCGGACGAGGGGATTTATTCTAGATTCTATATGCGATGGGGTCACCGATCGGGTTACCGATAGAGCTACGACTAGGTTCCGGGTTAACGATAGAGCTATGATAGAAATACCAAAAACTATCTTGCTAAATTAGAATAAGACAAAACTATATATCAAAGTTGTATTAACTTATAATTCTTATTACTAATTAACTTATTTATTTACTATTTAACTTATTTTTTTAAGCAATGGCTCTAATAACACTTCTAGGTAATTGAAAGTTCTCTTACATGAAATCTAAATTTTTATATAAAAATTTACTGTATTAAATAAGAAAGATGATATCTATGATAATGGTAAATGGATATTTATATTGTGCTAAAAGTATTAATCCAAAGGGACATGACGTACTTATCCCACCTTTTCATTTATAACTGGGTTTTCCTATGCCAGTTCTTAGGATATTTTACTATTTAGATCAGCCAACTATTTGAGCCACCCTCATCCTTCCCTTTGTTTATTCTATCTTGGTGACGTAACATGGCTATTTGGAAGTTATGAACTAGCAGAGCTGCAAATTATGAGGCGATTCAAACTGGTCACCTCGAGTACAGTGTGAATTCTCTTGCCTTATGGAAAAGCTATTTATTGAGGTTATTTACCCAGGGTTTCCCCCTTTCATTAAAACACGTTATCCATCCCATTCATAAGTCAGGGGATATCTTGAACCCAAATAACTTCAGCACTATTTTGATTGGGAATACATTTTCCAAGCTTTATACAACAGTGTTGGACATGAAGTTTTATGAGTAGCTAGAGAGTGGTAATCTTAAAGCAAATGGGAAGCCAGCCAGGCTTCAAGATGAACTACCAGATTATTGACCATATTTTTACACTTCAGGCTATTATTGAGAAGGCTTTGCAACAGCCTTCCAGAGTCTATAGTTGTTTTGTTGACTTTAGGAATGCCTTTGACTCAGTTCTGAGAGAAACACTTGTCTAAAACCTACATGGTATTGTTATTTTAGATACCTTCATTGTTGCAATCATGAGACTATATGAGATCGTTGTCAGCCAATTCTGGAATCCCCTGATAAGAATACCATTTACATAGATGAGCTTGAAGATTCCCTTCAACAGCCTATTCATGTTAATGATGGTTGTATATATTATGTCTGATTAATTTACTATTATTTTGTTGATGACAATGTCCTCCTCTCTCTCAATTTTGATGCCCTTGATGACTTTGGTGAAGTTAGCATTTGTAAACTAAAGTCATGGTCTTAAACATCTCCAAGGATGTTCTTTCTAAATTTCAATACTTCTATAGAGGACAATTTGCGGAAAACATTAAAAAATTTACTTGGAATCTCAGTTCAGTAGCTCATCTTTTAGTCTTGAGTTTGCCTCTCAATTGCATCTTCACAAGTATGCCTCATTTTTTTCTCTGGAGAATCAATACTTTCAGGTACACTTTTGGATATACCATGAAGATTGGCCTCTTCAAAGCAATCATTACTGACACTACAGGGAGAAATATAAAGAGTTATCAGAGGAAAACCAAATATCAAGACAAGTTTTGGATGTAGATCAACAGGCAGTGGTACCTGAAAATATGGACAAAGCACTTGTTCTATTCGATCAAGATAAGGGTAAGCAAATTGATGAGTCCACATGTTGCTCAGGAAAAAAGTAAAAAGCTAAAAATTGATAAAAATATCAAACCAGGACGTAAACCAAGTCAAGTATCTCTTCAAAATGAGGGTAAGAAGTTGAGTAATGCTGGGATGGTACGGGATTTATCCCAATTTTTCCAAACACCCCCATCATGAAGATAATTACCTGGAATATAAGGGGGCTAAAAGGAAGCCCATCTAAAGTTCAAGAGATAAAACGAATGATTCACACTAATCACCCTTTTGTGGTTTTAATTCAAGAGACTAAAGCCTCTATAGATCTTATGGCTGCCATTTCTGAGAGAATATGGCCTAAAGCACATCATTTAGCTCGAGCTCGCAAGGATCCTCTAGAGGTATTATTACTTTATGGGATCCAAAGGTTGTCATGGTGTTGAATTCATGTGCTATTCAAGGAGGACTCTTAACTCATATGTACTCTAAGGTAGATGACCAAAATTTTGTGCTAATAAATGTCTATGCCCCTTTGGATGTGGGAGCTAAACAAAAACAATGGAACCAGATCTCATGTATGGCTAATCTGTTTACAGGGATCCCTCTTATCTTAGGAGGAGACTTTAACATTATTCTCAATTTACAAGAAAAACAAGGTGGAAATAAGCAGTTGGATGCTAGCTCTACAATTATGACTCAACAGATCCAGTCACTCCAACTATTGGATGTTCCAACCGGAAATGGGGTTATGACATGGACTAATAGAAGGCAAGGCCAGCAATGTATCATGGAAAGACTTGACCGGTTTCTAGTTTCTGAAGAATGGTGGCTAAAAGATTTTGTTCCTAAGGCAAAACTTCTGAATAACATTGGCTCAGACCATTGGCATGTGTCTATTGAGATAGGGAAATCTTTTCGGCATTATGTGCCCTTCAGATTCCAATTGATGTGGCTGCGACATGAGAATATCAGACATTCTATTCAACAATGGTGGATGGAAGGAAAGCCAAGGCATGGTACTTAGATGTATTCCTTTGTTAAAAGGTTGGATTACCTTAAATCCAAACTTAAGAAATGGAATTGGAGTGAGTTTGGAGACATTAAGGTTAGGAAAACAAGCATTTTGGAACAACTAGAAGAAATCAACTCTCAAATGCGCCAAACAGGAAATACAGGTGATTTACTTCATAAAGAACAACTGTTAAAAGCAGAATTGACAGAATGGGAAATTAGAGAGGAAATAATGTGGAAGCAAAAATCTAGAATCCAATGGTTAAATGAAGGAGATAAAAATTCTGCATTTTTCCATAAATCATTACTTCATAGAAGGGTGCATAATTATATTAATTCTCTGAAGAAAAAAGAGGGACAACAGACCTATTCTCTTGAAGAAATGAAACAAGAGGCTGTAATGTTTTTTACCGACTTATTCACAGCTCAACCTCTTAATTTAGAGAATCAGCAAAAAGTATTAGATGTTCTTCCCAGGCTGATTTCCCAAGAGGAAAATGAACAACTTATACAGCCGATTCGAAAGCAGAGTTATACACGGTTGTCTTCAGTATGGAAAAGGGCAAACACCTGGGCCAAATGGTTTCCCGATTGAATTCTATCAGACTTTTTGGGATATAATAAAGTATGATTTACTTAGTGTCGTGGAAGAGGCTAGACTATCAAAAGCTATGCTCAAGGAAATAAACAAAACATTTATCACTCTCATTCTGAAATCCGAGGATGTGGCTGACATCTCGGGATATAGGCCTATA
Source organism: Taxus wallichiana var. yunnanensis (assembly GCA_018340775.1). Lineage (NCBI taxonomy): Eukaryota > Viridiplantae > Streptophyta > Pinopsida > Cupressales > Taxaceae > Taxus > Taxus wallichiana. The sequence continues at coordinate 539,360,666 of CM031242.1, read as the reverse complement.
GCGTTATGCAATGTTTTGTATAAAATTATCACAAAAGTTATGGCAGAAAGATTAAAACCTCTTCTATATAAGATTATATCCCCTAGAACAAGGAGGATTTGTTCCAGGACGCCAGATTCATGATGAAATTGCTTTGGCCCAGGAACTCTTGCATTCTATGGATCTCCAGAAATCACCTTCTATGTTTATTAGATTGGATTTATCCAAAGCATATGATAGAGTGGACTGGAAGTTTCTTAGTCAGGTCTTAGCTAAATTTGGTTTTTCTGATGATTGGATTAAATGGATAGAGGCATGTTTAACTTCAGTCTCTTTCTCTGTGTTACTTAATGGTACACCTACTACTCTTTTGGAGCTTCCAGGGGAATAAGACAGGGAGATCCTTTGTCCCCTTTTTATTCATTATTTTGGCAGAATGTCTGGGAAGACTAGCGAATAAAGCTTGTCAGGAAAAAAGAATACAAGGTGTGCAACTTGCCAAATCTATAAAGCCTCTATCCCATTTGCAGTTTGTTGATGATTCTACTTTGGCAGGGAAAGCCACCACAGTGGAAGCTAAACAATTGGCTAAAATCATTCAAGTATTTTCTTCTACCACTGGTCAACTGATCAATGAAGCAAAATCAAGTATTATTTTTTTCCACTGCTCTATACAACAGGAAGAGAAAATTCTCAAGATCTTCCATTTCAAAAAAGGTTCTCTTCCTATTAAATATTTGGGGGTTCCTCTTTATTGAGCAGAGTAAAGATTGGGAGTGGCTAATAGCGAAGATAAATGGTAAGATGCAAAAATGGACCAATAAATGGTTATCTACAGACATACGGAATGACTCTGGTTAAGGTTGTCCTTCATGTTGTTCCAGTTTATGTTTCATCCATTCTTAATATTCCTAAATCAATTTTGAAAAAATTGATGCTATTTGTCAGGTCTTTTTGTGGAGTGGGACACAAAACCAGAAAAAATGGTCCTTAGTAAATTGGGACACTCTTTGTCGCCCTAAAAGGAAGGTGGATTAGGTTTCAAATCAGCAGCTAAACAAGCTCAGGCTCTTGCTGGTAAACTTTATTGGAGGTTGATCACATCCCCAAATGATTTGTGGGTTGTTAATATCAGAGCCAAATACCTGGAAAATCAGCCACCAGAACATATTATTAGATGGTCTCTTCCAACAAGAGGATCTCCGATTCTGGCTGTTCTTAAAATGGGGAATGCATTATCAAAAAAAAGTTATTTTGGATAGTGAATAATGGGCATGAGGCATATTTTTGGCTGGATTCATGGGATGGCCAGCCTCCTTTAATCCACCAATTTCCTCATTTACATAATGTTATGGAAGCAATGCATCAAAAAGGATGGACAAGAGTCATGCATTATACTAGACAAACGTCTCTACCTTGGGAAATGGGCAGATGTTGGATACCTACTCATGAATGGCCTATTTCTTTTGAGCAGCAAGATCAAGCTTTGATTAACCAAATATTGAAAAAGTACTCTCTTTCCTCTTCTAATGAACCAAATCTAATAGGATGGGGGAATACTTCAGCGAGGAGAATATACAGTTCATTCAGGATATGAGGCGTTAACTAAAAGCATCTCTCATCCTCTCCAAGCTATGTTTAAGCAGATATGGCAGCCAGCAATATGGCCCAAGGTTAGTTTTTTTCTTTGGCTCTTGGCCCATGGTAGAATTCTCACAGGAGACAGACTTATGAAGAGAGGTTTCTATGGCCCATTTAGATGTACACTATGTTGGAATGATGAGGAGACCAAACATCATCTTTTCTTCCTATGTTCGTGGGTCATACCTTTATGGCAATCTCTTGCAAATATGTTTTGCATACATTACTATGGAATTCACTCTCTTGAGCAATTGATGAAAGATTGGCAAGAAGGTATCCCAAAAGGACAAAATTTACTCCTACTCTATGGACATGTATTTCTTTGTTAATTTGGAATATATGGAAGGAAAGGAATAAAGAATTTTTAAGCAAGAGATTACAGAGAGGGGGTACGTATGGCAAAAGACTATAATTAATATGGCAGAAACTATCAAGCAAAAAGTTTCCCTTCCCTCTACTCTTACTCCGGAATGGGTTAATATATGTAAGGTGCTTATCATTACAGTCTACTAGTTCCACTCTTCCTGCCTTTAAAATGAAAAAGAGAGAAGACAAACAACAAACATGGGTTCCTCCTATGCAGTTTGGTAAACTAAATATGGATGGGGCTTCCAAGGGAAATCCGGGAAAGGCGGCGATGGGGGCATTGGAAGAACTCATGATGGGAAAGTTACTTTTATGTTTGTTGAAAATCTGGGAACCACTACTAATAATATTGTTGAGGTCAGAGCTATTTATAGGGGTCTCTGGCGGCTATTAAGTGTGGGTGGACTCAGGTGCAGGTGGAATCTGACTCCAAGATCATTGTTAGGATGCTGACTAGTACAAAGAAACAAAGGAGTTCAAATTGGCAGATTGCGAGAGAAATAAGTAAAATCAAAGGTTTGCAGGCTAAGTTTCAGACTATGCAAATCAGTCATATTCCTAGACAGAGAAATCAAGTGGCAGATGCATTGGCAAATTGGGCTCTGGACAATCATGACATAGGCTGCTATGGTGATCCTCCTCTTTGGTGGCCTCAACGAGATCAGGAAGACATGAGAGCTATTTTAAAATTAGATTATCCTTAATGATTTCTATTATGTTTGGTTTCCTTTATAATGCTCAGGATTGGACTAATAGTTTCCAAGCTTGGCATAGTCGAAATTGTAAAAATATATTTCTTCTGAAATAAAATTTTGATTTTTATATTAAAAAAAAGCAATCATTAAACCAGCAATTCTTTATGGGTCGAGAGATATGAAGTCCCAATTTGAGATCCACCCACTAGGCTCTACTACTGAAGGGTTGAGTCTATCAAGCTTTCCATATGATTCATTACGAAACATTCGCTCTCCAAATGCATTTCCCTAGCCAATCTTTCCACCAAGCCCTTTCTCCTTGAGAATATCTTTAAGCTTGCTTTTGAAATTCACGAGAATGAGATCACTAGGAAAAAATTTAGCAAGTTGAGAGAGGCACCCACATTTGGCACTTTGTTCTTCAAAACGGGTTGCCTCAATGGGCCCCATTGCACATCGGCAATTTATGTACTTTTAAGGATAATTTTATCCTTCAATCTATCGGCATCTCTATTGGTCCACTTATTCCGTTCAAATACTCTTTAGATGCCCCTCGTCCTTCTTCTCGTGGAGGTATGCACGATAAGCGATCAAAGAGGATATAAACCGACTATAGATTTTGGTCATCATGTCTTCTCCGCAGCCTCTCAATTGCAATCTAAGTTTTTATTAATATTTGTAGGTGTATTTTATGGCTAGAGTTTTCCCACCATGGGTTTACCCCGGTGGTGTTCTCAATTATTAAATTGGTTTTGCTTTAGTCGTCTTCACTTTTCTGAACTTCCATTGTTCTTATCAACCCTAATATTCTTCTATTACAATTGGATGTACTTTCTAGTCAAGAAGCACTAAGGTAAATCCCATTAGATTCTCTTCTTACACCCAAGGTCAGTGAACCACTATGGGTAAATAAAACTAGTAATACATCCCAATCCTCGTGGCTAAAGTTGCCAAAAAGCAGAATTAAATGACCTTCAACATTGGATAAAAGTAGATCCATGATGGCTTGTATTTGTGCAAGACGACTATGTTACCTTGTAGCAGCACACAAAGATGGATGTAGTTTTGCTAACTTATCACCATTTGCATGCGAATCAATAGTGTCCAAAGGGTGATTAACACCACCATCATATGGAATAGGTTGAAAATCAGCAATCAACCAAAGTGATTACCTTTTGAAGAAAAAGAGTATACATATTTGATTAGGAAATATTAAATTTGTTTGCACGCTCCTTTCTTCTTTGAAACCCACTTTTCTTCTGCACGGTGTTTCAAAATCATTTCTAATGTGACTTGCTCTTTAGGTTTCTTATAGAAAACTCCACACAATAGTCTTAGCCCACAACAAGACTTTTGGCATGAGGAAAATTGTGCATATAATCTTCCTTTCTTGATAGTATAACTTAGTTCTATCTCAGATGGTTCAATAATGGTTAGTGATATCTTTGTTTGGATAGAGCTATATCTCTAAAATTCTTTATTGCAGCATAGTACCCCTCTGTATGCATCAACATATTGCTTGCACATATTCACCTCGATTTCCTTGCCACATGTTTTTACATTACTATTGTATATTTTTGCTAGAGTCCACGTACCTAACGTGTCAAGATTCCATTTCAACTCCTTTATACATATACGATCGAACCTATCATAGACTTTGAAAATTTACATGTGAACCACAAATGTTTACCATAATCAACTAACATGTCTGGAACAAAACCTCCCATTGACTTTCCGGCATGCCCTACAGATTACTTCCTCCTACTTTTTCATGCATTAGGTATCATGGCTATCTTCAGAGCTTTGAAGCTTTTCATTTCTTTAGATAATTGTTATTGTCTTGACCAGCTTGGTAAGTGTTTCTTCCATTTCAACGTTATTTGAATCATTCCTCCTGTAGCACTCCAATCAAGTGCTCACCACAACAATATAGGACCCATGTGGTTCAAAATAACATCAACATATCGAATTGTCATTGTTTCAGAACAATAAAAGAATGCATTTCTTCATGCCATAGAAAACATGGATGGAAGTCAACTAATTCTCGATGTACTGTTAATAATGCGGATAATGAGCCTAAATCACAGCATAAAGCATCAGACTGGAACCAAATATAAAGAGAAACACTCAGTCCACATACTTGAAGACTGTTCACAAGCCCTTGACAGCATAGAATCTCAAATAGCCAATTAACTTCTCAAGATTTTGGTTGCTTTGAGCTGTCACTGTCAGAGTATTTGCAGAACTACACTGTCTGACCTTCAAACTAATTTGATCAAAGTTTTACCTTCGCTCCTATTTGCATCACCATAACTTGAACTTACAAAAAAAAGTCCTTAACTGACAATCAATGTCCTTCTTCAGTTGTGAAAGAGAGGCATATTTCCCCATGTGTACATGTAAAATATAACATGGAATCTCCAAGGCCCTATAAACCTTTTTATCCTGCTTTTTGTAAATGAACCCAATGTGGATAAGAATCCTACAAAAAAGAATATTATACCACAACAATTCAATAAGGAATTTTTGCGGTCAACCAAAAAAGCATAAACATAAAAATATCATATCTACAAAAGGATTGGCCATCATACATTTGGGTCTAACAAAGTTCAGCAGCACAGATCACATAATAGCTAGGAAAGATGAATCTAATATACTATGATGAGAACAAAATGTGTATGGTGGGATCTCAAAGAGAGGCAAGCGTGTGAACCTCCAGAATGCTCGATCAATGGGTCTCGAGGCTTTCCAGATATGGTATGGGGGGGAGAGGCTTCCCTTTTCTCCATTTTGTTTCTTCCTGACCTGAAGATTTCGTCCAGTTTTGTTATTTTCCTGCTATGATCTTTTTAAGCCCCAATGCTTGGCTTCCTTACAAGCTGGTCTGAAGGCTTTCTCCAAGGGTGTGACCCCTTGACCTTTTGGGGTGGTTCCACTTTACACTTCATCTACAGCTAAGGCTGGGGTTCGGCATGAAGTAAAGAAGCTAGCACCCACAAGAAGACCGCCAAGATTAATGTGTCACAACCCATTTCCAACTGTTGAACAGAAAGACAATATTTATTAAATTAAACCAATTTAAACATATTTTGATTAGTTTTGATTAATTTTTATGACGTGATTTTGATTAGCGTTGATTATAACTGTTAAGTAGATTGGTTAAATATGAACAATTATTGGCATTTATTGTATCTTGTTTCATTATGATCAGTTCTTGATTATCATTGTTATCTATTTTTTCTGATTCGGACAAACTTCTGTTGCCCTCCAGAGATGGATGCGTGCCTACCCGTCACAGTGATGAGTTTTAGAGGGTAGAAGATTTGGACAAGTATTTTGTACTGCTGATTTAGTTGTGATTGCATGGTTTTGTACTTGTTCAGATTTTATGTGATCACTTCATCATGCACTGCATAGTAATCTGTTGTTTTATGTTGCTTGTTGTAGATGCTTCAGTTGTATGATTTCGACCTTGCTTGTTGGGGACACACAGTCTAAGTAGTGTTTGCTGGTACATGACCTATTTGCAGATTTCGGTAATGCTTTTCCAAGGACCTAGGTTGTCACTTGGCCCCCACTTTTCTTTCATAGGACCATATGACCTGAGAGCCATCTTTGGAATATGTTGTATACTTTAAGATCAAGTCCAAAAGATCTAAGACCTTAAGCTTGGACAAGTCAAATGCTTTATTAGACCTTTGGATGTATGAGCTATATAGACTGAGGGCATGGTGTTTTAAGTTTAGGTTATATATATATAGTGCTTGCGTTATTCGGGATTTATTTGAAAACTGTGGGATTTAAAAACTCTGTGGTTCCATTTTGACCACGAGTTATCATAGCCCGATTATGGAAAAAGAGTATCATTTCATATTTTGACTTTGGTTAGCTTGGCATCAAGGAAAATGAGACTACATTGAGGCTGTGATGGACAGCATGTTCAGTGGCCATTTTTTGGGGTATCAGTGCACAATCTGTGCTCAAGCAGTTTGGTGTTTTTAAGAAGACTTCTAGTTCTATGTCTATCATATCATGTTGGTCATCTTTTACTTGGTGTTGCAGTGATCTTAAGGGTTTTGTTGGCTATGCTGGCCACAAATCTGTTTATAGCATGGATTTGGAAAACACTTGGCTGGGTGCATGATAACAGAAAGTTGTACATAGTTTTGAAGAGTTTTGGTTTTCTGTGTGGCTAGCATCATTATGGTTTATGCCACAACCGCAAGAAAAAATATGGAGAACTCAACTGTGAGTTGCATGAGGTTTTGGGATGGGTATTTATCCACCCATCGACCTTTGATTTGGGGATCTTGCTGATTAAGGACGGAGGTTGTTGCAAAGTTTGAGAGGACAAAGAGCATTGATGTGTGTTGTGTACATGCTTGGCTGGTCTATTTCGATTCAGCACCCTTATCCAGGCAACCCTACCTTACATTTTTGTGGAAGAAATGTTTAAGTTTATTTCTATTTCCTAGGATTTATAAAACCTAGTCGGGGTATCTGAGATTACATTGAATCCTAATGATCTATTGCCTATGCTAAATGGCTATTAGATACTATAGTGCAGCTGTATGAGCTGTATTGTTAACCTAGTAGACTGTGTGTTCTTATGGGCCATTAAGGTAGGCTGTGAAAACTATGTTTGAATGTCATCAGTGTAGATGGTGGGAAAACGGTGTCTGTATAGCAATGAAGTTGGTTGTGAATATTGTGTTCGAGTAGTATGGTGGTGGTTGTAAATCTGTGTTATGCTTTTGGAGGACTTGATGACCTCGGCAAGCTTAGGCTTAGCCTGCACTCTAGTTAACTTGATTAATAAGTTAAGTTTGAGCTTACAAATCGAAGGCTTTATTGCTCGATTGGAGTTATGACTTATGAAATAAGACCTTTTTCTTGTTGCTTTTCTTCTTGAGCACAATAGCTTTAGACCATTCTCAGATGGACTGCATACTTGTACAGGTTTTGCATCGGTTTTTCATGGGGAATAGATAACACCCTTAGAAGTGCGGAATTTTTAGCAAACCTGTAGTTGACGGATAACTTGATGTCTAATATACTAAATAATAACCATGAGAAGTGAAGAAAACTGAACCATGAAAGGGTTCTTAGGCGTCACCTTGATGTGTTTGAATGTTTTTTTGAAGTCTTTGGCCGTGTTGTGTTTAGATGAAAGGCTTATGGTTTACAAGTTCAAGTCTTTTTACGATTCATAAACTCGCCATTTTTAGGAATGTTTGATGATTGTGTTTAAGGAATTGGTAAGTTTTAATATCTTAGCATCCCTCACTAGCTGGCTAGTCTATCATGCCGTTGTTTAATAGTTGGTAATTAAACAGTTACCATCCATGATTGAGATCTAATCTCATTGGGAACTTGTTATGTTGTATCTTATTTTATTAAAAGCTTGAGGTTGTGGCAAGCCATTTAGTGAGAGAATCCTCTCACTGAATGTATTACCACACCCTCAACAAACCTTAACTGTTTGGTTTGAATATAATGTTCTTTGAGAGACTTGGTCTGCAAGAAATTGGTCGTGGGTTTTGGTCGTGACAAGGCTTCTGATTTATATCTGACATATCTTTTTGCTTTGGATCTCAAAGAGGTACCCGTGAGTGCTACAGTGGGTCTGTTATCTTGTGTAAATCTAGGTCATGTGCCACCCATGCGGAAAGACACCTAAGAAAATTTATGGCTGTTTTCGGTTTGACTTGTAAGGGACTTGATGGGCGGTAGGAGAGCCACTGGGAGCTTTTTTCCCACTGCCTTTCCTAACACTGCAAACCTCTTTATTATGAGTTTAAAGAAGGATGGCAACTGTATATCTTTTCCTTTCATGATAAAGTGAGTAGTGTGCAAACCTTGAGTAAGTTTATCATAAGAAGGTAATTCTTGTTGATTTCATGTAGGAATGTATGAAGAATGATTTGGGACTAGGGATTGAAATCCTTGTTTAGCAATGTCTTAATTGTATCCCAATCACATCCGACAGTGATCTTTGAGGATGGGTGAGTTAGTTGAGGGTGCTTTTAATGCTAGCTACCTAAGAATTTAGGTGGGGTTAGTAGGTGTTGGTGGGGGCTTTGGTACCATTGACTCGCCCATCACCCACTAATCCTAAAGGATCATATAGACAGATATGAGCCTTGTTTCTGGGAATTGAGTAAATACCAGAATGCAGATAATTGCTTTAAGTTTAAACTGATCCATCTGAAGTATAGCAGGTCTATGGATGTTAAATGCTGAATATACATTTTGATATAAGATGGTCGATGTGATAGCTTTCACCTTAAGGAATAATAATTAAACTTGCTGTTGTAATCTTCGAATTATTGGTTTCAAAATCCAAGCTTGTCTTGAGATAGTTCAGTGGTTCTTATAAGCAGTTCTCTATGATGGTTTACACCTGTGAGGCTTAGTTAGGAGAACTACATGACCCTGATTCTGCATTGGCAGATATGTAGACAGCTCATTGAGAAGCTCATGTTTTCCTACTTGAAACTCCTAACTTCATTTCAACTTCTCCAGTTGAGAATAAGTGGGCAAACATGTTATTGTAGTCTGCAACAGGTTCTAAACCATGGATTAAACTGGTTAATTTTGCAGAATCAACCTTGTCCAGAAACTGTAGGGATGAATGAGAGACTGAGATAGACTAAGATGGTTGCACTAAATGAATATATGGAACTAGGAATACAGTAGGGGTGTACCTACGTTATCCTGTAGCTCAAGTATTTTGGAGCTAAGTTTTGGGGGTGTTGTGGTTGAAGTTTGAACACTAGAATCAAGTCTCTGGCCAAAGCATACATACAACTGCATTATACTGTTCCTATTCAATTGTGATGACTGGTTCTGTGGCTGACATTAGTTATATGTTGAGAGGTGATGATACTTCACCTGGAGCCGTGTCGGATTGACTACATGTTGATGGTGATAACACTGGTTGCACATGGTTCTACTTCTTACTTTCTTAATATTTATCTTCATTATTTCAGAATGCTGGAAATGCATTGGAATTTATGTTGTATGGGTTGTACCACTTCTGTAGAGTACACTTGTAGTTATTTTACTATTTTTGGAGACACCTGGTTGCATATCATGTAAAAGCTTGATTCGAATTATATTCGCTAAGTTTTGTAAGCAGATATTGCAACTATCTATGAGATAGTGAAAATGATTGAATTTCATCTGCATTCAGCCAGTGGGATTTGGCATGTAACCCGCATTGTTTTCTGAAATATGAAACAACTGTTATAGATATACCTGTCTATATTCATATATGCATTGGCTGTATTATGACAGCAGAATAAACAAGTTTGAGTGTGAGATTATGAGTGTACATACCAGCTTCAAATGAATGTTTGATATCTAATGCTTTCATTGTAACAGTTTGTTTTAGATGTACATGGACCTAGTGCTGTACCTGCAAGCATGATGGTTTGTTTGGATTAGGTTATCATTGATAAACTTGCATTCATGATGTTTTCATACATGTAACGTTGTAATTTTCCTTTCCAAAATTGCTACAAGTTGTCTTAATTGCAGATAGGTTTTCTGGTTAAGTTTGTTGTTTTAGTGGGGCCCAGGGAATTAACATGGAACGTTGATTCCCAAAATTAGTTGTGGAACCGGAACTATATGTCAAAAAATAAATTGCCACATTTTCAGGTATTAGACTAAGAGGTCACTACATAATGTAAAAGAATAAAAGGGGACTGCCAACAAAACCACTATCAAGACCATGCCACCAACTTCAAAACAATCCCAAGCTCGACACACCATCCATATTTCTCCATCTTGAAAACTTTACTGATGAATGGGGACAACCAACTGCAGTATGGTTGTGATGCAAATTTCAACTAAACTAATATAATGATCACAATATATGTAAGACTGAATAGAAAGATAATGACTTGGGAATGTAAATGCCACAAGATTCCAAAATACCAAGCTACCAAGAAAACATTATACTGCAACTAGGATTACTAGATACAAAGAAACTTCCAAGAAAGCCATCAAATAAAAGCCAAACATTAATATTTTGCCAGCCACTCACCAATAAACAAGCCAGTATTTTTATTTTGTGAGAGTTTTTACCATGTGGAGTATTTTAATGGCCAAGTCTCACTACGATGACAATTTTCCATCAGCAGTCATTTCTTCCATAACCTTTTACTCATACACATTGGTAGTAATCACAAGGCAAGGGGGACCCACAAAATACACAAACACCTCTAAGTGATGTTAGTACCAAAAAGAAGAATGATGCTAACACATCAACTTGGGGACATGCACCACAAACTTCATGATTCCAAATTGACAAAGTTTTTGGTGCATGTAACGCCTTATCAGCCATAGGCCCTGAAGCAGGGCAAGAAAGCCTCAACCAATTGGTTGCATGGTTCACTATCAATAACTCTTCAACCTCCTTTGGTCGATTGAGTGACTAAAGGCCCTAAAGGTTCCTTAGGAGAGGGAGAACCTCGTCTCCTCGTCCTATTGGACAAGTATCTAAAAGGTATTTGTCAAGCATGTGCTCTCCCATTGGTCAAGCCCTCAATCCATCCATCTATCCTTTATATAAATGATATGGCTTATATAACGTATATAATAAAAGGACGATGTGTAAAGATAGGGAGAAGACGCCAACAGGAGCATTTACGTGATCTTCATAATTACAAGTCACGGCTTATAAGATATTAGATGCATTAAAATCTTTGCCAATCCAAAAGCATAACTTTAGGGTTCAAGTTTATGAGTTGACTCGTGTTAGCATCATCCTTCTCTCTAGTGCTATCATTTAAAGTTGGTTAAGTGCTTTGAGCACCCCCTTGCCTTGCGATTATTACCAATGTATATGAGTGAAAAGCCGTGAAAGAAATCACTACTCGTGGAAAATTGTCATCAAAATGATGGCTTTAATATCCAAATACTCCACGTAGTGAAAAATCAGTCAAAAATAAAAGAACTAACTAATCCTACACCATGGAAGCTCCATTACTTATACAACAATGTGTTGGGTATGAAATACCCCACATTAATAAGTGGGATTCAAGGCTTGGCTTATAAGGCAATACTTGCACCCAAAGTTTAGTCAATCCGAAAGCATGACTTTGGGATGCAAATACCTGGGTTGATGTGTTAGTATTGTCCTCCTTTCAAATACTAGCATTTCTTAGATGTGCTTGTATGCTTTTGGGTCCCCTTTGCCTTGTGATTATTCCTAACGTAGATAAGTGAGAGGTCACGGAAGAAGTGACTACTCATGGAAAATAGTCATCGGAGTGATGACTTGAGCATTAAAATACTCCACATAGTAAGAAGTCACACAAAAAAATACTATGTTGCAGAAGCTCCAATTACTTACAAAACAATGCGTTAGGTATGGAATTGAGAGTAGAATATCCCACATTGAGTCAAGGTCAGCTTACAAGGCAATACATGCACAAAATATTTGTCAATCTGGAAGCATGACTTTTGGGGTGCAAGTCCACAGGTTAATGTGTTAGCATTGTCCTCTCTGTACTAACATTCCTTAGAGCTGCATGTGCACTTTGTGGGTCCCCTTGCCTTGTGATTATTAACAGTGCACATGAGTGAAAAGTCATATAAGAAATGACAGCTTGGCGAAAATAGTCATCGAATTAATGACTTGAGAGTTAAAATACTCCACGTAATGAAAAATCCCCCAATTAAAATACTAACTAATACTACACTATGAAAGCTCCAATTACTTACAATAAACAAGTTAGCATCAATCCAGAGCCACTGTGTAAGAAAGAAAACTTATCTCAATGTTTCGAGCCTAAATATTTGGCCCATCATCAAGAGAAAGACAACGTGCTGCAGAGCTAACGCAAAATTAGGGCTCTCTATAGAGATACATTTGAGATTGTCAGTTAAAACCCCTAATCCACAATAAATTATGACACCCACCCTCAATAATGATATTAATTACAAAGCATAAGAGGGCCCATTAAGTAACATATGCTGCCAATTAAATTATTCTACCCATCATCAAAAGTTGAAGTACAAAGCAAGGGGGTCTGCCTAAAACCCACACTCATTAGTTTCTAGTTTCTGCATGACCATAAACATAAGACAAAATTTGATGTTATTGGTTTCTGTGTGACCATAAACACGAGCATTAGAAGAAAAAAAGGAGGAAACATGGGCCAGTATCCTTCCTCCTATTTGTGAACTACAGTACATACATTTTTAGAAGGGTAAAATACATTAAATTCCTCTGAAATTCCTTAGTTGGAGACCTCGCTTGTTAATGATTTTATGGATACTCCCATTTGTTAAACACTTGCTTGTCATGTCCAGGCATGAGTGAGTTAAGGTACTTGGTAATTAATTGGCATTAAAACATGTCCACTGCTGTGTAATAGGTCATTGCACCTGCATTTGCGAGATAGAGTGGACTCTTAACTCTGCCTCTCCTAGAAGTAACATAATTATTTCTATAAAAAGAATCAGACAAATATATTTGCGACAAATGTGAAGTTCAATGAACATTAATCTCTACAATTTACAATGCATAGTAGACCATGTATATAAATATGTTTTGATATGCTTGCTGTTCTTTCCAAGCAGTTTCTCAAATATCAAGGAAAAGAAAAGAGATATATGTAGGAATTAATATTGCAGAGACACCTGAAGTTTATGAATGGCTTTTGCAACATGCCAAAGTGAACTTGTATCACCATCAACTTGACACTCCTGTCACCAACAACATACCACATTGTTAATATGTTATATATCTAAGAATGACAGATCCATATCTAATCATACCGAAAATACAAAATGAAAGTCGCATTGCATTGTACAAGGAGACCATCTAGGAATCTTACTTTGTATGCTAATTCAAGTTCGAAAGACAGGATATCTTCATCGACTGGTACTATGTATAATGGATACTCTACGATTTTGACCATTTCATGTACCTTCTCCTCTTCCAAAACCTGTGCATGCAATCCATTTGCATTTTTATTCAAATTTAGAAAGCCGTGATGTGCATAGGCTCTCTATAATTCAATGCATCAAGAAATATATTTCTTCAGATTTAGATTTCAATATTTGTTTTCTTTAATGAAGCAACTATTAAAGGGTTTTCCTAGAAAAGTATATACTTTCTTCAACTTTCCCAGATAAACAATGAAAGTTTTATCATATTAAAGCTCCAAGATATGGCATGCAAAACTAAAATGCTCCTAGCTAAGAAAGACTCTAAAGCATAAACGACCAAACTATATCAATAGTCTATGGATCAAAAACATCTTCAATGGAAGTGTGACTAGGATTTCCACTATGAGGAAAGCCTACCAAAACCGCCACATATTTTTATGACTACTAAATAAAATAAAGTTCCATATTTTAAAATGTCATTCTTGTGATTCTTTTTATTATTGTCAACTAACATTTATTTGTATCAAGCTTAGCCTTCCACAGCCAATGTAACTTACTAGTATTTGTTGATCGCATATTAAGTAGCCAATATTTTATCATTAGCAGGTGGGAAGGATGAAATGATCGGAATTATTTATTTCAATTAGAGATGTAATGATGCATTATCTTTGAAGGAATTTGTCAAAAGTTTGCTTTTCTCACTTTTGTGGGAATACTTTCCTGGTGAGGTTCTCTTCACAATGATCAGAGATGATTGGAAGGAGTTGTATTATCAATTTCAATTAGAGATGTAATGATGCAGTATCTTGGAAGGAATTTGTCAAAAGGTTTGCTTTTCTCACTTTTGTAGGAATACTTTCCTGGTGAGGTCCTCTTCATGGATGATTAGAGATGATTGCAAGGAATGTAATAGAGTAAGGCCGCTAACTATAAACTTACTCTAGAAGAAAAAATGCAAGGTGACTTTTCAGGAGGATAATTCGTTAAAAGTTCAACCATTTATTGGAGTTGGATACCATTAGATAGAATCTTGCTATGCATGTTATAGGAAGATAACTTTTGGAAGGATGTCAATTATTTGACCCTTGCCACAAAAGCAAAATTTTAACGTCAATGCTAGCAATTTCTTGCTGCAATAAGAATAATTTTAATGTGCAGCTGATGTAACTGCAGTATTTCTTTTTGGTGTGATATAATATGCATTTCTTACCAGAAAATGTATTTTATAACTTCAAAGCTCATTGCTTGACAACTGCCATTACATTATGGTGAGAAAAACATATTATTTATTAATCAAAGAGCGGATGATTGGACATGCCTATTTTTTCATAAATCCTTCATATGATGGACCCATGGCAATTAACTAACATGATAAACTAGGGGTATAGATATTGAAGAGGATGGCATATAAAGATGGGCTAAGATTGGTTTGGGGGAGTGGGATATAAAGGCATAGAATTGGTTAAGGAAGGGGCAAGTGGGTTAGCGTCTGGAGAGGAAATCACTAGAGGGTGTGAAGTTAATTGACTTACAAAATATTTCTTAACTGGTTATTTTATTGTGCTTATACTAAAATCAGGGATTCCATAAGTTTGAAGTGAAAATTTTCAAGATATGAATTTTCACCTATTCTAGGACTTTATTTATCATAACTAAACGATGATTGGACTCATCTTTTTAATTGCAGTAATATTGATTTTAAAGTATTTTCTTATGAGTTATATTACTGTGATTTCATAAAACAAAGTAATCCGCATGCAAACACAACTTTAATGGGGTCTTCTTGAGGATGCAAGTACTGGACATCACACTTTCCAAGTCCATTGTCCCGTGTTAACAGCAAGGCCCCTGGTGCCAAAATAGCTATCAATCATTTAATATAAGGAAATCTTACAATCAATCTTAACTAAATTAAGACAGCAAACAAAATAGAATTGGATTTTTGCAATAACACTGTCCTGCAAGAATAAAATTGAAAGTCAAAGAGCCTCACCTTCTCACAAACAACAGTGCGACGTGGAACAAAAATAACAGTGTATTCTCTTTGATGATTTTGCCTAACATCTTGCTGAATCTGTGAAGATATCAGTTTCATCAAATTAACTTGAGGCCGAACCAGGTACAGAACATTTTTACAGTCAGTCTGAATAGGGTTGGTTGATAGATGGCCCAGGTTTTCCACACCATGTTCCTGCATCCAGAAAAGTATATACTATCAGTTGGATGCCCAGTGGCATGGGTAAGCTTAACTGAATTAATATTCTTGAGTTGTAAAGGATAATAATAAAGGAAGCCAACTTTTCTATCATAAACCGCTGATATTATAACATATCGGGTAACCTATAATTAAGACTGCCAGTAAGATTACAACAAAGCAAGACAACGTATAAACTTAAAAGTCTCAGTCACGACTCACTCCCTATGATAATACTTGAAAAAAATCAAAAGAGGAAATTACTATCATCAGAAACTGGTTGAAATGAAATGAAATGAAAAAAATTTAATAACGTCCATGAGATCAAACAGTCTATGGGACCAAGAGCTGCAATAATGCTGACTTGTGCAAACCCAGCTACTTACAAGAAGATTCACACAAAAAAGTTGCAGTGGTACTCCACTTACAGCCACTATTATCATGATATTGGTTAATGGCAACTGTGACCAGAGATTACCACCTTGTCATATTCGCGATGAGGACCACATCCCCATCCATGCACACATATCTTCTGGTGTCTGTATTTCTGTATAATATAATTGTGCCTTATTCATTTACTACCGTGCCCTGATTTCAAATGGTGTCCCGACCTCATACATGTCCCCGCATCTTCAGGTAGCCATGGAGCTGTTAATGCTCCAACAGTCATGTCATCATCTTTTTGTCCATAACTGGTCCAGTTCTTATCAATTATTCAAGGCACAGGCGTGTTTGAACAAACACATTATGTGATAGGTACAAAGTGCCAAGAAAGTCGTTATGTTGCAAGTGACGTCAATTTAAATGGATCGTAGCATAATTTACCGAGATTGTGTCAACAAGCATATATGATCAACAATAAGCCTAAAAAAATTAGATCATTCAAATGTGATATAAATTTTTCCTTCCTAAGTATCATTCATACTAAGGCATATAGTTTTCACTTTTCATTGAAGGCATTCTGCATTATTGATATGAACAGAAAATCCTTCGAGGATGTGAAATAAAAAATTTGCCACCAATTTTTTTCCCATCACCAGGTAGAGGAACTCCATACACGTGATGCCTAACTCTACAATACATTTCTTATTGCAATGGAGGCATGCAAGACAAAGCAAATGTGCTTTGTCAATTTCCTTGGGATATAAAGTTTTCGCAATATCTTCAGATTATATACTTCTACCACCCAAGAAAAATGACAAGAATGAATAACAAGCATAAGTTTTAGGACTTGTATTAAAAGCCATATATTAGTCTTAGAATAAGTTAACTACAAATATTAGAATAAAAATGAACAGAATATCAATAAAGTATACCATGCAGAGCTATCTAACACGCAAATGACTAAGTCCTTGGCCAACCATAGGTTTTGTACTGTTCTTGAAAACTCTTACGTCTAAGTTGGCATTCATGCCTTCATTGCAGCAGATTTTTGTTTTTCCCATCTGCTTTCTACGGGATTTTTTTAAAATCAATTAAAATTTTATCTGGATGTTTGGATGTTTTTTCTAGAGTTGTCAACATTTTTCTCCTTGGGTTTTGAATGGTCTAGCTCTCTCCAAACTATGAGATTTTCATTTTAAGGAAGGAAAGAGAATGTTGGGATTGCAAGGGAGGAGTAGTAGTGCCAGTGGTGTGATCAGAGAGACCACAACAGCAATGAGTGCCCCAACCACAAGCCAATGTGAATGAACTATGCAGGTAAAAATTCAAGTTTGCCTAATTTTCAAACAAGGAGTCAAGATAAGAAAGTAGAGCATTCCGACCGTACCACAAAAAATGACTTGAGTAAAGGAAGCTCAACAGGCCATTCGGAAGGTATAGTCAGCTGAAGCACAAAAGAGAGACTCGAAGGGTGCTTTAGGGCATTAAAAATTTTGGGAAGAGAAGGCTGTTCCTAATCAAGTTTGAAAGAAAAGAAAGTAAAGATTGCAAAGCCTGGAGCTGAAGGTTTCAGAGTGAACTCTTTAAAAGAGGTGTTCAGAATGAAGATGTTGAAACCAAAATTGTGTGGAAATTGGAATTGCTAGTAAGATAGATAACACTCATAGCATGTGCACGAATCCAGCACTTTATCGATTGTCCTAGCAGAATCCCTTGAATGCACAACCAATCTCTTTACCCTCCTTAACTTGAGCTACAAAAAAATCTTTCACCTTCACAATCACAATCAACCTCTTCCTAATCATGTTAAGTATTTCAAGTCAGAAAAAGACTTTGAAAAAATGAGAACTGAATCTGGATTTTGAATCTCATTTATAACAGAACATCTACTCATGTTGTTTGGGTTTTCATTAGATAAGGAAATTCAAACCCGACTTCTATCAAACAAATTATATCAAACATTGCTGTTCAAATTAACGTCAAAGTTTCATTTGAGAAAGGAATTCAAATAACATGAGTCGTTAGATCTCAGTATTGTTCATGATACAACAAATGATCATAATCACAAAAATAACAATGTAGATAGTTTTTAAAATGCAACAAATGTTGATTGTCTTATAAAAGTTCTACAATGTGTTTAAGTTTTAATAAATGTGGTGTTTTGGTTCAGTCATTATGTTAAAGGAATAATGATATTGTTAATTGCGAACAAGACATACCTGAGATAATCTTATCAGCATCATTATTACGATGAAAGTATTCAACCTCAATAACAGAGTTCCAAAAATATTTAATAATCTAGATTCAAGCTTATAGATGATACTCAAAGGTTCCAAGTCAACAGTATTCAAAACAACGAAATTCAACTTTTGGCTTACAACAATACACAGTGCTTATCAAGATTGATAGTGAATATATCAATCCAGATTCAATGTGCTGTTATTCTGAAAGTTTACCAAGATCTTATCACCTATCTTCTACATGTGCTTCGAAGATAGAGACTTTCCAACAAGGGAGGACATGCTATAAATCTGATTGACACTCTTACTTATCAAGAACTGTTGCTTATAGACACTTACTTATGTTATGTCTCCTATTTATATTCACCGTCCTCTCTCTCCTGCCTGTTCACATGTCAATCTTTTATTCCTCCTATCTGAATGTGTAAATACTTGCATATTTTCCATGAGTATGCCAAGTAAGTATACTGCAGTTGACCTCTGGGAACAGTGAGGTTGGGTATCTAATTCTTCTCAATATTGCTTTGGCAGCCCTGGCTGCGGCAAGCAAGAGTTACCAAGAATTCGAGATGCAACATCCTAACTATAAAACAAGGAAAAAAATCCATAAATATACAGACAGATGTGGTGAGCGAAGGATTGGCTTCATCAAGTTCCTCAAATGATGAGATGTTATGAACCTTTTTATTCTATGCAAATAATAATTGTTAGGTAGTGCACCCAGCCCACCTTTTATGTAACTAGGCTCTTTTTCGGTAGTGGGACCACAAACCCACCTATCTTGGTCAATGTGTACGGGTTCAATGTATCTCGGTTGTTAAGATTTGATAGGTGTGTAAAAACTTAAAAAATAATTGTCCAGCATTCATAAAGTAACATATCATAAAGAAACGCTATCCATATAGGCCATCAGGCCCTAAAAGTGTCATTGTGTTATTATGTCTTGATAGAAGCTGTGCACACGTTTCTGCAACTGTGTTTTGGGCCAAGGGTAACATTCATACTGCCATAATTTGGACCTGAATCCCTGTCCCTACAGTATCAAGAAAGTTCTATTCTCCCATATGTAATGTTCAAATATTTTCAGTCATATTAAGTTTTGTTCTGTGTTCTGAGTTCCAGTTCAGGTTTTGCAACAGCTTTTCAGTTTATTTTCTAGCACTTGCAGATTTCAGTTTTAAGAAGTTTCAAATTTATTGCTCCCAGCAGTTTCAGAAACGGTTATACACCATACTCAGATTTTGGTTTGTGCTCTCGGCATTTTCAAATTTAAGACCTTACACAGTATTTTCCAGCGATTCCATTTTAGATTCTCAAGAAGATTCAGATTCCATTTTCTGTCCGGTTTCAGTTCCAGGTTTTTGTATGGTTTGCACAAATGACACCAGGATTTGTGTCGGGAACATAACATGAGAACTGCCAAAAGCAGTCATCAAGCTTAAGGAGGAGGAACGCCCAACACTAGTGGAATCTGGATGGAGTAATAATGTTCCAAAATTGCATTGATGATGCACGTGGATTAGAAAATGGGCTCTATTATTGGAAAAAACAAGAGTAGGAACAATTTCATGGCAAGAAATCCTATTATTCAATCGATGAGAAATTTTGTGAGCAGACAGAAAGTAGGAAAAGAAGTAAGTGTGAAAACTCTAGGGAGAAATGTTGCTTCCTCTGTGAGCTAAATAGTCACCCGCTTAGATAATTTGGACAGGAGACAGACAGTCTAACAGAACACCCGCTACAAGAATTGACACACGCAGCATACCACTTTGTTGTATGGGAAGTCTAGTAAGGCCCACAAAGGAAATTTGTAAGATAGATGTACTGCCATTCTGGGTACAAATTGCTTGGTGAGGCTTTCAAACAAATGCTACTGAAGGCAATTTTTTAGTGTGCACGGTCTCATTCATTGCAAATAGGCTGCTAGTTGAACAGTCTAATTTATTTTCTGACAGTCTGCTAGTTGAGACAGTCAAATTCCTTGCAAACAGTAATGTGCAGATGGCCAGATATCGCACTACAAACATCTTGTATGGGCAGCCATACGTGTTGTACACAATCTGGTTGAGGAAAATCATACGTATTAGTCTTGGACAAAAACTTGTAAACACAGATGGATCCAGAAGAATATTATGTAATCTTGTGCATGCAGTTTGGACAATACTGCCAAAGGAGGAATATAGACGATGAACAATCAACTCACACAAGACCAGCTAACAAACAGTCACATGAGAGCAAATGGTAAAGGGAGACGGCAAATGGCCTGCCTCCCAGCAATCCAATGAATCGATCAAACACAGCTATTTGTTAGAATTGGGGATTCTTCTGTCAGAATTAAAAGATTGGACTCAGAGACATCATCTATGTTTTCAGTGGCTTTAGTAAAGAGGCACAAGTAAAGATAAGATTAAACTTGATGGTCACTATAAATTGTGATTGGACAATTTCCTATGGCATTTCAAAATACTTTTGCATCAAAGATGGTTAGTGGGTCTAAAGTTCCAAAGTGAAGAAGCCTGAGAAGCTGAAGCAGAATTATTGGAGTTATGCAGCTTGTGGGGTAGTGCAGCACAAGATGATAAGCCCTAAAATGAGAAAATGGTGGTCAGAATTCGTGAAGAAAAGGAACTAAAGTAGAACTTGATCAAGGAAAAGGTGCTGCAGTTCATGGCAATGCCTACTTTTCTAAAGAACACGATATGTCGCAAGAAGCTTTAAGAGGTTACAACAGAGAAGATGTTGTTTAGAGGAGAAATCATTACCAATAGATATTAAGTGATTTTTTTGCTTGCAATCTATTTACAATCATGTGGGTAGAGCATAATATACTGCATTTTTTGAGTTTGTGTTATTCAATTATTTCCTGAATCTATTCCAATGATGTCCTCGGCATTCAATTGCAGATTTTTATTTGCTTCTGAGTTCCATTTCAATCTCAGATTTATTTAACCATGCAGCCAGCAAAATTTCCTTCTTTGTCCCTGTCAATTCTAATGATTTTGCATGCTTGCATTAGTGTTATCGATTCAAATATTTCATAGTACAAGCCTTCCACATAAAGGAACAACATGTTGTTTGCAGTAGTATTAATCTGCTAATAGTATCACCATGCAGTGGTTACAAGTACTAACTGCAAATTTTTGTTGTCAGTAAAGAGAACTTCAGGAGGGGGCCCATCAAGGGAGACACAACGACAATCTTCTGCTGCACATGACAGTGCAAAACATGACTACTTCAAAAGAACAAAATCGAAATCATTTCCAAAAACTCAGAGTAGCTAGTGTTTAGGAGCGAAACCTTCAGTGGCCGCAGGAGAGGAGGGGCTGAAAGTTTTTGTCATCTGAATGGGAGATTTATTGCCAAGTGGCAACCTCTAAAAACAGTCAGAATTTCAAGAGGCTTCAAGTCGCTACTTTCTGCATTTGTAACTTAAAGTATACACAGATCAACTTAACCATCGGAGAAACAACTATTTTGAACTAAGCCCAAACTATTTTAACATAACAGAAATTTTTATCAAACTGCAGTGTGAAATTTCAAGTTAAAGAATCCTATTGCTGATTGGACTCAGTCCGCTTAACCTTCCGGCAGAAAATGGCCTTTAGGAAATAATGTGAAATTAAAAACCTCATTTTGGGTGAATTCACTGAATAGCTACAAACAAAACAAAATCACACTAAAGCATCCCTCTCTTACCTTCAAAAGCGAAGTTTGAACAATCAAAGCAAGTGACCCGCTCAGTTTTGGATCCAAACAAAGCATCTTCTTCCCCCGTATCTGCAATTGTAAAAATTACTACAGCTTAAAATCAAAATAACAAAAGAAATGTAAAAGTTACTTTGCGTTGTAGATTCTAAAGGCGAATCCTTGTTAACAGTAAAGTATAGAAAAACAAATAAATAAAAATTAAACCATCTGGAAGACCTGCAAATTAGCTGTATTTTCCACCATTATTTCTGGAATTTAGCATAATATTTTTATTTTAACTAAGAAAATCATTCAGCATAACGCCTGACGTAAATAGAATTTAATTGAGTTGGTTAATATAAAGCAAAACACTTGACTAAGCCTGAAAACATCAGCCCACCCAAAATTGTTTTGAAAACGAATTTACTCACCGTGTTCAGAATGTTAACAAGCTCCTTTCTAGATTGATCCCTAACAAACCAAAACACATGATAAGAAAAAATACAAAAAGAAAAACATTAGAAAAAAGCTGATCAAACAAGAGATTTGTGAAGTGGAAATTGCATCCAAAATAGAGTATTTACCTGAAAGACGAGAGATTAATAGGGGCATTGTCCAAATTCGGAATCTGCGCCATTTTTTCTGTCTCAAAACCCTGGCAAACTGTGTATATTGGCTGATTTGCAGCCAAAATCACTACAGTCCGGTTAATCAATTGAAATTCTCTGTTTGCTAAAATAATATGTTGTTTCACACGTACAAATATAAATTGCACAGGATTACAGATTATCGATTATCTGGCTTGAATTGGACACGATTTTTCAAGCTGAGAAATCAGCTCCGTTGTGAAAAAGAAACGCGCCAGAGGTTGCACAGAACTTTTGAAGCCACTTTTGTTAGCGAAGGACACAACTCGCTTAGGTACAGTTATTTGTCTGAACAAAATAATTATATCGTGATAGAAAGATCAGATTATGCAAAGCGGTCTTCTCTGCTAAAACTTATTTGATGAAAGATGTTGCATTTATTAATTAAAACAATATGAGAAATTAAAGTGTCAAAATTGGGACCGTGAGGCCCCTCGGTACCAAACATAACACAGTAACAATTATAGTACTAGCAATTGCACATGAGTTGCAACTTATGTCGGTGAGGATAATGTTATTAAGTTTGTTGGAGGTGTAATTTGTTGTAAAATATATTCTATGATCTATGATAGATGTTTGAGCGAAGAACATAAGTTGCATTCTGTTAAACAGATTCATGTGCCTTTATGTAAGGTTCCACATTTTGCATACATGTCTACCAAAACATTTGCAACTACATCTAACAAAATTCCTCTATATTTTATGTTTTGATGGTTGTCCATACCCTGTTCGAGAGCTCTTATGTTGGCACAGTTGGGAGTACGCTGGCAAATTTAAATTGATCGGGTTGGAGGCCTGTTTGTTGCATACAGTGAAACAAGGCGAGGAGTATGTTGGCAAATGTAAACAAGAAACCACGTCTTTGTACCTCAAAGAAGTGCAAACAACTTGTTGTAGAAGGCCCAGACAAATATGTAAAGCGGGAGTAGAAGCGGCTAGATAAGAACAGAAAGATGGAGGCCTCATTTATAGGAAGTGTGGAGATGCTCTTCTCGCTACAACATCTTGGGTATCATCGACAGGTGTCTGAATCTCTTCTACCCACCAAACAAAGAGATGATTCCCACAAGTGTGTGGATAATTTGCAGAGCACCTTGCTTAGCCATGAAATACACATTCCCCAACCTAACGACACATGTAACCTCGTGGTGTGTTTTCGAGGACTCGATTGCACCAAATTAGACCTCTTATGTGCCTATAGGCCTTGATATCACCGATCCCTCACCATGTGACTGCCTCGCCCTTCGTCCTTGCTCTTTAGGATAGTTGCAAAACACCTACTTATTCTAGGTGTTCTAACTGTTGAAAATTAGTAAACTTAACTGATTACTAGGTTTTTGTTAATAGGTTAATGAAATGGCAGAGGTGAACGAAAGATCAAACAAAACGAGCAGGATTTATAGTCGGGATTGCGAGCTCATGGGGCTAATGTGGTTATTAGCTAAGAACAAAACGATCTACATTCCCACTATTTTGGCAATTTTCCAGGCCTTAATGTACAACGGTCTTCTGCCCCATGTGACCACGTGTAACGACGATCGGCGAAAAATGCCCCTCCCGTGGATTCCTCCCAGTTAGACGTGTCTGCAACGAGTTATAACAAGCCCAAGGCATCTTTCTTCTTTGTTGCTTTACCACCGAGCCATGACATTACCGAGCTCTCCTTCACGGCGTAGGTCAGGGAAGTAAGGCTATGTGAGGACAAGACCGACATCACCATATCCACCTCTGCTTGGAATTCCAACATCGTGGTATCCTTCCCACGCCTTAACTATGGACAGGAGTTTGTCGTGACCATTTGGACTTGCGACTATGGAACACCCTCCTCAATGTTGCTCAAAACTCCTACCTCGCCAAGTTCATAGATTTCACCCATGATGGTCTCATGTCGGCCACTCCCAAAAGCAAGGGCACGAGAGAATGGCCATTGCCAATTGCATAATATCATTTAAAGGATGTCAAGTCAAGATGAATATCTAGAATAGTAAATATCTAGGACTTTAGAAAAATATCTAAAATTCAGTAACATGCAAAGTTAAGACATCAAACATTAGAGTCATCGAAATTTGACACTTTCCGGCAAGAGCATCTTGAAAGATGGACGTCTACCGATGAATATCCTTGTATGTTGATTTATTCCAACTACCGAAAAATACAAGAGTAGATATGAGCTACATGAATGGCTAAAGAAGAACCAATTCTAATTGTTTGTATCGAAATTTCTAAATTTATAAGTGTATGAAAAATTGATTAGTATTCTAAATAACTGAGAGAAGGGGGAAAGAAGACCAAAGAGGGTTATTTTTGGGTTGAAACCAATGGGAAATAGTTTAGGAAGTGAGACTTCGTGAAGATTGAACCATAACTAAGAGGAGGAATGGAAATGCCGAAAACGTGTGGAACAATTTAAAGAGCAAGGAAAATGAGGCATTTAGATATAGAAACATTGAGTTTAGATAATGTTTGACCAACTAGGAGTTTTATATGAAGTGTATACTAGCCTAATAATTGACATTTAGCTTGAGATGACTATCAAATATTACAAACATATGATGCCAATGAGAGCCAAGGAATAACATTGACCATTTAACATTAAAATATTTTTTTCAAAGGAGGTGGAGGTTGTAAGAGCTGATATAATGTCTTGGTGGAGGTTATAACCATTGGTTTGGCCAATGCCAATAAAAATGCTTAGGATTTATTGCTAAAATTTTTGAGGATGTCGGAAAGAAATTATAATATGTTGTTATTTATCCTCTATTTTTTGGCCTAAATCTTGATAAACTACAAGAATTGATAGACAAAATTGTAGGTGAAGAGACCACTTGACCAAGTCACCCTTTTATTATTGTTTCCCCATCCCCCTCGTTGAACTATTTACCCTTTTTCATCACTTCCCAATGAATGGTTGATTGGGAGTCCGAACAGTGGCGTAGCTAGTTAAGGGCTTTGGGTTTGTCTCATATATGTCCCAATGTCAATTCT
This sequence comes from Taxus wallichiana var. yunnanensis, assembly GCA_018340775.1. Lineage (NCBI taxonomy): Eukaryota > Viridiplantae > Streptophyta > Pinopsida > Cupressales > Taxaceae > Taxus > Taxus wallichiana. Next base: position 539,334,940 of record CM031242.1, on the reverse strand, counting down.
CTCCTCCTAGAATTACAGGCGGTTGGTTGGTTCGGGCCCGCTCATCGCCCGAGGGAGGATAGTGGTAACGGTTCGTGATGGTTGGATGTCGGTCACAATAGACTCGTTAGCAAAAGAAGGTGGGCATATGTTCGATGATGTGTTGTATATTCAAAAATAGTTTTGTTACTAGTTAATTACGAATAACAAGTGTGACCTAATGGCCAAGGAGTGCTAAATTGAGTGATATGGATGTAGAAATTAGTCATTTAACCATACAATAATTAATGAGATGTGATAAATGGCAAGGATAATTTCCAAATTCCATTGGTCCAAATTTAGTGTACTACATTTTACCCTCATTCAATTCATGAATTGAAAATTGCTTGATTAAAATAAAATAACTTGGAACACAAACCTCCCATAAGGATAAGGCTGCACGAGACTAAAATGTGTTTGTTCCCTTCTCCTTTGTATTTTTCCATACATGTGAACCTTTGTGCCACATGTAGAAACGTGTATTAATGTCTAATCAATATGCTTACATAAAATCAATAAATAACATAAATTAAAAGTAAATGCATGAAACGTGTACTGTGTATGCCCTTAGTGTCATATGTAAAGAATCTAAATTTCAAATGTAATAGAAATATAGAAATTTAGCTCATTATGTGAAGATATCTCTAGAAATGAGGCATGTTAAATGAATCTGTCTCTAGCAATTTAACCTATAATGTGAAGTCAATTTGTATGTAAGCATGTAAATGTCGTAATGTGTAGTATATGGAACAAATATGTGTTCATCATCATATAGTGTCATCTCGAAGCATTGATTCATGATTGACATAAAATGTGTTATAAAAATCCCACAGTATGCCCCCTTTTGAGATGAGGGATGTTGCAAAAGATCGCTTAACTCAAAATAGAATATGATCATCATGAAGAATTATACGAGCATTAACATTAATGATATAAACCATATGTATTGTATCAACTAACATGGTACGATGTGTATAATTCGTAATATATAAGCATTTAAGAACAAGTAATGTGTATAATTCATAATATATAAGCATTTAAGCACGAGTAATGTGTAAGATTCATAAGATATAATTATTGTAAGCACAAGATTCTATGTGTTATCAAAAGTATGAAACATGTGATGAGAATGTTCTAGAAATAATTGACAAGATAATATAGCGAATGATAGGATGAGAAGTATGATCAAAACACATGACTTGATGCCTAATGAATCCATAGTGACCGAAGACATGACATGATGCAACATGAAATGAAAATCCCATTATAAAGAGGCATTACTAAGAAGACATGACATACTTGACTAATGTTATTAGTGTTAGTAATTAACTTGTGCATGTAAAACCAAGTATGTAACAAGTAGTGCTATAAAGCTAACTATGTAGTAGTGATAGAAAGATAACTATCATCAAAGGTATGAAACATGTGATGAGAGTGTTCTAGCAATATTCAACAAGATAGTATAGCAAAGACAGGATGAGAAGTATGATTACAACACATGATCCAATGCCTAATGGATCTAAAATGACGTAAAACATGACATACACAACATGACATGAAAATCCCATCATAAATAGGAATAATTGATAAGACATGACATACTTGACTAATGGTAGTCTAGTGTTAGTAGTTAGCATGTGCGTGCAAAAATCAAGTATGCAACAAGTATTGATATAAACTTAACTATGTAAGAGGCAATGATATAATCATGAAAATAAAGAAAATAATGGGTTTGAAACCATGTTTAATAAACAACGAGATAATCAATGTGTAGTCATTAGTGAAAGAAGAATCATATAGCAAGCAATTTCATGATCATGAAGTATAACAACCAATGGGCCTAAGGCAAGGATGTAGCAATATGAAGTAAGCAATGACATAATACCAAAGTATATAAATAATCTCCCAAAACAATTTGTAAGAAACTATAATCTATCTATTAAGATGTCAAGATCCAATGTGTAAGAAACAATGTTAACAAGGAATAATTGTAATGTAAATAAACTATAGGGCCTAAACCTAGAATTTTAATAAACCAATGTGTGTTAATCTAGTGTGTCAATAATCCATGTGTGTTAATCAATGTGTGCAATATGTAGTTTTGACTAAAGTAATGTATGTTGTAATGATGTACTTCTAATGGTAACAACACAAGCAAGTTAAGCAATACATCATGGGGTGTTTGATCCTTCCAAAAGATATAACAAGTAATGTGATATAAGATGTTTGTTTTGTTTTGAGGATATCATAAATAATGCATCGTAGGAAGAAAGGGGATGGTAAGCACCCGATGTGAATGAGCATAGTGAAAATAAATAATGGAAATAATGCATAGACATTTATAATAAATGAGCAAATAAAGCATAAAGCACGCAAGTGTATAAAGAAAACACAATATAAATAACATGAGTGTACGAGATAAAACACAACATAAAGCATACAAACACGGATAAAATGGAGCATTTACCATTAAAGTGCATGGAGCAATCAAAGAATATAACATCACAACTTAAGCAAGTTTCTAAAGTAATTCAAGCATACAATATCACATAGTAATCACACAAGTCCATGAGCATTCAATACAATCAATTTTATACAACAATTAAGGAGTATGGAACACAAGTACACATAACAATAAAATAAATCAATGTCATACACCAATCAAAGCATGTAACACATAGTTGCTGAAGTACAATTAAAGCAATCAAAGTTAAACAATGATCAAAGCATGCAACACATATGTGCACGAGAAATCACCACCGAAATGTATGGAGTAGTCAAAGAAATCAATTTTAATAAGTAATCAAATTATAGAGCACTCAAAACAATAAATTTCCTAAAACAATTAACATTATAAACAATCAATGGTAGCCAAAATAAGAGCTTAGGGCCAATAGTAGTGAAATAGTACAAATAGTGTAAGTGTCAAGGTAGTATAGAGTGCTAAATCTGAATGATCATAAGACTCAAAGCTAAGAAAGGGACAAGCATGTCACATGTAGGTCCTAATATTGTCTTTCCATGATATTACAATGTTTTTGTACTTTTAGAATATGAACCACGAAAGGTAGATACGATGCACTAATATCCATCTAGCTAAAATGGTGAAAAAGGAAAGGTGGGGTATTGGGGAAGTATTCTTCCCAAAAAATCACATTGGACCTATGAAATGTAGTACATCATTGATAAAAACCTAATTAATAACTAGGAAAGAAAATTTGAATCAATCAATAGTGATTTTAAAGTGTTTGTTCCCAATGTGATAGTTGTAAGAAGCCAACTAACGATCATGTCTAATGGGTGTCCCGTATCCATTGGTGCATATGTGAAGAATGTAAAGTGTTCATGCTCACTAATGTGTAATGACCTCATGCATTGATGTTATATATGTTTTTATAATGATACTTCATATTAACATCCTTGGTCGTATAATGTCAATCCATGTCCAAGTCACCGACATTAATAGTAATCACGAGCTCTTGGTGTGAATGATAGTGCATCAATGTCTTGTGAGGGTCACACCCACACGCTTATTGTTAAACTATTGTGTGTCACACATGGTTAGGTAACACACAACATATTCAAGGAGAATTAGGATTCATTACGTGCTTATGTTAATACTCTATCATGGAGTGTCATGGATATATGTATAGGAATATGAGCTAAACTTGGTGTAATATGTTGCGAAGCATGGTGTCTCGTTACGAGACAACATTGATATAGTAGGAATTGAAGTAGGTTTCAAAGTATATTAAATTTGGTACTCATACAATATTTAAGGAATAGTCATCATCATGTGGTTATGTATGAACTTCAAGCATTTATGTGTTCTCGATGGAATGGCCCACATATCATGGATCCAAGGGCACCCGAGTAGTATATTGATAATTTCGTTAGAAGGAACTACAATGAACTAAGTGACCATCCTCATTGGTAGTATAAGTGACCATGTCGAGCCCTAAACGTCTTTTTCCAAACCCTAGCTCAATTTTGGTGAGTTATCTCTCTACTAATGGTGGCATTGGCTACGACGATTCGCATGGGCTCTCTACTACGGTTGGGGTTTGCTCCTCCTACTATTGTCTATAGTGTTGCTCTTAACAATCTTGCAACGGTGGCTACATTCAGGGGCTTTGTTGGGTAGGGGTGGTTCACCTGTTGCGGCTATTATTCAAGCCCCTCGGGCTCCTCCTCTCCATAGTGGTATTGGCCTCTCAAATGGCAACAAGGGGCCTATGTTACCTCTGTTGTTCCATTCGAAAAGGTGGGCTCTGATTTAGTTTCTAGGAAGCGATCTTATGTTGTGGCTTCTACTCCTTCATTTTCTAAACCTCTCTCTACAGCCAAATCTACACCTCTGGTCACTCTTGGGGAGTCAGTGCTTGAGACTGAATATTTCTTCTCCTCAAATGGTATAATATGCAACGTCGGTGAACTCTGGTCTGGTCTTCCACTCCTTCACTCATGGATTACTTTGAACTGACGTCCTCTTGTTTTAGGTAGGATAGACATTTACCCCTATGCAAGAGGTTTTTTTATTGTAGCTTTTAGCTTAGATGGGGATAGGGAAATCATTCTCTCTAAGATCTGGGAACTACAAAATCATCACTTGTTGATGAAACCATGGTTCCCGACTTTCAATCCACTCACAACCTTTTTCAATGTTAAACTAGTCTAGATTCATTTACCCCATCTATCGTTGCAGTTTTGGGGAGAGTAAAATTTAACTACTATTGGAAATGCTTTGGGTAATTTTTTATCCATTGATTCCAATATAGAATCCTACACTCACACTACTTTCACACGGGTATTGGTAGATTTGGATACTTTGCTTGATCTACCTACTTCTATTGACCTCAAAGTGTTGGATAGGGTTTGGTCACACCCTTGATTACGAAGGATTGCCCTTCAAATGTAGAAAATGTTTCAACCTAGGACATCTCACTTCAGATTGTCAGATGGTAAAGCAGAAATCTAAAAAGGAAAATATTTCTTGGTGGAAGGACTCTCATCAAGATATTTTATTTATTGATGTGGAATTTGAGTCGATTCTTGATCGATACAAAGGTTTTGATAATGAGTCAATTCCAAACTCACCGTTGCACCTTCAGTGGAGGAGGTTGGAGTAGTTAAGGTGGATCGGATGCCGATGTTGATTCTAGATGTTGTTGTTATTTGCGTTGTTACTAGTTTCACTAATGAGAAGCTAATTGTTGAAATTTTGGCTTCCTTTGAGATTCAACCTCCAGCTCACTCAAACGAAAACACAGATTCTAACAGAGTAATGAATGGACAGTCGTTAAAAGAAAAAAGAATGCCTTTTTATGCATCTAAGATCCCATGTAAGGGATTTTAAAAGGTAATATGGTTTCAGTGGCAGTAATGGGTGTTACAGTCTTTATGTTTTTCTTTCTTGTTGTTTTTACCTTTGTCAGACGTTCCCCTTTGATGTTGGGGGCTTCCTCTCTGTTACGCTTTAATGTTTTATCCAACCTTGAGGGCTTGTTGTACAAGGATGCAAGTCCTTTCAAAACCCCCAACTTTTACCAATTTCCAAAAAAACCAAGTGGCCATCCTTTATGTCTAATATGTACAAGTAAAAAATATTCCCCCAAGAGGGTTTTTTCAAAGTGTACATCAAATCCTCGAATGGTCTTCATGATACCTATGAGATCTTGTGTGGTATATCCAAGAGATGTAAGAAGTGTCTTTATGCAAAGTTTTTTATTAGATCCACTATCTATCATAACACTTTGAATTGGTTGCAAAACACTATAGGTGTAAATGAATATAGGTCCAAATTTTCGTTTGGAGGAATATCTAAATTGGAAAAGGTAATAGCTAGTGTAACTGATTGTGTAACATGTGTGATACTAATAATACTATCAACCAAATGGACTTAGTCATATAGGTCAAGATAAGAGACACTAAATGATAAGTCATATGAACTTCATCACTTTGTTTGTTTCAACATGATCAAGTAATGTTTAGTAGTTTGAGAAACATCATGTTGGAGGTAATTTAAGATCTTGTAGAGAAATAGTGTTGTTATTGAGAAGCTCTTGTATTTTCTTGCATAGTCCAAACATCTATTCATAGAGTGTCCATAACATTGGTGATAATTACGAGACAAGTGTGCATAAAACTTATGTCCTTATTGCTTTGCTATATCAATGATAGTAGGTGATGGTAGTTGGATTAGATTACACTTAAGTAGTTTTGTAAGATAGTGCGAGGAGGCTATGACAACTAGGTATATCATTGTGTAAGAGTGGTTCTAAGAGTTATTATAGGATTGGCTTATGCGAACATTCACGATTTCAATTTGTTTGGTATTATTCGGATTGCATTTGTATAAGGGATTTTTCTGATATTTTTTTGTTATTATATGACTATAGGTATCATCATGCATATAGTCCAATGAAGAGTCCATGAAGATTTGAAGATGCCACTATGGATTAGTCTTACCATCATAAAATGAAAGCTTCAATGGAGAAAAGTCAATAGGTAATGGATAATTGTTAACTCTAAGTGATAATGGGTTATTGAGTAACCCAATAGAGCTCGTGGTGATCTATGATTGATTTTGCGATAAGAGAGTGATTTTTTCTTACATGGCTTGGAGTTGTTGGAGGTAAACAACATGAATAGAAATGTGAGCCATATGTGATGTATTAGGTCTTGATATGGAAGCCATATAATGTGTATGTGAATTAGGTTGGGAACCATTTGTGATACCCCTATGATTGAAACATTTAGTGTAGGCTAAGGTCAGGTTGATCACTTGAGTAGTAACACCTAAAGGGGAAGGATATCCCGTGGATGGGGAGATGTATCATGCAAGGTTTGGCTTAGAGGCTCCCATATCTTAGTTTTATCAAAATTTCCCTTTTTGGAAATCATGTACTAATTGAGGCACTTGAGTAGGACTTTCCATTATATATTGTGTTAATTCCCTCATAACGAGCTTGCTTGTTAAGTAAGTCTATAGAGGAGTATGCATTAATATCATCCATTGCAGAAATGTAAATGATCCAAAGAAAAATAGGGTTTTGAGAAACCCTAAAAGAAGTATGATATTGGCCATTTTTTTAATAATTTATAAACATGGGGGTAGGGCATGTAGCCATATGATGTGTGTAATTTTAAATAAGTGGGTTCACTAAAATGTAATATCAAACTAGGGGTTTCCTATTTAAGATTAATTATTGGCGTGTAATTCAAAATTAGAAATACATTATGTACAATAAATCCCAAATCCCAAATTCATGTACATTATAATTATATGATCTTACACATTCTAGAAAGGTAGATATATAAGACATGGATAGGATTTAGAACATATTCACCCAAATCTAGATGAGATAAAGTGAAATGATATGAAATTGTGTAAGAAGTTTGTATAGGGTGTTTTTGAGTTCTTCTAAAAATATAGGAGGTTAAAAATAAAGAGGGGAAAACATTTCATGTGCAAGACAGAGTCCCTCGGGTGGAATTCTTCTTTGTGGGCGGTTTTGTCTTTTGTAGGGTTTTATAGGATTTTGATTATGGAACTATGATCTTTGTGTCTACAAATTCATATTTTATGTTTGAAATTCCTTGATCATGGTTATACAATAGATTAGGGATTCTCTTTCTTCAAACCCTAGATCTCTCCTCGTTGAATACCTAAAATGGGTTAGTCTGCAGGTGGTTGAGAATCCTCGAACCCCCATTAAATTGAGAGTTGTCTACATAACAATTATTTTAAGAGGCCTCAGAACAATGTAGTTCTCTCACCTATTGAATGTGTGAAAAAATGTCCAATAGCAATGTGTTTGGAAATGAAGACCCTAATAGGAAATCCAACACTTGGAAATGATAATTTGCTTAGAATATAGCTTGTAAAATAGCTTATGGAAAGTGTATAAAATGTATGTAGACTTAGTGTTGGTTGATATGCTTGAGAGAGTGATTTAGCAATTGGGTGCTTTGTTGTGACCTCATTGGTAGTTACCAAATATGTGAGATAAGAGTTCATTTGAATGGGTGAGTTGATTTTGCTTTACAAGTAATTGTTGCAAAAGGTTTACCTACTCAATTAGCACTAGGATGACCCAACTAACTCGTGCATTTGATAAAGTGACCATTAAGAGGGCAGAGGACAAAACCAAAAATTGATTTTTTCCATCATTGGTGACTTCATCTTCGCTAAGGTGAAAATTGAATTATGTTAGTAGGAGAAGGTGTCCAGATGTTTATAGATGTGCTATAATTCAAAAATAGGTTTGTGTTTAGTCAAGGATGAATAAAAAGAGTGACGTAGTGTCCAAGGAGTGTTAAATTAAGTGAGATGCATGTAGGAACTAATCATTTAAGTGCACACTAATTAATGGGGTGGGATAAATGCTTTGGATAATTTCTAAATGTTATTTGTCTAGATTTAGGGTAATATAAAATGCACGGGAACATCTACATAACTAAAATTCTAATATTATCTCTAAAAACAAAAAGAAGTGTCAAATTTCAATTTGAAAAAGTCTCTTGAAGTGGTAATAAAATAAAAATACCATAGCCTAGAGTTTCACATCAAACTTAACTCGACATGTGTAATATGAAAATGATACAAGGAGTATAAATTTCTCTTTATGAAATCTAGAATAGATGTAAAAACACCAAGCTATGGGATTAGAAAACTACCATGGTCCTATTTGGGTCACTAGACACTTTGGTGGGGTTGTATAGGCGTGAACTATGGACTAATCACAAATCAAGTTTGAAACAGAGAAAAATAGAAAGGATCCCAAAGTTTTAAATCACAAAAACTTCGAACTAAAGTTTCACTTCCCATTGAAATAATCCTTGCAGAAATAGAAACTTCCTCTTTAGAAATAACCACTATGAACAAGCTCCTATGTTTCTTGAGAAGATGAAATAAAACTGCAAGAGAAGAAGAGTTACAATGAAGGAATAATACATATATGAAATAAAACAGCCAATGGATGAGTAGATGGGATATCACTGTAAATCAATTCCTAAATCTTAATAAAAAAATAAAAAACTATGTGAATGAAAGGTTTAGAATAGTCATGTGGAAGAATAAAACAAGTAGGAAATGACAACCTTATATTATAGAGTTTAACTTGAACTATGAGCTTTCCAAAAATAATACACAAGATTTAAAATCAAATGGATGTAAAACATCCTTATATCTCAATTAAGGACCAAATTACATAGTCTTAGATGTGAGACATATATATATGGGCGACACATAAGGAAGAGTAAGAGAAGAGAGTTTATGCTCTTTGTACTACAATCGATCGTTGAAATGAAGAAGTATTTTATACTTGAAGGACTAAAGTATATGAACACTCAAGTTAAATATAAGGAGACATTAAGAGTTGGTTCTATATTGGAGCTATTTAAAGAAACCAAAATAAAAGAGGTGGGGTATTTGTTAAAATAAATCAAGTAAAGAAGGAATAAATTTCTTAAAGATATAACTCATCTCACAAATATTTAAGCGGTTAAAACAACAAGTGTAATTTGTGGTCCCATAAACAATTAGGTCTCACTGGACATAACAAATATCATTTCATTTCAAAACACATTAGTGAGACTAATTTGCACAGTTGTTAGAGATAAAAAAATAAAATTTCAAGTTTGAGATAAATAAATTTAAAGTGCTTGTACCTAACAATGTTTACCAAAGACAAAATTTTCCTAATTTTTAGTGTTGAGGAGAATACTTTTGAAAAAAACAAATTTAAAAAGATAAATATCATAACATTTATGTAGGAGAATGCCCTAATATAAAAGGGTCAAATTGAATAATCATAGGGAATTAGGATAATTATGTTAAAACCCCTATAAATATCCAAGTTTGAGAATTAACACAAAGTAGATAAGAAATTGATTATGTGTGAATGCATATTTTATCCTTATGACATGGTGTTATAAAAGTCAAAAGACCCTCAATGTCAAAAGAGGTGGCAATATGAGACCTAACGTGTGAGAAAGAGGATTGAAAAACTCTAAAAGTTTTATATAAAGGATGTGATCTTACCAACATGTCCTCAGCGACTAGGAACATTTGGATACATTACTACAAAGGGCGGTAGGACTACACCTTGGATTAAGTTCATATATGGATTCAACCATTCTTTGTAAGAACAACTAAAACATTTGATTTAGTCATTAAGGGGGTGTTAGAGTAGTTTATTATAATTTGTAATAATGTAGCACATATTGTTACACAATTTACGATTTAGTTGTTGGAACTATTTACTATTGTTGTAAATATGGATATAGCTTATTTAAGATTTTTCTTCAAACGTTGTTTTACCAACATCCCTAGATTGTAGCTTGTAATACACTATTTATATGGTTATTATCAATGATGAATTAAAGCAGGGCTTATCTAATAAATAAAATACATGTCCATGGTCGAAGAAGGATGAGAATTAAAGGTGAGGTAAGACATGTTTTGGGTTGCCCCATTAGTTGAAGGTTTGTCCTAAGAAGACATGTATTCCTTTATGCATTCTCAACTCATCAAGTTTTCTAATGAACTAGGATTTTTGGATGAATTCTTGCATAATAGGTGTATAGTTGGCATAAATGATATATATGTCTTCATTCCCTTGTTCAAATTAGTACTCTTGAAGAGGTTTTATTTAGATGAGATATAATATTCCTTTTGTTGGTTACATTTTGGGAAATATTTTTTAAAAGTACTGACCATGTTATAGTCCATATACAAAGGAATTCATTTGGGAAGAGATTCCCAATTGGTGTTTTGGGAATTAGGGATTTGTTACTTATTTTAACAATTATAAAGGTGTTTTATGGTATGAGGTTTCAAGAAAGAATAAAGCTAAGTTAACTAGAACAATTGAGGTTTTATGGAGATTTTAGATAGAATGTGATTGATTCATATCCGAGTGTGGTCGAGAGGACAACACTTTTAGACGAAGGTCTATATAGAGTTGTATACATGTGCAAAAACATTATTAAAATATGTGAGGATAGAGAAAGTAATAGAATTGGAACAATAAATGTATATGTAGATGACATACTATTGCGAAAGATTTATGGTTTACTTTCTACTATCTTCCTAACTAAATCTACATATATGTATATGCATATTTATATGTCAAGATGGTTGAGAAGTTGATATGGAAGTAAAATTGTTTGGCATTCCACGTGCGATTCTTCATCTTTCGATGGTTACATATCCGACCTCTAGGTGTGAATTGTTATGGTAGGTGGGATGTCATGAAATGAATTTGGAAGTGTCAAAGGATGACACAAGTTTGATTTGACGATAATCCTACAAACACTTACGATGTGGTATGTTGTTGCTTAAAGGAATCCATACAGAGAGTGTATTATCACATCATTTTGTAGGTTATGCGATTCTTAAAGTATCGATGATGAAATATTATTTTGAGCACGGTGTACATGGTCATCCTCTCGAACATTGTGACATATATCCAAGGGTTATGTAAGTTACACACGATACTTGGAGATTCTCAATGATTAAGCTAAAATGTAAATATATGAGCCTAATCTGAATGCAAGATTGCAGTAAAATGAATATATAATGAAATATAAAAATTATACCCAAGAAACTAAGTGATAAATAATGAAACCCTAATTGCAAAGAGAGGGTAAAAAGCCTTAGCTGATTCACAGATTTCTAAAGAGTTCACGAGTTGGCGAAGCCTTGATCGCTGCACTAGAGCACAAAAATGTAGATCCAAGGAGATAGGCTAGACTGGGGCACTGGAGAGGGACATGGGTGCTCGTGGGTACCCTAGATGTTTTTCTCGGTCTTCACAAATGCTCGAGAAAATATCCTCTCGAGGTGTTGTAAGGTGTTCACCTTCAGTCACCTTTGATCGCTCCGAGGTCACACCAAGATCGCCGAGGTCGCTAGAAACTTGCAATAAAGAATGAACCTACAAAACCCTCAAATAGACATCAAATCCTAAAAGAAAGATTCAAAATGAGGGGTCAGACTATCCTCAGTTGTCACAATGGTGAACTTACGACTAAGCACTGCACTACATCTCAAATCCAATGTAGTTTTGTGTGTGTGTGTGCGGAATTGTGCCCTAGGTTTCTCTTGTGCGTGTCACACTTGGATAGTGAACAAGTAGTTAGATGTAGAATGTAGTAAATGTGTGCATGGAATAGAATGAAATTCCCTCCTATGAAGTGTGATGCGAAAACCATCCCTTGTGTCCCTTGTGGTGGAGCTATATGGATGCAATGGAGATCTTAGATGCCTTGATGGATGCAACCTTAGGTGGTGATAGATAGTGCTTAGTGTTTGGTCCTTTATTATGATCACATAACTTTATATTTATATGATTCCCTTTCTTGAATTTCATAATTAACCCCGAAAAGGCTGACTACCAAAAAGATAAGATGCTCAAACGACTATAAAGAACCCAAAAAGTGTGAGTAAAGTACAAAAATAACATGGGCATCTAGAGGGGATGAGGGTGCCTCACACACGGCGTTCGACTAGGCGCTGGTGTCTAGGATGACAAATGTTGAAGTATGAAAAGGAAAACTGAGAAAGTAAGGTTGTAAGACCGAAAGTAGTAACATAAAGCAAAGAAATATGGCCAAAGACATGGGTTAATTAGTACTTTTCTTACTTAGGAATCACATGAATAATAGTATATAATCAAGACTAAATAATTACCCAAAGTGCGTGATTTAGTGTTTACATTTTCCCCCACTTTATGTTGGTGAGCGGAAAGCTTGGTAACATAAATTAGATAGAGATGTGTACCTAATAACCATGTAGATTGATGATGAAAGGGTGTCGAGGGGCTGAAAAGCGTGAAATTATAAAAATGTGAAGCGTGGATGCTAAGGAGGAGAAAGTGTAAAAAGTGGTGATGAAAATGAACCTAGGGTGGAAACGCATGTGTAGATGTCATGATGTACCTATTGTTGATGTCATTGTGTGTGATGTTGTTGTTTTTGGTGTTGTGATGATGTTGACGTTGACTACCGCTTCCCATACAGATGGAACTACAAAAGAGAAGTTGACAAGTAGTTAAATACGCATGTATGTGATCACAATATGTAAAAAGTGTGTAAAAATGTTGAAAATGTGAAAAAGGAACATGTGCACCTAATCTGTGATGAGAAAATGGTGTGGAAAGGATCCTCGTAGATGATGACGACATGTGAGTTTTTCGGGTGATCTCATGCCAGTGAAATGGAAGAAGTGTAGGGAGAATAGTCTAGTGTCATCCTCCAATCCTTTAACTGCTTCCCACAATGTAGAACACCACTACAGATGGTGTGTATAAATGCATGTGCTAAGTATTTTTGCCATGTAAAATTCGTTGCGTATGGAATTTTGTAGCTTTGTGTTGAACTACTAATCACTGTGTAATTGCCCCCTAGTTTTAGGCATCCAGGAAAGGCCGTTGTGCTAAGGACCCAAGTATGATTTTGAGCCACATCGTAAAACTAACAACCGTGTGTTGTAATGGTACCATGTTGTGTTGTGTATAATGTTGCATGAGGTGACTGATTCACCCAAATTATGCCCCCCTTGTTTGAGGTGCGTGCGACTTCATCAAGGAGTATGTGGCCCAAAGGAAGACCGATTTGTCTGCTGAATTTGTGCCCTACGGGGGGAAGGGAACATGCTTGGTAGAAACCAAGGCACACACAAAAAGTGGATATGAAAACAAGTGTTAGTAAAATCAAAGACAAAATATAAACTATGCGAGATAATGTATCAAACAACCATGGAAGTAAATAGTCTTGCTAAACAAATGTTGCACATGAAGCACCTGTTATCATGTTAAAAAGATAAAAGTATGCCAAAGCACGTATAATCTAATAAAGTAATGTGTTATGAAACAAAATGAAACAATACCACTTGTAATATACGAAAGTGGATGCCCAGAGCCATTATGGGACTGGTAATAGATCTTGTGCCAAAAATCCATGTTGTATGCAATAGATCTCGTAAAATCATGATCACAACTAGAAAGGCAAGTGAACACACATGTGTGTATGATAAAGATAATGACATACAAGATATCTATCTAGCATGTGTAATAAAGTGAAAATGTAACAAGTAAATGTAAGCGAGTAAATGCACCAAGATATGCAATATGTTGTGAATGAGGCAAAATGGAATGTAGAGTGAATGATAGGAGCAACGTGCCCCCGAGTGGATGTGTATGTATTCAATGAGGTTCATTTTTTTATGCCCCTTTTATAGTAAAAAATGAACCATAAATGAGAATGCGTCATCGGGAAAAGGTCCGAACGATGCATTGAATGTAGAAAGGGTTGATGAATAGAGGATGAAGTGTAGATGATTAGAATGCGACATATGGATGAGTAATCGTGAGTTTTAGAATGAGGTGATGATTTATGCTAAAGTGTATATCACGAGGATGAATGAATAGGAAAGCTAGAAAGGGGTGATGATTTAGCATAAAGCATATATCACAATATGTGTGAAGAAGGCACTAGCTAAGAATGTTGCATGGTGAGAGGATTAAATGATTGAACGTGAGAGTTTAATGGGGTCCATTTGATATGTATACCCTCGTGCAAGAAGTTAGTATGGACCGCGGAACTAAAGTGTGTCATAAGGTAATGGTGATACTAGAGTGTGGATGAAGACGTATACGCTAAATTCTAGGTGTGAAATGAGCTTAATATAAGACGTGTGTCGATGCTAGGGGGATAAATAAGCATAATTCCCCCTAAGCGTGTGTTGATAAATGAGTTATCCGATAAAAGTAAAGGATGAAGGTCCTCTACTCGATGCTTCCGATAATGAAAGTGTGTGACCATGCTCTAAGAGTGGTGGTATATGAGATAGATGATGTGCATGTGAGTGAAGTCTATATGCATGTGACGATGATGAGCATATGGTGGGCACCTTAGTGTAACAAAATGTGTAGGTGATGGAGACCTATGTGAAGCATAATGCAATGGTGATGGAAAGGTACATAGAATAAAAGGTAGATGTGAAGTATGTCTAGATGTAGGAGCTATATTAGCGACGGATATAGAATAATGTACTAGAATAGAAGAACAATGAGACCATGTAGGTTGTGTGTGATCAAAGTTAGCTAGGAGCAGATTGTACTTTAGGTTGTAGAGGTCATGGCATACTAAATAGATTAGATGATGCATTGGAAACCACTAGAGGGGATGAAGACCATGGAGTAGATGGAGGCACACCATTAATAGAAATGAATTGATTATTGTGAATAAATTTTAGATGTAAATGATTCATGGAGATGATAGAATGAGACCTGCGAATCTAATTGAGGCCTAAGAGCATGTCACACCCTTCGAATGTTTGTCCCACAAGGAAGGGCACCAACATAGTAAGAGGACCAAATGTAACATGAAGTTTGACAACACCATATGAATTGTTCATTAGATATGAAATTTGGGAAATTGGATAGCCAATAGTAGCAAGAAGTGGAATAGAACATGTGTTGATGGGCCATGATGGATCAACCTTGGTGTTATTGATAGGGATAGATCCGATAGAGGCACTAATGTGTAAGTGATTAGAAGAGAATGTAGTGTGATGATCATGATAAAAGGAAGAAATGATTGGTGGATAAATGTCAGTATGAGCACCTAAGAAATCAAGATCCCGTGATGCAGGAGGCGGCACTACGCGATATGTGTGATTAGCCGAGGAATCAACCATTTTATTATCATGTTTTGGAAGTGGGTTATTGAATATCTTGAGCTTATGATTTTCATTAACTAGTGTAGAGGTTGTAGGCTTTGAAAGATCGATTTTTTGTCATCTATAAGATCTTGGATGATATCGTGAAGTTTGAAACACCTATTTGTAGAATGTCGAGCACAATGATGATAGTCACATCGAAAGTTCTCATTGTAATTCCAAACTTTTGGATGATATGGATCTAATTTGAGTGGAGGAGAAAGCGTAATAAAATTACACCTAAGAAGTTGTTGTAATATAATTTATGGAACAATAGTCAACTTTTTAAATGTATGCTTAGGCAGTTGCCATTTAAGTGCTTTGGTGTTGGAGACAACATTGACAGTGACCTTAGCGTCAGTAGGTTTTGCGGTTGATTTAAAAGGTGTTTTACTTTGAAAGAGCATCGAGGATGTGGATTTCTCCCGATACTTCAGCTTTTCCTATAGATAAGATCTTAGTTTTGTAAAGCTTAAGAGTATGACATAGGTGATCGAATGAGGGAGATGTCTTAAAGAAAACTCTCATGGAGAGGTGGTACTAGAATTTGAATGAATAACTCTTAAAGCTCAACGTCTGTAAGCACATTTGACATCTTAGCTAAGTTGTTTTTGTATCACAAGACATAATCTACTAAGTGTTCATTAGATCCTTTCTTAAGTTGTGCGAGTTGAGCATAGAGATATTAGAATCGATGTTGATAGAGAAGTGAGTGAGAAAAGCATTGGCCAAATGCATGAAAGATGTTACCGAGTGGACAGTAGGTCATAGAACCAACACATCGCATAATCTTGTAAACTACGGGGAAAGAGATTTGCTAATATGGTATGGTCATCCGCATAGTCAAGGCATGCCACATGAAAAGCTCGAGAGATGCTCTTGTGGGTCACCATGGCCTTTAAAGATGGGTAATTTGGGGGAGATGAAGTTAGGTGGTAATGGATAGGCAGAAATGGTGGGTGTGAACGGAGTGTGTAGAAGTGAAGTGGAGTCTAAAGATGGTGATACGCGAGAGGTAGCAAGTTGGAGCTAGTGAATTTGTGTCTGCAGATCCTGATATAAAGAAGTTAAATCAAGAGTATTTGAAGAAGAGCTAGGTTATGTATTGGGAGTGCTAGGGTGAATGATGGGAGTGGTAGTGGTAGGAATGGGAGCTGAAATATAAAGGGGTTGAGTGGAGGCCATGGGAGTTGAAGAGTGAGAAACAAGAGGTGTCAAGCATCATGAGTGTTCTTAGCAACAATCAAAGCATGTAGAATATGTGGAAGATGAGTGGGATTATTTCGCAAATTAGTGAGCATGTTTAATTGTTCTTGGTCAATGTTGGTATCTTCATCGTATGATTTTTCACTATCGATGCTTCTATTTTGCTAAGAGGAACATTGCGAGAGTTATCCAATGGATTTTCGGTCATGGCCATTGATGTGGAGATATCAGCCATTGATTTGGAAATTCTACGAACAGATGAAGGAAGCTCACAATATTGAAAAGACCCAAAATGACCACTACGGGTGATGGGCATAAGAAGAAGAAAATCCATAGAGAGAAGGTGGATTCAAAGATCGGGTTCACCAAAATGATTAAGCTAAAATGTAAATATATGAGCCTAATCTAAATGCAAGATTATAGTAAAAGGAATATATAATGAAATGCATAAATTATACATAAGCAAATAACTGATAAATAATGAAACCCTAATTACAAAGAGAGGGTAAGAATCCTTAGTTGATTCACATAGTTCTAGAGACTTCACAGAGTTAGAAAATTGGGAAATGCAAAGCACCGATCGTTGCACTAAAGTATAAAAAATGCAAATCCGAGGAGATAGGATGAACTGGGGCACCTAGAGAGGGATAGGGCGCTGTGGGCACCCGAGACCTATTTTTAGGTGTTTGGGTCTACGAAAATGCTAAGAAAACCTCCTCTGAGGTGTCATAAGGTGTTTTCCTTTAGTCTCCTTTGTTCACTCCGAGGTCACACTAAGATTGCCAAAGTCGATGGAAATCTGCAATAAAGAATGAACCTGCAAAACCCTCAAATAGACATCAAATCCTAAAAAGAAAGATGCAAAATGAGGGGTTGATTGTCCTCAGCTGTCATAATGGTGAACTTATGACTAAGCGTTGCACTACATCTCAAGTCCAATGTAGTTATGTGTGTGTGTGTGTGCGTGTGCGTGAGGAATTGTTCCCTAGGTTTCTCTTGTGCGTGTCACACTTAAATAGTAAGAAATTTTCTAGATGTAGAATGTAGTAAATGTGTGCATGGAATAAAATGAAATTACCTTGTATGAAGTGTGATGCAGAAAACCAACCCTTGTGGTGAAGCTAGGTGGATGTAACCTTAGGTGGTGATAGATAGTGCTTATTGTTTGGTCCTTTATTATGATCACATAGATTTATATTTATATAATTCCCTTGCTTGAATTTCATAATTAACCCCAAAAATGCTGACTACCAAAAAGATAAGATGCTCAAACGGCTATAAAGGACCCAAAAAGTATGAGTAAAGTACAAAGAGGATAAGGGTGCCCGGAGGGGATGAGGGTGCCTAACGTTGCCGTCCTGGCTGGGTGCTGGTGTCTAAGATGACAAATGCTGAAGTATGAAAAGGAAGACTGAGAAAGTATGGGTGTAAGACTAAAAGTAACAACAAAAATCAAAGAAAGATGGCTAAAGACATGGGTTAATTAGTATTTTTCTTACTTAGGAATCATGTGAATAGTAGTATGTAATCAAGACTAAATAATTACCCAAAGTGTGTGGTTTAGTTTCTACACTCAACGATGTTATCTTGCATGAGGTTGCACAACATGTTCCCTAGAATTACGTTGGGTGTGTATGATGCAAGGTCGTTTTCATAAAGTTCCATGGAGTTGTGCCAATGAGTAAGGAATTTAATGTATATGTGCATGTTTTTGTAGCTTTAGATCATTCATGGAGAAATCATTTTAATTGCATTAAGTATTGGTTATAAGGGTGATATAGTATTCTTGACAATTCAAATGACATAGTTTGAGCGTTGAATCATTTATGGCATTTAGTACCTATTTTTTTTTGACCGAGATGAATATGATATGAGGATTTTTGTGTACTAACCATGGCGATTGTGCATGTAAGAATGCCCAAGGAGGATATCACATGTATTAAATGACACAACATCACAAACTAGCTCCTCATGAAAAGGATGGACAACATATGCAAAGTGACATTGGTGTGTGACATTTATATCTTTGACGTAATAGAACTAATACATCTTAAATTGTATGGGCATAAATAAGGTGTGGTTGGAAGATTCATTCACTTGATGGTAGTTTTAATTTTTTTCATATTAGTGCCATCAAGAAAAAAATAGTAGCTATACTTTCACCCGCATCCATGAATGAAATAAGAATTTTTCTCCTACATCTAGAATTGGTGGTGTGGTGATGTTTCTAAGACCATAAGAATCAAGATAGGTGTCCTCTATTGATACAAATGAATAATCTTCGTGATCCTCTACTCATGTGTGAGGAAGTAGGTTCTTATGTGTATAATAGTTTGCTTTGGAGTGGTTGCGTGTCTTGTGTTTTTTTAGACACTTGATGCAAGAGCATTAAGGACTTAGAGGGCTTAGAGACACATTTAAACATGATTACTTCATGTAGGTGTGATTTATTCATTTTGTAAGTGTGAAAAGTAAGGTTGGAATGTAGAAGTCAAATATGTAAGCATTAGAGGTAAAAGAGTGAATATGGTTATCTTATGCCTAATAAGGCTTATCATGATGTGTAAAAGAGTTAAAAATAGGAAGGTGAACAAAGTAAGAGGTTGTTTGGATGTTGTTTCATCCTATTCTAATCATGGTATATTGTTAAGCTCTCTTAGGAGCAAAAATAGGGAGTCTAGTAGTCTAGTTAAGATAGAAAGAAGATGATTTTCTACAGAGATCAATCATGGAAGATCATGAAAACATGTAATAAGGATTTTCAATGAATAATGAAGGTGTGGAGATGGTGTTGCAGGTAAAAATTTGTGTGTAATTTGTATGAATTATTGCCCTTTGAATAAACTGTGTATTGTAGTCCCTATCTTGGCCGAATGGTGGAACTATGACAATCATCAAGGAATGAATTGAGCACTTTGTAAAAGCATGAATAGGTGAAGGAAGGTAGAATTAATACCCCTAAATTTTTATAGCTCTTGAAAGTTTGTAATTTGTCTTGTAGCTTCAATTATGTGCTCTTGGGCCCTAACTAGGGAAAATAATATCTTGAATTCTATCTAGTAGAAATGGACCAAATTTTGTGAGCATCTCTGCCCAGGTGAGGTCTAGGAGTGTACAAAATTTTAGGTCTCAATTCACACGTGTGAAGGAGATACATAAGGATTTGTATCACAAACTGTGATTGTGTACAAAGAAGAGAGAAAATGAGGTGCATGGATGGGAAAATGAAGGAGTTAAGTCACCAAATTTGGTAGACATCATGTTGGGATCATTTCAGAGGTGGATCTATCATCAGTAGAGTGAGATTGTAAAGGTAAGTATCACTGTTATCCTCCTAGGGGAAAAATAGACCTAATTGGCATGATATATTACAAAGGAAGTGTTATTTCGTATAAAGCAACATGGTATGGATTTTAGGTATGTTTTAGGACTTCATAAAGGGTCTATAAATCACCCTTGAGTTGGTGGGGTTGTTTCGAAAAGTTAGGATCTTGTACAATTTATGTGTCATAAGGGCTACAAGGCTATTAAGCCTTAACAAGAGAATTAGTGTGCAAAGCTTGGATATAGCCTAATGAATGATAAAAACACCTTGTCCTAGGTTAGTTAAACTGATCTAAGGGTGATAGGAGTGGGCCAAGACCCTACTTTTAAGATTTGGGCATTTTTGACCTTTGGTAGTCAAAATAACATAGCTAGTGCTACAAGAGCATGGTATAAAACAAGTGAATCGAGTGTGTGTGTTATTGTTGATCAAAGAAAGAAGTTTTATGTTGATGATATATGATAAAATAGGGACAAAGTGACTATGACCAAGAGCAAGGTATATCTAACTCATTGTTTTCCTCTCATATGAACACTAGTACTAATATGAATATGTGTAAGGAAGCAATATACCTCAAGCTTGTTTGAGCACATGATATACAATTGTTCAAATGGATTATCGCAAAAAGGATATTCTCATTGCGGGGAGGTATGAGTTAGCATAAGCAAAGCTTGGAGTTCTTGATGGAAGGGGCAGGAAACTAGAAGGTAAGTTTTCAAATAAGAAGAACATAGAGCAGTTGAATATAAACCCTTGCACCAACACTAAATCACACACTTTGAGTATCTATATAGTCCCGATCACATACTACTATTCACATGGTTTCTAAGTAAGAAAAGTAATAATTGACACATGTCTTTGACATATTTGCTTTCTGCTTTCCTCTTTTGGTCTTACACTCCTGCTTGCCAAGTATGTCTTTTCATGCTTTGATTTCTCATTTTGGACACTAGTGCCCGCCTAGGGCGTCGGCGTCAGCACCCCATCCCCGATGGGCACTCTTGACCTATTTGTACTTTGCTCACATATTTTTGATCCTTTCTAGCTGTTTGGGCATCTTATCTTTTTGGTAGTTGGAATTTTTGGGGTTGATTATGAAATTCAAGCAAGGGAATCATATAAATATAAATTTATGTGACCATAATAAAGGACCAAACACTAAGCATTAGGTATCACCACCTAAGGTTGCATCCAAAGGAATCTACAAGAGCATTCAAGGATCCATCTAGCATCCACACAAGGGAAATGGACTACATTATTCTCGCATACAGTTCATAGGAGGGGAAGTTTATTCTTTCATGCACACATTTATCTACATCTTTTACATCTAGATACTTGTTTGTTATCAAGTGTGACACACATGAGAGCCACATAGGGCACAATCTATTCACACACACACACACATAACTACACTGGGTCTGAAATGTAGTGTAACGCTCATTCATAAGATCACTTGTTTGAAAGCTGAGGACAGTCTGACCCCTCATTTGAATTATTTTCTTTTTTGGGATTTGATGCACTTTTGAGGGTTTTGCAGGTCATTTCTTCATTGCAGGGTTACAGTGACATCAAAAATTTAATGTGACAGGAAGTGAAGGACATCGAACATCTTGTGACCCTCGAAGAAGGTTCTATGAGGTTTTGAGTAGTCACAAAGGCCCATAACAGTCTCCAGTAGCGCCCATAGGCACCATTGACCCCTTCCAGGGCACCCCAGATCATGAAGATCTTGTCGTCACACAATTTTTTTGAGGCTTGGTGCGACACTTCTCTCATTTTGTTTATTAGTTCGTCACTTCAACACAACCCATGATTATTTACAAATCGATAAGTCCCTTTATCTCTTCTTTATAAATAGGGATTCATAATTTCTAGCTTATCTTGCTTGGGTCAAATTCTCAGTACTTTTCTACATATATTTAGCGTTGTTACATAATTAGTATTAGGCATTTATTTATTTCAATATTTGCTTAATCATTTGGTGAACCCGTCGCTCGATTCCAACCTTCTTTCTAGGGTTTTCTTCTTATGCCCGTCACCCGTAGTGGTCATTTTGGGTCTTTTGAGCATCTTGATCTTCCTTCATCTTCCCATAGGGTTTCTCAATCTATGGCTGAGGTTCCTACATCAATGGATGAAACTGAAAAATCCTTTTCCAACTCTCAAAATGTTCCTCTTCATGAAATCGAAACATCTGATAGTGAACACTCATATGATGAAGACACAAATGTTGATTAAGAACAATTAGATAAGCTCACAAATTTTTGAAAAGCTTTATGTGATAATCCTACTCATCTTCCGCATATTCTTTATGCATTGATTATCGCTAAGAACTCTCATGATGCTATTTTTTTGACACCTCGTGTTGGTTCTTCCTCAGCCTCCATGGCCTCCACTTAACCCTTGTATAATCCTACTTCCATTCCCAAAGACCACCACTCCCATCATTCAACCTCATGCTTCTCATACACAACCCGGTGCTTCTTCAAATGTACATGATTTAAATTATCTATATCGATTTGCAAACTCAAATTCGCCACCTCAATTGGCCACTTCTCATGCATCTCCATCTCTTGATTCTACTTTACTTCTTCATACTTCCTTTTCACCCGCCATCTCCACCTACCAATTTCCTCCTAACTTCACACTCATAAGCTACCCATTTTTAAAGGCCATGGTGACCCTCAAGAGTATCTCTCGAGGATTTCATGTGACATGTCTAGATTTTTCGGATGATCATACTCTCTTATCTAAGCTCTTTCCTAGAAGTCTCCACGATTATGCAATGCGTTGGTTTTATGATCTACCTGTCAACTCGATAACATAGTTTACGTATTTAGCCAATGATTTTCTTGTTCATTTCTTAATTAATATCTCGCTCTAAGATCTCATATGCTCAACTCACTCAACTTAAACAAGGATCTAACAAACATATAGTGGATTATGTCTTAAAATACAATAAAAACTTAGCTAAGATGTCTAATGTGCTCACGGACTATGAGATTCAAGATCTATTTGTTCAAATTCTATTAGCGCCTCTTGAAGACAATGTTATCTTTGAAACCTCTCCATCATTTGATCATCTGTGTCACACTCTTAAGCTACATGAAACAAAACTCTTATCTATAAGAAAGCTTAAGTATCAAGAACATGATTCATCTTATATGTGCTTTCAAAGTAAATCAACTTTTAAGCTAACTACCAAACCCATCAAGCTAAAACAATCACAAAGTTGTCTCTAATACTAAAGAGCTTCAATGGAAACCACCTAAGAGAACATATATGAAATTGATTATCGCTCCACATCTTCTCTTGCCATAGTTTATCGAGAGAAATATTATTACGCTTCCTCCCCCACTCAATTTGGAACCATCTCGTCGGTTACAATTATAACAAAAATTTCAGATACGACTATCATTAATGTGTCGATATTCACATATCAATGCTTCAAACTTCACAATATGATCCAAGATCTCATTTATAATAATGCAATTGAGCTTCCAGAGCCTACGACTTATGCTATAGTCAATGAAAATCACAAACTCAAAATCTTTAACAATCCTCTTCCTAAACATGACAAACAAGTGACTGACTCTTTAGCAAATCATACATATCGTATAGTGACTCCTCTTGCATCGTGGGCTCTTGATTTTCTAGTTGTTCATGCTGAGACATCCCTCCGATCATTACTTTCTCTAATCATGACTATCATGCTACATTCTCTTTAGAATGTTTGCACATCACTACTTCTATTGGATCTACTCTTAATAACACTATTATTGATCCATCATTTCGTGTGAGTGCATGTTCTATCGCATTTCTTGTTGCTATCAAATTTCCACTCTCACAAATATCATATCTAATACCTTAATCATATGGTTTTGTTAAGCTTCCGATCACTATCATTCCTCTTACCATGCTTGTGCCTTTTCTTGTGACACCATCAATCAAGGGGTGTGATATTCTTTTAGGTCTCCCCTCCCGGTCCCACTCAGCTATCATTTCTACGAATCATTTATGCCTAAATATTGACCTTAAGCTTCAATAGTAGCATGAGGGTTAAGTAGTTTTCCCTTCTGTTAGGGATGTGCAAGGGAAAAGTTAACTAATATAATATTTGAACATAAAGAATGTAAAATAAATTAGTGATCTTTACTCCAAACATCAGTCTTTATTCATATCTAAAGATAGATTACATTAGTCTCATACACAAATAAAAATTCTCTCTATTCTCTATATCTTATATATTTCTCTTCTAGGCACACACATATCTTATCCTACAAGTATACATCTATTGCTTCTTGTGGCGTATAATATACATTTAATTAAGTACAATAAACATCTTTTCTACAAAATAATCAAAAGACACTTCTTTTGGTCATGCCTCTATCGGCTTCTATCTTGTTCTCTTTCTATTTGCCTTTGATGCTCGGCTTTGTCCTATGTACCACAACTTCTTCTATCTATCGCGGCTTCCCTCCTTTATCCACGACTTTCTCTAATATATGGTGGATTTATTCCTTCACCTTGCATGTTTCCTTTATGTTGTAGTTTGTTCCAAAACTTGATGAAGAACCTATCAACATCATCCCCAAATTCAAATGTTGTCTCGTGCTTGAGACAACTAAGAGATGAAAAACCTTCTCTTTTCCACAAAATTGTTGATTTAATCTCAATGCTACATAGGCATTGACCTCCACAACTTAGACATATGGAATAAGGAAAAGGTTCCCTTGCTGGACTGGATTTATGGGATGCTATATTGAGGAAACATAGGCATCAACCCCCAAAAATTAGACATATGGTGTAAGGAAAAGGTTCCCTCGCTCGACTCTCCTAACTATATTTATAGGACACCATCTTGAGGAAACATAGGCATTAACCCTAGAACTTAGACGTCTGGCGTAAGAAAAGATTCCTCGCTCGACTTGCCCGATTGAATATATGGGATGCCATCTTGAGGAAACATAGGCATCAACCCCTAAAACTTAGATGTCTAGTGTAAGGAAAGATTCCCGCTTGACTAGAATTATGGGACGTCATGGTTTCCCTACAATTTTTCTCCTATTCTTCTTCATGGTGGAGTTTGGGGAATGTATTTTATAATCTGCGGAGTGATGTTCTTTTCAAATGTATACCATAAATCTAAATGGATGTTAATTTGTTGTATCCATTCCTGAAGTTGTGAATTTTCTTGAATCAAAGGAAGGATATCTAAGGGGGTGGCTTTTCTTGTATTTTTCCAACCCTTTGTTGTGTAGTTGTGAAATCTTGTTGCATTCTTATGAGTGCCCTGTCCATGGTGGTGTTGTAATATTGCATGTCTGTGATATTTTTTGTCCGCATTCATTTCTTAGTTTGATATTGTTATATGAGTTCCGTAAGTTTGCTTCTCTCGAGTTCCATCTTTTCTTTATATATATCGTACGTTGTAGATTCTAGATGCAACTGACGTTCTAGTTTGTCTAGTTCTTATTTTTATTGTTGGGTCACACTAGGCCACCCTATTGTGTATGCATAATATACCACAAAATTGGTGAGCTATGACTCAAATTTAGTTAATGCGAATTGCATCTCTGTCCTTTGTTCATGATTTATAATACTTGTGGTTGTAAAATTTGTTCCTTACATTCTTTGACAACTTCTTCACGAATCTTATTCTTCTCCGCTTCTTGGCTGGCCTAATTTTATTTTAGTATTTATCCGATAACCCGTTCACTGTTGCCACTTCTATCTCAGAGACTGGAATCTATTTTGGTATGTGGGTTTAGTGCTTGAATTGATGAGAGTATTCTATGTATTGATTCTTTCATATCTACCCATCGTTGCATCTAATCTCGTTGGCGCTTTGATTTAATACTTGGCTACAAGCAATTTTCTGAAGGGGGAGAGTTTATGTAAATGTGCCACAAATCCTTCTGATGTTTTCTCTACCACCCGTTGTTGTAATCGGATGAACCGATCTTTCTTGCACCGTTGGAGTGTTTGTTTGATTTTTTTAACGAGTCTTGAGGGGCTTGTACGGTTATTATGCCGGTAGAAGTTCCTGTTGGTGATGTTGATGGTGACACCTGTGGCTGAATTTCCTTATCTGATTTTTGTTTTTGTCTCTTTTCTAACTCATGTCTTTCTTCTTCCTCTTTTTTTTTTTTGTTTTCTTCCTCCTGCTTTCGTATTTGTTCTTTGTCAGCCGCTTGTTCTTTTTCTCTTCTTGTTCCAATTTTTCTTTTTCGAGTTTCCTTCTTCTTCTTGTTATTTTCTTATTGTCTCGCTTCTTCTATTTTATTTCTCTCCCTCGCCTTCTTCTTTCTTCTCTTTTGTCTTTTGGGTTCTTCATTTTTCTTTGTTTCATTTTCTTCCTCTCCCTTTTTCCTTTCTCGTCTCTTATGCTTCTTTCTTCTTTCTTTCTTCTTCGTTTTCTCTTATCTCTTCATCCTTCTTTTTCTTTTCCTTTCTTCTTCATCTTTCTATTTTTTTCTTCCCTCTCATTTTCCTCCTTTTCTTTCCTTATTTCTTCTTCCATTTCCTTCCTCTATTTTTCCTCCTACTCTTTCTTTTGTTCTTCTTCTATCTTCTTCCTTTCTTTTTCCTCCTTTTCTTTCTTTTGTTCTTCTTCCATCTTCTTCCTTTCTTTTTCCTCATTTTATTTCTTTTGTTCCTCTTCCATATTCTTCCTTTTTTTTCTCTTGTGTCTATTTTATTTTGCTGATTTCTTCTTCTTCTTCTTCTCTTCTTTTCCTTTTCTTTTCTTCTTCTTGCTACTTTTCCTTCTTAACTTCATCTGCCTACCTTTTCTTTTCTTCCATTTCCTTTTTCCTTATTTCTTCCTCCTGGTTTTTCTTCTTCTGTTTATCCTCCTTTATTTTTCTCTCCTTCTCTTTTTGTCACTTCCTTGTTTCTACCTCCTTAGTTTCTTTTATATTTTATTGTTCTTTTATTTGTTCCTCTTTTGTTTCCTCTGGTTCTTACCTAGGTTTGTAGTGCTTCGTAGGTTTCTTGGATTCTTCTTCTTATTTTTCTTTCCTTGTTTTGGTAATAAGCCTAATTAATTCTTCTACTTCTTCAATGTGATTTTGGTCCTTGGTGGTCTTATTTTTCTTCTATTTTAACTTTGTTATTTCTTGTTGAAGAGATAATAGTTTGTTTGCCTCTTCCATCTCTACTTGTTCTTGGATTTATTTTACTAATTAAGGGGGAGGAGGTGAATGATATCCCCTACTACCAAAGAATTTTTTTCCATGTAGTGAACTATAGCCTTTGTTATGGCCATCTGTTCTATACTTGTACTCACCTCATATTGTTGTGCCACATGGGAAATGTCGCATGTAGTTAAACATATCTTGTAGTATCCATAAACAAGTTTAGATAACTGTGTTTCTTCCCAAGGTTTGACTTCTCCAAAAATTGTGGCCCTGATTCCTCCTCTGGTCATGTTAGCGATGAAGATGGGGGAGAGGGAGTGTATTCGCCTTCTCTCGATTCGAAACTTGTGTCACTTCCTACAAATCTTCTTCTTCTTCCCCACTGATTTTTGTTTCTTTCTTTATTTTCTTTGAGGCTATTGTCCTATGTCTATGTCTTTTTTTCGTTGGGCCTAAAGAGATTTTCCTTTATTTGGTCATCGTTTGTATGTTGTGGGTCATGCACTACTAGATTTTTCTTTACTCGTTTCGGTTTTTCCATATTGTTCCGATAATTTTGCCCATATTCCTTCTAGATTTCTTCAATTATCTTATTAGTTTTTGGTGGTGATGGTTTCCTAGGGTTTAATGGAAGATTTATTATTACTTGTACAAATGTGGCTACCAATTAATGAGGCTTTGTATGATAGCGAGGTATATGTCTTTTTGTGGAATAAAGGGTCTAAGAAAGGTATAATCTATGTCAATGATGAAGATAACTTCATTTTCGTATTTTGCCACAATTTGTTCCGATACCCTAGCTATGTTTACTACCAACGGCTTGATCATGTTTATCCAATGTATAAAAGATGTAATTTGGAAAAATGCATCCAATTTTTTCATATGTTCCCAAATTTGTTTAGCAATGGGTGTATCTAGCCGCCATTCAACATGTTCTGATTTGGCTAGGAGGGTTTTAGTGAAGTACATGGCCAAACATAATAACAGAGACCCATAACAAAAGGTATGTTTCCCATCCTTAATTTTCCTAGTATTCTCATGAAATTCAGAGGCCAATAGTTTGGAAAGATTATATTCTGAGTGTGAATTTACCATATCTAGGGAAATCTGAGCACTAAGGCCATGAGATCCATCTTCACGATTTGTATGATAAATTTTTAGACAAATGGCCTTGGCGGCATACCTGAGTGTATGATTTTTGATATTTGCAATTCGTACTCCTCACTTGGTTTTGGTTACTCCCATCACCCGTATTGTATCTTTCATGGTGGTATTCTTCTTTGTGATAGCTAAATGTCCTGTCGCCCATAACCTTGTAACCCTAACAATGAATTCCGTGTTAATTGGATAAGGCTGATCCAAGTATAACATTTGGTTATGTAGCCGACTAAGGATAACCCTAATCGTATTATCGATCGAGTAAAGTAAGAGATACATATCCATGCATCTATCTTTAGTTCACTTATGAATTTCGCGTGTCTTCGCTTGTAATCTAATTCTTTGGTACTAGGGTTCTCTTGAAGTAACAACTTCTTATCAATTTCTAGCCATGTGTGATCATACTCTGCAATATGGGAGTGAATGTATTTTTGTAGGTCACGTGTATGTATAACCTTGAATGGAATGTGTGAAAATTCCCCATTGGATTGTGCTTAGTAGATTTGATGGAGTGTTTTTGGTACTTAGGCTTTGGGAGATCTTCTTGTGCAAGAACAATTGGGGTATCTATCTTTCACGAGTCATCTTTTTCATGCCCTAGTTTTCTTCTCCTTCTCAATTTCTTTTATTACCTCTTTGCTTTGACCTCTTCACTCTTTATGCCCTTAGCCCTTATGGGTTAATGATTTTTATATCATTCTATTGTTCACCTACCACATTTATTGTTATTTTGGTGGGAAGTTATGTCAGCTTTGCCTCCATGTTATGTTATGTTACTCTGCGGATGTCTTTGCTATGTTACACACGTCCATATTTTTTCATGTGGTCTTCTGGTGACTTCCATGACTTTTTGACTTGTTCCCAATTTTCTGCAATTTTTCCATTTGTTCGATGGATTTTGCTTCGTTTGCACGGTTCTCCTTGTAGTGGTGAATTTTTCTTTGTTACGTGGGTATGCCTCCTCCTTATGTTTTTCCCATATCATGAGGGTATTCTTCCTCCATGGATTTTTCCTTGTTACGCCGATATGCTTCCTCTGTGGCTTGTATTTTATTATGTGGGTATTCTTCCTCTATGGATTTTTCCCTTTATTACGTGGATATTCTTCCTCCGCGTATTTTTTTCTTGCTTTATGATTTTTCTACTTTCTTATTTTTAGTAGAGTAAGGATGCCCTTGCGGGTTTTCATCCTACTCCTCGTCCTATCCACCGAATCACGGAGTTTTCGGATAGGTGATTTTTTTCAATTGTGGTATTTTTTTAGTCTTGCTCCATTGACGTAGCCTGGTAGTTATTTGAGTTGCAAGGTTTGAATTTTTGTTTCTCCTGATGATAATATGTCCTTGATGATGTAAGGTCCTAACCATCGAACTTTAAGTTTTCCAGGATGCTTCCATTTGCTATCATATAACAATACTTGGTCTCCTATGTCAAATTCTTTCCTTTTTATATGGTGGTCATGCCATGCTTTTTGTCTCCTTTTCTCCTGAGTTTTATTATATGTTGTTATAAATATTTTTTCATCCAATTTTTCTAATTCAATAAGTCTTTCATGTATTGAAGAATCTTCATTCATTCTGAATGTCATTGCCACTCTTAAGCTTGGGAGGATGAATTCTATGGGGATCGCGACTTCAAGTCCATATACTAATTGAAATGGGGAATATTTGGTCAACCTTTTGTAGGTAGTGTGGTAAGCCCATAGTGTTGCTGGTATCTTTAGGTCCTAATCTACTTTTTGGAGTGAACATATTTTTATAAGTACCTTCTCCAAGACCTTGTTGAATGCTTCCACTATCCCATTAGCTTGTGGATGATATGGTGTACTTGGGGTTATGATTTATCAAAAATGGCCTAACAATTCCTTAATAGTGGCATTCAAATTTTTTTCCTTGGTCACTTGTAATACTTAGGGGACATCCAAACCGAGTAATTATGTGTTCATAGATAAATCTTCAGTCTGCTTTTGACACCTAAAATCCACTTACAAAGTTTTAATACTAAAATTGCACTAATTATCCTCTTTCTCGTCATTTTCGTAATAATTAGCGCTTTTCCGCTAATTAGCTAACATTCCTCTTCATATTCATTAATTAACAACCTTTCGTTAATTAATTAGCCTTCATATCATTAAGGATGCCGATTAACGACCTTTCATTAATTAATATCCACTTCTACTTGGGTTAATTAATTATTATCAGTATGCAATGGAAAGTTACACAAGCTATGGAATGAGGCTAAAGAACCTCAAAGATTTGCTTTACTCATCCATGCACCATGAGATAAGAGCTAAACAAGAAACTACATATGCATGTATAAATTTGAAACTAACATTCAAATCCTAGCATATATACTACTCTTTACTCCATGAAAGCTTAATAAAAATGAACCTAGTTAGATTCTAAGCAATCAAATTATATGTGTTGTTTGCTTCAATGGAGGTGAAAAGGTCTCTCTAAAATGGCTACAAGACCAAGTTAGATACCCTCCTACTAACCTACTATGAAGTTATGGATGTGAGATGGAAGAGCTTCAACAATGGAGGATAGCCAAGATCAAATGCCTATTAGCTTGGCTAATGCAAATGAGGTCTAATGCCAATATCTCCAAATGTGAGAGGACTTGTGAGTAAAGTTGTAAGTTTGAAAGGGAGGGGTGACCCTTCTATTTATAGTTTTCTAAATGGAAGAGTTTGGAATTTGGGTGCATGTGGGACTAAATCTCAAAAAGCACTTTAGGATTAGATTAGGATAAACATGCTTTAGGCTTAGTTAAGCTTGATTTAGGCTAGTTAACTAGGGTTTAGGCTAGTTAAAATTGATTAGCAAGTGATTAGAGACTCATTGAGAGTTGGGAGGGGTTTGGATAACCAATTGTGACTGATAGATAGCCTACGAAGCCAATAGAAGTGGTCTAGAGAGAACTAGGGAGGTTACTGAATGGTTGAAAGGAGGAATGTTTAGCTAATAAGAGAGATATTAGCAAAATAATTTTATTATAGGAGGAATACGACTCGAAAGATTGTTGTGAATGGGCATTCAAGAATGGAGCAAAGAATGGGGAATTAACAAAGTGTCGTCAATTGGTTGAATTGGATGAAATGCTAAGTGTAAGCATGTTTTAGGTGTCTACAATTATTAATTAATAACGCTTGCAACTCTAAATCAATAAATCACCATTTATTGGATCAAATTCCTCTCTTACATCCCACAAATCATACTAATTTTCTTCTAATTAGCTTCTATAAGCTTACCTCTACCTATTAATTAATCACCTTTGATTAATTAAAACATCCCCCAACTCCCATGACTTACTAATGACAAATTAAACTCTTCTAAATCAAGATTACCTTTTATAAAGCAACCTTATCCATTCCTATTCTTGTTTTACGCTTATCCCATGCATGCAAAGTTACACAACTCTCTCCAACATTAAGGTTATATAAAGGACCAAACTCCTTCCTTTCTAGACACACCATGCTTTAAATAGTGAAAAGTATAGGCATTTTTATCTTGAGCCATCCTCCATTGTTGGAAATAGCTTCTCCATATTACATCCTTTCACTCAAATTTGAGTAATATGGGAAGATCCAAAATGGCCTTGTAGCCATGTCTTGGTGAGATCCCATTCTCAATTCTTGAGATCTCCATCATTCCATTTTGATTGCTTATGTTCTTCATAGGTGCATAGTTTATATTTTAGCAATCATAGAGAATAGAGATTTAGCTTGTTAGCATGTTAGTTTGGTTTTATTCAAGTTTATATGCATGTTAATAATGTTTAGTCTCTTTAAGTTCTTATCATGATGGTTCATGTTTAGTTAATTTACTTTGGAACTAATGTAGATTGTTTTAGTTTCATTTCTATAGCTTAGTTAACTAATCCATGTACACATTTGACACACTCTGGTGGGACTTACTCCATTGTCCTTTGCACTTAATTTCAAGTTTTTGTAGTTAAGTTTCAATTTTGGTTACTAACCCTCTTTTTGAATATATTGACATAACTTGTTTTTCTTAACTTGTTTTATTGAGTTTGCATGTGTTGAGTCTTTCTTGTAGGTATAAAGGAGGCAGTGTTGTCAAAATTAGATCTTGATGGGAAAATTTCAAGTTTTCTCCATGTTTTCATTTTTAGAGCTTACTTTTTCAACATTCTACATGTTAGTTTTGTTAATTTCTTGAAAATCTTAGTTTTTTTTGAGCATGTAGGTTAGTGTTTGATAGTGCTGAGTCTTCTATTTACATATTAATGTGGTGGGTTGCTGTCAAAATTGAATCTTTGTGAGAAAATTTCAAGATTTCTCTATGTTTTCATTTTTAGAGCTTACTTTTTCAACATTCTACATGCTAGTTTTGTCAATTTCTTGAAAATGTTAAGTTTTTTATCGTGAATGTTAATGTTTGATAGCGTTGAGTCTTCTATTCATATATTAATGTGATGGGTTGTCAAAATTGAATCTTGGTTGGAAAAATTTAACCTTTTTGCATATTAAGGGACGTTTTTGACATTTTTGAGTACATGTTAAGTGCATACCCATGAGCATATGTGTAACCCATCTTCCGAGAGGCCATAACGTTTGCTCCCGAAATTGAAATGACTCCATTTATTTTGTGTTGGAAAGGTATTGAAGTGAAATATGTAATGAAAACATAAATTTGGGATTTATAATTACATAAATTATATATTTTTTCCTTTATTGTAAAACTGATCATTTTCTAACATGTCTAATGTTTTGATGAATGTTGTATTTCCATGCTTTACTTGATTTAGACCAAAGCTTGTGTATGCTCTTATCTTGCACATTTTGGTGATCTTGAGAATAAAAAAAACTTTGATCTCTATCTTTTTAACATTTGGATTAACTTGGAAATTTGATTATTCATTTTGCTTAAGGGAATGAACCTTTTACAAAGCATTTTTTATGGTCCTTTGATTTGAAGTTTTCCATTTCTATCTAGTTGGGATAAAGTTTGTGTATGCTATTCTCTTGCACCTTAGGGTGATCTTGAGAATCAAAAGCAACTTTAGTCTTCATTTTATAACATTTGGTTAATTAGAAACTTCATCTTTCATTTTTGGCTTAAGGGAATGAACATTTATCAAGCTTTTTGTATGGTTCATTAATTGCAAAGCTTTCCTTTACTTTTTAGTTAGATTATTTGTTGTGTATGCTCTTCTCTTGCATCTTTGGATGATCTCGAGAATAAAAAAACTCTTAATCTGCTTTCAAATAATGTGATTTTCTTGTAGAACTACTAAACTTTGAATGTAGGACCTAAATACGCTTGCCAAAGAATCATGATAAAAATAAATAAATAATGCAATTTGATGCAAAGTTGCCAAATAGTGTGCAAATAAACCAAATTAAGAACAAAATATTAAAAAACAAACCACATTCATAACACTGTATTTGCAGGTTCAGACAAGGGTATGACCCGTTCGCTTAACTAGATAACCCCTTTGGCATAAGCCTTACGCTACAACAATGGGGGTGGTCCTAGAACGCTAAAGTAGTCCATGCAAGAGAGAACATTGTGGACGAAACGGGAAGTGCTCTGCACACCTACTTGAATAGTTTTACCTTTATGAGATTTAACATCAAAGTTATCTGTATTATGACCCCAGTGAGAGTACACGATGAACACATTAATTACTCACTGTACTTAAAGGGGGTAAAGTAAAGCTGAGATAACCCAAGACTAGTCAATGTGACTTTCTTGGTAAATCGAGCTCGCATATAGATAACTTGTGACACCTAGTTAAGTGAACCACCTAGGAAAGCCATTCAGTCTTTGGAGCCAACTTGACCAAATCGTTGTTGTAAAGAGCCATCATTCATCACGAAACGTGTGAAGCGTTACTTTTTCTTAGTTTTTCACTCACCCTAAGGTGAGGCAAAACTCACCGAAGTGAGGCCAACATTTTCATCCTCACTTGTACTACTTCCTTCGATTTCTTTTGACACTTTGTTGATCAAAAGAAGAGTGACCACACATGTATTTCCAATTGATTGTGTCACCACTTTTATGTCCATTTACACTCATCCATGTTTGCGACTGAGTTTTTAAACGTCTAAAGTGTGTGGGAACGTTCTCATATCATTGGCAAGCCATTTTAATCTTAATACCCACGTCAAGATCGTCATCATAGTTAGGCTTGGTTCATCACTTGATTCTCCTTTGAATTATTATCTTTCTTGTATCATATCACAACAATTTCGATACTTACGTCTTGTTTCTTGCAAACTTGACCTAAGTGTTTAGATTGTAACATTACGCTATGCACATCGTAACAATTCCTTGGTATACTCTAGCCTTGGTTTTCTTTCAAACATTACCTTGATTTTGAAAGGTGTTGTTATTACCTTTGTGCACGTCGTATTAATATTATTTCGATACTAATACCTTAATTTTCCATAAATTTTGGTTAACGTATCTTAGTGGTATTGTTGTGTCATTCATATTCGTAACTTCCACTTTTTTTTGAGATTTAGGTCTTGGTTGGACTTAAACTTGCTTTTAGTATACCTTGTTTGGAAATCGTATCAACCTTTTGTTATTTCTTACATCTTGTTCATTTTTGAACTTGGCATAAGTGGTGACATTATGTTGATCATTTTACACCAACCTACCTTTGACACACATTTTGCATGAGTATTTCCTTGTAGATTGGATTTGTGTTTTGAACTTGCGTGATTGTTCCTTGTGTTTATCCATCTTATAAACTCATTTCTAGGACAATCCTTTGGGACTTTCAATCCTCTTGATCTTCTTGTTTTTGCCTAAATTCATGGTCATTTTTGAACATATCTTTCAAACCTTAGCAAATTTTTTTCCTATCAAGCAAATTTTGCATCAATCAAACATTGGAAATATTTCCTTTGTATCATTTATGTTGCTAAAATTTTGATCAATCCTTTGACATTTATGCCTCCAAACTTGTTGTCTAAACCTTGTTGGATTATCAATCTTATGTCAACACAATGTATGTTTTCCTTAGCTTCCCTTTGGAAAATCACACAAGCATCCCATATCTGTTTGCAAAATGTCTAGTTGGTTGCCATTATGCTACCCAAATTGACATGGAACTTCCTTCTATTTGAAGGAGTTCAATCACACTATCTAGGTCTAGGCATTTGGACTTAGTGAACGCCAACCATGACTGATTATCGTAGGGTTCCTTATACGTACAACCATAAAGAATAAAAATTTAGGCATTCACATCAAAAGACACCCATCATGACTAAACCATGTTTGGTTCTTCGCGCTAGAGAACCCATTCGGGTAACCCATTCCCCACCTTCATCTCATAGTTGGTGGTATGGTTTGGACACTTTTGATCCAAATTATTATTCAGGTTCCCCCCACTCTTCTTCTGATTCTAATCCAAACATTTCCTCTTCTTCTGAGGATTCCAATCCAAATATTTCCTCTAATTCTTTTGATGATTCAGATCCAAACTACTATTCGATTCATCTAATTCGACTCTTATGTCACGCTCCTCTCCTTCTTCGCAGACCTCCTTCATCATACTTCTACTATGATTTTTGAGTCCCCCTTTCTTTGTGGGACCTCCTTTATCATTCATCCAATTCGACTCCTAAGTCACGGTCCTCCCCTCCTTTGTAGGACCTTCTTTATCATTCATCTAATGCAATTCGTGAATCGCGATCCTCCCCTCCTTCACAGGACCTTATTTATTATTCCTCTAATGTGATTATTGAGTCATGTCCTCCCCTTCTTCGCAGGACCTTCTTTATAAAACATCTAATGCAATTATTCAATCGCGGTCCTCCCCTTCTTCGCAGGACCTCTTTTATCAGTCACCTCAATGAACTCTTCCTCCTTTGAAGATTCGTGTGACTCAAAGTCCTTCTAGTCAATCGTCTAAGTCGACTCCTACATCGTAATCTACAAAATTTTGGATACGAAATCCTCCTATTCTTCCTCCACGACGTCATCTTATAGGGAAACCTATACCAACCAATTCCAAATCTTCTTCTACTCACAAGACATCTAGCCCTAATTCTACTTCGTCTCTTAAGTTATCTTCTTCTATCAATCATCATCAAACATCTTCTAAGTATTCCACACCAATTGAACCTCTTTCTTCCAATCAACCCTTGGTGGTCAATCAAGAAATCATATCGATTGATCTCTTTCAGAATGAAGAAACAATTAGGGTATTTATAGGGGCACATGAAGATATTCCTATAGTAGATCACGAGTAAGGATTCTCTTTAGACTTCGATGCATTCGCGTATTGTGAGAAAAATGTTGATTCCTTTTATCAAGAAATAGAGGAAGAGCCTCAGATCATGCAACTTGATCCTCCTCTTATTATTCCATCTTCACATTATTCATTACATAATGAAACTCCTAGGTCTTGCATTGATCCATGGCATTTCTTCTCATCACCCAATCAATATTTGTCTATCACAATTCTTCAATCACAATCTCTTATGGGGTCAATCCCAATTAACCCTTCATATTCATCTAGGTTTGGGTCACCTTATAGTAGCCCTCCCTCTACTATTTTTGGGACATTTTTGAGTATTCCACTATATTCTATTCTTGGGGCACGTCCAACTAGCCCCTTGTCTTCTATGTATAGGTCACCCTCGGGTAGTCCATCATCTTCTATTCTTAGGTGACATCCTAGTAGCCCATCATCTTAGATCTATGGGTTACATCCTATTAGCCCTTCTTCTTTTATTATCTTGCCACATACTAGTATCCCTTCATCTTCTATTCATGGCTCACCTTCTAGTAACCCCTCTTCTTCAATTCTCAGAACATGTCCTTTTCATCCATCACATTATTCTTTTATCAATGATTGTGGTAAGCCCACCGTCATTCCTCACATTCCTCCCATCAATTATAAACATCCATGTTCTTCTCCCACTTCTCGGGATTATACAAGTCACACATTAGCTTATAAAAAACCCAGAGAAGTTCTTTATCAATCCAAGATCAAAACACCGAAGAGCTCCAAAGCTCCCAACAACTCAAATGATCATGAAACTCAAAATCAAATGTGATTATAGAGTACACACCAATGCACCATTTGTTGAGTGTGAGCTCACCACGATCATCGAGATCGGGGATAATATTACACTTGATAAACAAACGCGCTTAGTCTCTCTTATCAAGGAAACCGTAAAGATCCTATCACACAGATTGACATGTTTCATTCGATAACCATCAAAAAATCATAAACAGCTTCAAAAATACAAAAAAGTGAGAAAACATTAAAACATTACAAAAACAAAATCAACAAGTACAAAGATCAAACATTACATTAGGTATTGCATACGCATGGATGTTATTTCTTCCCTTTCTTTCATATTCCTCTGCAAGTCATCCACCATTTTCATCCCTTCGATGATATTTTGGTTAGCTTATTTCGTACACATTTTGTGACATTTATCTCTATGGTATCCGTTTGACCTTGGTCTTTCATCACCTTGGTAAATTAAAGAACGACTGACCTCTTAGAGATCCTATCAATATCTACATATAATAAACTTGTTGGGAAATTTTTTGGGCAAATTTTTTTACACTAGCCAATGTCATCATCACAATCACTTCCATATCCTTCCATCAAGCCATCATTGGTTCTTTACCCCTTGTCAAACAAGAGAGATGAAATAAGTTTTAACAAAGCAAAAGAATCAAAATCAATCAATCAAAAAGAAAAAGCTAAAAGAAAAAGCAAATTGATATATAACTCTCTCTTGTGGTATTTCCAATAATATCTACCAGGGCTATGGACACTGATGATAGTAGAGAAAATGTTGTGATTAGAATCAAATACATATCCGTCGGTGGCTATGGACGTCTCAGGCTTGTAATGGAGAAATGTACGACTCTCCTTCCACAATCCATTCACAAATCACCTTTCAAACTAAATCATTCCTACACATTGGCTAGTGTCTTCACTTGTTTTCTATCAACTCTTTCCTTCAAGAGGTAATTCATTTCCATGTGCACACACGAGATCTTGATGAGTAAACAGATTAGTATGTTACCAAGTGTTGCTTTTTGGACCTTGTTCAAACTCTTACTTTAGCGCATTTCTTGTGTTATGATTTGT
The DNA here is from genome assembly GCA_018340775.1 of Taxus wallichiana var. yunnanensis. Lineage (NCBI taxonomy): Eukaryota > Viridiplantae > Streptophyta > Pinopsida > Cupressales > Taxaceae > Taxus > Taxus wallichiana. The sequence continues at coordinate 539,296,266 of CM031242.1, read as the reverse complement.
GCCTTGGGTTAATCAATTTTTTATCAACCACCTTCTAAATATTTTCGTGGCATCCTCTATTCTTCGAAAATCATTTAGACCATCCATGTGTATAGAATTTCCTCTTTGCCATGTTTGCAGACACTTTTTTCCCCTTTTAATAAGATAATTTTCTACTTCCTTTCTCTCATGTGTTTTTTGGCTAGCTTACGCTGGGGTAATCCTTACTCCCTCATGATTGAGCCTATTTTATATTGGCCTTGATCCCCCTTCAACATGTGAAGAGTTTTCCTTTGAATACTCCCACCTAATTACTGGGGCATTTTCACATCTTCACTTTCTTGCACATACGCGTGACATTTTGCCCTTGTACATCCCATCTATCACTGGGGGAATCCACACTTATTTGTCTTCTTGTACATAGTTTCAGAAAAATTTCAAAATAAAAACATTTAAATATGTTTCTAAAAAATCAAAAATAGTAAAAATCATCCTAAAAATGTCACTCTTTGGTTCTCACCTATTCTTGTGCATGACTTGTGGATCATCTTGATCTACCTCCATTAACAAAGTTGGTTTGCTTACTATGTTTGTACTCTTGGGCACAATGAGTTGCTTGGTATTGTTTCATAGTGCACTGCTTTTCATAGGACCCAAGTTTCCTCCAATATTCCCCTCGCATGTATCCTTGCTTGGGGCACCATATTTAATTCTTGTTGTTAAACATGAACATTTGGGAATTGAAGCTTGATAACAAAAACATGTGTGCAACCGTCTTGAACATTGTTTATTTGAGTATGTGTGTTTGTACTTGTTTCCCTGTTAGGTTAGCTTGTTTACTTTCTCATATTGCATTACATTTATGTATGTTGCATTGAGTTAGAATTTTTGGCAATGAACAAATGTTCGTATTATAGATTTTCATGTTATGGTACACTATTTTTGTATGCATACATTTTAATAAGGACTGATGACAAAGATCATAAGAAAAATGATGAAATAAAGTTGTTTTTACATCAACAGGATGAAAGCTATTTCCATCTCCCTTCATCTTCATATTTCTTCCTTATCATTCTCTTCTATCAACACTATTCTTCCAAATCACTTGGGGCAATAGGGATAAATTCTTCTATTCTTTTCCTTCATCTTTTCAAGTGTCGATCAACCTCTTTCATCACCCCATCGACACTTGAGGGGGCATCCTTCATTCTACTAATTTTTCTTCTATCCCTTCAAAATTTACTTTTTTGTACTTGTCTACTATCTTTGAAGTGATATCACTTACGCCACCCCAAAGAGGGGCAAATGTAGACACCTAAAATCTGCTTACGCAATTTTAATACTAAAATTGCACTAATTATCCTCTTTCTCGTCATTTTCGTAATAATTAGCACTTTTCCGCTAATTAGCTAACATTCCTCTTCATATTCATTAATTAATAACCTTTTGTTAATTAATTATCCTTCATATCATTAAGGATGTTGATTAACAACCTTTCGTTAATTAATATCTGCTTCTACTTGGGTTAATTAATTATTATTAATTAATTATTCTCACAACTCTAAATCAAAAAGCAAAAGTAAATTGATATATAACTCTCTCTTGGGGTATTTCTAATAATCTCTACTAGGGCTATGGATGTTTGAATGATAATAGAGCAATGTTGCGATTTGAATCAAATGCATCTCTATCGAGGCTATGGATGTTTGGTAGCGGTGGAGCAATGTACGACTCTCTTTCCACCCTCCATTCGCAAATCACCTTTCAAATCAATCATTCCTACACATTGGCTAATATCTTCATTTGATGTCTATCAAATCTTTCCTTCAAGAGGTAATTCATTTCCACTTGCACACACAGGATCTCGATGAGTAAACATGAATAGTATGTTACCAAGTGTTGCTACCACATGCTTGATCATGTTTTTCCAACCTATTAAAGATGTAATTTGGAAAATTTTGTCCAATTTGTTCATATGTTCCCAAATTTGTTTAGCAATGGGCATATCTACCTGCCATTCAACATGTTCTAATTTGGCTGGGAGGGTTTTAGTGAAATACATGGCCAAACATAATAACATAGACCTATAACAAAAGGTATGTTTCCCCTCCTTGATTTTCCTAGTATTCTCATGAAATTTGGAGGCCAATAGTTCATAAAGATTATATTCGAGTGTGAATTTACCATGTTTAGGGCAATCCTACATGGATCCACCTCACCCTCCTCTCCTCTTTTTCTATATATGTAAGTTTATTTGTTTGTTTGGGGGTTACTTCATTTTATTGTGCACTTGTATTTTTGGAGTTAGAGAGTTTTGGAGTGCTTGTTGAAGTTTTGGATCTTGTTGGAGTTGGATTGAGCTTGAAGGATCTTGGAGTGTGATTCTTTGATCAATTTCTTACTATGGAAAGGTAGGAACTACACCCTTGTTTTACTTGTTTGTTTTTATATGTGTGTATTGCATGTAAGTGAATGGTTTGTGTGCTTGTTGGGATCTTGGGTAGAATGCCTAAGTATGGTGTAGGAGAAGGCTATGGGGATTTTATATTTTAGGGAGGCATAAGAGTTTTGTTTCATATTTAGGAGGGATTTGGGTTGGGTACCCCACTTTGGATAAGAAAATGCTTGCTTTTCTTACTTGGTTCTTTTTAGGGAGACATAAAATATTGCAGGGAGGCATAAGAGAATGTGGGAGGCATAAGAGGATCTTGAGGGAGGCATAATATTTGTGTAGGGGTTTTGAGTCATGTTTTAGAGGGATTTAAGGTGGGAACTTAATCCTATTGGGAGGCATAAGTGATCTCCCCATAGATCCTTGTTCCATTGGCTTTACATTTCAAACATTGTGTATTTTGAAAGTGGTATTATTGTGATTGTTATCTTGTGTTTGAATGTGTGTTAAATGGTTGTGAAATTTGTATTGTGATGTGGAAGATTTTTTTAGTTTCCATGAGTTGTATCCATTCCTTATTGCATTTTGGTTGGGGCTCGGGGGCCAATGAGGAGGATTACTTCTTCTCCTCATTGGATTATTGGTTGGGTGGAGAGTGTTGCCTCTCCCCATTTTTGTTGTTGTGATTGAAGTGAAGAAATGGTGGATATCTCGTTGAATATTTGGGGACTTGGAACATTTGTTTAACTCAAAAAGAAATCCCATATTGTAAAAAAAATTCATGTAATTCCCACTTAAGGTGGAAGGCTAGTAGTCTTGCATTTAAAAGAAAAGTTATATTGCATGTTTTATTGATCAATTTGTAATGTATTGTTGGAAAGAAAGCTATTTGTATTGTAAGAAATGAGCTATGCTCAAAGAAAAAGAAAGTTCATTGTTATTTGTAGGAGTTATATTATTGTAAAGAATGAAGGGAAAACTTGGAAGTTGTAAATCATTGAGAATGTATTCTTAGTAAATCTTAAATGTATAATAGATGCTTGTGCTTTCCTTAAATAAATGGTTGTAGTTGAAATGGAAGGATGCACTAAATTATAATGAGTTACTTTATTAAAAGGTTACATTTTTGTAATGAAAAAGGAAGCAATGATACTTAGGAATAGATTGAATTCCATTCTTTCAGTTGAGATTGAAAACAATTTTACCGAAATGTGTTCTCGTAGTTGTTTTTTGTTTACTTTTGAAATAATTTTTTTTTTGAATTTATTAATTTAAGCATGGAATGTATAAATGGTTTAAATGTTCAACTAGTGCCTTTAGGAATATAAATTCAAGCTAAGGATAAATCAGAAATCACTTTAGTAATTTTTTTTGGAAAAATTGAGAAATTGATGGTTCTTTTGAAGAACAGACCGCCACCTGTGCGAGGCCGTCTCTGACCACCGACCTTATTAGAGTGGCGGTCTATGAACGCCACCTAGACATGGTGGCGGTTTACGAATTGTCACCCGTGTAGGCGGTGGTCATGGGACTGCCATCCTACTCGGGTGGTGGTTTCATCACTTTCAAAGTGGAAAAGTAAAATCCGTGGATTGTAATTTTGAACTTGTTTTAATTAAAATTTGAACTTGTAAAATGTAAAAAGATTTACCACCAAAGAAACCATAAGGGAATAAATTCATTTATTTAAGATTGTAAATCTTTGAATGAAATTTTAAATTTTTCAAATCTCATAAATTAATTGGAAAGAGGGTTTTTCCCAAATAGAGACCTCAAAAATGGAAATAACTAAATAAATATTCCAAATTTAGAGTAGAAACCTCTACAATCAACTAATGGAATACATTGCTATAATAAATCCATAAACTAAACTAAACAAAGCTAGATCCAAATGATGCTTAGGGTGAGTGTGAATTTACCATGTTGTGGATGATTGAGAATGGAATGCAAAGTGAATGATAGGAGCATCATGCCCCCAAGAGAATGATGATGAGTATGCATGTCATGAAGTTCATTTATACATTTCCCTCGGCGAGTCAAGTGTGAACCACAAAGCAAGAGTGTTTCATCGGGAAATGGTTTGAATTATGCATGCTAGAAAGATGTGATCGTGAAGCATAAAGTGTAGAGAGTGAGTGAGTGTGTGATTGTGTGAGGAAACACATGAGTTTGCTGAGTTCCATTTGAGAAGTAAACCCTCAATAGTTGAGTATGGATCGTGGAACTAGAGTACATCATAGGGTAATGACCGTAACATGTATAAGTAGATGCCAAAAAGATATGTCGTGAATGCATTGAGTGTGAGATGTGTAACAGAAGCTACGAGTAAGAGATGTGACGAATGTGCGATATGTGAAGTGTGCAATATGTGAGGTTCATGTGTATAATATGCCCTTAATAGTCAAGTGTGAACCAAAGCACGAGAGTGCATCATCGGGGAATGATGATACAAGAGTGTATCAATATGTGTTTGATGCATGTGAGAGACTAGATGCAAAGTGTAAAGTATGTAAGACACCTAAAAATGCTAGAAGGGGGTGAATAAGTATGATGCCCCCAGAGTGTATGATAGTGAATATGCTATCCAATGAAAGTGAAATTCAAGGGTCTACCATCCGATGCTTACGAAGATGAAGGCGGGTGACCATGCTCTAAGATCAGCGGTGTATGAGATAGACAATATGTAGGTAAATGAATCCTATGTGCACGCGACTGATGAGGATAATTCAGGGGTGATGGATACCTATGTGAAGAAGAATGCGGAGGTGATGGAAACCTATGGGAAGCAGGATGTGGAGGTGATGGACACCTATGTGAAGCAAAACGAGGTGGTGATGTATACCAATGTGAAGGAGTTATCCGAGTGGTGGACCTAGACTGATGTGATGGACTGGAAAACCGATGAGACCATGTAGGCCGTGCACTGAACAAGAGAGCTAGGAAAAATTAAGCTTTATAGTTCGAGGTCCATGGGACCTAGATGCTCTAGTAAGTGAAATGAAAACCTCAAGAGGAGGTTGTGGCCATGGTGTAGATGGTGGAATACCATTTATAGTGATAAATTACTTATTATGAATGAACTTTAGTGTTGATAGGGTTCTTCATCAAGTTTTGGAACAAATTGCGGCATAAAGGAAACCCGCAAGGTGAAGGAAGAAAGTCACCAATATTAGAGAAATCTGCGGATAAAGGAGGAAAGTCGCATAGACAGCTTTAAGAAACGATATATAGGAAAAAGTCGTGGATCAAAGGAAAATAGAAAAAGAACAAGAAAAAAGCTAACAGAGGCGTGACCAAAAGAAGTGTCTTTTGATTATTTTGTAGAAAAGATATTTATTGTACTTAATCAAATGTATATGGTGTGCCACATGAAGCAATAGATGTATACTCGTGGGATAAGATATGTGTGTTCCTAGAAGATAAATATATAAGATATAAAGAATAGAGAGAATTTGTATGTGTGTATGAGACTAATGTAATCTATTTTAAGATATGAATAAAGATTGATGTTTGGAGCAAAGATCATTAATTGATTTTACATTCTTTCTATTCACATATTAGATTAGTTCACTTTACACATCCCTAACAAAAGGGTGAAATTATTAACCCTCACACTTGTTGTTGAGGCTTAAGGTCAACATTTGGTGTCTGAGCCTAGGTTCCTTTTGTTAGGCGAGATGTCCGGAAAAATCTCACCACTAGGGTATTGAAACTAGCACTGATGAAAATTGAGGATTGGTGGGAAAATCAAATTAATATATTTGTTAAAGGAGAAGCAAAGAGACTCAAAGCATCATATAAAGAAACTGAGGCATAAGTATTTGGAGAATACGAAGAGGAATTTTGGTCTTAGTTCCCACATTTATTATGGCCTTGCATATTGGCACATGTTAAAAGAACAGTGGTCACAATTACATTTGAGAAAACCTTTTGAGTGGACTCAGGAGAAGTTAAATATACTCAAAAACCTTGATGAACCCTGGACTAGAGCAATTGATTATTGGTTCAAGACCACATTAGACTCTTATATAATTACTTGGGCCATACAAGGTTGGACCAACTTTGATTATAAGAAAGGTGAAGTTTTAAGCGGAGCAAGAGGAAAATTTATCAAACAAATTCCATTTTAATTATTATTTTCGGTAGAAAAGGGATTGATTAGAAGCGTGAAAAATTTCCTTTAGGGGACAGAGACAGTAGGATGATGTACATGAAGGGTGATCCAAGAGACATAACTGATCAAAATTAATGGGGTGATGGTTGGGATAGCAGAAATAGGATGACATGAAGAAAAGAAAAATCAGAAAAATTACATAGTTGATAAAGAAGAGATTAAGAGAATTAGGTGAGTTAGTATCTTAACAAAAGTAATCATGATGAGGAGGAAAAAGAGAGAGCCATGATAGTTGCGGAGAAGGAGTTAGAGAAAAAGATGGAAAAACAGATACTAGTAAGGGAGGTAAGGGAAAAGAAATCAAATGAAAGGAAAGAGAAACCAAATAAAACTTAGAAAATAGAAAAATAAAAACCCACTTCAAGTGGAGGCCAATAATTGGCTACCCTTAAACAAAGGTAAACACCCAAATTCTTACTATAATTCTTGTGTCGCATAGACCAACCTATTTTGGTTACCCCACGGAACCCCGTGGTAAGATATTCCATAGACAATCTAATTCAACAATCGATATCAAGGAAAACTATCTTGATGAGAGATTTACAACAATTAGTAGGTGGCTTAGAACCAGATTTTAAGAGGGTAATAGGAGAAAAAACTTGGGAAGAGGAAGAAAGAGAAGTCCAGTTACTAATTAAGGAAAAAGGCAAAGAGGAAGAGGAAGTAATTGGTATGAAGGAATTAATTAAAGAATTTGGAGAAAAGATAAACATAATAGAAGAAAAGAATGAAGGAGAGAGTAGTTCAGAGAAATAAGATAAAGGAGAAGAAAGAAAAAATAAGAAAAGAAGAAGTAATGAAGGATTAGAAGAAAACTATAGATTAAGAGATGCTAAAGGTAGGAAGTTATTTGTTGAAGAAAATGATTATGAAAATACATCAAGAAAAGATGTGTCCCCTAACCACCACACAAGCCCAAAGGAGATGACCCCCCTAGATCGATCGCCATTCCATGTGTTGCTTAACACACCTATTCGAAGGATAGAAAAAGGAGAAATTTTGATGGAAAGATACCAACAATTACAAGAAGAAATTGTAAGAGAGTTCGATAACTACTAGGAGACTTATATTTTGATATTGAATTATCTAGAGACAAAGGGAGGAAAAATATCTTGACAAAAACTCATAACTAATTTAAGAAAGTAAAGCCCTTGAAATAGCCAACTAGTCAAATAAATCCCCAACCAACTAAAAATCAATTAAGCTACATGTTTTTGGAAAAGACACCAAAGACTTTGAGGAGAACTTATTTATCTTGGATTCATATTGGAAGAGTAAAAATATCACAGATAACACCACAAAATTATATGACTTCATAGGCACTCGAGAGAGGATACCCTACGATGGTACATGAAAATGAATGCATAGGGATCCAAAGATTGGGATGCAATTGAGAAGGAATTTAAGATAAATTTTCACTTTCCAGAGGCACCTTCAAAGGGAGTTAGAAAATGAGAGAACTTGTTCAGAGAGAAGATGAAATGGTCAAATAATTTAGCCATAGATTTAAAAATGTGACTAGAAAGTTGGAGGAACCTCTCACATACAAACAACACATTGAGTGGCTTACTTGAACTTCTACCATACATTAGAACATCTTTGGATGGACAACCTTTCAAAACCCTCTCAGAGGCAATAAATATGGCCATTAGGTTAGAGGCCCAACCTTGGCAAAGAGAAGGAGAGACTTCACTTAAAATAGAACTGGAACGAGTACAATTAGAGTTAGCCAAGCTAAAACTCCAACAAGAAATTCAGAGAAAAGAGGATCTTAGAAATAGTTCACCACCAAGAAATAATATTAGACCTAAATTTTGGTGTACAGTGTGTTGTGTATAAGGACACAATAAAACAGACTATCCTTACTTAGAGAAGGAAAAGAGAGTTGCAATTGTCAGACAACACTCATAAAAAAAGCTTCCTCTAGGACCATACCTACGAGAAGAAAGAACTTGATGCGGAATTTATAGGTTATGGGATCAACATAATCAAGATAATTTCTCCTTGTTAGAAGTAGCTCTACCTACTAATCCATTAATGCATTGCATAATTTGCGGCTCTTATAATCATTACCACCATACCTTCCCTTCTGTAGATGTACTTGAAGAATTAAAGGAGTATAACACCCGCAGGGTTATGACAGTGCTAGACAGAAAACATGGCCTAACCCCCCACCTTCACAGTAACAACCAACACCTATACTTAACCCACCACCTTCACATCCAACAATTACTACTCCACAATATCAAAATTAACAAGGAGGACAACCTCACTTTGGAGGTGGTTACCAAGGAAATAACTACAATCCTAACTATCAAGGATACAATGGTGGAGGATACCATGGAGGATATAGGGGAGGTTATAGAGGAGGATTTAGAGGTGGGTATAATAATTATCAAGGAGGAAGAGGATATCAAGGGTATCATGGATACTAAGGAAGAGATAACCAAAATAATTCAGGGGTTGGCTATCAAGATAGAAGACCCATGCACTATTACAAATGTGGATAAGACAACCATTTAGCCAGAAATTATACAAAACCTGACCCTTGCAGTTTCTACCATGAGTGAGGACATGACTCATTTAGTTGTCCCAAAGCTGCTCAATTTTATAGAAATGGAAGTACAAAAATGGAAGCATTAGGAAGAGACACCCAAAAAAATGTACAACACATTACCAAGATACCATGGGATGATGAAGAGATAGGAGAAGACAAGGAGAAAGCATCTACCTCAAGAAGAAAACCAGAAAAAGAAAAGAAGAAGGAAGAGGCCAAAGAAAACTATTTCAAAAGAAAATCTTCTAAATCAAGTAAGGACCATGAAGAACCAAAATATAGAGCTACAGTAATAACTAGAAGTGCATCTAGAAAGGAGCCCAAACCTGAAAGGCAAAAGATAATCATGCTACCTACTGAGGAAGAGTCCTCTAGTAGTGAAGAATGGGACTTTAAGGAAATCAGGTTGGACCTTCATAATAAAGAAGTGGAGAAAAGTAAGGTATTAGTTAAGAAATCACAATCCTAAGAAGAACAAAAAAATTGTTTTATGGAAGATGAAATTATTTCTCTTAAAGAGATAACAAGATTAACCATCAAACATGGCCTTGTAGACAAGCTGAAATAGTTTAGTAAATATTGGAACAAGGAAGATAAGAACTTTCATGTCCAGAGGATTGAAGTTGGACATAACAAGAAAAGGAGAAATGTCTTCCAAACACAACAAACATGGCGTAAATCCGCCATATACTTGGATGTAGACATATTTGACACTACCATTACCAAATTACTTCTTGATCTCGGTGCAAATGTAAATATGATGTCCAAAAATACCTGGGAGAAGTTAGGCAGACCTCCCTTAGAACCCACTAGATATTATATTGGATTAGTAGATGGTTCATCAAAACAACCTATAGGAGCACTGAAGAACGTAGAAGTCAACTTCATGGGAATAAAAAAAGATAGTCAATTTTGAATTTGTAGAGAATGTTGCTTTAAAACCCACATATAATGCCATTCTAGCCTTAGAATGGTTTGTCGATTGCAATGACACGTTGAATTCAAAAGAAGAAGAAGTCACATTACAATCAGATGGAATTTGTGTCCATGTACTATTACATGTAGGAATGAGTTCCACATGGTCTAAAGAAGTTTAACATGACCTTGATCAAGAAGAATAATTTGATGATATACAAGGGGTATACACCTAAACCGATTTTCTAATATCGATAGAGAATTTGAACCAAATTCTAAAGGAGAAATCTTAGTCAAAAGTGAATCTACAAATGAAATTTTAAACAATGTTGTTGAGGCATGGATACATGGTTTCCCAGAATCTAGGATAAGAAAGCTACATTACACAAGAAGAGTGCCACCACGCATAATCACCCTAGATGATGATCTTGATTCTCAGTAGATCCCACAAATGGAATTTTCTAGCCCACATGAGACAAATTAAAAGAATAAGATGAATATTACTCCACCAATGAAGAACTAAAAGACACAAATCAATTAACTAGGTATATAGATTAAGTTGCGAGGTGTCCCACCGAACTTTACCAAAATACTTAGGGTTTGGAGACTTAGAAGGGTATCTAGATCAAATGGAGAGAATCTTCCCGAATGAGAAAGCTAGAATGGAATCCTTAGATGATACCTTGATAATTAATGTTGCAAGATGGTGGGAAATGCACAAAACTAACATCTCTCATTGGAATTCCTTGACCACATTACTAAAAACAAGATACTTTGAGAGTGAAGGCTATTATGCGACCATACCCGAATACACAGGTGAAAGCGATCCACAAAGACATATTCAAACATGTGAAAGACATTGGAAAATATGTGGTGAAAATTCTCATCTGATATGGATTCAATTATTCATATGGACACTAGGACCCATACCTTGATCATAGTACATACATTAATAAATAAGAAGAGAAACAAGAAGTTGGGACCAGATTGTGAAAGATTTTTGTCATACCTTTAACTTCAGGATGTGGATCTTAATATCCTTCGGTCACTATAAAAGATAAGGACCTTTTTATTCTTAACTCGAAAGAAGACACAAAAAATGTTCATAAAATATATTAGAACCTAAAGAACCCCATAAACAAGAACATCCAAACAAAATTCCAGAGATGTCTTATTGTTTTGCAGTGAGAAACAAGAAAGAGATGAAAAACCTGAAAACTTGAGATACAAGACAATAGAAGGAGATAGAAAAGTAGTAGAGACCAAAGCATAAGAGGAAAAATACTATTATCATCCTCAGAGGATAAGGAGTGAAAACATTGGTATAAATGGAGATGAGAAGTTTGCTAAGATAGAGACTATTAGTCAGAGCAAGAAGTGGCAAAAGTATAACTTCTTCAAGAATTCCAAGACATATTCCCAAATATTTTAAAGAGTTACAAGGTATAAAAGAAGAAATTATAACCATGAAGATTCAAATCAAGGATAGAATCAAACCACTAAAAAAGAGGCCTTATAGATTAAACCCTAACCTTAAGGTTAAGGTAAAAATAGAAATAGACAAAACGTTGAATGAGGGTATCATCAAACCATTGAAGATTTAGATTGGGTAAGTCCTATGGTCATTCGAATAAGAAAACATGAGAAATTCACATATGTGTGGATTATAGAGAGCTCAATTAAGCATGTGTGCATGACACTTGCCTCCTCCTAAGACACACAAAAATAGGTGAGGATGATTCTGGGTATACAGGCTATCATAGAAAATTCATAAGAAACTATGTTGAGATCAGTGCACCTTTGGAAGAACTATTAAAGAAAAGAATGAACAAACAAATACAATGGACTAAACCATGTGTGGATGTTTTTGAGGTTCTTAAGGATAAAATCTTACATGCACCAATCTTAATATTTCCAAACTAAAAAGTTCCTTTCCATGTACATGTAAATGCATCAAACATTGCCATTGGTGCAATTTTGACACAACAAAGAGAGAAAATGGATCATCCAATAGCCTTTGCAAGACAGAAATTAGCTAAAGTTGAAAGGAATTACTCTACTACGAAAGATAGGAATTGAGCATGGTATATGCCTTACAAAAGTACATATATTATCTGTTTGGATACATCATTTGTGTTCTACATAGACCACGAACCACTAAAATATTTATTAAACAGACCCCTACTATAAGGTAGAATATGTCATTGGTTAATGTTATTTCAAGAGTTTGACTTTACTATTACAGTAAAACTGGGAAAACTAAATAATGGACCAGATTATCTGTCAAGAATAGAAACAGGGGAAGATGAAGGACATATTGATGATGACTTCCCTAGAGCACATCTATTTAGAGTTGAGGCCATTCCAAAAGAATTTGATGACATAACACAATTATCAAGCTCTTGGAGAATCCTCTAGTGAATCTACGAAGCAACAAAAGAATAAATTACAAAGATGGGATTTTTCCTTCACCTTAATTCAAGGATAGTTATACAAGAAATGAAAAGATGATGTCCTTAGAAGGGTTTCCCTAGAACATGAATAAAAACATACTAGCAGAAGCTCATGAAGGTATAGCCGGTGGACACAATGGAGGAGAAAAAACAACCAGGAAAGTAATGATGACAGGACTATGGTGGCCTACACTATTTAAGGATGCACACAAACACACAAGGTCTTGTGACATGTCAGTGGGTGGGAAAACCAAATGTGAGAGATGAGATGCCTTTAAGACCAGTCCTAGCACTAGCCCCATTTGAGAAATGGGTCATAGACTTCATTGGACCTATTAAACCTGCCACAAAGCATTCTTAGGCTAGGTTCATCATTACAAGGATAAAATATTTGACAAGATGGGTAGAAGCCATTCCAACTAAATATTTCATTGCCAAGATAGTTGTGTACATGGATTAGTTAACTAAGCTAGAGAAATGAAACTAAAATAATCTACATTAGTTCCAAAGCAAATTAACTAAACATGAACCATCATGATAAGAACTTAAAGAGACTAAACATTACTAACATGCCTATAAAATTGAATAAAACTAAACTAACATGCTAACAAGCTAAATCTCTATTCTTTATGATTGCTAAAATATAAACTATGCACCTATGAAGAACATAAGCTATGAAGAACATAAACAATCAAAATGGAATGGTGGAGATCTCAAGAATTGAGAATGAGATCTCACCAAGACATGGCTATAAGGCCATTTTATATCTTCCCATATTAATCAAATTTGAGTGAAAGGATGAAAGATGGAGTAGCTATTTCCAATAATGGAGAATGGCTCAAGATCAAAATGTCTATAGTTTTCACTATTCAAAGCATGGTGTGTCTAGAAAGGAAGGATCTTGGTCCTTTATATAACCCGAATGTTGGAGAGAGATGTGCAAATTTGTACATGTGGGATAAGGGTAAAACAAGATTATGAATGGATAAGGTTGGTTTATAAAAGGTAATCTTAATTTAGAAGAGTTTAATTTGTCATTAGTAAGTCATGGGAGTTGGGGAATGTTTTAATTAATAGGTAGAGGTAAGCTTATAAAAGCTAATTAGTATGATTTGTGGGATGTAAGAGAGGAATTTGATCCAATAAATGGTGATTTATTGATTTAGAGTTGCAAGCATAATTAATTAATAATAATTAATTAACCCAAGTAGAAGTGGATATTAATTAACGAAAGGTCATTAATCAACATCCTTAATGATATGAAGGATAATTAATTAATGAAAGGTCGTTAATTAACGAATATGAAGAGGAATGTTAGCTAATTAGCGGAAAAGTGCTAATTATTATAGAAATGATGAGAAAGAGGATAATTAGTGCAATTTTAGTATTAAAACTGTGTAAGTGGATTTTAGGTGTCTACAATAACAACAAGATTTATCTATAAACACATAATTACTCAGTTTGGATGCCCCTAAACATTACAAGTGACCAAGGAAAACATTTTGTGAATGCCACTATTAAGGAATTGTTAGGCCAATTTTTGATAAATCATAACCCCGAGCTTAACCATATCATCCACAAGTTAATGGGACAAAGGTGGAAGCATTCAACAAGGTCTTGGAGAAGGTACTTACAAAAATATGTTCACTCCAAAAGCAGAGTAAGACCTAAAGATACCAACAACACTATGGGCTTACCACACTTCCTACAAAAGGCTAACCAAATATTCCCCATTTTAATTAGTCTACGGACTTGAAGTGACATTCCCAAAGAATTCATCATCCCGAGCTTACGAGTGGCAAGTAACATTTAGAATGAATGAAGATTCTTCGGTACATGAAAGACTTATTGAATTAGAAAAATGGGATGAAAAAATATTTATAGCAACATACAATAAAAATCAGGAAAAAATGAGACAAAAAGCATGGCATGACCACCATATAAAAAGGAAAGAATTTGGCATAAGAGACTAGGTATTGTTATATGATAGCAAATGGAAACATCCTGGAAAACTTAAAGTTCGATGGTTATGACCTTACATCATCAAGGACATATTATCATTGGGAGTAACAAAAATTCAAACCTTATGAACTCAAATAACTACCAAAGCTACGCCAACGGAGCAAGACTAAAAATACCACAGTTAAAAAAAAATCAGCCTATCTGAAAATTGTAATTCGGTGGATAAGACGAGGAGTAGAATGAAAACCCGAAGGGCATCCTTACTATACCAAAAATAAGAAAGTGGAAAATCATAATGCAAGAAACAAAAATCCACAGAGGAAGAATCCCCTCGTAATAAAGGGAAAAATCCATAGAGGAAGAATACCCATGTAATAAAGGAAAAGCCATGGATGAAGCATATCCACAGCGTAACAAAGGAAAAATCTGCAAAGGAAGAATACCTGCATGATAAGGGAAAATCCGTGGAGGAGGCATACTCGCGTAACAAATAAAAAAGTCACCATGATAAGGAGAACCACGAAAACGGCTTAAATCCATGGAATAAAGGGGAAAACCACGGAAAAGAAGGAACAAGTCAAAAAGTCATGGAAGTCATGAGAAGACCGTAGGACAAAATATGGAGTCGCGTAACATAACAATGACATCTCAGTGAACTAATATAACATGAAGGCAAAGCCGATATAACTTCCCGCTAAAATAACAATAAATGTGGTAGGTGAGGAATACAATGATATAAAAAGCATTAACCCATAAGGGCTAAGGGCATAAAGAGTGAAGAGGTCAAATCAAAGAGGAAATAAAAGAAATCGAGGAGAAAACTAGGGCACAAAAAAGAAGACTCATGAAAGATGGATACCCCAATTGTTCTTGCGCAAAAATATCTCCCAAAGCCTAAGTACAAAAAACACTCCATCGAATCTACTCCTCCAACTTGCAAATCAAAGAAAGGAAAAGAGACCATATGAAGAGGCTAGGGCAAAGAAAAAGGTTTAGTAAAATTTCATAAGGATAGTTAGGGTTAATATGGAGCTATAAGATATAGTGGCCACAATTGATTCAATCCAAGGGTTAGGAATAAATCCTATAATTTTCATGTGAGAATATATTTCATGGGATTTTAAATAATTTAAGTGTATGTGAAAATGAGTGAATGGGCCCACTTAGTGCCATATTGTATTAAGTTAAAATGTTATTCTTCTAGTATGTTTTAGTAAATGTTTGATAGGCATTAAAGATAATAATTTAAGGGAACTAAGGTAACTAAAGATAAGGGATTAATAAATGTGGGTTGAATGTTATCTTAAGAAGGGGAAAACTATTTAACCAAGTAAAATAATTAATGGACACTTTTCTAGCGGATTGTAATTAAATTGACATTAGAAATGGATTAAGAATATTTAATTATTAATCTAGACCGGTTCCATTTAATGTAATGTAGCAAATTGTTGGTAGGAATTAATTAAATGTATTATAGGGTTGACACCCTTGCAATCTTTAAAAAATAAAATAAAATTGCCGCAACTTTCTAGATAATTATTAAGGTTTAATGTGGTTTTAGAACGTTGAATATTTAAGTGTTACACTTAGTATCGTAGTCATGGGTTCAACGCTTGACTCGGCACACTTGGAAACATAAGACACGAGAAAGAAAACTTAGCACAACTCTGAGACCTAGACAACACAACATTGCATGATATTTTAAAACATAGAAAACCTAGAAAATTGAAACAAAACCTAGAATGATAAACTATATCTTGTCTTGGTCTCATGTGTAGGAGGTGTGGATCCGATGAGGGGTTCTTACACGTGGACCTAGACTTACCACCCTAGATCGGTAAGTAGAACCATATTGCCTTAGATACTTGATTACACTACAAGATGTTAATGCCGTAATATGCATAGGATATATAGAAGGGAGACCTAGCAGACATGACAAAGAGCCATCAGTAGAGGCTCGTGCATCTTTAAGAAAAATTGGTGAGTATAGGGAAGAGAAATCCCACGTGGAGTTAGCTAGATGAGAGTCACCACAGAGAGGTCATGGAAACAGGGCTACAAGACACATAGAAAGATCTAGGAGCCCTAGGAAACATCATGATCATGTTGAGAGACATAAAGGAAAACAGTCTACAACGGAAGATCGCATCGAGAGAGATTCTAAAATCCATCCATCTTATTTCACTTTGGGACACCTTTGGAGGATTTCAGGCAGAAGTATGGTTGGTCAAATTGAAAGGATGCTTCAATCTATGTTCGTGTACCAGCAACATGAAGGCTCGTGTTGTCATCCACCTTCTGAGAGATGGAGTCGGGGTTTGGTGGAGGACCGAGGAGCAGAAGCTCCATGTGGATTATGAGACATGTACATGAAAGCTCATTGAGGAGTGTTTCAGGAGAAAATACTTGTCAAGGAGGCTTATTAAACAGAGAGATAGATGTGTTCCATGACCTACATCGAGGCATCCATGACAAAGTGGTAGAGTATAAGAGTCGCTTCCTAGACCTACTTCAAGATGTAGACTTCATGCGGGAAGAGCATGTGAGGATGCATAGGTTCATCGAGGCTTGAACCTAGACTTAGGAGGAGAAATGCACATTCATTGTCCACGAGAAATTAGCAGAGGTCATTGAGAAGGCTGCATTGCGGAGGAAACCGGGGGGAAGACGCAACGAGCCCGAGATAGAGTGTGGAGCCATAACCAAAAATGCAGGGATAACAGATCGAGGGGTCGCTCCCCTCCTCGTGGTGGACATGGTTCGCACGCATCTTCATTTAGACCACCACAACAACCACCTCAGAAGTAGTAGACTTGTCTTCTATTTAGGCCTCCACAGAGATTTGATGCTTAGAGGGGATGCAATATGGGGCATCCTCCTAGGGGACTAGTAAAGACTCGAGATATCACCTAGCGCTTATTCGGTAGGAATGCGTAAACAACGACCACAACAATCCATAGTAGGATCATCGGTTCTGGGGCATAAACCACTAGAGTACTTGCAGGAGCCACTTCTTATTGGAGGGGACCTGGTAGTTCATGTTGCGGTGTGCGGTGTACTTGGGCATCATTGGAGAGAGTGACCTCAGAACCCTAATAAAAAGGGTAAGGCACCAATTTTAGAGCCTACAGTAGGTGATATGGCTAGAATCCATAAGATATATGTAATAGTCGAGAATTGCCGGGTAGAGCACCGAGCATAATGAATGAGACTACGGTGTAGTTTTGATGGAATTTATATTTCTATCTTATTTGATTTGGGCTTCTAAGATTATTTTATTTCTCCATTTGTAGTAGAACGATGCGAGGCTAGTGGTCATTAGGAAGAGCTGCGAGCTTAGGATGTGGAGATGGTCTGGGAGCCAAGCTCACACTAGAATCCTTAGTCAAGGAGTGCATAGTTGACCTAGGACATTTTTAAACGACCTTGAATCTTCGTATCCTTCCTTTAGGTTCCTATGGGATTATTTTGGGCATGGATTGGTTATCTGCACACGGGGCTAGATTTGATTGTTACAGTAAGATAATATCATGTGTAGATTATTTGGGAGTGGAGACAGTGATAGTGGGAGTTAGGATACTCACCTCTATTTGCACTATATCTGCTATGCAACTTAAGCAAAGGTGCACGAGAGGTCAGGTTGCAGGTTGTATCTTTATCACAAGGTTAGCATACTAGAGGATGAGTCTAATGGGCCGTCACTTGATGGTCATCATATCTTGAGGGAATTTTCAGATGTCTTTCCAAGGGAGCTATTAGGGTTATCTCCCCCACATGAGATAGATTTTCACATTGATTTGGTTTGATGAGAAGAGCCTATCTTACGAGTGCCTTACAAGATGACTACCCCTGAGCTCTATGAGCTCAAGTTACAGACTAGAGGGCCTTCTAGAGAAAGGCCTAATTTTTCATAGTGTATCCCCTTAGGTGCCTAATCTATATTTTCCAAGATAGATCTTAAGTCTAGATACCATCAGCTGAGGATCGTGGAGTGGATATTCATAAGACAACTTTCCATACGAGATATGGCCACTACGAGTTCACAGTAGTGCCTTTTGTCCACGAATGCCCCTGTAATATTCATGAGTTTGATGAATGGGGTATTCTATACATTTTTAGATCACTTCATGCTCATATTTCTTGATGACATTTTGATTTACTCACGTACACATGAGGAGCACGAGGATCACATTTACCGTGGTTTTACAAAGTGTCTTAGAGAGTAGCACTTTATGGGAACTTGAAGAAATGTGCATTCTTCCAAATCATAGGTGTAGTACTTGGGTCGCATTATTTCTGGGGAAGGTATCACCTTTGATCCTTCCAAGATTAGAGCTATTATGGATTGGCCCGTGCTAGCCAATGTGACTTAAGCATGCAATTTCATGGGGTTGGTAGGTTACTATAGGAGATTTTTTCAGGACTTTTCTCGGATTACGTACCCCATCAATTCCCTATAATGGAAAGGGAAGAAGTTTGTTTGGTCTAATGGATGTGAGTAGGCGTCAAGTACTTAAAGGGATGCCTTACATCAACACCGATTCTTGATGTGCGGACCCTCGAGAGGATTTCTTTGTGTGTATAGATGCTTCTTTGGCAGGATTATGAGGTGTATTGATGCAGGAGGGTCGTGTGGTTGCCTTTGAGTCTCAAAAAAAAAAGGATCATGAGCTCAATTATATGACTCGTAACCTTGAGCTTGCAGCAGTTGTGCATACTTTAGTTTGATGGAGAGATTTTCTTTTGGGCGTAGAAGATTTAATCTTAGGAAAAACCATTTGAGCTTATGTCACCTCTTCACGCAACCCAATCTCAACGCTTGTCAATGGCGTTGGATGGAGTTTCTATGTGAATATGACATGGAGATAGAGCATGTGAAGGGGAATGAGAATGTTGTTTCTAATACTCGAGTAGATGAAGACACTTGGCTATGGATACTTCAAAGGTGCAGATTTGCGGAGAAGGATTTTACAACAAATTCCACACGAAAGTTTTTACCTTGTAGCTAGATTAGAGATTGAGTCTCAGAGACCCCTTGAGGGGAAGTTTGATGGTTTTGAATTAGAGTCGATGGACTTCTCGAGACATAGTTGCAGATCTATATACCTAGGGATGGATGTTTTAGGTAGGATATCTTGAAGAGGTTGATCGTCCACCTTATTCACCCATCTAGGGGTGAAGAAGATGCACACCACCTTGAGATAGCTATACCATTGGAGAGGTATTCAGAGAGATGTAGCACAATTAATGTCATGTTGTTTAGAGTGTCGAGGGTGAAAGCCGAGCATCAACATCCGTAAGGACTTCTTTATCCACATGTTATACTAGAGTGGAAATGGGACACCATTTCCATGAAATTAATAATAGGGCTATCTTGGTGAGATACCACCAAAATTCCATTATGGTCACGGTGGATAGATTGGACGAAAGTGGCTCATTACTCTCTAGTGAAGACCACCTATACAAATTACAGCGTAGTGTAGTAGTGAGAGTGTACTTAGATGAGATTTTTAGACTGCATGGGATTCCGTAGAAGATCATCTATGATCGTGATCCCTTATACACATCACACTTCTAGACTACCATGCAACATGCCCTTGGGATGAACATCAAATTCAACACATCCTATCATCAAGATACAAATGGATAGATGGAGCGGGTGAATCAGATTTTAGAGGACATACTTCGGATGTACGTCATGGATCATCATTGAGGTGGGAGGAGTACTTGTACTTGGTTGAGTTTGCATACAACAACAATTTCCAAAGTTCTATTAGGATGGCACCATTTTAGGCACTTTATGGTAGGGAGTGCAGGACACCTTTGAGTTGGGACAAACTTGAGGACAAATTATCTATTGGGCGAGCTATGTTACAGAACATGGAGTAGTAGGTTGTTTTGGTCCGACAGAGGTTGCAGGAGGCACATGACAGACAAAAGAAGTATGGAGATCAGAGGAGAGTTGAGTGAAGGAATGAGGTGGACATGAAGGTGTTCCTTCATGTCAGACCTCATAAGAGTCCTATCTATTACAGAAAAGGCTCTAAGTTATCTCCTAGATTTGTGGGTCCATTCGTGATCCTGGAGCGGATCGGTCCCTTAGCTTATCATATAGCCTTGTCACCCAGCTTGTCTCACGTACATGATGTGTTTCATGTATCTGTTCTTAAGATAGATATCCCATATCTCTCTCATGTATTGGATTGGACCGCATTGTAGGTGGAGGAGTAGGGGAAGATGATGGTGGAGCCCTTACATATTTTAGAGTGCAGTACCATGGGCCTTTGATTCTGAGAGATTGATCATGTGTGAGTCCAGTGGGACATGTATGATGAGACTAATGCTACATGGGAGGATGCTACGCTATTACGAGCCCAATTTCCACACCTATTTAAATGAATTCTAAGAGGAATTCGAGTC
The DNA here is from genome assembly GCA_018340775.1 of Taxus wallichiana var. yunnanensis. Lineage (NCBI taxonomy): Eukaryota > Viridiplantae > Streptophyta > Pinopsida > Cupressales > Taxaceae > Taxus > Taxus wallichiana. The sequence continues at coordinate 539,275,414 of CM031242.1, read as the reverse complement.
TAAGGGGAGGGGGATGTAGTGCCCACTCCTCTTCAACACTTATTATATTTTGATTTCAATTACTGTTGACTATAGACATGGATATGATCATATCATTTTAGTTTAGTATAATGTTAGATGATAGAGCTATTCGAGTATTGATAGATTTTGATTCATAATATGATTTGTGTGGATTATTGGAGACATGGAGAGACATGTTATATTGATGATGATAATGTGTTGTTAGCGCACACACACACACAGTTACTAACATTCAAAATTCCTATCATGTTGACTATGATGTAGCATTTGAACTAATCTCGTGATCTTACTGATATTGATGAAATGGTAGAATTGAGATGTTGTTGAAATTATAAATAAATGATAGCATTGTTAGTCTAGATGATGATTTAGTTATATGAGGATGTTTATTGATTGATGTGCATATATTTTATCTTTGATGTATTTGATGTGGCCACAAGGCCGAAGGAGGTATTGTGTGATTTTGCAGGTAATTATATCAAAACAATCAAAAGGGGGTTAGGAGACCAACCACAACGGAATATTGGATGGATACAACGATGGTCACTATGGTAACTTGTGTAATGTGTTATGTTGTGTTATTAGTTGTTAGGGGGTCCCCATGGGGGGATGACCTCCAAATGTGACCATGGGCTTTATGTGTAATTCTTTTCCTTTTCTTTTATTTATTGTGGAGTATGTGATTTATTTTGTGATGTAATTCATTCAGTCATTGTTGATTAATGTGCCTTATTAGTGGATTAATCACTTTTTTTGAGTTAATTGGGGATGTTACAAAAGGGGCCAATTATTAGAGTAGTTGGTCCTTTGGATCTTGTGATTTAAGTGGAGTGTATGTGACTTTGAGTGTTGTACACCCTACCTTACTTGGGAAATTCAGATTTGGGCTTAAGGGCCATTTTTGGAGGCTTGTGGGACAAGTTAAGTTTTTCCCACACCTCTTAATTTCATATACCAACCCTACCTATGGATCGGGAGTGAAAAATAGACCATATTATGTGTTTTTTTTTTTATTGATAAACGCTTTTGGCCGGAGCTATGAACCGGTGGGAAGGGCCCCAACCCAACAACAAGAAGAAATGAGAGAAGACAACGGAAAGAAGAGGAAGAGAAAGGCGAGGAGAAGGAGGAAGAGGACGAGGAAACGAAGGGAGGAAGGAGAACGCCGAACTAGAGTGGGACTGCAACCGAACCCTGAGGACATCGAGAGGTGCCAACCGATTAACCTAGTGATGAGCTAGCTTGCGAGATGGCCGCATACGAAGCGAAAAATGGAAGGAAAAGTCGGCTCGGTCTTTAAGTGCATTCAAGTGATCAACCACAGAGTGTACTGGGAAGAGAGCCGCATCGACGTCAACCACCGGAAGGAAACATTGATCCAGAGTGGGGTGGAAGTTTTGGGCGAAAGTCACTAAATCTCGGTATTGACCGCAAAGCCACCGAATGTCGTGTCGAGCCGAGAGCAAGTTCATCGACTTCCTCCACCCACAGGAGAGGATCCGGAGGAGAGAAGTCGACTAGTTGGTCGTGTAAGCCGACACGGTGAACATCATAAATTTGGTCGATGGCAACCCGTTCAACATCTGCTGTATCCAAATGAAGCAGAAGGCAGAAGGAGACAAATGCAGAGGCTATGTCGGAGTCAGTGCGAGGGCGGCGGGCATGGAAACGAAATGAGTCTCCAAGAATCGCTTCAATAGCTTCGGCTTCTTCCAGTGAGGAGAATTTGAAAATCATAGCAAGTTGACGCCTATCGATAGCAGTGGTATCGGCCAGTTCTCGAAATTGACCTCGTAGCACCACGAAAGGAAAGCCGATGAAAGACATTAGGGTGTAGAAGAAAACACAGATCAGGAACCATTCAAAAGATGATGCTAGAAATGGAGGATACGACATATATAGAACAGAAACCATGCGAAAGAGAATGAGAACCGACCCCCAGAAGAAATGGAGGGGCAAGGAGCAAGCGAGCGAGTCTGAGAAGACATGGGCTGCGTGAGAAGGATCACTCACGGGGATGCAATAGAGATTCGCCGCCGAGAAGGTGAAGAAAGGACAGTTCACACAAAGAGGACAACCACACGCTAGAAAGACCCCGCCAGGCTACTCGGACGAGCCAGCTCGATCGTGGGAAAGAAGGATCGGCAATCCGTGCCAATCATGAGCCGAGCGGGAAGAGATCTGGCAGAAGGATGATCAATGGTGAAGTTAGCAAGGAAGTCCGCCACACGATTAGCTTCTCGAAAGTTGTGAGAGATGCTCCAAGACTGAAATTTGTCCAGCCAATAAAGAATTTGAGGAATGAAAAGATTAAGTTTCCACGAAGGGGAGACACCTCTGGAGACCGCGAAAATTATTATTTGGGAGTCCCCTTCAATTGACCATATTATGTGTTTTTAAAGACAAAAAGTGACATTTATTGCACTTTTCTTACATAGGTTTTAAATTTTTTCCTTAGGGGTGTGGGTTTGTGTTGTGTGTGTAAGAGGCTTGTCATTTCTCTCAACCACCAATTTATTGTGCCTTGGGGTTGAGGTTTGACTTGTGAGGTGGAGTTGAGGATAAATGATGTGGCATCCTACATGTAGCCACCTTACCCTCCTCTCCTTTTTTTTCTATATATGCAAGTTTATTTGTTTGTTTGGTGGTTAATTTTATTGTGCACTTATATTTTGGAGTTAGAGAGTTTTGGAGTGCTTGTTAAAGTTGGATTTATCTTGAAGGATCTTGGAGTGTGATTCTTTGATCAATTTCTTTCTATAGAAAGGTAGGAACTACACCCTTGTTTTACTTGTTTTATTTTATATGTGTGTATTGCATGTAAGTGAATGGTTTGAGTGCTTGTTGAGATCTTGGGTAGAATGCCTAAGTATGGTGTAGGAGAAGGCTATGAGTATTTTATATTATAGGGAGGCATTAGAGTTTTGTTTCATGTTTGGGAGGGAGTTGGGTTGGGTGCCCCACCTTGGATAAGAAAATGTTTTCTTTTCTTACTTGGTTCTTTTGAGGGAGACATAAAAGATTGTAGAGAGGCATAAGAGAATGTGGGGGCATAAGAGGATCTTGAGGAGATATAAGAATTGTGTAGGATTTTTTGAGTTGTATTTTGTAGGGCTTTAAGGTGGGCACCTAATCCCATTGGGAGGCATAAGTGATCTCCCCATAGATCCTTGCTCCATTGGCTTTGCATTTCAAGCCTTATGTATTTTTAAAGTTGCATTCTTGTGATTGTTATCTTGTGTTTGAATGTGTGTTAAATGGTTATGAAATTTGTATTGTGATGTGGAAGCATTGTGTTAGTTTCCATGAGTTGTATCCATTCCTTATTGCATTTTGGTTAGGGCTCGGGGCTAATGAGGAGGATAACTTCTTCTCCTCATTGGATTATTGGTTGGGTGGAGAGTGTTACCTCTCCCCCATTTTTGTTTTTGTGATTGAAGTGAAGAAATGGTGGATATATTAGTGAATATTTGGGGACTTGGAGCATTTTTTTAAGTCAAAAATAAATCCTTCATTGTAAAAACCTTTCATGTAATTCCTACTTAAGGTGGAAGGCTAGTAGTCTTGCATTTAAAAGAAAAGTTGTATTGTATGTTTTATTCATCAAGTTGTAATGTATTGTTGGAAATAAAGCTCTTTGAATTGTAAGACATGAGCTATGCTCAAAGAAAAAGAAAGTTCATTGTTATTTGTAGGAGTTTTATTATTGTAAAAATGAAGGGAAAAATTAGAAGTTGTAAATAATTGAGAATGTATTCTTAGTAAATCTTAAATGTATAATAGATGCTTGTGTTTTCCTTCAAAAAAAAATGGTTGTAGTTGAAATGGAAGGATGCACTAAATTATAATGAGTTACTTTGTTAAAAGATTACATTTTTGTAATGGAAAAGAAAGCAATGATACTTAGGAATAGATTGAATTCCATTCCTTCATTTGAGCTTGAAAACAATTTTATTGGAAAGGTGTTCTTGTAGTTGTTTTCTTGTTTACTTTTGAAATAGAAAATCTTGAATTTATTGATTTAAGAATGAAATGCATAAATGGTTTAAACGTTCAACTAATGCCTTTAGGCATATAAATTCAAGCTAAGGATAAACTTTAAATCACTTTAGTAAAATTTCTTTTGGAAAAATTGTGAAATTAAAGGTTCTATTTTCGAAGAACAAGACCATCACCTGTGTAGAGTGGCGGTCTCCGGACCACCGACTGATCAGTGGCGGTCTATAAAATGCCACCCAGACATGATGGCGGTTTATGAATCATCACCTAGGTAGGGTGGTCATGTCACAGACCTCCACCTACTCCTAAGGCGGCGCTTTCATCACTTTTGGTGGAAAAGTAAAATCCGCGACTGTGCAATTTTGAACTTGTTTTAATTAAAATTTGAGCCTAAAATGTAAAAAGGAAACCACCAGCAAACCATAAGGGAATAAATTCATTGTTTTAAGCATGTAAATCTTTAAATGTATCAAATCTCATAGATTAATTAGAAAGAGGGTTTTTCCCAAATAGAGAACTCAAAAATTGAAATAACTAAATAACTACTCCAAATTTAGAGTAGAAACCTCTACAATCAACTAATGGAATACATTGCTATGATAAATCCATAAACTAAACTAAACAAAGCTAGATCCAAATGAATCCCTCCATGGCTTCCCTCCTTGCTCCCATGGCTTCCACTCCTCCAACCTACAAATCAAAGAAAAGAAAAGAGACCAAATGAGGAGGCTAGGGCAAAGAAAAAGGTTTAATAAAATTTCATAAGGATAGTTAGGGTTAGTATGGAACCCTAAGATATAGTGGCCATAATTGATTTAATCCAAGGGTTAGGAATCAATCCTATAATTTTTAGGTGAGAATATATTTCATGGGATTTTAAATAATTTAAGTGTATGTGAAAATGAGTGAATGAGGCCACTTAGTGCCCTAGTGTATTAAGTTAAAATGTAACTCTTCTAGTATGTTTTAGTAAATGTTTTGATAGGCATTAAAGATAATAATTTAAGAGAACTAAGGTAACTAAATATAAGGGATTAATAAATGTGGGTTGAATGTTATCTTAAGAAGGGGAAAACTATTTAACCAAGTAAAATAAATTAATGGACACCTTTCTAGTGGATTGTAATTAAATTGACATTAGAAATGGATTAAGAATATTTAATTATTAATCTAGACCGGTTCCATTTTATGTAATGTAGAAAATTATTGGCAGAAATTAATTAAATGTATTATAGGGTTGACACCCTTGTAATTTTTTAAAACATTTTTTTTTTGCTGCAACTTTCTAGATAATTATTAAGGTTTAATGTGGTTTTAGAACGTCAAATTTGTCGGCACTATAATACATCTCTTTGCCAAATGTCAGCACTAAAATTTTGTGTTTTGGTATGATATTTCACTCCAAAATTGGGGTTAAGAAATTACAAAAGAGAATATTTCGAATACGTAATTGTTTCTGTTTGAGGTCTAGAACATTAGTGGCTTACTTGTTGCTTTCTCTGCCTTTGTTATATTTTTATCTTTGGATCTATGCCAATCTAACCTCAAGTATCCCTCTCACAAAGGTCATTGGGGTAAAATTTTGTATTTTGGTATGTGCTTCCACTCCAACAATTGGGGTCAAGAAAGTACAAAAGATAATCTCAACATGCAATTGTTCCTAGTTTTAGGTCTAGAACATTAGTGGCTTACTCGTAAATTTTTCTGCCTGTGTTATATTTTGATCTTTGGATCTATGATAATCTGATTTGTAAGAGCTCAATATTTGTTGAAATGTCATCCCTCTTGGTTCCCTTCATGGCCAAGGCTCGGGTAGATGTAAATATTTCTCTTTTTAATAGAAATTTAAACTAAAAAAAAAGAATTCCATATTTTTATTTCTTCAAAGTTTCACACCAACCCACCCTAATCCTCATGTTTTATTTTTAATCATACAATATGTAATAATTGACACTTTTATTTAGTTAGATTTGTGATTGGAATTTTTCTAGGTTGTACTTGTAAAAGGTTTATTTTGAAATATAGAACTAATTACTATTTTAGTTCGAGAAGAAAAAACAATCTCCTATTGATCAGATGATTTTCTCATACTCTAACCCTCGATATATATATATATATATATATATATATATATATATATATATATATATTTGGCCATACTCCAAACCACCTTATCACATGACACAAAATAAAGAAGTATCATCATAGTCTTCTTTTATGTGGGAAATGAACGTAAAATATTTCCCATCAAAAAAATGATCAGCCTCCTTTTGAGAGTTAACTCTTCTGTCAAAATCCATTGGGGAGTTTCACCCAGCCTCACCAAAAAATTCAAGGAAAGCACGTAAGGAAACTTTAGTTTTCAAGTATGTCGTGGTATTAACTTTAAGTAACAAAGGCGTGGCTTAATTTCTAAGCTCTACAAACATTGAATATTAGAAAGCTTGATTCATGGATAACTGACACTTTCTAAAAGTTCCAACTTTAACCTATAATGAGAAATTGATGCCTATAATTGATCAGGGATAGAAAATCCAAAAGTGAAGGAAGTTTAACCTAAGGTCCTTTGTTAATTATTTTCAAACACATGATGCATCTTAAATGTTTTAAGGATTATCTTAAGATACTTGGTTATACGAAGCTTCCACTCTGGGACAGCTTATTTGTCATGTCATTTTTGAAAAGTTAAGTATTTTATTTCTAGATTCCCGTTTGGATTATCTATTTTACATAGCTTTAGACAAAAAGAAAAAATTCATTGCACAATTTTTCTACAAGATACATCTCCAAAGGCAAACTAAAAATCCTAAAAAGCATTTTTTCATCAGTCAATAACATTGAGCACGAAAACTCATCAAGAAAACATAACATTCATTTTACACTCCAAAGGGAACATTCAAAATGCATATGAATCCGAGATGTTGTTCAAATTTCATTAGCTTTTGAAAAGTAACAGTCGAATTCACTATAACATAGAGAAAATTTTCTTGAAAGAGTAACTTACTAAAATGCAAGATAATCCTTGAATTATATTTTATGTTCAATCGGTAGACAAGGATCAAGATCTATATCAAAAGAGATATTTGCAAGGTCAAATGTCGTTTCTACAACCTTACACCATGATTCATATTGATTCTTTCTCTTATCATCGTCAATTTTAGGATAAAACATGGTATGTTCTTCCTTTTTGGCTTCATAGGCAAAGAATTGATCCCTAGTCTAGGGTAAGTGCACTAAGTTGGGGGGCCAAAAAGGGGTCTTAAGTGGACGTATTTTTCTGAAAAATAAAAAACTACAACTTGTACGATTTTTTCAAAACAGTTACACTCAAAATTGGAAGATGTTGTGGAAATATGAATCGTAGAATTTTGAGTCTAGTTTCTAAGCTACTAAATTTTATTAAAAATGGATAATTTTAAGTGGGTCAAACAACTAAAATACAAACAAGTGCTCCTATTTTTGTTAAAAAACATAATAGAGTGACTTTCGTGCCCCCACCATTTTTGAGCACCATTGAGTATTTTGAAAACCCTTTGGTAGAAAGATAGCTAGGAGCATCTAGTTTGTGTTAGATTTTTTTAGATTTTTTTAACGAGTATTTTTTTATTTATGATTTTTCTAGTACATAAATTTTATGTTTTGAAAAATAACAGAGCTCCGACCGTGCCCCCCTAACTACCTCAAAAAATATCAAAAATTAGATTTTTTTGAATATGTATAGAATTATGCCTAGTTTGTGCTAGTATAATTTTTTTCAATTTCGATGACCCAAACAAAAGATACATGATGAAAGATAGACATATTTAAACTTCAAAAAATAGCTATAAAAAGGCATAGTTAGAAAATAAATAATATGGAAACCTTATATTAGTTAGAAAATTTGAAAAATTATATTTTTAGAAAGAAGAAACTCTTGCTCTATGTCGTGGTATAATTTTTTAAAATGGATCGATTGTTTTATTTTGATTTATCATAGAGGAAGTGGCATTTTTACATTTTCCTGCAAAAACACATTTTTTGTTGTGTTTGTGTAGGTCCATGCCTCAGGGTTGGGGATCCAAACCGGATCCCAAGCCTTGAGGCATGTGTTGGAAAAGGTAAAAAGCATAACGTGTACATGTTATGCTTTGTTTATATATTGTGTTCCCCTAACATCCCTTTCATCTCTTTCACGAGAATTCTGCATACATTCTGTTTGGTCTGTAATTTTCTCTACATTCTTGCACAATTTTTAGTAGTTCATTTTGTCCCCTACCCCACTAGTTGATTTTTATAATCATGGGGATAAAAGTCAAGCTAAGGATAATAGAAAAGTCAAGAATAAGACACCTGAGCAATTGGAAAAAATAAAAATAAAGAAATTGAAGAGAATGCAAAAATTTCATGCAGGGTAAGGTACATCTGCTATATCAAATGTAGCTAATGTATTAGAAAATGGGGATGAAATACATAATAAAAATGTAGAGAATAATGATTTTGCAATGAATAATGATACTTGAATTGAATGAGAATGTTGGTATGGATGAAGAAATTGATATGAATCCAATTGTTGAACCCTTACGAGAATCTAAATGTTAACCCCGAAATTTGTATGAAAAACACCTTTGAATGAAGAAAGTAACCTTGTAAATGAATCTTCACCTCTAAGAACACCTCCTTCCATTTTGTGAAGAAAACTAATTCACTTAATTGAAATTGATGAAAACATTATAAAATCAATGCCTAACAAAATGTCCGAAAGAAATGCGAGAAGAAAAGCTAGTGGAAATTGGCATAATTATTTTGAGCATTTAAATGACACACAAAGATGTCAATTATTTGTTTCCTTGATGAAATTAATTAAGATGAGACCTATAATGAGGACCCTGGGTTAAGAACATCTAACGTTGTTGATCAAAATGCGTCAATTGTTGAAAACATACATAAAGCATACCAAACTATAGGTGGCAAAAGACGCATCGAAGATAGTAATGTTACACGTCGTGTACTTACTAATTATATAGTAAGTGATAAAACAGTTAATAAATGCTTAAGTAGAAAAATAAGTAGTGCTTTGAAGCTAAACCAAAAACACTAATGAAAGCAATAGAGAGATGTAAACGTCTTGAGTCACCAATAACACTGACTATTGGGATTTCTCTAGCAGAATTCCATGAAAAAACAAGAATACATATGATATTCTAAAATAATTAATTGTAAAATTTTGGAATGAGAACACAAGGGTGTCACCGAATAGAAGAGTACAGTGAAAAGAAGAATAGGTTCTCGTAATCGTGAATCGTGTGTAAAACATTTCTTAGTTATGACTCAAACACAATTATTGTCTAAGTTTAAGAATGAAAATCCACGAATTAACATTAGCCAAAGATTCTATGAAATGAGCAAACCCTTTTATGTGAAAATCAATCACTCACGTACCACTTGTTATTGCAGGCATCATGTTGAATTTTCAATGCATTATGATGTTTTTTTGTCAAATACATCGTGTTTTACATATTGACATCATGTTGCAGGAGTGTGGATTAAATGTCCCACCAAAATCTTCAAGGGAATTTATTCTGACAATATTTTGTGAAAAATTAACTAGACAATTTTTTTATAACAAAGCATGTTTAGATGGAATGTGTAATGTATGTGGTGGCTTGCTAAATCTAAAAAGTTGTATCCATGAGGAGAGTATAGATTCAATAGGAAAATAATTGGTTGGTTTCAACAAATATAAATCGGTGGCATATCAATTAAAAGATGGAAAAAATATAAGAGGTGTGAGCTTCTTACAAAATAATTACATGTATAAGAATATATGGTAAAATTCAAAGAGAATTTTTTTATAAGTATGCGAAGGCACACACATAGAGCTCGATGGTTGGATGAAAAATTCAAGTTAAGCAAGGACATATTCCCACTTGGTACTATTATTTCAGTAGTTGACTTCACAGAGAATTACACATTGTAACCATAAATAGAGGTCCAGTCTCAATATTATAACTCGGTCAAGTTGTTATGTTCGTGCATATAAGCATTCATGCACTTTCGAGAAAGCACTGAGAAAGATCGAAAATATTAAGAGAGTATCATTTCTACATCAGTGATGATCGGACACATTCTACAAAATATGTACAAGGGTGTTTCCAGGTGTTTTTATGCAAACTTGAATGAGAGGAAAATTAGTTTCTATCAACATTACAACATGATGATCAAACATTTACATAAAGATATGACGAGGACTTGAACGCTAGTTGGAGGCTTCGTTTTGGTTCCCTATACTCCCCATGCTTTCAAGCTACCTCGTCCGAGCATAGTCCCTTAAGAGCCCTGAGACCAAAACATGCTATATCTTCGACGGGTGATTTCTTGGACTCCATGTCACCTAGAGACATCTCGTTAGATCGAAACCTCCACATCGAGGCCCTCTACAAAATTCTCTCACAGTTTTATCCATCTCCATTCAGTTCTCTCATTGTCCTATTGTTTGCAAATGTGTAAAATACTAGATTCTAAGTCAGTGTAAGGATTCCAGATGCTATATTTTGCAAACAGTAGCTCGTGGGAACAAACCGTATGGGCTAAAACATCCGGATGTCCTAGTGAACGCTAGTGGAGGCTTTGTTTTGGTTCTCTATGCTCCCGTGTTTTTAGGCTACCTCGTTTGGGCGTAGTCTCTTAAGAGCCCTAAGACCAAAACATGTTATATATTTGACAAGTGATTTCTCGGACTCCGTGGCACCTAGAGACATCTCATTAGATCCGAAACCTCCATGTCAAATCCCTCTACAAAATCATCTCGTGGTTTTGTCCATCTCCATTAGGTTCTCTCACTGTCCTATTATTTACAAACACATGAAATAGTGTAGTCTGACTCAGTGTAAAGCTGCCGAAATAATACTTTTGCAAACGAAATATCTTGGCGCTGAACCAACTATGCCAACACGTCCAGGTGTAGTCCCTTAAGAGCCCTGAGACCAAAACATGCTATATATTTGACGGGTGATTTCTTGGAGTCCGTGGCACCTAAAGATGTCTGGTCAGATCCAAAACCTCCATGTCGGGGCCCTCTATGAAATCCTATCATGGTTTTATCCATATCTATTCGATTCTCTCGTTGTCATATTGTTTGTAAATGTGTGAAATAGTGTAGTCTCGAGTCAGGTGTAAGGCCGGATGCTATATTTTGCAAACAATAGCTCATGACACCAAACCGTCTGGCCAACACATCTAGATTTCCTGTGAATGCTAGTGGAGGATTTTTTTGGTTCCCTATGCTCCTCGTGCTTTCGGGCTACCTCGTCTGGGCGTAGTCCCTTAAGAGCCCTGAGACCAAAACATGCTATATCTTTGACGGTGATTTCTTGGACTCCATGGCACCTAGAGATGTCTCGTCAAATCCAAAACCTCCATGTCGGGGCCCTCTACAAAATCCTATCACGGTTTTATCCATATCCATTCGGTTCTCTCGCTGTCCTATTGTTTGCAAATGTGTGAAATAGTGTAGTCTGAGTTAGTGTAAGGCTGTCAGATGCTATATTTTGCAAACAGTAGCTCGTGCCACCGAACCGTCTCGGGCCAACACATCTATATTTCTTGGTGAATGCTAGTGGAGGATTTTTTTGGTTCCCTACGATCCCCATGCTTTCGGGCTACCTCGTCCAGGCGTAGTCCCTTAAGAGCCCTGAGACCAAAACACACTATATCTTCGACAAGTGATTTCTCGGACTCCGTGGCACCTAGAGATGTCTCATCAGATCCAAAACCTCCATGTCGAAGCCCTCTACAAAATCCTCTTGTGGTTTTTTCCATCTCCATTTGGTTCTCTTGTTGTCCTATTGTTTGCAAACATGTGAAATAGTGTAGTTTGAGTTAGTGTAAGGCTACCAGACGTAATACTTTGCAAACGAAATCTCTTGGCGCCAAAAAATTACGTCAACATGTCGGGGTGGCTAGGTAAATTCTAGGGGAGGATTTTTTTGGTTCCCTACACTCCCCATGCTTTCGGGCTACCTCGTCCGAGCGTAGTCCCTTAAGAGCCTTGAGACCAAAACACGTTATATCTTTGACGGGTGATTTCTCGAGACTCCGTGGCACCTAGAGATGTCTCATCAGATCCAAAACCTCCATGTAAAATCCCTCTACGAAATTCTCATGTAGTTTTTTCCATCTCCATTCGGTTCTCTCGTTGTCCTATTGTTTGCAAATGCGTGAAATAGTGTAGTCTAAGTCAGTGTAAGGCTGTCACTAGACGCAATACTTTGCAAACGGAAGCTCTTGGCACCAAACCAACTACGCCAACACATCGGGGTGGCTAGGTAAACACTAGGGAGGATTTTTTTGGTTCCCTACACTCTCAATGCTTTCAGGCTACCTTGTCTCAGGCGTAGTCCCTTAAGAGCCCTGAGACCAAAACACGCTATATCTTCGACAAGTGATTTCTTAGACTCTGTGGAACCTAGAAATGTATTGTCAGATCTGAAACCTCCATGTCGGGGTCCTTTATAAAATCATATTTCAATTTTATCCATATCCATTCAATTCTCTACTATCCTATTTTTTGTAAACGTGCGAAATAGTGTAGTTTGAGTCAGTGTAAGGTTGCTAGACACAATAATTTGCAAACGGAAGCTCTTGGCACCAAACCAACTACGCCTACACATCGGGGTGGCCAGGTAAACACTAGGGGAGGCTTTGTTTTGGTTTCTTACACTCCCCATGCTTTCGGGCTACCTCGTCTGGGTGTAGTCCCTTAGAGCCTTGAATGACTAGATTGGATTAAGAATGAATTTGATAGGGGAATGTCTAAGAAAACACGGGAGCTATCAATTTCCTAGTAAATATTTCTTGTTTAGTTCTGAATGGTAGTCACCTGGCCTACGACTTAGTGACCTTCCATTCATTGATAATTTATGCTATAATAAACCCATGGATGCTTTCAAAAGTGCCTTCAAAAGGATAGGGGTAGTCATCAAGCCTAGTGGAGAGTGTGATGTGATTTCCAAATAACTTGAAATGCATACTGATTTAAAGGTAATAACATGAATGGGAAAGGATTAGACAATCAAGAATCATTGAGTGTCCGAATCAGAATGTCATTGCATCTAGAGACATTCTCAAGCATTGGAGTAATGTATAGAAGACTCTAAGGTGTTTTAACAGTGGAGAATACTAAGAAGCATAAAAGAATGTAGTAAGTGCATGATAAGATAGGAACCAATACAAAGATACCATGAGCAAGAAGAAGTGCAAGTAAGGTAAATACACATATACACATTGATAAATTGAATGAATAGTTACTCATATTAGGTAACTCTTTATATACATACATTATATAAATATTGATTTCCAAAGTTTGATGCATATTATACATTGAAAATGCTAGTACATGTACATCACCAATAAATGAAAAAATAATCCATAATGTCTTAAATATTGTCAAGTGCACATCATATTAGTTTCATGCAAAAATAATCTCATAAATGTAAGGTCTCATACAAAAATATCAAGTTCCAAATAGTATTTTAATGTGCATAATAAATATAAAAATGCCCAAATAGGTCATATACCATCAAGTTCAAATGCCATATAGGCGTATATATAATGCCATGCACATAGGCATACAAAAAAATATCATGTAAGACATATATTTCCTAATCATCAAAATCTATCCCTCTCTTGGCCTTGCTCAAAGAAGGCCCTCCCTTAGACGAAGATGGAGATCTATGAGATGACTTTGGATCATCCGAGCCCATGCTACGAGTCCTCTTTCGCTCAATACTCACCTGTAGATGAGCCTGTAAATGCAAACAATATTTTTTTGTCAAAAATTAATTTATATATGTTTTTAGCATGTATTTAAGACCATGCTAGAATGAAACTATTTACATAAATACACAAACTTACCACAAGTTGTTGATCACGCCGAATTTGCATCTCACGCTTAGATGAGTCATTGGGATCTCCTAGAGTATGAATAGGGGTATGAAGACAACGAGATGGAGGAGTCCGTGCCCTCGAAGTCAAAATGGAGGGGGTTAAAGCTCCCTACATACACATAATATCAGAAAATCTAATATCAAAATTAGCGAAAATAGAACTAAGTACATGTATGTACATAATGACAATATTTTAACTAATTTTATCAATATAGAACTATTGTTTTTACCCTGCCACGCTTGTGAATCAAATGAACATGACTGCAACTCCGTCGTAGGTAACTCCTGCATATACACAATGAAGGACATTATTAACATAATTTTATAATTCTACTATGAAAGACATTACTTGACATGTAATTTAACATAATATGAATTACACAAGAAATTTAACAAAACTTACATGTTTTTGAATACCTCAATGAGTTCTTGCCTGCACGATGAAATCACAAATGAAACACCTTTCTCTACTTGTCACGAGATGGTGGGGTGCCTAGTGAATTCAACATATTTATCAAACATGTATCACGCGAGACATACAAGAACATACATATATTTGACTTCAAAACTAATATATATATATATATATATATATATATATATATATATATTTGCATGTATGTGAAAATTTTACATAATTAACATTCTAAATTACCTCTGTGAATGTATGTGTATGCATGGTGCTCATCGCCCGTGGTCGGGACGAAGATGCACCTCCCGTGCATTTGGAATATCAATGCATGTACATGTACAAATTCAATTATTTCAAAAATTTAACATATATAAGTAAATCAAGTACTCCAAAATTTTTATAACACACATAATAAAACATAACAAATACCTGCGAAGGTGATGCCGATGACTGTAATCCAAATGTCTCACTCAAAAGGACATCTGACATAGTGACATTATCATGTGCATCCCTAGCACCAACTCCACCAAAATCGACGCATGAAAAGTATCGTCCTCCTCGCCCCAAACATCTCGCTACCACATGTTGAGTAAAGATGTGGCCTCATGCTAGTATTTCTGAGGGAATACTCTGTGTACCTCCACGAGCATCTGGCTTAGAAATCTCCCTTGTATGTCGAACAAGGGTAAAAATATCCCCTAAAGCACATGGAGTGTATCAATCTCTGTTTGTCGAGGGACAATCTCGGGGTGAGGGGATTTTGTGCAGGAATCTACTCTTCTTGAATAGGTGCACGTTATGCACCTGGTCAATCCTGTGTAGATCCTTTTCCTCGGCCCTAGAAATCTTGGAAATCAAAATAATTTGGGATCTCATTGAGGATAAACTCGCAATAGAGTTTCCTTAGAAAGTATAGTGGCACCTCATTGTTATTACAAGGTGGAAAATCAAACACCATCCACCATCGGTCCCAAAAATTATTTTTAATCAAATTATTATTGCACCAATGGATGGGAAACCGTTTACATGACAAACGAAATAGGAAAATTAGTGCGGGGTCCGTGAATAAGGTGCATATGAGGTATTTTGTAATTTATTTTTCTTTACATCCACATATGACAATTTGTTGGAATAATAAACCCTACAACCCTCTCTGTAAGTTGTCCAATGATCAATTTTCCCTGTTGCCGCATCAACTTGAGAAAGTAATGCCTCCAATGTGTTTGCAAGAGAGGCACGATGGGGGTTTGTAGATTGTGAATCCCTCATTATTTTGATTAAATCCTCAATTTCAATTTTGTTTTCAACTATGTGGGCTACTAAATCTTCTTGACTACCCGGGATGTTGAGCAATTGTGGGAGTGTTGGGAGGGATGATAGGAATAACAGGGTTTGGTTGTGGTTGATTCCCTCGACCTCAAACTGTAACAATAAAAAAATGTATTCAATTCAAATTTTAATCTATAATTATCATATTTCAATGTAATTTTGAGAAAATAATTGTGCCTACCTCTTCTCCGTGGTGCCATCGTCGATTCAGATCTTCCCGATGATCCAAAAATGATCCTTTGAGCTTGAGATCCAGCTGAATGAAAAATGTGAGGGCACGGTTAAGCTTTGAAACTCAGCGTTTGAGGGAGATAAAATGATAGAGGCTCAGCCTCTTTTTTTTATAGCAGACATAACACATACGCGTTATGCTTTGGTAAATCCCAAACCTAAGAATTTAAAATGCGATTGCATTATAATAGAATGCATATGCGTTTTCTTTTTTTAGGTTTTGTCCACTTTTTGGCCCCCCAACTTCATGCACTTACCCAAAAACCTAAATATAACATGCTTATAAATAAGAAATGCATATAAATAAGATAAACATAAAAATAACAACTTGATTCTATTAATAAGACCATGCTATTTTAATCCATGGCCATGCATTCCTCCCAAAATCAAGGAAAAAGCAAACTACCACTTCATCTTGTAGTTAGACTCCACATCTTCAACAATCTCCCACTTGAAGACTAATTACTGTAACCCACTGTTATAGCTCATCCTCGGACTCTTCTCTAACTTGTTTCTCTTCTTCAAGATCAATCTTGAAGACCTATCGAAGCCGAACAACCTTCCAGCTTCTCTTTTGTATTGTCTTTTTCAACATTTCAAAGAAGATTCTGACTTGTATGGATATTTTCCAACTTCAGCCGTCCATCCTCCAACACCGATCTAATAAAGTGATACTTGAGTTGCATATTTTTTGTTCTCAAATAGAATGTTGAGTTATTAACAAGATGAATTACAATTTGGCTATCATTGAATAAACTGCAATCCTCCCGCTTCTTTCCCAACTCTTCCATGAACCCATTTGCATCCATATCATCTCTCTTGCTTGCTTCGTAGTAGTAACATACTCTGTAATCTGTAGTAAACAAGGCAATAATCTTCGAAGATTAGAAATCCAACTAATTGTCATGCCACCAACAATGAATACATAACATGTGGTGCTCCTCCTACCATCCAAATCTCCACCCATGTAAGCATCAACATATCCATGTAAAGAAACCTCTAACCTTCCATAACATAACTACCTAGTATTGGTCCCTCTCAAGTATTTGAGAATCCACTAGACTGCATTCCAGTGCTCCTTTCCTAGATTACTCATGTATCTCTAAAAATCCCACTACATGGGAAATGTCTGGTCTTGTGCATACCATAGCATACATCAAACTTCCAACTCCTGAAGAATATGGAACTCTAGACATATACTACATTTCTTCATATGTTTTAGGAAACGGTTCTTTACTCAACTTGAAGTGCCTTGCCAATTGTGTACTTATTGGTTTTGCATCATACATCCTAAACATGTCTAACACCTTGTTTACATACTCTTCTTGAGGAAAATTCAATATTCTACTCTTCTTGTCTCTATTGATTCATGTAAAAAGAATTTTCTTTGCTACACCTAAATCCTTCATGGAAAATGTATTGGCTAACTAGTTCTTTAGCTCATTTATATCCCCGTAAAGTTTGACCTTGCCACACGTATGTCATCTACATACAACAATAAGATAATATATGTTCCATTATCTAGTCTTTTAAAATAAACACATTGATCAAAATGACATCTAGAGTAACCTTGTTCTATCATGAACCTATCAAATCTCAAATATTACTATCTTGGAGCTTGCTTAAGGCCATACAAGCTATTCTTTAATTTGCATACCAAATTATCCTTCCCCGACTTCATATTCTTGTGGTTGCTCCATATATATTTCTTCCTCAAAACCACCATGAAGAAAATAAGTATTTACATCTAATTTTTCAAGATGCAAATCTTCCACACTACCAAACTTAAAACAATTCTAATCATTTTAACAACGGGAGATAAAATTTCATCAACATCTATAATTATTTCATGTGAAAATCCCTTCACAACAAGTCTTGCCTTATACCTCTTTTTATCACCTTCTTCCTTCAACCTACAAATCCACTTGTTCTGCAATGCTCTCTTTCTGAAGACAATGAACCAAATCCCAAGTTTGGTTGTGATCCAAGGAGTCCATCTCCTCATCCATACCACTGCTCCCACTTTTTCCATGTTTTGACTGTATTTATTTTTCAAAACTTTCTGGTTCTCCACCATCTAGCAATAAACAATAGTAAATCTCATAAAAAGATAATCGTGTAGGAGGTTTACTTACCCTAAGTAGAACGTCTCACAAGATTTTCTTGATTTTGAGGCTCTTACTATTCTTGTTGATTTTCATATACAAAATCAACACCGAATTTTCTAGGATTAATGCAAACTTGTTGATTTTCCATCCCTTTGAGTACTTCTCTATCTTTTATCTCATCAAGTGCTACATACTCGGACTTGTTGCATCTTCTTATCTTGTAGTTGTTCCATGTACATAACCCTTTCATTAAAAATAACATCCCTACTCCAAATAATTTTCTTCTTATCCAAACTCCACAACTGGAATCCAAAATCATTAGTGCCATACCTAATGAAAGTACATTTATTTGACTTAGCTTCTATCTTGGTCCTATTATTTGTATCAATGTGCACAAATGCTTCACAACCAAATTATTTTAGAAAAGAATACTTGACCTCCTAACCGGTCCAAGCCTCCTCTGGTACTCCACCTTCCAAAGCACTTAAAGGTCCTATGTTTATCAAGTAAACAAGCTGTATCTACATTATCCACCCAAAGCGTAAGGGAAATCCAACATGTAATCTCATGCTCCTTGAACGCTCCATGATAGTCTTGTTCATGATTTCGACACACCATTCTGCTATGGTATTCTAGAAACTGTATTCACCCTATGGATTTCATTATGTGAACAATAGTTATTAAATCCATTGCTTAATTACTCTCCACCATTATTTGATCCGAGACACTTCAACTTCAAACATGTTTCATACTTAACCAAATCTTTCCACTTCTTGAAATTATTAAATACATCATATTTTTTCTGTATCTACGAAACCCAAACCTTCCTAGTAGCATCATCAATAAAAGTAACATAATACCATGAACCACCAAGAGAAGATACCTGAGTTGCCCCCAAACATCCGTATGAACAAGCTCTAACTTGTGCTCCTTCTTGGTTGATCCAACCTTGAGAAATATCACATGCTTTTGTTTCCCATACACATAATGCTCACAAAAGTCTAGGTCTATGTTTTGTAAATCGACAACATTCCCACTGTGAATGTAAAATATTCATCCCCATCTTACTCATATGGCCAATTCTATGATGCCATAGAGTTGTGTCTATACTTTTAGTAGTTAAAATAGAAGATGGATTGGTACTAATAGTGGATAAATACAAAGTACATACTTTCATACCTCTTGCTACTACAAGAGAACCCTTAGTAACTTTCCAAGAATTTCTTGTAAATATAACCGTACAACCTCATCTCCTAATTACCATGTAGAAATTAGATTCCTCCTCGTGCTAGGAACATGCCCGACATTATTCAATGCCCAAGTGTTACCATTCTACAATTGAACATGAACAATTCCTTTTCCAACAATGTTACATGGCTCATTATCACCAAGATATACCTACCCAAAATTCCCTTGAACATAATCTTGAATATATTGTCTATGAGGAGTTGCATGAAATGAAGAACCAAAATCTAAATCCCAAGATTCTGATTTACTATTTAAAGAAAGAATAAGAGTATCTTGTAACACATCACGTGCAACATTTTCCTCTTTTCTCCTTCTTGTTGATCTTACTTTGATTTTAAAGACCAACAATATTTCTTTGCATGTCCTCGCTTTTCAACAATTCCAAAGATACCATCTTGCTTCTAGATTTAGATATGCCCTTCTTAGATTTTCCATGGTGTCTAGGGCCTTTTGCTTTTTCCTTCTATCTTCCCTTGTTCTCTACACTCAAATCATTACTAAATGACTCACCTATTTTTTTCTTCTCATCTCTTCACTAAGAATCACACCAATAACATCATCAAACTTTAAAGTGTTTGAAGCAGAAAAAAAATTACTCACATCCATAACCAAAGTATTCCAACTTTCAGAAATGAGCAAAAAATAAAAAGTGCCCTAACTTCATCATCAAAACTTACTCCTAGAAATCTGAATTGATTAGTAATTGTGTTGAATTCAATCAAATGATCATTTACTGAATCACCATTTGACATCTTCATATTAATTTTTTTCATGAGATATACCTTATTGGAGGTTGAGGGTTTTTCATATAATTTACCCAATTTTTCCATTAGATCTACCGTTGTATTTTTCATAGAAATATTAAAATCTACCATAGATGTCGAGCACAACCATATCATCCCAATTCCTTCCAATCAAGAACATCCCATTCTTCATATTCCATAGCTGACGACTTCAAATATTTCCCTTTCAATGGTATAAAAATATCCTTCTGATATAGGTAGTCCTCCACTTGCATCTTCTATAGCTGAAAGTTTTGGTTGTTAAAATTCTCAACCATGAACTTGCTATCTTCTTCCATTTCTCCCACTCAAACAAGAAACCCTCATGTGAGCTTTTTCTGCCAAAACAAAATCCTTCTTTGATACCAGTTGTTAGGATCGAAACACAGATGAGCAATAAAATGAAATTAAAAAAGAAATAATATAAGCATGCAATCACAAGATAAACCCAAGATTTAAAGTGGTTCACCTAATGTGGGCTACATCCACTAGAAAAAGACAACTTTCTCCTTTATTCAATCCTTAGGAATACAATACAATTCTCTCTCTCTTTCATAGTACAAAGAGTAAATCCATATATATATATCTATATCTATATCTATATCTATATCTATATCTATATCTATATCTATATCTATAACTTATGCAAATCTTTGTAAAAATTTTCTTCAACCACAATCAACCTAATTATAACATGCTTATAAATAAGACATGCATATAAATAAGATAAACATAAAAATAAAAACTCCGGTCTATTAATAAGATAATGCTATTTTTATCCATGGCCATGCATTCCTCCCAAAATCAAGGAAAAAACAAACTGCCACTTCATCTTGTAGTTAGACTCCACATCTTCAACAATCTCCCACTTGGAGACTAACTGCTGCAACCCACTATTACAGCTCATCCTCGAACTCTTCTCTAACTTGTTTCTCTTCTTCAATATTAATCTTGAAGACCTATCAAAGCAAAACAACTGTTGATGCAAAATCACAAAGAACCACGGATGCGATCGGGCTTCTAGGTTGATCACTCAGGCATCCAGTGTGATTACATAACATGGAAACCTCTCTCCAAGCGTGGGACTTGTGAAACTGAGAGAGGAATCTCCAGAGAAGGCTGGTTCCTTCTCCTAAACTACCTGCCACAAGCTATTCCAGTGTAGGCAAGCTAATCTAATCCTAATCTAACCATGCCAAGGAGACAGAGAGAGAGAGAGAGAGAAAGGAAAAGAACAAAATCCTACACTAAAACGGTGATACACCAGAGAAGGAGAATGTTGGACATCTATCAAAACGCCATGGAACAAAGAGAGGTGAGCAATGGGAAGGATGGACGATGCATCTCAAGCCCAAGGATAGATTTCACACAAAATGTCCCAAAACTCCATGAACACACTCCAAACCTGCAATGAACATTCAAACATGCACAAATACCTGCAATGAAGAGAGGCAAGAAGAGAACAAGCAAAAACGAGCAAGGATGGACAGATGCATCACGAAACACGTTTTGTTGCTCCAAAAGTTGCACCTGTAACATCATTTCATTAGTATAAGGCAAAAACGCCATTACAGAGCAAGGGAGGAGGTTCGAACTCCATTTTCAACCCTAGAGAAGAAAAGAAGGGAGGGCAGAGCTGAAAAGATGAACAACTTGTAATCATTTCTAAAATGAGCCAAATCTGGCTTTTACATTGCATGGGTCGAGCCCAGGAGACAGAAATGTACAAAAACATGAGAGCCCATCCCTTCTTGACTACAGGTGCATTAAAATGGCATGGGGGACCTTACAAACCCATACCCTACCATCTTTGACCGATTTACAGGAGAATGCAACCCATTCTGCATTAAATTTGGTCGCTGAAATGTCACTTCTGGCCATGAACACGCGTCAGATCCGTTTCTTAATTTTATCTCTCTAGACTACACCAAAATGCAAGATTGATCCTAGAATCATGTAGAGAATTTCATAAGCTTTCCATTGATATAAATAACGTGCAAATCTGAGCTCTGGATCAAAAGATATGACGATCTCAAGAATTAGGGCATGGAACAGACCACAACGGATTTTGAAATATTTTCCCGCGCTTCGCCACCCGGACGACACGTGGCGGGCTCGATTCGCTTGAATAATTCTCTCTCCTTCACCTTTCGGCAGCTTTCTTTTGAAATTTCCTCAGGGCCCCTTAAACTTGGACACGTGTCCTCTTTTGATTGGCTCAGGCACTCCTTCAAAACTCCCCTTTGACTTTTGGATTGTCTCCCTTGTGACACGTGTTGTGATCTGGTTGGTTCTTGGGCTGTCGGCTCTTTCGCGTCCATCGCATCCATTTGTCCCAGATGTCCTAGTGCTATCTGGGACAAAAACCTCCGATCCGCCCGAAATGGGCTTCCTTGTCCCTTATCTACCGATGACACGTGGCATGCATTGATTGGCTTTCGGCTCCTTCGGCTATCCACGTCTGCTGCGTACTTTTGTCCCACATGTCCCGAATCGCTTGGAACAAAATCTTCCCGGTTCGCCTGATTCGCCCGATTCGCACACCTACGGTCCAAATGTCCCAATCTGTTAGTCAATTTTCTTCTCTTTCGGCTGAACCGGCTTTCCGCGTCCCACGCATCCTTCTGTCCCACTTGTCCTAGTGCTAAAGTTTCTTGTTTCGGGCGAATCAGCCACCTGGTTCGTTCCTTCGCGCACTCACGGCCCGATGTCCCTATGTGAAATTTTCCTGCTCCGCCCGAACCGGCTGGTTCGGGTCCTTCGCGTACTCTTGTCCCACTTGTCCCAGTGCTTCACGGGCCGCCTGGAGGTGTTTCGGCCGAACCGCGCCTTGGTGTCTCGAATGTCCCAACCATTCCTAGGACAAGGACTTAGCCTATTTTCACAATTTTTTCTGGCCCAAGCTTATTTTCTGCAACTTTCTTGCATTTTCTCAGAGCTTGTTCTTTTCAACCTGGACAGGAGAGTTAGAAAATTTCTGAAGGGACCCTAGAAACATGATTTTTGCCCTGGATCAATCAATTTTCCTGGGACTTGAGAATTCTGATGTATGTTATCAATTCAACCCTGGGGGGGTGAAATTGGATAACAATTTGGCGACTCAGCGGGGTCATCTGCCTGCTAGATGAAAAGACCAGTTGCCTGAAGCAATCCATTGGGCATGGAGTCATGAGTTGTAGCCTGCAAACTGATCTAAACTTTGAAAACCTCCTCTCTAAGCCACTTGGAAACCCACCGGACATGGAGTTGTTCTCACCAAAATGCCACTAAAACGAACTGTGTAAGAGAAAAACCAACACAACAAAAACTATGTACAGAACTGAAAATCATACATGCTCCAAAATGAAACATGCAGAGTGTGCACAAGCACTTCTTCTACTGAAAGCAAACCTACCTACTCTACTCTAACTGGAAGCAAAAGCAAGCTAAACAAACCCTGCAATTGGTTGTGAGAAATAGCTTCCCTTTCTCAAAAGTGGCGGCCATGCAATTGATTTGGAGCTGATCATGGCTGTTAGGATGAGTGGAAAATCAACAAGACGCTGGTATTCCACCCAAATCATCAAGGTATCAGCTGAAGGCAAATTCAATACCTCTTTTAGTTGTTCGCATTTGGATTGAAGAGGTATGTCACCTGATCCTTGGTACTTTGTAGCTCATCCTCATGCCCTAAAGTAGGCATGACTGTTGTGACTTCTCCTTTGGCTCTAATAAAGCCAAATACTTGATCACGCAAGGTATGATCCGTTTGATATGCCCATTGCTCTAATTTTCAACTCCAAGAATGGAGTTCTCTTGTAGACCCTCTTGAATGGATGGTGTGGAAGGAATGGTGGAATTCCTCTATCCTTTCTCTTCCTCCAATAAAGAACATGAAAGATTAAAATCTTCCAATCTTGATTCCGAAGAGCTGCCATAAGATGCAGCCTTCTGCAAATGAATGTTCTCCTTCATGACAGTAGACTCTTGTGTTTGGAATGTGGATGATGAAAGAGAGAATGGTGGAAACTCAACCGGCTCTTCTCCATCAAAACAGTCCTCCAAATCTGACAGATAAACTGCCTCATGGCTGTCCTGCTGCAAATGTTCAACTTCCTCCATGGTGTCCTCTTGATCTGTAACTTGACCACCATGGTTTCTTTCTCCCTCCAACATTGAGTTTGAGAGGTCAAACTCCTCTTCAGCACTGGAACTTGAGAGAGGTGAAGTAGAAAGAAGAACTGAAGGTTCTCCTGTAGCCTGCTTTGTGCTCAGAGCTCTTGGATCTGCAACTTTCTCCCCCATAGCTGGAATGTGCTCCTCTTCTTTTGGATTTGGAGCAGCTTCTCCTTCCTCTACTACTTGAAGACAATCTTGCTCTTGATAGAACTCTTCCTCCAGCATGAAGTTTGTCAAGTCAAACTCTTCAATCTGCTGCTCTAGAGGACAAGTTGGGACTACAAGATCTTCTTCAAAGCTTTCTTCCTCCATGGCTGATTGTGCAAATTGAATTGGATCAGCATTTCCTTCAAATAGAGTGCCACCATGGACACCACGTTCTGTGAAAACTGATTGTTGATCCGCTTCTTTCTTTTTCTCTTCTTCTGCTGCAACAAATTCAGGTCATGACCACAATTTGTTCAACCTTAGCCTCTTCTGTAGGTTTGACCATCAAGGCGATCTTTGTCATGCCAAACTTACTAAGCTCTTAATTATTTCTTCTTTTCTTGGCTCTTCCTCTTGCTGTCCTTGATGACTGATTTTTGCAATTTCTTCTTCCCCACATGGAATTGGGAATGCAAGAGGAGGGGTGGGTTGTAACTCAATTGATTTGGCAATTTTTGTGGTGGTGGTAAAGGAGATGAAATCTCTTGTTTCTTTGGAGGAGGGGTATTTCGTTAGCTCTTGTGGAGAGGGTGACTTTTTGGAAGGAAAAAGGAAAGAAGAATTGAGGTGGGGTGGAAGACTAGGGGATGGAGGGATGGGATCAACATTTGGGACAGCAGATGGAGAGTTTAAAGCTTGACACTTTGCTTGAGATGAAACAGATTGGGAAAGAGGAAAAGAAAAGGCATGAGAAGGTGTGCTTACCCGTTGATAAGGTTGTTGAATACTCCTCTCATACACCTCTATTTCTTCAATCCACTTTGTAAGCAAAGGCAATGTTGCGATCCATGAAGTCAAGCTTCTCCCGAGGGCTGTAATGCCTTGGAAAAGGTCCCACCCATGGACAGGTGCTCCACAACCGATTCCAAATGCTCTCATTTGAGTGTTGCTCTGGGGCTCGCACCATATTTGCCCCATCTTTTGGATTTTCTCCAATGCAGACCAGCATCTTGGATCTGATGGTCTTCATCAGTATGCATACTCTTGCTCTTGGAAGGCTCCATAGCCAAACCGACTTTGCACTCTTTGCTTGCTCATATGGGTATGCATACTGATCTTGAATCTGCTCAAAATGCTGATTTGGAGGATTTGTAAAACATGTTGGAGGTGGAATATACTGCTATTGTTGATGTGAATTCCATGATGGAAATGAAGTCATGATTGCACAACTTCATAGAATGAAAGAAGATGGAAGAGATGGAAGGAAGAATGGATGGAAAATGAATGAAAATGAATGGAAGGGAAGGTCTCTAACTTCGAGAGATGGGTTTTGACCAGATGGAGTCGCCAGATGTGTTTCGAAGTGCCTCCAAAGGCTGAAATCTTCACGAGAACACATCAACCTGCAAAGATGAAGTGGAAGACCTCTAAGCTCCCACCGGGCGTGCCAAAACTGTTGATGATGCAAAATCACAGCACCCCTGGATGCAGATCAGGCTTCTAGGTTGATCACTCAGGCATCCAGTGTGATTGCACAACATGGAAACCTCTCTCTAAGCGTGGGACTTGTGAAACTGAGAGAGGAATCTCCAGAGAAGGTTGGTTCCTGCTCCTAAACTACCTGCCACAAGCTATTCTAGTGCAGGCAAGCTAATCTAATCCTAATCTAACCATGCCAAGGAGACAGAGAGAGAGAGAGAGAAAGGAAAAGAACAAAATCCTACACTAAAACGGTGATACACCAGAGAAGGAGAATGTTGGACATCTATCAAAACTGCCATGGAACAAAGAGAGGTGAGCAATGGGAAGGATGGACAGATGCATCACAGGCCCAAGGATAGATTTCACACAGAAAATGTCCCAAAACTCCATGAACACAGCTCCAAACCTGCAATGAACATTCAAACATGCACAAATACCTGCAATGAAGAGAGGCAAGAAGAGAACAAGCAAAAACGAGCAAGGATGGACAGATGCATCACGAAACACGTTTTGTTGCTCCGAAGTTTGCATGAACATCATTTCATTAGTATAAGGAAAAACGCCATTACGAGCAAGGGAGGAGGTTTGAAATCCATTTTCAACCCTAGAGAAGAAAAGAAGGGAGGGCGGAGAGTGAAAAGATGAACAACTTGTAATCATTTCTAAAATGAGCCAAATCTGGCTTTTACATTGCATGGGTCGAGCCCAGGAGACAGAAACGTACAAAAACATGAGAGCCCATCCCTCCTTGACTGTAGGTGCATTAAAACGGCATGGGGGACCTTACAAACCCATACCCTGCCATCTTTGACCGATTTACAGGAGAATGCGACCCATTCTGCATTAAATCTGGTCGTTGAAATGTCACTTCTGGCCATGAACACGCGTCAGATCTGTTTCTTAATTTTCTCTCTCTAGACTACACCAAAATGCAAGATTGATCCCAGAATCATGTAGAGAATTTCATAAGCTTTCCATTGATATAAAGAACGTGCAAATCCGAGCTCTGGATCAAAAGATATGATGATATGAAGATTTAGGGCACGGAACAGACCACAACGGATTTTGAAATATTTTCCCACGCTTCGCCACCTGGACGACACGTGGCAGGCTCTGATTCACTGAATAATTCTCTCTCCTTCACCTTTTGGCGGGCTTTCTTTTGAAATTTCCTTGTGGGCCCCTTAAACTTGGACACGTGTCCTCTTCTGATTGGCTCGGGCAGACCCTTCAAAACTCCCCCTTTGACTTTTGGACTGTCTCCCTTGTGACACGTGTCGTGATCTGGTTGGTTCTCAGGCCTGCCGGCTCTTTCGCGTCCATCGTGTCCATTTGTCCCGGATGTCCTAGTGCTTTATCAGCAGGACAAAAACCTCTCGATCCGCCCAAAATGGGCTTCCTTGTCCCTTATCTACCGATGACACGTGGCGTGCATTGATTGGCTTTCGGCTCCTTTCCAATTATCCGCATCTGCCGCGTACTTTTGTCCCACATGTCCCGAATCGCTTGGAACAAAATCTTATGGTTCACCCGATTCGGCGGTTCACGCACCTATGGTCCGAATGTCCCAAGTCATTAGTCAATTTTCTTCTCTTTCGGCTGAACCGGCTTTCCCGCGTCCCACGCGCGTCATACTTCCCCCCACTTGTCCTAGTCTTTGAAGTTTCTGTTTTGGGTGAACCGGCCGGTTCGCGTCCTTCGTGCACTCACGGCCCGGATGTCCCTATGCGAAATTTTCCCATTCGGCCGAACCTAGGCTGGTTCGGGTCCTTCGCGTACTCTTGTCCCACTTGTCCCAAGTGCTTCACGGCCGCTGGAGGCGTTTCGGCCGAACCGCGCCTTGGTGTCCCGAATGTCCCAACCATTCTTAGGACAAGGACTTAGCCTATTTTCACAATTTTTGTGGCCCAAGCTTACTTTCTGCAACTTTCTTGCATTTTCTCAGAGCTTGTTCTTTTCAACCTGGACAGGAGAGTTAGAAAAATTTCTGAAGGGGCCCTAGAAACATGATTTTTGCCCTGGATCAATCAATTTGCCTGGGACTTGAGAATTCTGATGTATGTTATCAATTCAACCCTGGGGGGGTGAAATTGGATAACAACAACCTTCCAACTTCTCTTTTGTGACCACCTTTGTCACAACATATCAACATGATTTTGACTTGTAAGGATCAAGATCTCGTATCAAAAAGATAGATTTGCAAGGTCAAATGTCCTTTCTATAGTCTTACACCATGAGTCATATTGATTCTTTTTCTAATCATCGCCAATTTTAAAATAAAACACGATAGGTTACTCTTTTTATGATTTAGAGGAAAAGAATTGATCCTTAGTCCGACACCCGGTGAAAGACCTATGGCATATGATACACCCAATGCAAGGTAGTCCCTCTAATGCATGAATTACCATGAGGCTTCCTAATAGATCAGTCTGCATACAAGAAAACTTGGTAAACTAGTAAGTGTAATTTATCATGACAAGGAGGATTCACATATATGATTAAAAAGAGATGAAATCTTCTTGCACTTCACTTAAAAATGCCTTAAATTGGAAAAATCAACATCCAACCTAATTAAATGTGAACTTAGATACAAGTTAATTTCATAGTGTGCAAGGGTGATATGTAACTTACTTGTATCTGCATTAGAAGGTTATAACCCATTGGCCCCCTATCAACTCTCAGAAGAAAATTTCCTTTCTCATTTGTCCTCTCTTCTTGTTTAGCATCTATGCTCATAGCATTTAAGACTTATTTTACTTGAAAGCACATACTTTCAAGCACAACTCGAGCTATGTGGCTTTTGTTGTGAATCTAGTTATTCCTATACAAACTCCCCTGGGCATCATCTCTCCACCAGAAACAAACAAACCAAATTGAAGGAAGGAACAAACTAGATGCCTCTAGTATTATCCATTGTTTTGGCCAAATCCTCATTTCACCTGGAAGTTTCAACTATGCCCAAGCTATCCCTTAACCACCTTTGTATATAACAACCCCAATGGCTATAGATCCTTCCAATGCATAATTTGTAGGTGCATTTGGACCCAGTTTGAAAGCCAGCGTACTCAATAAACCATTTTTAGATATAATAGCTTCATCACCCATGTTTAAAAGATTGAAGCATCTTGTTCCATAAGGACTATTTCCTTCACCTTTTCTACAATATTGAACAAACATTGCAACATGTTAGTCTCTAAACACCCAACGAGTGTGGTTCCATCAAAAGGCCACCCTTGAACAATTTCCCCAACCACTTCAACATTGCTAACAATACGAGGAAGAGTGGATGGAGGGATGTTTAAAATCATACATGTGGAATTAAACACCAAATATCAAGAATTAAGAGATAAAAAATACCAAAAGATGTTTTAGACATTAGCCAAGATAAAACAATATTTACATTAGATGCCACAAAATAATTATAGTTCATATTTGTTTTTTTAACAAAAAATAGCCAACAATGGACCCATCCAATAGGACACCACAACCTTGGACATTTAATCGAGATCTTGAAGGTATTATATTTTATCTTACAATTGATGCATATGATTTTTTTGGTGCCTCTTCACGGCACAACCACCGATATGTCAAACCACAATTTGTTCATTCTCGAACAACTTCAACAGATCTCTAAAGATGAAACTTCCTCTTTTGCACTTGATCCTTCTTCATGTTCCAAAGGAGAAGCATGCTCTTCTTTAACAGGAAGTTCTTCATCATATTTTGGAGATTTTTCTTTTGCTTCATGTAATTCTTGAATGTGAGCCTATTCTTCAACTCAAAATATAGGAAATTAAAAATAAAAAACAAAGAAGAATTTGCAATACTTAAATTTGACCAACAATTCAAAGTAAGAAGAAGCAATCAGTATTACCTACCTCACCGGGAGGAGTGTTAATAACCTAATAAGAAGTACCATTAAATAATGCGGACCTTGGTTCTAGTTGCCAGAGGTTCCTCCAAATATGTAAATACATCATTTAAAACAAAGAACCCCTTCTCCTCCGAGCTAGGAAGAAAGACTATGAAGTTTCCCCTAACATTTTTGCCCAACAAATCCCCCTTACTAGGAAAAGAACACCATGGTTGCGTGATAGACCAAACGATGATTTTGAGTACTGCATGAAAAATTTTCTCGCATCATAATACAACTCATGTTGGCGAGGCCATCTATGGCTGCAACATATCCTTTGTGATCAACAATTGATATTACTCAATCACAAGCACAATTTGTGTGCTTTCTTGCCATTAGTCAATTATTTCCTCTTGATTCGTAAAAATCTTTTGGTTTTCTCTCCACCTTATGCTTTCAATGCATTATTCATTTGAAATCACAACCCTTCATTTTTGACCATTGTCGGAGTTCAAATTTAGGTCGGCACCCAACCGGGGTACGCCTTCCGACTTAACAAGAAGGATTGTCTATTGAATATATATGCAAATTACGCATTAAAATTTTTGAATGAGGTCACATATCACTTAGTGTTTTCCATTACTAACAATAATCAAGTATTTCATGTTAATTTTGATTGTATTTAGTAGATATTAGACTTGTTTGAATCAAGAGGGAAGAACCGTCACTTAATTAAGTTAGAAAGCTGAATGATGGAAGAAGAATAAATTTATTTAATGATCATCGATTACTATGCCGTTATGAAATCTATAAAGAAATGGAGGTATTACTTGTTTCGAAATATTTTATGTTGTATATATAAACCACAAAGCATTTCAATTCATCAATATCTAGGGAAGATGAATTAGAGACACAAGAAAATGGGTTGAATTCTTATAGAGTTATTCATTTTTCTTGAATTAAAAAAGGGAAATTAGATAATTTTTTAGATGAATAGAGAAATATTTTCATCTTATTTACAGAGATGTAAGTAAATTTAGTTAGTTTTAAAGTGATAAAGCATATATTTATAATAAAAAAATATTTTGTGGGATTATAGAAGGAATGAATATAACTAATAAATTTGAACAACATTAAAGTAATTGGAATATTTCGTATAAGAAGGATTATTATTTAGAGGCACAAAATTGTCCGTACCAAAAGGATCACTAAGAGAAATTGTTTTCTAAGAGAAGGGTTGTGGAGGAATGTTAGGTAAAATTGGAATAGATAATATCTTCTAATTATTTAGGGAGAGATATTTCTAATCATAGTTATTACAAATATGAAAATATTTCCATTGGAAAAAGGGAATAATCATAGAAAGGTTATATCATCCGCTATCTATACATTAGAAACCTTAGGAGCATCTAAGTATGGACTTGTTACTAATTTATGAGAACACGTAAGGTTCACGGTTATATATTTTTATTTTGGAGAATGGATCAGTTCATCATGTGCAATAAAAAAATGATGTTTCATATATTTTAAAATTATTTTTCAAGGAATTTGTGAGACAACATGGATTTTTGTGGATAATTTTATTTGATAGAGATATAAATTTTGTGGACCACTTTTGGAAAATATTGTGGAATAATTTGAATAAATGGTTCCACCGTAGTTCTACATATCACCCATAGATGGATGAACAAATAAAAATTGCAAACACGAGCCTTGAAAAATTGTTAAGAAGTTTACTAAAACATAGGACAAGGACATTTGATTTAGTTTTTTTAGATTAGATAACTATTGGTTTTGGGGGGATACAAAAAACCCATAGTAGATATATAGCCAGGAGAAAAACTAGGTGAGAGATCAACCCAACAACATAAGATGACTTAAAATAGGACAAACTATCTCGACCCAACCAAGAGCAAAAAAATGGATGAGGCCTATAAGCCTCTCGAGAAAAACATTTATTTTTTGACAATAGAGCACAACAACTAAAAATAAACATAGACAATAATAGAGACAAAATTAAAAGACATAACCAAATATCATAGAGAGGAAACCTAGGCATACCATTCCGCTAACATTTTTGCTTCTAGGTGCTTTTGGTTTGGGAGCTCGGGACACCTTCCATCTAATTGGGGTTTTGGTATGCACCGCCTATTTGTAATGTCATCTCCCAAGTTACTTTCATTCTTTGAGATACTTAATACCGTGTTGAAGCTGCATTAAGAGCTTAATTCGTGAGCTGGTCTTTGATAATGGAGACTTTAGTCTCCTCGCATTTCAAGTCGATTTAATACCATTAATCTTCTTCTCCAGAAGGGCTTCCTTCATGAGCTTCTCTCTCATTTATTTAATCAAATTCTTTGTGATGTTTAGTAGGGAGACCACCTCCATCTCTAGATTATAAATTTCTAAATTGGATTCAATCCACTTCCCCTTCGAAGACTCGCCATGCCTCCTGTCATAAAGAACTTCCACAACCACATTCTCTCTATTGTCTTTCACCATTTTTGCTTCTTTCTTTGTAGTCGTCTACCCGAGTTTCCTCATTTGAGTCGAGTAGGTTGTGGGGCCGGAGGAATGACCGGTTCCCTTTCTGGAAGAGAAGAAGGATCAAACCATGGTGGATGGGGGAAACACTTTTACCATTTTGAAAATCCTCAACAAAGTGATCGTAAAATACCTAAGGAGAAAGGAATGTAAATTCATTACCTCGTTCCCCCTTGAAAAAAATTAAGAATGGACAAGTGATGGGTGTATATTTTTATGAACTTTCCCTCTAAGGTAATATACCTCATAACCACCTTAGAAACGTTAGCCCATCTTTAAGGCAAGAAACTTCTTACAATCTCATCATGAAATAAGTGGCAATTTTCCCTGGGAAAAGAACAAAAAGATTTCATGGTTTCTTCTTTTTGTATATTTGAAGAGCTTGATCCTCGGTCTCCATCTATGTGACCTATAAAAATATAATATTCACTAACTTGAAGTTCCATACCCCTCATTTTAACATTCCACTTATTCAAGTTAAAGATTACAAAATCAACGACAAGCATAAGGTCATTTCCTTTAAGCTTTTTCATGAACTCATTAGATCCCCATTTTTCATAAATCTCCAGATATTCACATCTTGTTTGATAGCATGATAGGACATGGGTTCCGACCTAACTTTCTCCCCTTCCATACTCGATCGTGAAGACCTCCCTTAGGTTCAAGCCCACCCGTCACAAAAACCCACATGAAAATAGTAATAAAACTAAGGAAAATCTTTTTGTCATAACTTCAACTTTTCAATTCGAGGCTTCCAACGTTGCTTACCCCACCTTGCCCTAGATTGTGTGATAATAATTATCTTTTTTTGTTCATTTTCTATTAGCTCTGTCACGTGTCTCTAAGGTACCGCCTCTTGACAATCCTTCCACTTTGGCAAATAATTATCTTTATTTTCCAAACTATCCACACAAGCATTGTACTTGCGATAAACATGGAAAACCTCCACCTCCTCAAAAGAATTGATGATGGATTTAGCTTCATTAATAAGATTCTTAATATTCCACTGGGTTTATAATTTCCTTGAATGGCCTTGATCATGAGGAGTGAGTCACCTTTAAGAATAATTTTATTAATATTAATCTTCTTCACAAGTCCAAGCCCCTTAACAACTGCCACAACTTCAGCAAAATGACATCCGATTTAGATCTTACATAAGAATATTTCACATATAATTTTTCTCGTTAATTTAGAATATTCAATAACTAAAAATTTACCTTTTTAGATTGTGTATGGAATGTTACCATGAATAATTGTAGATATAGTCTATTTTATGCGAGAACAAATAAGAATTGCAAAAGAAGAATAATTTATGAATTACATGAAGGAGGTACACAAATAAGTGGGTAGAAATAGAAAAATAGAAACATGAAATAATTTTTTTAGAGGATATACTTTGAGTTTAAGGTTGGATATTATTTAGAACTATTGTGATATAAAATGGATATAAAAATATCCTATCTTTAACATAGTGGATATATAACCACAATCTAAGATGAAGACAAGTGAAAAATATAGTGATAAACTATATTGGAGGCACAAAAACTACCATAATACATGTGCACATAAATTCAATGAATTTTCAAAGATCATGTGAGGAAGATGAACCATAAATACAATAAATAATATCTTGTGAAATAAAGAGAAGAAAAATTAAGGATTCTTCTTCTCTTCGTAAATCAAAGACCACAAGACTTTGTCATTCTATTTTAGAAATTCATAAAACCACTCGAGTAAGAGCTTGAGTTTAGTATTTATATGTGTTTGATGAAAGATAATATGGGTTTATGAGAAGTTCTATGTCACCAAAATATATTTAGAGATAAAATATAAATATTTATGCAATGTTAAGCCACTCCCGTAAGCCAAAGAAAAACCATTTCCTTAGCATTTATATAAAATATGTAGAGAACTATCCAAAAACACATAATACTAGGATTTTTGCATGATTTTCAAATTAACATAATACTATAGATGTTTTTAATATTACGAATGCCACACAAAGCTTTCTCAACATGTGCAATACTATGACGAGTAGGGAGTAATTTATCTATGTAAAATATCTATATAACCTTTCATATACCACATAAACTTATCTCATGCTACTATATATTGAAAAAGTCACTGAACACTATCAATACTATGGAAAAAACACATTATTTTCAAATGTTATGATTAGACTCAAATATTCTCAATGTTTGTGAGATAATACGACTTACTTGAAATTGTTATAATTAAAACATAACACACATTATACATGACTCATATATTTTGGATAAGGTCCAACAAAATGATTTGATTGAGCTTAATCTAATAAAGAAACATTTATGGAACTAGTCAATGGATCTAAGAGAGGACTTGATAAATTTTCTATAGGGAAGCTTTAATTTTGTAGGCATCTTGATTTTGCACTAAAATTTTGTGATATAGATATAAGACAAAAGGGAGTTGTGGAAATGTAAAATATAATTGGAAGCATGGTTAAGGATCACCAAGAGAAAGGTAAAATTCCAATTAGAAAATAAATTAATTTTCATTAGTTGTGTGCACCAAGTGTGGTTTTGTAGAATATTCGTAGATTTTGTATTCTTAGGATATGTCTAGGACTAGAATTCTTACTTAGTATTTTCATATGTTTGTGATTGGAGTGTTGAGTCATTATGCCTATAATTGTATTCTTTCATTACATTAATATAGAAAATATATTGTTTTATTTTTATAGTTATTCTTGGTATATTTCTTTAGTGATATTTAATTATGTTAGTGGCTACATGGTATAAGGCTTCACTCTATTTGGGAACCTTTATTTTGATTGCATCAATTGTATTTTATCTCTCTCTCTCTCTCTCTCTCTAATAAATAACGAAAAAGAGGTTACGGAAATATTTGGTACATAAGTTAACATAGAAAAATTCCTTCACATTAGCTTTTCTCTAATATATGCATGCATACATATAGGAGTATCCTCTCATAATAAAAATGAGTCCTAAACTATCCCCTATAACAAATCTCTACAAACTAAGTGGATTGTTCCAACAATCCAAACATAGGTATTCAAAAAAAAATATGTCTCAAAATAATTAAAAATAACATTTGACTAATTTTTTTAGACATGAGGAGTAACCACGCCACATGATTTGAAATAAAAATTCATGTCCTCAAATTCTCTAGGTCTGCACTTTTATAATTAGGATATTAGTTTTTCGTGATCACCAACATATGGAACCGAAACTACTTATGGTTTCACTTCTAATGAATGTTGGTATTTTGATTTTCCAACCACATACTTCCAATTATCACTTACATAAGAGAACTAAAAAGTTCCTTCTATCACCTCCAGTGAGTGGTAGGCTTCTCATTGGTCAATCACTACAAAAGTATGCAATAAAAAATACACAGTATACATATTCTCTATTATTCATTTGTTTTTAGTTATCACACCATTTAAAAAAACAAGAAGAGTAAGGTTTAGGAATTAGTCCTCATTCATGTGTATGTATCTTCCATTAGAGATCATTGTCACTCTAATCACAAATAATATAAGTCATTCATCATTATAACCTGACACCGATCCTGACATTAGTTGATTTGGAAATAAAGGTTTTCTACTACTTCATTTGTGGAATTTTCACTAGTGATTAATAAAAGGATTGTAATTATTCTCCATCCATTTATTTTCAATCCTCTACGAGTGTTTCTTCTTACTCAAATAATTAGAGATTAAAGCTCAATGATTTTAAAATTGTGGTAAATATTTTTATAACTCCCCATAATGTGAATTTTTTTATGTATGTTGTTAGATTCCACAAAAATACACCATTTCCAATCATTTTATTTGAAATTTTTGAGAACATAACAATTTTATGAAAATTCACTCTTTAATTGTGATACTTTTGATGATCTTCATATCTCAATTTTGGCCCTCGGGAAAAATTGAACAAACATGAACTTACACACTGGGAAAATGGGGTTGATTTAGTCATGGGATATTGCATTTCGAGGATTGGCCAAATAGGTTGAAGTAGGTCAAGCATTGTATAGAATTTTGAGAAATGAAAAATCTCTGAAGTCTGAAATTTCATATTTCGGAGGTGGAGCCATTCAGAGGTAGGCTAGGAAGAAATTTGGAGACTGAGCGGAAAGAATTCCGAAAAGGGAGAAAGAAAAGTCTCAAACTCCGAATTCTGAAATTCAGAATTTGGGATTTCAGAGTTTTGGAGGTTTCATGTGCCCGAATGGATAAAAAATCCCAAAACCCGAACCCCAAAATCATGAAAACCCAATCCCCGAAGTCCCGAAAACCCAAACCCCGAAATCCCCAAAAATACAAAGGTCTGAAACTCGAAGATCAAATTTTAGACTTCGATTTTGGCATTTCAGAACTTTAAAGCCCCAGAACACGAAAATCACAACTCGAAGTCTAAATTTCAAACTTCGAGTTTCAGAGGTTTTGTTGACTCAAGCGGATGAATAGTAACCTGATCTCCGAAATGGAAAGGTATGAAGTTCTAAATTCTGAATGTCCAAAATTTGGACTTCGAAGGCTGCGATGCATTTTCAAAGTCTGAAAAGAGAAGGTCAACCACTCGCAATTAATGTAGTATGGCACCCCAATCTTCAGATGGCCATAACTTTTGACTGGGAGCTCAAATTTGCACAAGAAAGGACTTTTTGGAAATCTCTCGTGTCCTCTACACAACATGAAGAAATACAGTTGTCATTTTAGAGGGTGTTTCTAGATTTCTCACCTACCCAAATGATGAGGTATGGGCTTCCTTTCTTTCCCAACAAGGAAAAGTACATGGAGGTATGGGTTTTGCAGTGGCACCCATCATTGTTGCAGGATATTTTAATGCATTTTAGGGTGGTTGAAGCAAGATTTCAAATCTTGCTATCTCATTTCTCTCATTCTTCCTATATATTGTAAGGAGGGGAATTGTTCTAATGTTGGATAATTTTTCTTTACACCCTCCCTTCTTCTCTTGTCTGTAAGTGAATTTGTGGAGTTCAAACCTCCCATTCAAGTTGTAATGCAAGTTTGTGCCTCTTGGCCATTGTAATGCATTGTATCAAATTTGTGGAGCAATAATATAAGTTTGTGGATGAATTTCAACCCTCTCTTGTGTTCATTGCTTTCTTTTGATCTCTCATTGCAATCTTGGTTATTTGTGCATGGTTATTGTATTACATGTTTAATGGTTTGTGTTTAATGGTTAGTGGATTCTCATTAGTGGATTGATCTGTGGTGTATTTTCATCCTTCTTAATCTGATTGTGGTTTCC
This sequence comes from Taxus wallichiana var. yunnanensis, assembly GCA_018340775.1. Classification (NCBI taxonomy): domain Eukaryota; kingdom Viridiplantae; phylum Streptophyta; class Pinopsida; order Cupressales; family Taxaceae; genus Taxus; species Taxus wallichiana. Next base: position 539,237,895 of record CM031242.1, on the reverse strand, counting down.
ATCTCCATGCAAAGCGGTGTCCAACATTCCCGTTGACAATTTTTGCACCCATGAAAAATGGGAAACTTGAAAATTTGTTTTTGATGGAAGGCATTGATGAAATGGACCTAAATAGGGGATGCATTATAGTTCTATTTTGTTTTCACTTCAACAATCGATCAATGCATGTAACCTATAGCTATGCGTCTTGTTACAAAAATGTAACACCTCACATAGACTGTCATTCCATATTCATCTTCAACAAGGAAACACAAAATCCCTGAAGGACTGATGCATTTCCTTGATGAAGGTGGGAATCACAGTTTAGGTGAAATGTTAAATTCAGGAACAACAAACAGAGTTACAGTTTACATGAAAGAGAGTTCATTATTAAGTTATAGGTACCTCAAAACTCATTATTTATGCATGTTTAAATACATTTAATTATGTGATTGAGTTGTTTATTTCATTATACAATCAATATCCATCATAAAAGTTGACTGCAGAAAGAAGTATACAACTCAATTACAGAAATTAATGTTATTTATTCATGAATAAATTCAATGTTTCCCACACAAGTCGTGGGATGTAACTCATAACTACTAAAGAAAGAAGTACATGTGTATAAAGTTAAAAGTAAAAGAGTATAGAACAAACTAATCATTGCCTTGGGTTTTCTTATAATCTTCTTGTCTCCAATTCTAGTTCCATCCTTCATCCATGTTGCAAGAAACTACAAAGTGTACCTAAAAAAATAAAAGAAAATGACATCAATATTGAGCTCAAGGTTTGATCTGTACTCATGTACTATCTAACTGCATGCAAATGGATTTCTTAATATCGTAAGCATAAGGTACATCAGAGATAGATTCAAAATTAATAAGGCAATATTCTATAGTAGCACATATGATTCCCAGAATCATTATAGAAGAAGAAAGAGAAAAGAAAAGACTATGTGATGCAGCCTAGAATTGTTAGTTAACACCTAGTCGCGCTGGCACATCACTCAGCCTAGGCTGAGCGCTCACCCAAAGTGCGCAAAGGTACCGGGTCCCTCTTAAGAGTTGTAGATAGAATGGTAGCATGACAAAATAGTAAACATATATTTTAGGAACTAATCCATCTATTCATCATTATATTTAACCAGATCTATAAGCGCTTAAAGGTAAATCATCATGAAAATAATAACATGCATTGATAAAACACATCAAACACTATTTTTTCAGCCAATTTCCTTTATCTATTCATCGTACCAACAATACAAGAAGCTTCATACAATACCAACAATACAAAAGCTTCATACAATACCAGGCATGCGCGCATGGATCTGTTACAATTATCCAGTTGCATGTACTCATGTTCTTCTCATTCTTCAAAGCATGTGTCTCTATCTATCTATATGTGTCTATATATTTTCTAAGTAATTCATTACATATATATAGGGTGGGGAACTAGCCCTTCACCACTTAACTCTACCAGAAATAGGTCGCATGCTAATAACAGCCACGTGCCTTTTTACAATTATAGCCATACATGCAAGTATGCTATCTATAGATCACTGATAGTTAACTATAATGGTGGATCTATTCTTAGCTTATGCCCATGCAAGAGTAAGTTGTCATGCTCTTCAAAGATCTCCATGAAGAGTGGCGCGCAAGTCTCGACATTGCTTTGTGTGCTCCATACGCCAATCTCTAAGAATAGACCTGATCCCCAAAATCGGCTAAGTCCTTGAGAGTCTGACTCTACACCTCCACGCGTGACGCCTTCCTATACCTTTGCGATTTTTCTCCTGTGCTATTCTTCCGCGTGGACTCTGTGTGCAAGTTCAACTAAGTGTTTTCTCTGATCAACATTACCCCACACTAATCTCATTGTCACCCCGACAATGGCAATGCCCAAAACTTATACAAAGAATGGATAAATAAAGAATAGTTGAATAAAGAATTTTGAATAAGAATTTTGAAGAAGATATACACATTAACAAAACTGTTTAAGCCTCGAGGCCCTCCATCTCATCCTGAATCAAAACTCGGATATTCTTCTTTGATATCTGCTTCCTGTGTTCTCCCACGCCATTAGCATCGCTCCTACTATCTCAGGCACGTCTGTAATGATGGACTGCAACTCTTCCATGGAGATTTTCCCTTGCTCATTTTGTATCACAAGCATCACGCTTGACATGTGAGGTATGTACCCCCCAATACATCCATCTTACGAGCAATGAGCTTTCCTAGCTCCTTTAACCTCTCCTTATGGGGTGCTTACACTGCAGCTAGTGTCTCACACTTTTTCTTTAACAGGACTAAGCGTTCAACGCAGCCTAGGGAAGCATCCTTCATCACCTTGTGGACCTCATTTTATTCCTCTAAGGTTTTCACCATGATCGGCGCATCTGGGTGTGCGCATATGGTTAGCGCATGATTTGCCTTCTTCAGTTCATCACGGGTGGCTTGTAGTAGACCTTCATAAGTAGCAATCTTCCTAGCTACTGTATCCTGTGCCTTTTCTGTCTTTTCCTCGAGTCCTTGGGCTGTGAGGATATGCGCACCTTCTCATCCTCCAACACTAATGTTATCATTGTTTTCACATAGTGCATCACAAAAGGAAATTATTTTGGTACAGGATTCTAGATGTGGGTGTACCTTTAGAACATCATCTCCAATTTCCTCTCGCCATACTAACAAAAGTGTCATATTTTCTTTTAATTAATTCCTTTTCTGTCTTAGGCGCTACTATCTCCACATCCTTGGCTTTCAATTTCTCCGTCGATGCCTTGATGGTAACAGATTTATCTATGTTTCTTCTTCTACTTCGAGGATACTTTGACTAGAGCATTGCTCACTGCTTGTCGACATCACCGTTGGTTTGATCATCATGTGGCACATTTTAGGTGCCTTCTTCAACCATCTTGATGTGCACGATTCTTCACCGACATCAAAGTCGGGCTCATCCATATGCGTGTGCATAGACCATGAAAGTTGCTTCCTTGTGCACAAAGTCACCTTGTCCTCGTCCATGAGTGCCCATCCGAATAAATCCTTCTACTCGATGGTGCTCTAGAACTAAGCGCGAATGATCAACTTTGGGTCTTCTGCATACCCCATGGTATGTGCCTTGGCATCCTCCCCTATTCGACGGGATCGGGGTCCTCTTGGAATGGCTGCATCAAGGTTGGGAATACCAGATGTATCCCCACCCTTGTCCTGTGTAGCCTCTGATTGATCCCCTTCTTCTCCTTCCATCTTCTCCTCCTCGTGTTGAGGCTCTTCTTCAGTTGGAGAGGGAGGCACCTTCTCCTTAGACTCTTCTGTCTCCTTGCTCAACCTTGAGTTTTCTTCATTTCTTCTCCTCTGGCTCCTTCACCTGCGAGGTTTCTCCTTACGCCCTTGTGCGCTTAAACACCTTCTTAAATATTTGTGCACCCTGCTCCTCCCCCGTAACTCCTTCTCCTGGGGAGTTATCGCGCGCTCCCCCTCCTGGCCAGATGGTTGCTTCCTCCTTCGAACCAGGCCACCACTATCTTTGTGTTCTTCATCCTCTTCCTCATCATCTTACTTGGGCGCAGAGGGCCTAGGTGCCAGAATGTTCTCCATAGTATGTTTTCCCTTCAGCGGCCCTGGAAGCGCGAATTCGTTCTCCGCGTACTTGTTATTCTCCATTTTGGGCTTCAGTTGGAGGTATATTAGAGCGACCACGATATCTGCAATGGCCGTGTTTACGGCTTAATGCTTAAGATTTCGAGATGTTATTCTCGTTGTATGCATTCCTCCCTGGATATCCATAAGTCTTCCTCAGAATGTGATACTCATAGTCCACCTTATCCGCATTAAACACCAACCTCCGTGTGTTGGTGAATCGATGAACTACAGCTTGGAAGTACTGCGTGGGAAATGCATATGGAAATTTTCACCAGGGGCTCCACAACACATCTACCATTAGGAAGTGCACAATATAGAAGTGTTGGTAGACTGAAAATTGTACCTATTTTCCAAGGACCGAAGGAAAATCCTTGGGTATGTGCCATTCTTCTCCAAACACTACGCGGAGCCTATCATACCACATCTCAGCGTGCTCCTTCACCTCCTCCGTCATCGACCCTTTGCAAAGATACTTGCTGAATCACTCAGCTGGAGACTTATGATTCATGGGGTATTCCCATATGTTCTCTTTTGGGCCATCTGGTACCCCGATCTCCATGAAGACTAAACTCAGTAAGATACATCCAAAACTTATCTTACTCCCTTCGCGTGCTTCCTCAACTATCCGCTCTACAATGAATCCGGTGATGTTATAAGTGGTTCCCTCTGACATGTGCTTGGCCACATGCAACCACATAGAATTAACTTGGGACCAACGTTCTTGGTCATTCAATTTTGTGGTTAGATGTGCTTTATTTACTGTCTTCTTTGGAAAATTTTCAACTTGTCAATGTCCATCCCGTGCGGTCCTTTCTGATAGCCCAGTGCCTTCTGTGTCTCCAAAATGGCACTTTTGTCAGCTAAGTCGGTCTTAATGTCTTCGCCCATTGCTCGTAATCTAGTAATTATGGCAATAAGGATGGGTGTCAGTCTTACCCTCTGTCTTGTGAAGTAGAAAAAGTCCTCATGGACTCGGCTCATCAGCCATCTATACAGGGGTGCATACTTTCAAAAGTATGGAAGCTCATAAATTTGGTAGACACCATTTCCTTTGAGTAGCTTTTCCCTGGCATCATCATATATCGGCATGCCGTCCTCAGTGCACCTGTTCATTCGAGAAGTAAGCAGGCTGTCTAACTTCTTTTGGTTTTCACTGGTTCGGTGATTGTATTCACTTATCTTGCTCTGTCTTATGTGGGTATTCCATTCCTACCCCACAATAACTTCTTCAGGGTACTGCATTTTGGATAAATTACTCTTCAGGGCCATCTCCTCCTCTTCTTCCACCACCACCTTCTTCTTTTCTTTTACCGGTGCTACTTTCTTCTTTGGTGCCATTCTTCTTTCAGGGTTTTGTTTTGTAGATCAATTGTTGTGTGTTTTGAGTAATTTGCTTGAACCCTAACCCGATTCTTCCGTGCCCTAATTTGTAATCATGAACTTGTGCACCCTAGCTCTATTTTATTACTCGATTCGTTAAACCCTTTTCCTGCCCTTCTAATAAACAAATCTCTTCTCCACGCTTTGGTTCACTTACTTCGTACCTTGAATCGAGTTAGCTTTATCTTTGTTTGCGTGTAGGCTCTTTGTGCAAGGTAAAAATGAAATCACATCCCATCCTTATATAGATTTCTACTTTTCGCTGCATTAATTACTCCTCCACCTACCAAATCCTCCTCATTTATGGCCCGTTTTTATCATTTCCGTGCGGTATATCTTCACGCCAAAGCTATAACCTTCTAGCACGCTATTTTTTACCCTATGTCACAAAATTCTCTTCGATGCTCTAGCGCTGAGTACCTCGTCACTTGCACCATCTCTGGTAATTACCCACCGCTTACCTCACGTTATCTTGTCCTTTATCCATCTTCATCCTTTCTTATCTTGAGAAGCAATCTTTTGTCGATTATCCTTAGCACCTTCTTTCTCAACACCCAAAGCATGACATCTTCACAAAGATATACACGAGAGTCACCAACAATCCACCCCACATGAAAAGGATGTACAGTCCTCTGTGCATCAACATGCTTCATATTGTAGTTAGTTTCATGCGCACAAGCGTGCTTATTACACAAACAAGAGCTAAAATTGACAAAGTATAGCGACGTTGAAAGAAACACATCGAGGAAATGCATAAAGGGAAACCTAACTTATCTAGTAATACTGCCCTATTACAAACACCAAGAAGACTTATTTATAGTAGGGCTTCAACCTAATCCCATTAAAGTAACCGGGAAACCTTGTGCCATCAATTATTTCCAACTGGTAAGCACCTAACTCAAGTATATGAGTGATAACATATGGCCCCAACCAATGTACCTTGAGCTTTCCTGGATGGAGTAGAAACTTGGAGTCATATAGAAATACCATTTGTCCCACCACAAGTTTCTTATCCCTGATGTGTTGATCATGCCATGCCTTTTGGTGCACTTTCTCCTATTTCTAACTCCAGCGTGTGATGGCTTAGCACTCATCTAGTTGAACCATCTTCGCAATCCATTCTTCCAAGGCTTGCTCATCAGCTAGACCTCCAGCGTGCGCAATGTGCAAAGAAGGTAACATAAATTCTAGAGGAAGAACAACTTCCATGCCAAACACTAATTGAAAAGGTGTGGCTTTATTCAATATTTTATATGTTGTTCTATAAGCCCAATAACAACAAATACTTTATCATCCCAATCTTTCCTTCCAACATCACAAATCTTAGTCAATGTGTGGCTCAAAATCTTGTTAAAGGCCTCAATAGTCCCATTTACCTGAGGGTGATAGGGTGTAGTTTTATGGTGGGCAACCATAAACTCGTCTAAAAGAATTCTTATTATCTCATTTAAAAAATGTGTGCCCCTATCACTTGTTAAACTTAAAGGAAAACCATACCTTGTAAGAATATTCTCCCATAAGAACCTTGCAGCTGTAGCCACTGTACAGTCTTTGGTAGGTGCTGCCTCTACCCATCGGGTAAGATAATCTATAAGAGTGATGATATAGCACAATCCAGTTCGGTGCACGGCTGGTGAAATAGGCCCGACAAAGTCAATTGCCCATTTCTCAAAGGGTTATGCACTTGTTATTGGTCATAGGGGCATCTCATCCCTTTGTCCTGGTCGACCGAGACGTTGACAATGGTCACATGTCTTACAATACTCTTTATAATCCTTGTACAATGTTTCCCACCACAAACTAGCAAGTAGGATCTTGTGCGCTGTTGCATCACCTGCATAGTGGCCACCTATAATTCCACCATGTGCTTCTTCCATTATGTCCTTTCGTTCATGCTCCAAGACACAACGACGTAACACCTCATCTCTGCCTAACTTGTACAAATCACCACTAATTAACATGAATGAAGCCGCATGAATAGAAAGTTGTTTCTTCTCTAGGAAGCCTTCATGCCTTGCAGCGCCATACTATTCTTGAGAAAGATAACAATGTCCTCCAGTTACGATGGCGCGTCTGTAACCTATATAGCTATGCATCAAGCATGGTATCTTCTATTGTTTATGCCTCTTCCCCTGATTGAATTCTAGATAGGTGATCTAATCCAGAATTGCTTTTGCCTGGTTTTACCACAACCGTAAAGTAAAAATCCTAAAATAAGAGTATCCATCGGCATATGTGCCCCTATAAAATGGGCTTGTTCACCAAATATTTTAATGCCATGTGATCTGTATAAAACACAAAGGGGGTAGCCAACAAATACTGATGAAATTTGTGCAAGGCATAGATCATGGACAAGGCCTCGCACTCTGTAGTGGTATAATTCGCTTTTTCTGGGTCAACTTCCTACTAGCAAAGAAAATGGGATAATCAACAATATCTTCTCTGATTGAGCTAAGACCACACCAATGGATGTGCCAGAGGCATCCACATGAACATGGAAAGGTTTATCCCATGAAGGAAAATGTAAGATAGGTGCGGTAGTAAGTTTATTCTTCAATATCTCAAATGCGTCTTCTTTGACTTGCCCTAGTAGAACGTACCTTTTCCTGGAGAAATTCTTCCAAGGGCGTGGCAACTTTTGCATCACCTTTTATAAAATTCCTAATACCTGTATGACCCAAAAATTTGCACACCTCTCACGCTGGTGACTAGCGCTTATAGGCCTATGATGACTGCAACTTTAGCTGGATCAACCAACAACCCTTCCTTGTAGATAATATGTCCTAAAAGTGTGCCAAAGGGAGTAGCAAAGATGCACTTCTTGATGTTTAATGAGATACTCAACTATCGACATCTTTCAAACATTAAGCGCAGATTGTCACAATGATCCTTAATCATCCCATAAATGGTCCAATCATCAAGATAGACTTGTAAGAAGTTATGAATAAAATCCTTGAAGGCTTGTACCACTATCCTTGAAAATATAGTAGGTGCATTCTTCAATCCAAAGGGCATCACAGTATAAGCAAAGCTTCCCCATTCAATAGTGAAGGTGGTCTTCTCTTGATCTTCCGGGTAATCCTAACCTAATGATACCCTGAAAAACCATCTATAAATGAATATATTTTGCGCCCAGCCACTCCTAATATTTCCTCTGTGAATGGCGTAGGAAAGGGATCTATAACACATGCTGCATTCAACTCCCTATAATCAACACAAATTTGAATCCTACCATCCTTTTTGATGCTTATCACCATAGGATGACCCATTCTTGATTCATCCAATGGTCGAATGATCCCAGATTTCAACATCTTATCAATCTCCTCCTTTACTTTCTCGCATAAATTGGGATTCATCTAATATGGTCGCTTCCTAACAGGGCGCGCACCTTCTTTGAGCTTTATCTTCATTTCTCTGAGTGATATATGCATGCCTTTAAGTTCATGGTATCCTCTTGGGAATAAGTCCTCATAGTCTCGAAATAACTCTATGATCTTTGCTACCTCGATTCGACCAAGGTAATCCCCAATTATCATCTCCTTAGGTTCAGCTTCGTGCCTATATTGACCTTTGTTGTCTTCATAGGTTCATGATATGCATGCGCATCTACATCCGCACTAGATAACACTTCACGTGTTCCATGTGAATGATCCACGTCCAAGTGCTCGGCTTCCTCAACTTCCTCCTCATCAATTATGTAAATCATCTTCCGCTTTCCCACTATCTCCCATGGTTAAGTGCTTGATAAAGCTTAAAGTTTGTGTTCACCGGTGGTGTAAGTGAAAAGAAGCCAAACGTTTGGATCATCTCTACAGTCAAAGTTTGCCAATTGCCAATGTCGCGATCGATGCAATTCAGCATAGACGTACCAAAGCATGCACGTAACCTCGTAGAGTAGAATAAAAATGATGTACCCAAAGTGAGGGTGGTAATGCTTCCTTTCCTCTTTGTCCGAGTCTCTCACACCTTTGCTGGATATGATGTTGAGTAGGTTGATTACCATGATAAGGGCTTATTTTTGTAGGTGCATTACTTACGGAAAACTGGTTGATAAGGTGGTACCAATTGTTCCCCATTCTAAGAGATTATCCCTATGGACTACCCACCAGTGCGTGGCCATCCCGCCCAAATTATATGACAACATATCTCATCATTTAAGCTGGTCAACCCAGTTTGTTGCCATGACCTTTAAAAATCCAGCCAAATCTTCAGATCCAATATAGCGAAGTGCTGCGTGACCTATGCATCGAACAGAGTGAAATCCCATTTTTCAAGTAACAAAGTGCACTTAAATTCACACCCCACCAGTTCATAAGTGCCATGAGCCCAATTATCATAAGCAATACTAGTAGTATCACTGATTGACTGAGAATCTTCCCAATGAAGGATTCCTTCCTTAGATGGATCATTGACCCCAGGTCCTAAATAACACGTACATAGATTATGTTCAAGTCCTCTTCTCTTAAAGGTTCCACATATGGCACATATTTCCCATCATTAATGGTATTATGACCCTTTCCTCCTTGTTCTCGAAGCTAATATACCCTTTGTTAAACCTCAAATCAGCATTTTTCGCATAACACCAAGGGCGCCCAAGAAAAGGCTGGGAAACTATATCGCCAAAGCACTAGCACTTCAAAGTCTCCTATGAACTTGGCCCCTTGTATAGTGATAGATGCATCCTTCAAAACTCCTATGGGAGTAGTTTTCATTCTGTTTTCCATGAACAATACATTAGATGATGGCTGCAATGGGGTCTCCCATTTATTCCCACACATTCAATGTAAGTACATTTACTTCTGCACCTATGTCAATCAGAATATTGCTCTCTAGCCACCCGTCCACAACAATATTCAAAGTGATCTCCTTGTCGTAATCAATGCTATCAGGGGGAAGATTTGCATGAAGTATTTGTCTTCTAGTCTCAGTTCCCACACACGGAGTATTCCCTTTCAACCAATTTCCTAATAAAGGAATAATATTCTCCTGGTGCAACATTCTACATACCTCTATGATGTCATCAATATCTGATGGGGCTTGTTCTATATCCTTGTGCTCCAATTTCCGAGACTACTCTTTTAAACCTTGTATCTCACCTTGAAGGCTCCTAAGGACCTCCATTGTGTCTGATAGATTTCTTTCTGATGAGTTGGATCTAGATATCTAACATTCACAACCTCCTCCCTAGTGATTGTTCAAACTTACATTACAAAACCTCTCTTGCGCGTGCCGCCTCGGTAGCGTGTGGTTATCTTGAATATTACTTGCCTCGGTTACGGTGTTAAATTTGGCATCCACTAGGTTCTTTATAGTGCACTGGATTCTAACCATCCCCACACCATTGTTTTCTTGCTTGTGCTGCTTTCTGAGATGCTCATACAAGTCCAGACACTCTTCATAACTATGCTCCTTTCCACAAAATGAACAGGAAATATTCTGCGGGCATTCATGCCTATAATGGTCGGGTGAACCACATGTATAACAAGTTCCTCGAGGCAATTCACTCCTTCCTCCACCTTGGCCTCATCCTCCATATCCACCTCAATATCCTCATCCCCTTTCACAAACCCCTTTAAACCTTCCATCATTCTGTCATAGCGCTTTATTATAATCTCTATCTTGATGCTCATTCTCCCCTTTAGAATTATCAGCCACACTTGCCTATCTAACCCCATTATCAATGGCATCATGGATCTGGCCAATCAATCTACAGTCCTCAGTATCATGGGTTGTGGACCTAAAATTTTTATAAAAGGAGGATACATTCTTCCGATTACACGTTGTAGAGTAAGGGCGGTGACTAGCATCATGATTCAAATGGCAGATCTCATACTCTAATAACAACGATCGTATAGTTCTGCGAGGGCAACTATCCTTGGTGTGCCCTTCCACTTCACAATCTGTACACTAGATTCCTGAGCGCGTTTCATGAGCTGAGTTTGCCGATAATTTCTCTAACAGTTTTTCCATAGCCGCTATTTGAGCTTCCAAAAATGGACTAACTCCAGTGTCAATACTCCCAAGTGCTTCAGCATGTAAAGCGGCTTCCAATGCTTCGCGTAGATAGGTATAAGTCTTATGCGATAGTGCTCTTGAAAGGGTAATCAATCCCCGAAAAATCATTGTGCATGCTAACTTGCATGAATTTCATAAGAGAGTTTGGATAGAAGCGTTTTAAAACGTGCATCATACTTACGTACACTTTCAGTAGTGCCTTGCTTTATATCCTTAAGTGTGCTTATACTTTTCTGCTCAAACTCTGGGATGTGGAACTCTTTTAAGAAAGCATCTTTCAATGCTACACAGTCAATACAAGTTTGATTGGGATCAAACTTCCTATACCAGTTGTCGCGCCTGTAATGTAGTCACAAATTGACTTGCCTTACACTCAGAGGCCGTAATACCTTTTGCGCGCCACAATATTTCACACATATGAACATGTTTAGCAGCATCCTCGATACCTCTATACTCTGGGAGATGAAGGGACATCTCCATATAAATTTTCTGGGGTTGTTGCGGGCCTTGACCACCCGACCCAGAACCTCCTTGGTTTCCTCTTCCTCCAATACCACCCGAACCACCGAACTAGAACTACCCATACCACCCAATCCTCCTCCATAATTTGGAATAGGGCCCGTGGATGCACTCCCCTATGCCCCAACAATGGTACTATACTTTGGACCTCGATAGTCTGGGAAGTGGTCCCAGCTCTAGAGGTGATTCCCACACTCGGCGCGCTCATATTCTGTGTAGATGATGAGCCTGAAAACGTACCCCCAAAGAATAATGAAGCTGTCTGTGCTACCATTGATGTACTTGCTGTCTGACCTATTTTTGTGCTTTCACTTCCTAAATTAAAATTGTTTTTACCTGTTGTACTAGATACTGGAAAACCAAGCGCAAGAGGCTAGGTCAACGGGTTGGCTTATATGCGTGCCGCGGCCTAGGTCATATCTACTTGGTGTGATTCCATGTGAGGATGAAGAAGGTTCTCTGTCATGCTTCCTAGATGGGGGAGTTCCTGATGCTCTTACTCTTCTTCCTCCCCATGAGCCTCAAATCCTTCACGAGCCATCTCTCTCCACAACACCATTTGTTCTCGTAATTTCATGTCTCTTGCATAATTCACTCTTGCGCACCTCATCATACTTTAGCCACCTCTCTTCCCTTTTCCTGCTACCGCTAGGTCTGCCATCTTTCGCCAATCTGTCCCGCCCACCATGCATGACGATTCTTATAGCTTTCCATGGGTTTAGCTTCCAAGTTCAATATTACCATTAGTATTTTGATTGCACAAATGAATACCTTGAAAATAAGTCCCTCTAGGATACCGTAGGAACTAGAACTCTGCTACCTCGGGAGCGAATAAGTTGAAATTGAATACTCTAAAATATAGCCATTTAGGACACCGCGAAACTAGGTATTACCGCATGAGTCCACTTTCAGTCAGCATCATATAGTGTTTGAAATTCCTCATGTGTCCAAACAAGTTTGCGATACCTCCAATTCCACTTAGATGCATATGCAGTCAACCATTCATACAATTCTACTGGAAAGATAGCAAAGAAGCTTTTGTAAAAACTATCATACAGATTCTGCTCTACCCAAATATGTGCGCTAAATCCGGATCCAGTGTCAAACCTCTGTGCGTATTCTTCCTCTAGATCATGAATCCATTCTTCAACGCTCGCTAAAGTTAGCTGGTATGTCTTCATCGTGAACCATTATGAAACAACTGAAAAAGAGGTCTGGCAACGGAACCAATGATGTAGCCTAGAATTGTTAGTTAACACCTAGTCGCGTTGGCACATCACTCAGCCTAGGCTGAGCGCTCACCCAAAGCGCGCAAAGGTACCAAGTCCCTCTTAAGAGTTGCATACAGAATGGTAGCAGGAAAAAATAGTAAACATATATTTTAGAACTAATCCATCTATTCATCATTATATTTAACCAGATCTATAAGCGCTTAAAGGTAAATCATCATGAAAATAATAACATGAATTGATAAAACACATCAAACACTATTTTTCTGCCAATTTCCTTTATCTATTCATTGTACCAACAATATAGAAGCTTCATACAATACCAAGCATGTGCGCATGGATCTATTACAATTATCCAGTCACATGTACTCATGTTCTTCTCATTCTTCAAAGTATGTGTCTCTATCTATCTATATGTGTCTATATCTTTTCTAAGTAATTCATTACACACACACACACACACACACACACACACACACACACACACACACACACACACACACACACACACACATGTATAGGGTGGGGAACTAGCCCTTCACCACTTAACTCTACCAGAAATAGGTTTCATGCTAATAACATCCATGTGCCTTTTTACAATCATAGCCATACATGCAAGTATGCTATCTATAGATCGGCCCGATAGTTAACTACGGTGTTGGATCTATTCTTAGCTTATGCCCATGCAAGAGTAAGTTGTCATGCTCTTCAAATATCTCCACGAAGAGTGGCGCACAAGTCCCGACATTGCTTTGGGTGCTCCGCACGCCAATCTCTAAGAATAGACTCGATCCCCAAAATTGGCTAAGTCCTTGAGAGTCGACTCTACACCTCTCGTGCATGACGCCTTCCTATACCTTATCACTTTTTCTCTGTTCTATTCTTCCGCGCAGGACTCGTGTGCAAGTTCAACTAAGTGTTTTCTCAGATCAACACTATGGAACATAAGAGAGGCCAAAAATCCTAATTATTTTCTAAGTATTTTCTTAAGTGTGTAGGTACAAGTTGTAGTAGAAGAGATCAATACATGTTTTAAAATTCTGTACTATCAAAGTATATGATGCACTAAAAGATCACAACAATAAAATAGATCACATTAAAAGAGTTCATTACAACATTAAATAAAGTAGATTTATAAGGTTTTCTAGAACATGAATCAAGAGCTGAAATAAAGAGTCATCAAGATAATAGACAACAATTCATCAAGGTAGAGAACTCAATATGATTCACAATATCAGTAATCAAAAGCTTCAAATATAGAGTTACAAGTACATTTCCAAGCCATATTCCTTAGGTTGTCATTGCCATTAAAATGGAGCTATTGATCAGTACAAAAGGTACATAAAGTAATGCAAAGTACAATTTTCATCATAATGCCAACAATGCAAGTTTCAGTTGAATGAAACAACTCAATGAATAATCTACTTACAACTTATGGTTTCTAAAAGAAAAAGTACAAGGTATAAATTGCATCATTACTTAAAACAGAATTTATGCCTTTTCACAATGATCAAGTCACCAATATAGGTTCTCAAGTTATCTACTCAAGATAAAGTGAGCTACTATAAGTGCAGAAGGAAGATGTTGGTTGCATGATACATAATAGCTCCTTTAGTAAGATGAAATTATCATATCAGATAAGATAATGCACAATGGAATTGATGCACAAGGAGCCAATCCTCAAAACAACAGACTATATACTTCAATCAGATGCAAGAGTTTCAACATATCTCAATTCAAAGAACTAGCTTAGCCATACAAAAGTTTTCCATAAAATAATTTTAGAAATACATTTCAAGAAAGGAACTTTTTCTAGTCAAGAAAGGTTACAAAGAATTATTCATGCAAAATCTCGAATAGTCTTGCACATGAGTTTAGATATAAATTATTGTGTAACAAATTATATACTTACAAGTTCATGTAAGCAGTCATAAATTACAGATTTTAGAGTTTGCACTCAAATGAACTAGCTTCAGAACTTATAAGTGTGAATCCAAGAGAAGAAAGATAAGTTATAGGTGCACACTTTTAGCATCTATCAGAAAAGACAAGAAATGTTGCAGTACCATGATCTTAAGGATGATTTTTCAAGAGTAAAAAAAAACTACATGTACTACTTTTTAAATACACTTTGCAAATGATTCATACAAATTACCACAGATTAAAGACCTCATTCATAATTTAGAAGAAATGAGTTGTGAAATAAGATCCATCATCCAGTCCAAAGTTCAAAAAGAAACAAGTTGCAAATGAGAGGAAATCAAGATTTACAACATGGTACCTTGATACATCTCTACAGAAGCAACCATTCACAAGTTCCTTAATAATTCTTTGAAAGGGAAGTATTTTGAACTAAGACAACAAGCTTTGGAGTAAGTTTCAAGTTCAATTTTACAGTGAGTAAAATCCTCAAATGATCAAAGAAGTAATACAATTTACAATGACAAGTGTAGTCCAAGAAGTTCTATTTACAACTTTTAGAGTACAAGCTTCTCTATAGATGCATTGTCAGATAAATTCAAAATAGTATGGTTCAAAGAAGGAATAAAGATAGCTCAATTCAGTTGTGTCTTCTACAAAAATTGGATTCTACGATTAACTAAAAATTGCTTTTCAGGACAACAAAATATTAAAATTCAAAGTGCAAGAAAGTTGAGTATATGCATCAAATAAAAAAAACGCAGTCTTATTTGAGTCATAACCTACCCACATGAGTCACTAATTACTTGATAAAGTTATGTCTCACAGTGGGAATAAATGAAATGATGCATGTGTATAGAAATAAGAGTTTTCGATCAAATTGAAAAGGAGCACAACCGTATATATGATCAAAGGAGAAGAAACCTATGCTTCACAAGCTTCAAGCTCAAGTCTGCAATGTTTCTTGTAGGTATCAGAATGCATTTTATGACAAAAAAACCCACATGGTGAGCCACTCAAGTGAATACCGAGTTATGGGTGAAAGCAGACCAGGGTTCTCCATTATGATCTCAAATCGATTCATATAGACAAACATTCGCTAGATAATACATAGGGATGAAATGAAGGAATAGTGCCATCAAAAGTAGAAAATAAAGTCATCAAAAGATTTGAAGGTTCAAAAAAGCTACATAGTTTGAGGAATTTTATGATAAGCTCATAATAGAGAAGTCGAAATGGAGCAATAAAAATTTTTACAGTCAAGTTCTAAGACATCGAATAGATCTACAACTAGTGAGCAAGAAATAGCTCAAAATTACAAACTGAGAAGAAAATATAGCTACAAGATCGTCATGTATCCGGGAGGCAATGTTACAAAAAGTATGAATATTACAAACCCAATCAGGTACCGAAAAATACACAGATGAAGAATATTTAGGGCATCTACAAATTCCAACAAACTGACTTATTGTTACTCAAAAAATAAAACGAGCTCAGGGCTTAAAGAATATCAAATATTGCGGTTCCATATCTCGGGTAGAGCTCGAGTAACAATGTTAATGACAATAAGAGCTAAAAAAGGGGAAAGATTTGTAGAAAAAATTCAAATAATACAACATATATTGGATATATGGAATATTGACAAGATACAATCAACCCAGAAAAGTAAATACAAAGCTTCCAGAGTTACCCAGTTTCCATAAATTAGGAAGTACGTAACTTCATAATAACGAATAATGACCGAGTTGCATCGTTGAAAGCTATAAGAGGACAAAAATGTTATTACGGTTTCCATTACCCAAATAGGAGAAACACGGGAAGAAAAAGCCCATATAAAAGAATGAAAAATCAGTAAGTGGGTATAAATTTTATGGAAAGCCCAACTCATATTTTTACAAGAAAAGGAGCTCGAGGCTCAAGCAAGGAGAAATACCCAGATGAAAATGCATATTCAAGCTTTGAAACTTTCACAACAAAGGTGGAATTTACAGAACTCCATACCTCTTGAATGGTGGCCAAGCTTCAAATAGAGCTCCAAGATTTAAATATCCAACACAGAAACTTGAACCAGCTCAAATCCCAAAGATCAAGGAGAGCTCAAAAATACCAATAATGGTAGTCATTTGTGTTTTTAGCATCATAACCCTCCGATAGAGTAAATGGCCAAAGATCAATCATCATAGAGATTCATGAACTCGCAGAGTTCAAAAGATGCAAGAAAATGAACTCTAAACTCATGGTGAACCCAACCTATTTAAAAGGGTAGTGGAAAAATATAAATATTTAGAGATCTGAAATGAAATTTACCTCAAATGTTTAGTCATCGACGGTCTGAGAATGCAAAATATTTCCAAGTCATGGCTCATTCAGAGGCTCAAAAAAAATGATGGTCTTATATCTTCTTTAGAAGCTTGAACTAGAATGAAATAATGCAAGAAAGAACTCACAAAGTTCAATTTTGTAAAAATCGAGTTTGAGATCAAACAAATTCGACCACTTTATAAGTTTTTCGAGCTACAACCAAAGAAAAATAATAAAATGTATGAATTCACATTGCGAGAGATATACGAGAGCTCGAAAGATCATTCATGGCGGTGAGAAAAAAATTATCCAGGGCTTTGCCACTCGAAACGAGCAAGCAAAATGAAAAAGCGATAAGCTTGTCGAGCTTTTCAATCAAACCTAACTCATTCTGAGTTAGCATCAATGGCCAAGATGATCACCATACCAAGATAAAAGGTGAAGAACATATTCATAGTCCAATTACCCCTCTCCCAAGGTATAGAAGATCAATGGTGTATATGCAATAGGACCAAGATCAAACAACCAAGGATTAATCGAGGATCAAAATTAATGCAAACTCCATGATCGGAAAATTGATGGAGGAGATCAAATTGTACACGAGATCAACGATCAACGAAGCATCGACAACATTCATTCTGATTCAAAACCCTAACCGAGGGTACCAAAGGATCGATGATTAAGAATCAAATAGAACAAAAATCGATGTCCCTTATCAAAGTAGGCAACTTGGTCAAGGTTTACAAAACCCAAGCTGCGATTACCACTTTAATAATTTCCGCATATAATTTGAACCACGGGGTTCTCAGTTCCGTCAACTCTGTTGAATTATCCATATATAAGAGTACTTGTAGGAAATTTCTCGTTGCACGTTCATCCATCGAACGTTAGCTTTAGATGTGGTTTTCTGGGCCCTCGAGATAACTTTTGATCATTTGCAACTAGGCCAATTACGAATGATGGCCTCAGAAAACTAGCCATCAATCATAAACTTACTCGCCATTCTTGTGAATTCTTGGTGTATAGGAGGATACGTAGAAATTTACCCATGGTGTGTTTACTCATCGGATGACAACATTTGAAAGTGGATTCTCAGCCTCCGAGCCTTAATTGAATGTTTTTACAACTAGTAGGAAAACATAAAAAGAAAGTTGTAGGACCTCCAAGCGGGTAACCAAACCATCATGGAAACTTGTTGACACTTGCAAATAACTATTTGAAAATCTATCATGTGACTTATTGTGTGAAATTGAAATTTTGGCAAAATAGTGTTTCTCTCTCTTCCCTATCTCTTTCTCTCTCCTTGGTTATGAAATAAGGTGAAATGAAATGAAATAAATATGTGTTTATAACCTTCTCCTATCGAATGAAAAGTATTATTATTATATGAATGGAAAAAAATGTTAATTATGCTAGATCTAGGTGGATGCCATGCCAACGATTTATTGCTGATTTCATGCTCACATGGTTTTTCAGGATGCAAAAAATGGCAAAAAGGTGTGGTGTAATTCATTATTTATTATTGTAATTTATATATTTTATTGGAAAATGTATATATGTTTAATGTAATTGCAATGTAACAGAAAATTTTATATTTGAAATTTGGTAATATGCATGAGATGCTAGTTTTAGGAATGCCTTGGGAAATGTGCATTTAATCATAGGTTTCATTTGATTCAGATTTCCGTATGTAAAAATAAAAGAAAAGGGGTTGATATGTATGTTAAATGAAACTGAATTTACTATTCTATAATGCATTTCCAATGTGCAATATAGGCGATTAAATAATTGGTGTTGTGTCTCTTACCCGGAAAATGCAATAAAGGAATCCAACCACAACAATAAACCCTAGTATAAAACTCGTGTATAACTACCTTTCATGCGTGAATCCTTTTAGTGTGGAAAAATAAAACCTTAGGATAAACTTCAATCTCTACACTTGATGTTATCCTTCTCGCATGATATTTCTTAGCCCAAAAGAAATTGAAACCGTAAAATGAACTTAAACTTTTTTGCTCAATGGAACCTCCTATCTTAGGTAAACAAGACCCCTAGTTTGTGTTACCGTCATTGTCGGTATGTTTAGTATTATCATCGTGAACCTGACGATTAGGAATGACATGGTCAAACCATTTTTGGTGTAAGTAGAGGTAAGACTTCCTTAGGATCCTCGTGGGCTACCAAGTCTTACAAAGTTATGTTAGAAATTAAATTCATCACTTGAATGAATTCCCGTGGAATCCAAATGAGAAAAATGAAGCTAGTGAAATTGTTGTGCTTGGACGTAAACTCTTGTTAAGGATCTATTTAGTTCCTTGTAGATAAATGTGTTTCCTTGGTACTAAAAACATAACACATTGGTCATTCATGAAGGTTGTTTAGCATAAATTTGTACTCTCACCTTAAACTCATATATAGTTGGGGTGTAGATATTTAGGTACAACTAGAATTAAAGAAAACCTTGGTGGATTAAGGGGTTAACTTGTGGGTAGAAAATTGTAAGTAACTCTTTGTAAATGAAATTGATTTGAAAGATGTTGACTTAAGAGAAACTAGGAAACTGAAAACTTGGTTCCGTAATCCCTTGTTATGTCATTTATGACATTAAGAATAAAATAAATTTCACATGTGTAATTGTGAAATGCGGAAACATGGGATCTTACTTTGAAAAACAAATCACTTGTGTTCATGTGTAGTTTAAAATGCTTCCAATCATGTTCTTATTCAAGATGCTAGACATGTAATTTCGTAACTCTTTTGTTATAAAATGATGCTAATAATGAGTCCATAATGTGATGTAAGAGTAAATCATATAAGAGTAAAATGATATTTGGGTAAGTGCACCAAGTTGGGGGACAATTAAGTGGACATCAAATCCTGAATTTTACATTAAAAACAGATAAAACATCAAATTTAGTCTTCTGCAGACTTGAACCATGCCAAAAATTAAAAAATATGTCATAAAAATGGTACCATTGCATAGGGGAGACTATTAGCTTTGTAGAAATACTGATTTTAAAGTGAATAGAATAGGATAAATATCATTTTATAATTTTTTACTAATAGTAGGTCTTTAAGACACTTTTTCCCGTGAATGTTTATGTCTACGTTTAAGACTGCAAAATTTGTTTCACTTATCAGAATGTGATAAAACTTATACCATCCCAACCATGGTGAAATTATATACATGTTCAAAAAAAAAAATTATTTGATTTCAATATTTTTGATGAAGTTATGGCGGGCAAATGGAAAGTGCTCTGTTTTCTTTATGTTTTCATACCACTTTCACGGAAAAAATCATAAAAAATAAAATATTACTCAAAAAAATACAAAATAAAATCCATCCCAAGATAGATAGTGGCATCTAACTTCTCACCAAAGGAAAAAAATATATATCAATTTTTGGTCATCCAAATTGTGGGCAAACGGACTATAATCTTATCGGTGTTTTTAAAAAAAAATACCAAGTCATTGAATTTTGAGTGTTTAATATAGCTAATCTTGTTAATTTTTACAAAAATTAGTATTTTAGAAACTAGATTCCGGATGCTACGATTCATATTAATATAATTTTGTCTAATTTTGAGTGTATGTATTGTTAATAATACCTACAAGTTGATATTATGTTGTTATTTGCAATATGATGTCCACGGATGACCCTATATTTGTCCATCAACTTCTGCACTTACCCATTTGAGGTTAGGAATAATGTCACTCTTGGAGTCCTTATAACTCAGTTAGGCATTTTCTTGTGTTAAAAAGAATATGAATAACCCTAGGTGAGATTAAACTTGAGAAAACTATATATATATATAGTTTTTGATGTGGAAATGTTGAATGGATTCAAAAGTTATTATACTATAATAACTATGATAGGAAATAAAGATAACGTGATCGAAGAATGTTTATGGGAATATGTATCTTGATTCTAAATTTCCCTTAAGTCCTAAGATTTCTTTCTCAGCATCACATCAAATTCACTTATGTAGCAGGGTTAAAAAAATAAAATAAAAAATTCAAATATTGAATAAACGTTTGAGAAGCATAATCTTAACATAAGAACAAGAGAATTAGGAACTTTGTATGCAATTTGAAATATGACAATTAATTATGTAAGTTATGGAGATTTTCATAAGAGACAAAGAGCCAAATTAAATGGTTGAACTATAAGTTGAATGTGAAATGAAATTAAGAATCTGTAGGTGGAAAAAGGATAAAATTATCCTTGCACGATAATGTTATTAGAATGTCAATCGTAACTAAGATGTAATCATGGTAATGATGTGTTGTGGGTTTTCCAATCCTTGAGTCCCTTTTCTTGTGGTTGGGTCATTACTAGCATTTGTTCATTGGGAAAGTGTGGCATTGACATTTATATGGTGTTTTCATGTGTCTATGTGAGTCGATGACTTATGTAAGTGTAAGTGTCTTATGTGTTGTTGAGTTTCTCTACTTGGAGCCCTTATGGTGTTGTGTAGTGAGCAATGTTAGTAAAAAAAAATATCCTGGTATTTTTACTGTTGTTTTTGTGTGTCCAATTTGTGGGCGCTATATTTTTATTAGTGTGGAGGTTCATGCTCTCGAACCTCTAGGGCATATTGGAGTTGTGGTGGTTTTTGCATGGTGGTGGTAGAGATTGGAAGAGTAATGTGATATAAGCGTGATGTGAACTATGTCGTAATTGTGATATTGTGAATGCACATGTTGTGTATGTCACTTAGTGCATATTTGTTATCATGTTGATGTGCTTGTGATGAGATTATTCTCTCTCCTTTTCATGGATTCTATGAAGAGTTCACATGTGATGTACCACCTTATTGTGTGTAAAAAGAATGTTATTGTGGATTGTGGAGTGTTGGAACATTTTGGCATTATGTGATATGAAGGTGTATTGATGTATTGCATGACAAAATTGGTGTAAAGTGAATTATATTGTATCGTAATGTCGTCACCGTATTGTGATGAATCATGTACATCACCATGTTGTATTGCAATTGACTATATGTTGTAAGGTTAGACATTGTGTTCCTCATACGTATAATTCATGTAATATGTGATGGTTCATGTCATGATTTAGGGGCATATGGTGAGTGTATGATCCCTAGTGTACAGTGATTGCACTTTGGGTGTAGAATGTGGTAATGTGATGTATCGTAACCCATGAAAGTAATGATTGTGTTATACCCTATATATATACCATGTGTAAGATGCTATGGTTAATTTGTGTGAATCACCATTGTGTTAGTGATGTAGTTATGTGTTATGTTGTGGACCCTACATTAACCGACCCTAAGAGAAATCAGTAAAATGTATATGTTTGGAGTGAGGAAATGTGTACCATTGACCAGTCACTCAGTCGAGTATGAGATAGGAAGTGGAGCCTTACATAGGCTAAAAACCACTTTTGTTCGTTTGGTATGTGTGGCACTTGCTCAATAGGTTTCATACATATTGTGTTTCATGGATACATTAGACTAAGTAGATGGTAACTTGTACTCCTTTCTCTCTCCTGATATGGTTATCGTATGGATTCAACCTATGTGATTTTGACTATGTTGAGCCTTTTCAAAGTGGTGGCAGGATGATTAAGATAAAAATGATGACATTTGTATTATTGATATGATATATTATGAGCCGAGGTGATGTTCTGAGTGCTAGCAACTCATTGAGTACTCCCCTTGGTGGCCGTATAAGGCCACATAGTTATTGTAATGTGATATTATTATACACGTATTTAATTCATAAATTAAATACTATCCTTTTCTTGCTAGAACCAACAATTTTCTTGATTGACATGTTCTTATATTTTGGGCATTTATTTGGTTGTTGCACTAACATTCGGATTTTTCACTAACCATGGCTAATTAGCCATTTTATTTTCTTAGTTTTAAATTGTGTATCAAGTTTAAAAATTTTATAGCCTAGCCCAAGGCTTGGGATTTTTCCACTTGGCATTTGATATGGATTGTTATGTTGGTTATAATGTCATAATGTGTTGGAATAGGGTCATGGGATTCACCATGGAGTGGTGGAACCTATGGACCCACTTCGTTGTATAGGGGTATGCCCCAAGGAGTTACAAATAACTAGTGGGTTGTCAAACCATGATTTATTATGTCACTTGGGTTAGAGGTGTTTGGACCTTATGTGCCCAGGGCCATAGGGTGACCGACCTCTTTTGTGGAGCTAAAAGGAAAATCTATCTTTATTTTATTGCTTGAGGGAGGCATAAAAGACACTTGAGGGGAGTCATAAGAGACTTGAGGGAGGTATTAGATATTTGTGTGGGTGTGATTGATGCTTGGGAGGTATATGGAGTTGTTCATGATTCTGGGGAGGTATATGTATTGTTTTGTGATGTTTTGAGAGGTATATGTATTATTTTGTGATGCGTTTAGAGGCATATGGAGTTGTTCAATGATTCTTGGGAGGTATATGTATTTTTTTTATGATGCTTTGGGAGATATATGGAGTTTTTTTCATGATGTCTTGTGATATGTGAAGTTGGTATAGTGAGTTATGAGTACTCTTGTGAATCTTGTTACACATTGTTATGATTGACGTTTGATGATCCCTTTGGTTGGTATGGACTATTGGATATTGTCTTGGCACTATGTTGGTATAGTCATGGTTTTTGGGTCATGTGATACCAGTTGTATATGTATCATCATCATGATTATTTGTTTGTTAGTGACTTGTGTGTGCTGGATCTAGTCTTGTGACATAATTGTTGGAAATTATTTGTTATGTGGATTACTTGTTGTCTTTTCATGGTCGAATTAGAGGCCTTGTGATGTGATATAGTCGTGAAAGTATGTAGCAAGATGTTTCGTGGGTCATTGTGTTGTGTTGAGTTTTGTGTGACACCTGTGACCCAATTACTATTAGGCACCCACGAACATAAAAAAACTAAGGTCTTAAATAATGAAATCTTTGAGAGTTGAGATTAATAAATACTTTAAAGGAAAATACTAAGTAATAAAGAAAAATAGAAATGCAAATATTCATAGAACATTAAAATTTAAGATATTTCCAAATTTAGTTTGCTTCCTTGTGGTCGCTTTGTACTGACAAGTTGTTTTGTTAAATGACATGTGTCATTATTGACTTTTTTTTCCTTCGTACACTTTGATCTTTGGCGTTGTGTCCCATTGAGGAAAATTATCTTATAAGGGGATGGAAATGTAGTGCCACAAAAAAATAAATAATAAAATAGTATCAAATCAAATCAAATAAAAATAATCGTTGGTAGAAATTGTCTGGGAGTGGGTGGAAGCAGTGACCAACTCCACATGAAGGCACATGGTCTGTTTGACAAAAGGCATGGGCCTCCAACTATTTTCCATGGAGAAAACCAAACTCCAGTTATAAATTTAGTTATAATTAGATGGTGGTAACAGTGCAGGCGCACTATCTAAATTAAATAATCAAACTTTTGGGGAGTCGTGTCAAATAGAGATCCCTCTTCCAGCCATCCCAAATCATTCCCATATGGTTAATTCTTTCCTACACTTGGAGGAAAACGTGTATCCAAATATATCCTCATATGGATTTATACAAATCGTTGATCTGGGCATGTATCTGCACTAAAGCAGTTCCAAATGTCTTTTAGGGGAAGAGACTTCTACCTACGCACTCTTGGCCTATGCCAAATGTGAGTTCTAGAACATGGATGAACATCTAAAAAGCATAAAAGATAGAGGAATTTTGTCAGATGTTGTATTTGTAAATGATTTGGTAGATGTGATGCAAAATTTGGAACATTACGCAAGACAAGTCAACTATTTAACAAAATGTTTCTTTAAAAAACAAAAGAAAAAAAAAAACGTGATTATCGGGAAACATCAACTTCGGGTTATGCAGAAAATGGGTTTGTTGAAAAGGCTTATAATCTTCCAAGAGAATGCAATCACATGTGTAAATCCAAATCCCTCATCATTTTCCAGTGTCCTCCCAAGCCTATGCCAAATTTGGAGCTCAGAAACTTGTGCACCCATCAGAGCATAGAAGGAATTTTACAAATGGTATGGGGCAGATGTGTTGCAGGTATTATCCAAGCCATGCAACACTTTAATTTAGATCCCAATATTTCTTCCTGGGATATAATCAGCCACCCTCAAATTGGGCCAAAATACTTTTCCCTGGGTCATGAGGTTGTGTAGTTCCATCCATTGTGTGAGCGATGGCATCGTTTAGAAGTGTGTGATTCAAATGACATTTTTAGTCGACAAAAAAAAAGTGCACTTGATCCTAACTGTAGCTTGGTTCATTCCTGGGGGTCAAAGAAAACCATTTCAATGGCCTTGATGTTCTAAGACAATTTTATGGAGATCAAAAAGGAAAGAGATTCTAAATTTGGATTGATAAGATCCATTCATGAGACTTGCCTATGATATTTGGCTTGTAAAGTTTGATAAATGGGAGCCTTTCTACTGGTTAAGCTTCACATTTGTTATTTAGCTGGTAGCGTAGGTATAACACAGGGTGACAGCCTTAGACGTGCCATCCACCTCAAGGAAACTCAAATTAGTTACCATTAACGCACCAGTTAAGCCTATGGTGGCTGTTTGGAATGGATCTAGTGGAAAGGTGTTTGGGAACTTCAAGAAAGTGCAAAACATGGAAGCTTAGCCAAATCCCACTGAACCATTTGATGGAATGCCTGGAAGAGCGATGAAGCCGTGTGGAATATGAGTGAACACTCTTGGAGAACCTCATGTTCTATGGACACTAATATTGTCAGGCATGGTTCATCTCACCTTGTCCTTCATAATTCTCATACTTTAGTTTTTCATTTACAACGAAATAAATTTAAAATTTTGGAATGTCACACATTCGATTATTATTTTTATATAAACTTGTTTTGTAAAACAATAAAACAAAGTATGACACTTATGTAACCCAAGTAACACTTGGTAGCCAAGCATAAACTTAAACCCCTCTTTCGGACACAATTTGGAGAACTTCGTAACCAATATTTTAGTGCTTAATAATAAAACTCCTTATGTTTTATATTACCGAATTGTATTTTGATTATCATCCATGATTACAACCACAACATTCTATGCCGATAGACCTAGGGTGTCAAACTTAGGTGATCGTGTCCATTGATATCGATGAAAACTAAAAGATTCGCCAACTAAAAAAACCTTTTTTGTTTACCTTGCAAATTTAGAAAATGCCATTTTGAGAGACCAACAAAACAACAAGCCTCGTAAAGGATATGTCAAACATCGTATGTGTTCTTTGTTATGTAGAGAGTCACGTCAAGCAATAGCTCAACCTCATTTGACCGTTTGTGCTCTCTTCGTAGATCCTCTAGAGCCACAGTGCTCTGTTTTCACTTTTAGCGATTCTGCAAAACTGAAAAGTTGGATTTCGTTTTAAACCACCATTCAAATGTGTTGTCCACTCAAAATTCCCTGCTCTGATGAAAGTAAAAAATTTTCAAAATTTTGAGTTTAAGTGTTTTCTCTAATGTACCGAAGTCGTGAAATTAAGAAAAGTCTACAGTTTTGGGTCATTTTGTATGTATTTCGGGCATGTCGGACATTTTTGTCCCGCGTGTCCCAAGTTCTGAAGTACGTTCTATTCCCCGATCGGCCGAAATCCCCGAAGTTGTTCCATTTTCGGCCCGTCGGAACTTTTCGTCCCAAGTGTCCCAAAACTTATTGTGCGAGCTGTTCCATTTTCGGCTGAAACACCCGAACCGCGTACTTCGCACTTTCGTGTTCCAAATGTCCCAAATCAAATTGTGCAAGTTGTTCCATTTTCGGTGAAACACCCAAACCGCGTACTTCGCACTTTCGTGTTCCAAATGTCCCAAATCAAATTGTGCAAGCTGTTCCATTTTCGGCCGAAACTCCCGAGTCGCGTACTTCAGAGCTTTTTGTCCCAAGTCAAAAGTGCAAGTTGTTCCATTTTCGGCTGAAATCCCCGAACCACGTACTTCGGAACTTTTTGTCCCAAATGTCCCAAGTCAAAAAGTGCAAGTTGTTCCATTTTCAGCCGAAACACCCGAACCGCGTACTTCGCGTTTTCGTCCCAAATGTCCCAAAATGCATTTGTGCGTCTTCTCCCTGTTTCGCCCGAATCGGCCGAGCCGCGTGTTTCGCGCATTCGCGTCTCACATGTCCCAAGTGAACCAAGTGTCATTCGTACCAGTTTTTGCCGCTCTACCCGAATATCCTGCTTATTCAAATTGGTGGGTATGCATTAAATGCGCATTGATCACCCTTCTCTCTCCTCAACGGCTATGTAACGAGCAAGCCACCTTTGTAATTCTTACATTGTTTCCATGCTACCCTTGCTCGAACCCTTGTAATTTGAAAACCTGCGCGTGTTCCCTCCCTCTGAAATTCCTTTCCGAGCCTGGTTTGCGGTTCTGTCCTCCTAGTTGCTATCAATATGGAAGATCAAAGTTTTGGAGTAGGCTTTGGGAGAACTAAAGAACAGTTGGCAGAAAGGCGAAGCTTTCAAGACGCTGGTTATATCAGTTTTCAAGGATATTCATTGTCATCTTCAAGATGAAACTTCTGGTGTGTCCCGTTCCTTGCAAGAAATTAAAGCTCAATTCAGAGCTTATGTCAAAGATAATCTGTTCAAGGAAAGCTCAATTTCCAAAGAGAAAATGAAGGAAATATGCTCTCTTCAATCTGCCGTTGGAGAAGCAAATAAAGATTATCATACTCATGTCGAGTTTGATAAAGAGATGGAGAAATGTCTTGGATTTTGGACTCAGTCAACGGCCAACACGTCAGTCCCTCGTGGCAGAGACATAGCTGAGACGTTAAGGAAATTCAAACAGTGGATTCTGAAGTCGGTGGGTCCCTCTCAGTGACTGGCCACCTGTCTTCTTCTCCTTGTTCTTTTCTCTTCTTCCCTTTCTTTTTCCGTTTTCTTTGTAAGAAGTTAAGGTATTGCGATTGGCGGTCCTTAACTGTTCTTGGTTAAAGAAGCGGTTACGAAGAGTAACGATTGAAGCTATATAATGGCCTTCCTTACGCCATTCTAGAGGAGGAAGAACTTGGCTTATTTTCTAAAAAGTGTAAATAGATTATAAAGAAATCAATACAGAAGGACTTTCCCATTCTTTGTCTATCTGATCTCTGTTATTCCTAAGCTTTCATTTATTTTCTTTGTGAAGATCATTTGTCTCAAGTTCGTTAGTCTTACCGATTGCATACTCTTCAACTTTGCAAGCACGGTGATCTTGTATAACCAAGAAGGAACTTTGTTTCCTTGATTAATGAATCATGTTATGTTAAGAAACTTTGTGTTCTAAGCAGATGTTATTTACAGAACTTTGTGTCTTTAAATTCCATCTTATTTATTCGATACAAATGATCTTGTTTCAATTCACTGTGACTTCGCATACATAAAGAATTACTCTGATATCTATAATTCTGCATGTTGCCTTTCTGCTCTTTCCCGTACTCTCATTTCCTCAAATCCTTTTGTAATTGATGGTCTTCATAAAAACACTTTCAATATCTAAGTTTAACCAACAAATCATGTTTTGTACATTTGTAAATAGGTTCGTTTCTGAATAAGGGAACCTCTCCCATTAAAGAGGAGGGACTTCTTGTCCCCTGACTGTTGCTCTTTGTAAAGTCCTATCTGACGACCAACAGTTTTTGGCGACTCCGCTGGGGAAAATTACATTCCAATTCTGCAATTTTTGATCATCCTTTGATCTGGTGACTCCGCATTTTACTCGAGGGAGAAGGACCCTTGGTATTGAAGATTCTCAGTTCCAGATTTTGGAGCAGCAGGGTTTTCCTTTCCCTTCAACAAGAAATAGAAGGACTCATTCGACAAGCACTCCACCTGCTCAAGACAGAATTCCTACGGGTGGTATTCCTTCAGAGCCAGATAGCCCTAATCTTCAAGCTTTGATTCTTGCTGGTGTTGCAGTCCCTCTCCAAGTGTTTTTCCAAGAATGGCGGTGCCATTACCATGGGGTCATCGTGTTGGGCCCCTGGCCCTTACTCAGCCTTTGCATGAGTTACCCAGAGGTAACCGGAAGAACTTCCCCAAATTCAAAGGCGATGGCAAAGTGCATCCTGATGAACACATCGCAGCCTTCGTTGTTGCATGTGGAGTTCTGGGAGTCGAATATGAAGACGTCTCCGTAAGGCTGTTCGTTGAGACGTTACAAGATAATGTTGCTGATTGGTTCTACCACCTTCCGGCTGGCGCTATCACCGACTGGGACACAATGAGAACTCAGTTCGAAAACCGTTTCAAGCCGGCAGAAGATGTACATGCCTTGCTAGCCCAAATCTCTCAGATAAAGAAAGATTCACAAGAGCCCATGAGAGAATTTGTGGCCCGGTTCAACAAATTGATCAATAAAATTCCGCAGCCTACCCGACCTGTTGATCAAATTCAAAAATGTTTCTTCCTAAATGCTCAATCGCCCAAAGTTAGTTATGCACTAAGAAGGGCTAATCTCGCAACATTGGTCGAGGATCAAACTCTCGCTGTTAGTATCGAGGATGACTTGATCATGTCAGGGAAGTTGAGAAGAGACCCTCCCAAATCTAAGTCTGCTGCTTCTTCCTCTTCCACCCCTGGACCTAATACTGATCCATTAGTTCAGAAACTTGCAAATGATCTTATTGCTATAAAGAAACAATTGGCTCAGCACGCTCCTTATGCAGACGTTCCAAGGAGGAATTTTCAGCCCAGAAATCGTTTTCCTGCTTCTCAAACAAGATTAGCACTTGAAGGACCTCCTGTTAAAGTCCCTGTTAATGCGACCTGTGAGGTGGAAGAACCAGATGATGATGAAGATAATGAAGCTTGCGAAGAGTTTGCGAGAGAAGTTGATGATGAAGCAGACGAACTTGAGGGATCTCGAGTAAATTTCTTCACCACTGAGGGCATCGATGATGGAGATGACTATGATGAAGTAGTAGCGGACATGAATAGTGAATCATTCGCTGTCATGACTCGAGAGCAGACAAGTCAGAAGGAGAAAGTGACACACCCCCAAGAAATCTAAGGAGCAGCCGGTAACTATCCCTGTAATTGCAAAAAGAGGATCTCCTATCCCTACTTTATCTGCACCAAAGGTGAGTCCTGTTAATCCTACTAGCAAAGTTCCTTCTTTTTCTCCTAAAGTTGATAAGCCTAGAATTTCAAATGATGATGGCCCATCCACTTCGGTCTTTGATATTATTGATCATCCGAAAAGACTAAGGTTCAAATCTCGAGGTTTGAGTATTATCAAACTCATCCCAAAGCTTTTGCCAAGATGATTCAATTTGTTAATTCCCATTCCAAGACCACCTCTAAAGGTCTTTTACCTACTCCTTCTTCTGCACCACAGCCTAGTCTGGTAGCTGCTGTCACCTCGCCTGGTGACAAAATTAAACCATTTTATGTAACACTTCTTATAGCTGGCCATAGGCTCAGTAATTGTGTCATTGACTCAGGAGCCTCAGATAACGTAATGCCTGCTAAAGTAGCTCATGCTTTAGGCCTGACCCTCACACGCACTTATGGATCTTGTTACTCCATGGAGAGTAAAGAAGTGCCCCTGGTCGGAAGAATTAAAGATGCACAAGTGGCTTTTGCTGCCTTGCCTGAAAAGAAAGTGTTGGCTACCATCTTAGTAGCAGATATCCCTCCTTCATACGGGATGTTGCTAAGTAGGAACTTCTGCAAAGATGTGGGTGGGGAAATCCAAATGGACTGGTCGCATGCACTCATACCTGTTAATGGACAAATGAAGAAGTTGATGCCTGAGAAGCAATCTGAGTATATTGTGCAAAAATGGATGATCCTAAAGCACAAATACTCTATGAGGATATGGGTCATGGCAATTACATGATTATGTCCCCTGATGAAATCCAACTTCCCAGAATGTCACCTAAAGATCCTAATGGTATTTGGATTTTAGAGTTTGATGGAAGTTGTTCCTCAGCTGGTTCTGGAGCTGGTGTCCTGCTAGTGTCACCTGAAGGATGCCTACATCCTTTTTCATTTAAGTTGCAGTTCGAAAATACTAATAATACAGCAGAGTATGAGGCTCTCATTCTTGGACTGCAAGTGGCCAAAGAACAAGGTGTGAAGAATCTTCTGGCTCGTGGTGATGCAGAATTGATTGTAAAGCAAGTGAGAAGCCTTTTCCAAGTAAAAAATGGAAGGTTAAAGCATTACCGGAATCAGTTTGGGATTCCATTGAATTCCTTGATGCTTTCTCCATTGAAGCAATGCCTAGGGAGAAGAACAGCAGGGCTGATTCGTTGGCAGTCTCAGGGTCACTACTGATTCCTCATCCTGACTTCTCTCAGGATAAGTTCACTATTGAGATGGTCCATCGGCCTAGTGTACCTGATAATACCAATAACTGGCAAGTTTTCAATGATGATCAACATTTGCTTTCCTTCCTGGAACTCAAGGGTAATTTCGAACAACTGTATTTTGAGGGAAGTGACAACCTACCCCGTGAGAGTGTGCCCTTTGACCAAGCAGTCACCCAAGGAGAGGAAACGGATCAGGATGGATGCATCAATCTCAAAGGAAACAAGATTCCTAAAGGGTTGGTGAGTTTGGAGGAACTATTTGATAAACATGACAGGTATGTGAAATCTAGAGCTTCTTCTGGGCCTCAACAATCAGCTGAGTATGATAAGATTGATATTGGGAGTTCTACTGACCCTAAGCTCGTGAACATTGGAAAATGTTGCACAGCAGATGAGAGGAAGAAAGTAATTGATCTTTTAAAAAGGTATAAGGATGTTCTTGCTTACTCTTATGAGGATCTAAAAGCCTTCAAGCCAAAAGATATGCAGCACTCTATTCCTCTTAAGCCTGGAATTAAGCCTTTCAAGCAGAAACAGAGGCAATACAACCCCAAAATAGCTGACACCATCTTTCAGGAAATACAGAAGTTGTTGAAGGCTAAAATTATTTTTCCCATTCACCATTCAACATGGATTGCAAATATTGTGCCTGTTAGGAAGAAAAATGGTGAGATCCGTATCATCGTGTTGATTTCAGAATCTAAATCAAAGCTTCTCGAAAGATAATTATCCTTTGCTGTGATGGATCAAGTATTGCAAGCAGTAACAGGATCTGAAATGTTATCTATGCTTGATGGATTCTCGGATATAATCAGGTAGAGGTTGATACTGTAGATCAACACAAAACAACTTTCACTACTCCTTGGGGTACCTTTGCCTACAAGAGAATGCCTTTTGGGCTTATTAATGCTGGTGCCACTTTCCAGAGAGCTATGGATCTAGCTTTTGGAAGTTTGAAAGGGAAGTGTATTGTCATATACCTTGATGACCTGACAGTGTTTTCCAAGACAAGAGCGGATCATTTTGATCACCTAGAGACAGTTCTGCTGAGATGCAGAGAGCATGGGATCTCTCTGAACCCTAAAAAATCTGTCTTTTGTGTCACTGAGGGAAAGTTATTAGGGCACATCGTTTCCAAGGATGGTATTAAGATTGATCCTGAACGAGTTCAAGCCATCCAGCAAATTCCTCTCCCAACCAGTAAAAAGGGCGTGCACTCCTTCTTCGGTAAGATCAATTTTTTGAGAAGATTCATCCCTGATTTTGCAGAGTTAACTTTGAATATTTCTCAGATGATGAAAGGGAAGAAAACATTTGGTTGGTCTTCTGAAGGAAAGGAATCCTTTGAGGGTATCAAGAGAGCTATCGCTAAAAACTCCAGCTTTGGCTCTCATCCCGATTTCAGCAAAGATTTCATCATCTATTGCTATGCTACAGATAATACCTTGGCATTGTCTTAACTCAAGAAGACTCTAATGAGCATGAGCTCCCAATTGCGTTCATGAGCTATATTCTGAAAGATCACGAGTTGAAATACACCATGATGGAGAAACATGCTTTTGCAGTAGGTTAGTTAAAGCCGCTGCCAGCTTTTTTTACATCCTCAACTCTCATTCCATGGTATTGGTCCCAGATACAACTGTCAAGTCGATTCTCACACAACAAGAATTTGGATCCAAGAGAGGGAACTGGGTTGCTAAGGTCCAAGAGTATGACATTGACATCAAGCCGACCAAGCTGGTTCGCGGAAAAGGCCTTTGTGAGCTCATTGCTGAAGGAGCTAAGCATGAATTACTGGAGAAAGTTGACCTTCCTACCGTTCTGTTCCTTAGCTCAGTTGATGAATGGTATGCTGACATCGCCCATTTTCTCACCTATGGGGAATGCCCCTCTCATTTAACTACCAAAGAAAAGAGGACTGTTAAATTGAGGTCAGTGCAATATGTATTATGGGAAAATGCTTTGTTCAAGCGGGGCTTAGATGGGAGATTTTTGAAGTGTGTGGACAAGGAACAACAGAGAGTTGCTCTCAGCTTTTCATGATCAGGCATGTGGAGGGCACTATTCATCAACGGTTACAGCTCATAAGATACTCCGTGGAGGATACTACTGGCCTTCCTTGTTCAGAGATGCATCCAAGTGGGTTGATAAATGTGAGGCTTGTCAGACTTTTGTGGGAAGACCTAAATTGGCTTCTTTGCCTCTCAAGCCAGTTGTGATTGAGGAACCATTTCAACAGTGGGGTTTGGACTTCATTGGTACACTTAATCCTGCTTCTAGTGCTGGTCACACTCATGTGCTAACTGCCACTGACTATTTCACCAAATGGGTGGAAGCTATTCCAGTCAAGAGTACTACTTCTGAAGTGGTGTGCAGCTTCATTAAAGAGAACATCTTGGTAAGGTATGGTGTACCTAATAAGATTGTAACAGATAATGCTTCGAATTTCTCTTCAACTGAGATAATGGATTTCTGCTACGGGTATGGCATCTCCCTGGCTCATTCTTCAGATTATTACCCCCAGGGAAATGGGCAAGCAGAATCCACTAACAAAAATCTGGTGACTATCATAAGGAAGTTGGTCAATGAGTCTCAACGAAACTGGCACAAGAAGCTCTATGATGCTCTTTGGGCAGATAGGATTACACCAAAGAGAGCTATTGGAATGTCTCCTTTTCAAGTGGTATATGGAGTAGAAGCTCAATTGCCAGTGACAGTGGAACTGCCAGCCTTGCACCTAATGAAGGCCATTGAAGATACTAGTTTCAGAGATGCTTTGGACAAGAGAATTATGTACCTGCACAAACTGAATGAGGACAGATTGATGGTTGCTGATAGGATATCTGTTCACCAGCAGAAGGTTAAGGTCCTGTTTGACAAGAAAGCCAGGTTCAGAGATTTCCAAGTTGGAGACACTGTGTTGTTATGGGATAAAAGGCATGAACCTCGTGGCAGCCATGGAAAGTTTGATTCCCTGTGGCTCGGACCTTTCAAGATCAGACACTTTGCTGGTGAGAATTCCTTTTATCTTGATTACATGGATGGTTCTTCTCTCCCACTTCCTTATAGTGGGCAGTATCTCAAGTTGTTCAAGTCCTAGGTGATTAGGGAGTCCTTTGTATATTCTGTACAGTGTTTTTGTTTTTCTTTCCTTTTTGTTTTGGTGTGTTGCCCTCTGTATTGGTCTATTTTTGACTCCGTTGCCCAATGGATAAGGTACTGGTCTGCTTCCCGAGTTTTTCTAAGTTCTTGCCTTGTCTCATTCCTTGAATTTATGCCAAGTCATCCCCAGAAGGAGCCAGCTGTTGTCCACTCAAAATTCCCTGCTCTGATGAAAGTAAAAATTTCAAAATTTTGAGTTTAAGTGTTTTCTCTAATGTACCGAAGTCGTGAAATTGAGAAAAATCTACGGTTTTGGGTCATTTTGTATGTATTTCGGGCATGTCGACATTTTTGTCCCGCGTGTCCCAAGTTCCAAGTGCGCGCTTACGTTCCCCCGATCGGCCGATTTCCCCGAAGTTGTCCCAATTTCGGGCCCGTCGGAACTTTTCGTCCCAAGTGTCCCAAAACTTATTGTGCGAGTTGTTCCATTTTCGGCCGAAACACCCGAACCGCGTACTTCAGCACTTTCGTGTTCCAAATGTCCCAAATCAAATTGTGCAAGCTGTTCCATTTTCTAATAAAACACCCGAACCGCGTACTTCACACTTTCGTGTTCCAAATGTCCCAAATCAAATTGTGCAAGTTGTTCCATTTTCGGCCGAAACTCCCGAGTCGCGTACTTCAGAGCTTTTTGTCCCAAGTCAAAAGTGCAAGTTGTTCCATTTTCGGCCGAAACTCCCGAACCACGTACTTTCTAACTTTTTGTCCCAAATGTTCCAAGTCAAAAGTGCAAGTTGTTCCATTTTCAGCCGAAACACCCGAACCAAGGCGTGCTTTCAGCGTGTTTTCGTCCCAAATGTCCCAAAATGCATTTGTGCGTCTTCTCCCTGTTTCGCCCGAATCGGCCGAGCCGCGTGTTTCGCGCATTCGCGTCTCACATGTCCCAAGTGAACCAAGTGTCATTCGTACCAGTTTTTCCGCTCTACCCGAATATCCTGCTTATTCAAATTGGTGGGTATGCATTAAATGCACATTGATCACCCTTCTCTCTCCTCAACGGCTATGTAACGAGCGAGCCATCTTTGTGATTCTTACATTGTTTCCATGCTACCCTTGCTCGAACCCTTGTGAATTTGAAAACTCGTGCGTGTTCCCTCCCTCTGAAATTCCTTTCCGAGCCTGGTTTGCGGTTCTGTCCTCCTAGTTGCTATCAATATGGAAGATCAAAGTTTTGGAGTAGGCTTTGGGAGAACTAAAGAACAGTTGGCAGAAAGGCGAAGCTTTCAAGACGCTGGTTATATCAGTTTTCAAGGATATTCATTGTCATCTTCAAGATGAAACTTCCGTGTGTCCTGCTCCTTGCAGAAATTAAAGCTCAATTCGAGCTTATGTCAAAGATAATGCTCAAGGAAAGCTCAATCTCCAAAGAGAAAATGAAGGAAATCTGCTCTCTTCAATCTGCCGTTGGAGAAGCAAATAAAGATTATCATACTCATGTCGAGTTTGATAAAGAGATGGAGAAATGTCTTGGATTTTGGACTCAGTCAACGGCCAACACGTCAGTCCCTCGTGGCAGAGACATAGCTGAGGCGTTAAGGAAATTCAAGCAGCAGATTCTGAAGTCGGTGGGTCCCTCTCAGTGACTGGCCACCTGTCTTCTTCTCCTTGTTCTTTTCTCTTCTTCCCTTTCTTTTTCCGTTTTCTTTGTAAGAAGTTAAGGTATTGCGATTGGCGGTCCTTAACTGTTCTTGGTTAAAGAAGCGGTTACGAAGAGTAACTGATTTGTAAGCTATATAATGGCCTTCCTTACGCCATTCTAGAGGAGGAAGAACTTGGCTTATTTTCTGAAAAGTGTAAATAGATTATAAAGAAATCAATACAGAAGGACTTTCCCATTCTTTGTCTATCTGATCTCTGTTATTCCTAAGCTTTCATTTATTTTCTTTGTGAAGATCATTTGTCTCAAGTTCGTTAGTCTTACCGATTGCATACTCTTCAACTTTGCAAGCACGGTGATCTTGTATAACCAAGAAGGAACTTTGTTTCCTTGATTAATGAATCTGTGTTATGTTAAGAAACTTTGTGTTCTAAGCAGATGTTATTTACAGAACTTTGTGTCTTTAAATTCCATCTTATTTATTCGATACAAATGATCTTGTTTCAATTCACTGTGACTTCACATACATAAAGAATTACTCTGATATCTATAATTCTGCATGTTGCCTTTCTGCTCTTTCCCGTACTCTCATTTCCTCAGTCCTTTTGTAATTGATGGTCTTCATAAAAAACACTTTCACAATATCTAAGTTTAACCAACAAATCATGTTTTGTACATTTGTAAATAGGTTCGTTTCTCGAATAAGGAACCTCTCCCATTAAAGAGGAGGGACTTCTTGTCCCCCGATCATTTCTCTTCGTAAAGTCCTATCTGACGACCAACAAAACGTTGAGCAACGAAATGTCTTTCTCGCCTTGAAAAACCTCTAGTATATTTACTAGATAATTGCTTACAACCTCCAATTTGGGAAAAACACTCTTCTAGATAGTTTAAAAGGGAATTTTGTAGGCCTCGGGTCACTATTTAACTAGGTCAGACTTTCTCAACTACGACCGATGGCTCTAGAAAACTCATCGCCATTTGTAACCTATTTACCAGTTCTTAGTTCCATCAACTCTATTGAATTATCCATATATAAGGGGAATTGTAAGAAATTTATCGTTGCACGTTCATCCATCGAACGTTAGCTTTGGATGTGGTTTTTTGAGCCCTTGAGATAACTTTTGATCATTTGCAACTAGGTGAGTTACGATCAAGTCTGCAGAAAATTAGCCGTTAATCATAAATTGTTCCCAAGTTCTGAATTTTGCTAGTTCCCGTGATTTCTTGGTGTATAGGAGAATACATACAAATTTACCCATGGTGTGTTTACTCATCAGATGACAACGTTTGAAAGTGGATTCTCAGCCTCCGAGCCTTAATTGAATGTTTTTACAACTAACAGGAAAACGTAAAAAGAAAGTTGTAGGACCTCCAGTGGGTAACCAAACCATCGTGGAAAGTTGTTGACACTTGCAAATAATTGTTTGAAAATCTATCATGTGAAATGTTGTGTGAAATTGAACTTTTGAAAAAATAGTGTTTCTCTCTCTTCCCTATCTCTTTCTCGCTCCTTGGTTACGAAATAAGGTGAAATGAAATGAAATAAATTGTGTCTCTAACCTTCTCCTATCAAATGAAAATTATTATTATTATGTAAATGGAAAAAATGTTAATTATGCTAGATCTAGGTGGATGCCATGCCAACGATTTATTGTTGATTTCATGCTCACATGGTTTTGTAGGATGCAAGAAAGATGGCAAAAAGGCGTGGTGTAATTCATTATTTATTATTGTAATTTATATATTTTATTGGAAAATGTATATATGTTTAATGTAATTGCAATGTAATAGAAAAATTTTATATTTGAAATTTGGTAATATGCATGAGATGCTAGTTTTAGGAATGCCTTGGGAAATGTGCATTTAATCATAGGTGTCATTTGATTCAGATTTCCGTATGTAAAAAAAAAATAAAAGGGGTTGGATATGTATGTTAAATGAAATTGAATTTATTATTTTATAGTGCATTTCCAGTGTGCAATAGACGATTAAATAATTGGTGTTGTGTCTCTTACCTTGAAAATGTAATAAAGGAATCTAACCACAACAAATAATCCCAAAGATAAAAATCATGTATAACTACCTTTCATGCATGAATCCTTTTAGTGTGGAAAACTAAAACCTTAGGATAAACTTCAATCTCTACACTTGATGTCATCCTTCTTGCATGATCTTTCTTAGCCCAAAAGAAATTGAAATGAAATGAACTTAAAATTTTGTGCTTGATGGAACCTCCTAGCTTAGGTAAACAAGACCCCTAGTTTGTGTTACCGTCATGGTCGATATGTTTAGTATTATCATCTTGAACCCGACGATTAGGAATGACATGGTCAAACCATTTTTAGTGTAAGCAAAGGTAAGACTTCCTTAGGATCCTAGTGGACTACCAAGTCTTACAAAGTTATGTTAGAAATTAAATTCATCATTGAATGAATTCCATGTGGAATCCAGATGACACAAATGAAGCTAGTGAAATAGTTGTGCTTGGACGTAAACTCTTGTTAAGGATCTATTTAGTTCCTTGTAGATAAATGTGTTTCCTTGGTACTAACAACATAACACATTGGTCATTCATGAAGGTTGTTTAGCATAAATTTGTACTCTCATGTTAAAATCATGTATAGGTCGGGTGTAGATATTTAGGTACAACTATAATTAAAGAAAAACTTGGCAGATTAAGGGGTTAACTTGTGGGTAGAAAATTGTAAGTAACTCTTTGTGAACAAAATTGATTTGAAAGATGTCGACTTGAGAGAAACCAGGAAATTGAAAACTTTGTTTTGTAATACCTTGTTATGTCATTTATGACATTAAGAATAAAATAAATTTCACATGTGTAATTGTGAAATGTGGAAACATGGGATCTTAGTTTGAAAAACAAATCACTTGTGTTCATGTGTAGTTTATAATGCTTCCAATCATGTTCTTATTCAAGATTTTAGACATGTAATTTCATAACTCTTTTGTTATAAAGTGATGCTAATAATGAGACCATAATGCGATGTAAGAGTAAAGCATATAAGAGTAAAATGAGATTTGAGGTTAGGAATAATGTCACTCTTGGAGTCCTTATAACTCAGTTAGGCATTTTTATTGTGTTAAAAAAATATGAATCACCCTTAGTTAGATAAAACTTTGAGAAAACAATATATATATATATATATATATATATATATATATATACAATTTATTTATGTGGAAATGTTGAATGGATTCAACAAGTTATTGAACTATAAAAACTATGATAGGGAAATAAAGATACCGTGATCGAAGAATTTTTATGGGAACATATATCTTAAATCTAAATCTCCCTTAAGTCCTAAGTTTTATTTCTTGGCATCATGTCAAATTCAATTGTCTAGCAAGGGTAAAAAATTTAAAAATTGAATAAACATTTTAGAAGCATAATCTTAACATAAGAACAAGAGAATTAGGAACTTTGTATGCAATTTGAAATATGCCAATTAATTATGCAAGTTATGGAGATTGTCGTAAGAGACAAGATCCAACTTAAATGGTTGAACTGTAAGTTGAATGTGAAATGAAATTAAGCATTTGTAGGTGGAAAAAGGACTAAATTATCCTTACATGATAATGTTCTTATAATGTTAATCATAACTAAGATGTAATCATGGTAAGGATGTGTTGTGGATTTTCCAATTCTTGAGTCCCTTTTCTTGTGGTTGGGTCATTGCTAAAATTCTTTCATTGGGAAAGTGTGGCATCAACATGTATATGGTGTTGCCATGTGTCTATGTGAGTCAATGACTTATGTAAGTGTAAGTGTCTTATGCGTTGTTGAGTATCTCTACTTGTAGACCTTATGGTGTTGTGTAGTGAGTAATGCTAGTAAAAAAATTTATCCCGGTATTTTTACTATTATTTTTGTGTGTCCAATTTGTGGGCATTACATTATCAAATTTTAGACATTTTTATATTTGATTAGTTTATTTGATAGACAATATGGATGTTTAGACTTATGACATGATTTACATGATGGATTATATGCATGGTTTGACATATCAAAATTTGATGATGTTGAGCTACTACCATACTAGACACATTCGATTTGATATATAGATGTTTATAGATGATTTAGTTGATTTCGTGATCTTATTACTA
This sequence comes from Taxus wallichiana var. yunnanensis, assembly GCA_018340775.1. Taxonomy (NCBI): domain Eukaryota; kingdom Viridiplantae; phylum Streptophyta; class Pinopsida; order Cupressales; family Taxaceae; genus Taxus; species Taxus wallichiana. Next base: position 539,197,712 of record CM031242.1, on the reverse strand, counting down.
ATTGTTAAATTGATAAAATTGAAATATGTGAAATTGTGAACAATTAGTGAATTACTTGTTTTAGCGATGATTTAGTTATGATATTTGATGATATGAATTGATATGTATATGTGTGTGTTTTATTATCTCAATGTCATTAATATGGCCACGAGGCTAGAAAGGTATTGTTTTGATTTTTACAGGCATTTGCAACACAAAAACCAAAGGGGGATAGGAGACCAATAGTGAAGGAATTTGGGGTATTGGCAATAGGTCACCTTGGCAACTAGTGTATATGTTTGATGTTTTGTTGTTAGTTTGTAGGAGGTCCCCATTGGGGGTGACCTCAAATGTGACCTTGGGTAAGTTTGTGGTTTTGCCTTTTTGGTTTTATTTATTTGTGAGTAATTGTATTTTGTTAGTATTTTGGAGTCACTTTTATTATTATTGTTAAGTACTCCTTTTAAGTTAATTAAATTTGATTAGTTAGTGCTAATTAGGATGTGACAAAAGGGGGAAATAAATGTGAGTAGGTAGTCTTGGTTTGTGTTGGATTTGAAAGAATTTAATTGATTTGGAGTGGTGTACTCAATATTGCAAGTGAATTTCGGATTTTGACTTTCTAGGCCATTTTGGAGGCTTGTGGGACAAGTTAAGCTTGTCCCACACCTCTTAAAGTCATCCACCCACTATGCCTATGATGTGAGGGGCTTATTTTAGGCCTTTTTGTGTGTTTTAATGGAGAAAAAGAGCAATTAATTGCATTTTTCTTACAAGGGTCTTTAATTGTGTCCTTTAGGGGTGTGGGTTTGGGTTGAGTGTGTAAGAGGGTTGTCATTCCCTCAACCACCAATTTATTATGCTTTGGGGTTTTGGTTTTACCTTGGTGATGTGGAATGGAGGAGAAATGATGTGGCATCCTACATGGAGCCACATCACCTCTCTCTCCTATTTTCTATTTATTCCAATTTATTTGAGGATTTGGGGGTTACTTGTTTTATTTTTGGTCTCTTGCATTTGGAGGTGCTTGCTTTTTTGGAGTGCTTGTTGGAGTTGGAGATAGCTTGGGATTGCTTGGGCTTGGAAAGGTTGGAACTTGCTTGTGGATTGGAACTCTTGCAATGGAAAGGTAGGGTCTTCACCCTTGTTTTCTTTTACTATTTTGGTTTGCATATGTTTGTGAATGAATGTTTATTGCATGTGTGAATTTGGGAAGTAGAATGGCCTTAGGTTGTGTAGGAGAAATTGAAATGGGGATAAATTTTGTTGGGAGGCATAAGAGTTTTTATTGGGAATTTTAGGAGGGAGTTGGGTTGGGGTGTCCCACCTTGTGATAAGTAGAAATTGTGCTTATCTTGTTGTTTTTTCATTGTGGGAGACATAAGAGTGAGGGAGGCATAAGAGTTATTTTCTTATAGGGAGGCATAATATTTTTTTGGGTTTTGATGAAGTTTTTGGAAATTTTGCGGTGGGCACCCAAACCTTGGGAGGCACAAGTGAAATCCCAAATATACTTTCTCTTCTTGGCTTGAGTTTAGAGCCATTGTTTTGGGAAACTTATGTGTGTGGAAGTGATTTTTGTGTTTTTAATTTTGTGAATGTTTGGTTTTAATGTGAATGTGGAAACCTTGTTTTGTTGCCAATGGTTGTCAAATACTCCATATTGCTTCATTGTTGGGGCTCGGGGGCCAATGAGGAAGAAGGATTCTCTTCCTCATTGGATTATTGGTTGGGTGGAGAGTGTTGCCTACTCCCCATTTTGGTTGTTGTGTTTGGAATTTGGGAAGAAGGTGGAGCTCAAGTGAAGGATGAACTTAGTTGCATTTTGAGAAAAGAAACAAGATCCCTCTTTGTAAAATTTTTTACCATGTTGTCTCCATTTTGAATGGAGGGCTTGTAACTTGTATTTTTAAGAATTTAAATCCTTTGTAAATGTGTTGCAAAATGATGGATTTGTATCAAGTTTTTCAAATGTGTGTGTTGAAAAATTAGATAAAGAAAGTTGCATTAATACTTGAAAATACCTTTAACTTGTAAACTCTTCTAAGAGTGTTTGAATGAGAAATTTGCATTTTAAAATGTGTTAGTTTTGTGAAAGGAAACTACCAAATTTTACATTGTTTTAGGTGAAATAGAAAACTTGATATGGGTTTGAAATGGAAATGCATCTCCTTTAATTTAAGTTGTTTCATTATCTCCAAAATGTGATATGTTTCATTTTAAAAGTATTGAGAATCTTGTTAAAATGCACTTGCTATGTGAAATGGTTGTCATTTAATTGTTGTAAGAAGAAAATGAAATAGTTCTTGTTCTATTGAAAGGAAGGCATGTTGCAGATATTAAAATTTATAGTTATATTCTTTGTTATGATAAGGGAAGGAAATAGTTGCTTAAAACTCTAGAATGAGAGATAAATCTTCTCCTCTTTACAAGTTATATTAGAATGGAAGAGAAATTTTAGTAGAGTTCTCATTTTCATTTGTAAATGAATGGATAGAAAGTATTTTTTTATTATCATCTTGCCTTATAAAAACCCCTAGTTAATGATCTTAAATGAATAATTAATCCCTTTTATACAATGGTGTAAGGCTAAATGTATAACTATATATATCTATAATTATACAAATTTATTATATAAATTTATATATTTATACATATACATATTTAATTATAAAAATATTTTCAAATCATTATATTAATATATATATATATATATAATAATTACACACACACATAATATATTTATATATTTATATAATATAAATATATATATATTATATAATTATATATGTATATAATAATAAATATGTTCTATAGTTTCTTTGTTTGAGTCCGCGCGGCTTGTGGGCGTAGTTTTCGTTAATGTGGGGAATGGGGCGGAGGGTCACGATCCTACCCCCATGCCATACTTATATGGGATTGGGGGTGGGGTTGGAGACAATACAATCAAACATTGCCTTTATTAAACCCTTACTGTTGTCTTAAAACAAAGTCGGCCTATCTTTTTGTAATGTAGCCTATGTATTTTGGAACCCGCGACCCTATATTTGGTGGTGTGTGTGTGTGTGTGTATTATTTCATATATCATTTTATATAAATAAAATATGGGGGTATTTTTAAAATGTAAAAACAAATACACACACACACATGTATGTATATACATACAAGTATATATACACAATTATAAATTTGTGGTATATAAATTTAAATCATTTGTAAATATACCTATTTAAAATAGTTCTAAGAAGGGGAAAAATGCACATATGCCCAAATAGGGAGAATACAATGAGATTGCTCAATAAAAAATGAAATTTTAGTCAAACCCTAGGAAAGGGTAAAATGGAGTAACAAGCAAAAATGTAGAAAAACCCTACAAAGAATTACAAATATTATAAACAAATAAATAGTGTGTATCCATCCTAAGCTCCATTATCCTTCCATGGATTCCTTTTCCTTCTTCTCCTCCCAAAAACATGCAAAATAGAAATGAGGAAACAAATGAAAAGAATGAATCAAATCTTTCTAAAAAGAGGATTATGGTTAATTTGAATCCTAGTTTGAATCCAAAGGCTAAAAATCAATTTACTCATTTTTAACTAGGTAGTATTTAAATTAAGGATTAAATTTATTTGTATTTATTTTAAGGGGAGGGTAAGTTTAGACTTAGCCCTAGAATGATAAATTAATAAATGACATTAGGACTATGTTACTAAATTAAATAAAGATTGTAACTAGGGAATTTTAAACCCGAACTGGAGTTTAAATAATATTAATTAAATTTTAATTAAAACGAATAAAATGCTAACCGATGAATAAACTAAACCTAGTTGGAGGTTACCCCGTTGTAGCAAGTTTTATATAAAAAATTTTCATAAATTTTCCAATTTAACTTTTGGGTTGTCTTGGGTTTTTGACGGGAATTTTATGGGCGTTACAATTTTAGCTCTCATTACATGTTTGAAGGAGAAAAGAGGAAATTAATTACACTTTCTTTCAAACTCTATTAATTGTGTCCTTAGTGGTATGGAGTGGATGTTTGTGTGTTGAAGGAAAATTGTCATATCCTCACCCACCCATTTATGAGTCTTGGTCTTTTTGTTTGACCAAGTGAGGTGGATTTGAGGAGAAGTGATGTGGCATCCTACATGGATCCACCTCACCCTCCTCTCTTCATTTTCTATTTATGTGAGTGATTTTGGAAATTTTGGGGTTACTTGTTTCATTTTTACACTTGCAGATGCTTATGCAAAATTGCTTGGAATTTTGCTTGGGAGCTTGGAAGCTTTCTTTTGGAATTTTGGCTTGGAATTGGAAGATTTTTCTTGAATATTGAAGGATTTGATATGGAAAGGTAGGGTATATTCCTTACATACTTGTTCTTATTTTGCATTGTGATATTATTGTGTTATAAATTGGTGCATGTTTGTGAATTGTATGGGTTGGGTAGATCTTGACCTTAGGGTGGTGTTGGGAGAGGGAAGTGGAGTTCATTTTGTGGAGGTAAAAGGGAGTTAGTGAGGATTTTGTGGAGGGAGTGTGGGAGGGTGCTCCACCTATGTGGAGGTAAAAGGTTTATATATCAAATTTGCATACTTGATTGTGGAGAGAAAAGGTGTTGTGTGTGAATGTGAAAGTGCACTTGGAGGCTTTGGGTGGACCCCATCCCACATGGGAGGTATAAGGAGATGACTCCATGTTCTCCTCTCCTTTGGGATTATTTTTAAAGCCTTTGTGTTTTGTTGGAAAATTGTAAATGGATTCTTGATATTGTGTTCTTGTATGTATGTGCAAGTGTTGTTTGTGTGTTTTTGTGTTGTGGAAGCCTTTGTAAAGAGTTTTCATGGTTTCTTAATGTCCCTTATTTCTCCATTGTTGGGGCTCGAGGGCAAATGAGAAGGGTGGCTTCCCCTTCTCATTGGAATAGGTTGGGAGGAGAGCATTGCCTACTCCCCTTATTATTGTGATTTGGAGATGAAGGAGAAAAGATATGGAGTTGCAAGTTGATCAAGAGATGAAGATATATGTTTTGAGACCAAAAGAAAGAATCCTACTTTTTGTAAATTTTACCATGTTGTTTCCACCTTGAGTGGAAGGCTTGTATATTCTTGTATTTGAAGAGAGTTCTTGTAAATTTACTTATAAAACCATGTATTGCAATGGTTGAATGAAGGAAGTTGTAAGTTGTATTTTTAATGAAATTGTAGCTCTTTTCAAATCTGAAATTTAATCAAAAGTTGCATTGTGACTCCATTTTAAAAATGGTTCTTTTGCATTGGAAATGAATGTAACTTGAAAGGAAGAATTTGAATGTGCATTTTAAATGGAAATGTGACACTTTTAAGTTTACAACTTAATCAAGAAATTTTATTATAATATTAAAAAATTTCACACACACAAATATTAATTACAACGAAATTTTACAATATCAATATTCCCAACACACACAATCAACGACAAAAACATCAATGCTTGTTCAACCAAAACCTGCATCCACCGAACTCCGCCTTCTATCTTACCATTACCATCACAAGTAATTATTAATCCAATATCTTTACCAATTCCACTCTCTGGTATATATACCCCCATAACTCCATCCTCATTCACAAACATAACTATGATACCTCTTGAAACATTCTTAACAAAACCATCTCCGCCTAACACTTTGGGATATACTCGCCATCATACTACAAAAATAAAAATCCAAAACTGATATAACCCTCAAACCATTTACATTACATTAACCACACAATTCAAAGTCCCTTCCTTCATTAGCATTAACTTTGTTGAATGCTTCATGTTCATCCAAAACCTCAAGAGGACCCAATAAACAAGGTTTGGTCTAGGCCTTTAAAATTCCTTATTATGATCAAACATACCATTTCCATGGCCCTCCTCCTTTTCTTCCATCTCCTCCTAGAAAGTCCATTTCCACTTTCAATAATCCTCTTGTCATGCCAAGGCCTAGGCCTGCCTACCAAAATCCCATGACAAGAATTCATAAACAAGACACCATTCAAGAATTTAACGGCCCGTATTATGTTCCTCCAGATCAAAATCCCCTATGTGGTCCTAAATCCCTTATACCTAGGAATCACCCCATCATTTCAGTTCTAAAACATGTCTACCAAACCTTATCAAGTGTTTCTTGCCCCATGTCCCACACAACACCTAAAATTATTTTAAAATCAATAAAGTGACAACCTCTGAACAAAATCTTACCTCCATTGAAAGATAAGGTATCTAAGGCTCCATCGTCATTTGCATATGGACCAAAAGGGTGTTATGCATCTATTTTGGAAGACTTCCTTCAAAAATCACTCATAACATTACCACCATTAAAATTACTTGACCCACGGGGATGGAAACCCACTTGGTATGAATTTAATGCCTCGTGTGAATATCATAGAACACGAGGTCATTCTATTGAAAATTGTAAAGCTTTCCACATGATTGCACATAAATTGGCACATCCATCTTCCTTACCAACATTGTGGAGAGGTTACATGCAAGTATGACTTTATTTTTGGGTAGAAGTCTTGAGCAAAACTCTTTACTTGATAAACAGAGGACCCTCAAGTGCCTTGGATGGAGGCATACCTTAGGAGGCTTGGTATGGTAAGAAAGTTGATTATTCATTTCTTAGAGTATTTTGATTTTAGGTGTTTTTTCATATAGACAAGGATGATTGGACCAAACTAGAGGCTAAATAAAAAAATGTACTTTCATTGGTTATGGTTGTGATGAATTTGAATATAAATGTTGGAGTATTATGGATAAGAAAATCATTCGATCTAGGGATGTGGTCTTTAATGAGAAAGTCATGTATAAGAAATAGTTGCAGGAAAATAAGGAATAATCCAAGAAAGAATATGTAGTGGTAGAGGATTTACAAGATATGAAAGTGACCCATGAATCAGTTCAAGAACCTACTAAACAGAACCCCAAACTCCTATATTGAGGAGGTATTCTAGGGTCGAAGAGAACCTGAAAATTTTATTCCTTCTCTTTATTATTTATTACACATTGAAAGTGGAGAGACAAAGTGATTTGATGAAGCAACACGGGTAGATGCTAGGAAGAAGTGGGAGAAAGCCATGAATGAGGAGCATAAGTCTCTCATGGAGAATCAAACTTGGGATTTGGTGAAGCTACCTGAAGGAAAAAGAGATTTATAGAACATGTGGGTGTGCAAAGTCAAGGAGGTGTTATCTCTACGAATCACAACACCCTGTGTTTTGTAAAAGTGTGTGTGCTTGAGCTCATGGTGTGAATAGATAACATGGGTACTATCTCCAAGTTTTAGGACTTGCTACTTGAGATAAACCTCTAGAGAAAGTTGGTTCTTACTCCTAAACTACCTGCCACAATCTACTCTAATGCAGACAAAACTATCCTATTCTAATCTAACTTTCTAATGAACCAGGGGAGAAAGAGTGCATGAAAACAAAACCTACACTAAAGTGGTGATACACCAGAAAAGGAGGGAATGAGAATATCTTTACAATGTGTGAAAATGGAAGCAAATCACATACTAGAGAGGGTGATAACAATTCTCCACAATATAGCAACTACATTCACAAAAATATTTCATACACACACAATGATAATGAATCCCTACAAGAGCATAAAATAGACACAATATATTTACAATGAGGTTGAAGAGGAAAGAAGAATGCAAACAAACACAACAAGGGAAAATACATCCACAAACTTGTATCTATTGCTTCATTGATATACACAGTTCAATCTATTACAAAATAAGGGCCTAGATCACCATGCAAGGAGTCCACTACAAGGGCTTGTAACACATTGGCTTCAAAAAACCAATTTGACAGATTTTTGCTACTCAAAACTAAATCTCCTTACAATGATCCCAACACTCTAATTTATAGAATTCTAGAGAGGAGAGAGAGATGGAGAAAATGAAAATCCCAAAATTTGACTTCCCACCACTTGTAAGATTTCATAAATGGAGTGAAATAATGGTATGTTTCTTGCAAAAGGCTCCCCATGCTGTCCCATATCTTGCAGCAAAAAATGTTTGGCCACGTTTCATTAAATGTTCTCACAACCACCAATAAAATCACTCTTCTGAACCTAGACACGTTTTTAGAAAAATCAGCATCAAAACTTCATCATTTTCTACATTCCTTGATTTTTGTGCATGGGGCTTGAAGTCATGATTCCAATGGTACCAATTTTACGTGATTCCATTGAGTAATACAAAAGATATGGCCTTCTGAGTGTGAGCAACTATTTTGAGTTTGCCAGGGATTTCTTGCATTTTAAGGGAATGAGAATTTAATTTATTAGAGCTAGAGATGTTTCCTTTATTTTCACATATCTACCCTCATAAAAAATAATTAATACATTATTTATGGCGTAGAGGATGTCGTGCCCTTTCTGAAAAGTCAAATTTTGTAAAAACATTTAGCTCTGGGTCAAAAGTTATGACCATTTGAAGTTTGGGGGTCGGGCGTTCTTGTAATGTGGGTATGGTGGGTTTTCATGTCCCATGTGTCCCAGGAAGTTCGTGCCAAGATTTTCCACCTTTTTCGATTCATTCTTTGTGTGGATGTTTTGGTGATTTTGGGTCCAAGCTGCACAAGTGTCTCGCGGGCTGTTTGGGCCTCCTTCTTCCGCATCACCCGATTTAGGATTTTCTATCCCGCGCATCCGCCATTGACCGAGCCGTGAGGGCTATTGACTTCCGATCCACCCGATTTTATTTGAGTGCAGCAATTTCAGATTTTTGGGCCCGATTTTCTTGGACACTTTTTTCGCCATCTCCACAATACACTAAGTTTCTTTCTCGTGTAGAAATCAACGATTTCGGGCCCGATTGTTCCTATGCGGCCCGAGACGCACCGATATGATTTTTCCGCATATGACTATTAACTTAGCATTTCACCTTGAAATTGGTACAGCGAACCTTGGTATAATCCGCATTGGTTCCATCCGCAGCCCCAGGACCATAATGCATTAAAACATGCCCTTGACCTCGCTTTTTCAATTTTTGCTAAATTTTCTAACTCGGATTTTTCTTTGGATAGAAAAGTTAGGAAAAGCCAAAGGGGACCCAAAAAATCCAAATTAATGGTCTTTCACCATTTCTACCCCTCCAAGTTTGAATAATTTTTGCAAGTTATCAAAATTACCTTGAAGGGCGAATTTTGAATAACATTAGGAAGAAGTAGGAAAGAAAAGATACAACACCCAGGTTGGTAGTTAATGGGTTTCCATAGAAAAAAGTCAGAGATTTTGAGGAGAATTTTTCTCCGTAGTAAAAATGAATTCTATTAGAATTATTCTTGGAATAATGGCGAGACGAAGACTTGCAATTAGAACAACTATATGTAAAGACTACATTTCTCCATGGTGATTTGGAGGAGGAGTTATATATGCAACAACATGAGGGCTATGAGGTCAATGGTAAAGAGGATATGGTGTGCAAACTAAAGAAGAGCTTGTATGGTTTGAAATAAGCTCCACATTAATGGTATAAGAAATTTTACTTGCTTTATGATGGATCAAGGTTATATTACATGCCATTATGACCATTGTGTGTATATAAAGAAATTTGAGGATGTTAGTTATATTATCTTGTGTCTCGTATGTGGATGACATGTTGTTTGCGGGAAAGAACATGCAAGAAATAAAAGTACTCAAGAAGCGACTAAGTGTCTCCTTTGATATGAAGGATTTGGGGGCAGCCGGAAAAATCCTTGGTATGAGGATATCGAGGGATATGAAAGAACGAAAGATGACTTTATCTCTCGGAAGTATACATTAAGAAGGTCTTGGAGAGGTTTAATATGCGGGATGCTAAACTAGTTGGGACTCCTTTGGCGGGGCATTTCAAGTTATCGAAGGAGGAATGTCCCAAGACAGAGTAAGGGAGAAACCAGATGTCCAAGGTATCTTACTCACGAGTAGTTGGTAGTTTGATGTATGCCATGGTGTGCCCCATGCTTGATATTTCTCATGCGGTGGGAAAAATGAGTAGATTTATGAGTGATCCGGGTAGAGATCACCGACCGGAAGTAAAGTGGATCGTTCGGTATTTGAGAGGGACCATGGGGATATTTTTGTGCTATAATAGATCAGACACCACTTTGTGTGGTTATGTAAATTATGATATCATTGGAGATGTAGACAACGGGAGGAACATGACACGTTATATTTACACGGTGTAGGTGGGACAAAAATGAGCTAGATTTCACGACTATAGATGCTGGTGGATTTTTCAATAAAGGAGGTGAGTATGTTGCTGCCACAGAGGCAAGAATAGAGATGATTTGGCTACAATAATTTCTTGAGGATTTGGGGCATAAGCATGAGGAAGAGAAGTTAGATAGTGATATTCAAAGTGTTATACACCTAGCTAAGAACTCTGCTTTCCACTCTAGGATGAAGCATATACATCTTAGATACCATTTCATTAGGACAACTTTAGAGGAAAAGAAGTTGAAGCTAGAGAAGATTCATACTAGTCAGAATCCTATAGACATGATGACCAAGGTGGTCACAAGGGAGAAATTGAAGTTGTGTTCAACTTTGGTTGGTCTTCATGGACAATAGTGAAGAGTTGAGAAGCTTGCTCAGAGGAAAACTAGTTTCTAAGAGGGATATTGTTATGTTATGGAGGTTGTTTTTATTTGTGAAAGTGGTGAAGAATGTACACTAAAAGTAATCGTACACTTTCCACAATTGTCTCACTGGGTTCATTTTCCCCTGAGAATATTTTTTTACCTCAAAAAATGTGTCCGATATTTTAGGAAACACGCTCTTCTCATATAGGTGGGATTTTTGACCCATAGGTTTATGGGATAGTTTTGGCCCATGGTTTTAATACCCATGATATTGTAAAACTGCTTAAGCAATTGTGTACTTATGTGTTTTTGTGCATATGGTACGGTTGATGTAATATTGCAAATGTGTGTGAATTCGAATGTGAATTATGTAGAGTTTGTTGAGCATAGCTCCAAACAGATCTAAGTATTGTATTGAGAGAGTGAAGGCTTGTAGTAAAATATGACCAAGTGATTCTTGGTGGACGTAGCCCAAATTGGGTGAACCACGTTAAATACTGTCTGTTTGTGTTGTGTTCTTTTTATTCTGCACTTTAATTTTAGATCTGTAATATTTTCTACATATTAGTTTCTACTATTTTGATTCTGTGATGGATTGTTCTACATATTTTATCCCTTATTTCCAAACAATCTCGACTAAAAGATACCTATGTATGATCATTTTATTAGCACCAAGAGTTGTCATGAGTATGCTTGTTGAAAATGTGAGACTATTTCTTATCCTTGGCGTGTGATTTTGTCTATTTTTGTTGCTACATTTTTTTATGATTTCTTCTTTAACTTTCCACAATGCAACATTTAAGTCAATGCTTTGTATTCAAAGTCCTCTTACATGGACTAGATTTCTTCCTCTTTTTAGAGAAAATTTAACAACATTTCGAATGACACTTCTTGTTTAGTTATGTTAAGCATTGTGAAAAATGTGTGAAATTGTGGGGAGTTCCCTCAATGTGGCGAGGATCAACATTTTGTCTATTTTTCACAAGAATTATTTGACCTTCTCTCTAGGTTACATACTAATGGTATGCAACATTGACTCAAGATGAAGTATCTTTGTTTCGTTCTTTGCTTCATATATAGTAGATATGATTTCCCAAATGGCTTAGATGTCATTGCATCCAAAATATGTAGTTGCACTTCATCGATGATGTTGAGTATGATCAAAATCACGACCTTTACATTTTCTTTATCGATATTTTTCTTCTCATCTTCTTCGATTTGAAGGGGTATGCCACCGCATCGATTTAAATAGGACTTGTATTGGAAAGGATATGCTTTAGTGATGTAATTTTTCATATATATATATAATGCAAGACTAGACAAAGAACCAAAACTTGTGTTGCACCAAAATAAAGTTCCTTTAAAAGATATTACAATGTAAGTCCTATTAAAATAAATTATAATGAATTAACTAAATTATTATTTGATAATAATAAACTAATCAAACCAATTATTTAGTTTATATTATAAATATAATTATTAAGATTTATTATAGCTATTATAATAATTAAATTAACTAAATTAATAATAACAATAATAATTTTAAAAATATAATAATATTAACACTAATATATGTATGATCTCGATTGATATAGATGTTCGAAACCAAGCCAAAGCTTTTCCCTTGCAAACAAAAGAACGATGACTTGTGACTCGCCTTCGACGTAAATTTTGGAACCACTATTAAAGGCAAGTTTAATACCATGAAGTAATGCTTGGGCCTCAGCTAAATTACTAGAACCAAGGGGTATCTGAAAATAATTTTCCTCGAAAAAAATACCCCTCTCATCATGTAGCATACACCCTACCACTAAAATACTAGGATTCCCTTTGGAAGAAATAGTCGAAACCGAGTTTACAAAACCCGGGGGTGGATGCCATTGGGTCTTCCCTGTGAATCACCATTTTGAGACCTTAGACATACATTTAGACAAAAGAGACCCGAGAGAAGGTAACAAAATGAGGGGCTAGACATGCATAGTCTCCACATCTCTACTAGAGAAATTGGCTATGTATTTGTAGTGCAACTTGATGTTTTCGGTGATAGCCACCTCAAGTTTGGAAAGAATGATGGATAGGGAAGAGAACTCGTCCCGATGAAACAAAGGTTACATTCCCACCAAATATTCCGGAGAGAAGAATAAGACCGTAGAGCCAAACTGAACCAAGAATAGAACCATAGCCAAGATTCAGCCAAGAGGAGATAGTGGAGACGAGAGTAGCACCAGGGGCCCAAGCTAGTTGAATCTTGTCATAGAGCCAATATTAATAATGAGAAGTGAAAGTACAGTGTGAGAGTAGATGATTACTATCCTCCTCCACTTGGAAGAACATGATGCCGTGAGTGGGGTCACCAATAATCCCCCACTTTTGACCACGCAACTGGGTTAAAAAAATTTCCTTGAAATCTAACCAAACAAAAGCACCATCTTTTAAAAGGCAAGAAGAATTCAAACAATCCATCTAGCAGGGGTGAAGAAGAGCACCCTGAGTGAGCATCTGATAACGAGAAGAAGTCAAGTAATTACCACTTTTAGAACATGTCCAAATGATATGATCCTCTTCTGAAACATAAGTGGCACTACATTTATCCAATTCAAAAATAACTAGTGAATGCTCCGTAGAAAGCCTAGGGATGTCGATATCCTTCCTATGCATGATAGGAGCTCTGTCACCAGCCTTAGAACCATAATCACAAACTTTAGATCCCATAAAATCCCTAATGGATTGGAGGTCGGGAATGCTAGCTAAAGGAGCACAACAATTCAAGGATTTCACCCAAAAATAATCTAAATTTTCATTTCCAATGTTCAAGGAAACTCGATTATCAAAGATCGATCGACAAGTTGACAACAAATTCCACATATACAACCCTTTGGGAAGGTCTACCACCAAAAGAATAAAATGTGGCATCCCGTTACCAAGATATTTCTTGATTAAGAATAGTACCAGGATATCCTTTGATACCCCATATGAGTTTGGTCCCTAAGGCGATGTTCTCCAAACCCAAATGTAGAACACTCGTGTCACTCAAGTTATTTGAATATTTAATGATCTCCCATTTGACAAGATAAAATTTCTTAACATCAGAGATACCCTACCATAATAAGGTACATAAAAGCTTCTCAAAATTGAATAGAATAGTTCTAAGGATGCACAACATAGAAAGCATATAGATAATAAGAGATTATAAATCAGAATAGATAAGAGTAAATATTCTTGCTAAAGATAGCCATTTTCCTTTCCATGATTGTAAACACTTTGTTATCCCAATTCCCCAGAAAAATTAGTCGAATGCAATCTTGCACAGAAAAATGATAGGGTCGGACTAGTCGTGTGGACTCACATTCGATCCCAATATTGAATCGAAAGCAAGCAGAGCAAGGAGACAAAGAGGGTGCCACGTGTCCCTATGACACATCTCCAAAGTTTGGATCCATAAGCGGTCCCCAAGTGTGTGAGAGCTTGCCATGTGACTAGGATTCTAAATGGGGATGGGGCTAGCCATTGAATTGATAAGAATAACGGAAGCCTCCACGCATCCCTATGATGAGTCTCCAAAGGTTAAGTCCAAACGGGGTCCCAAAATGAGCGCCAGCCTGCCACGTGGTCAGAGTCAAAAATGGTCTCATCGGCCATTGAAAAGTCATAGAGCCGGGGGAGGAGCCACGTGTCCCAACAGCGCAACTTCAAAGGCGCGACCTTGAGGGCAAGACCTAAACAAGCGTGAGCCCCCACATGTCCCGAGTCAGACATATTGCCCCGCAAACACAAAGGACTAAGTCAAACATGAGGAAGTGGAGGAGCAGCCCACGGATGATGCCAAGTGTCCCACCATCACAATTTAGGGAGCTAGCTACAAGGGTCCCACCCGTAAAGGTTTTTTTTGGCATTATATATGGTGGGCCCCTTTAACTCATAAAGGGATGAGGCATGCAATGTTCACTTAAGACCCGAATTGGCTAAGCATAAGGCAGGGCCAACGAAAATCCCCATGTGTCCCTTTGGCGTTCTTTCAAGGGGAATCAAAATCGGTCCCCAAACGAGTGCCATCTCACCATATGGTCGAGTAAAAAGGGGACAGAGTCAAGCTATTGAAAAGTCCAAGGCCAATGAGAGGAGCCATGCGTCACCTCAAAAATCTTTCAAAAGCAAAATTTGGGGGTAGTTCCAAACATGTGTCGGCTCTCCACGTGTCTCGGGTCGGGCACAACGTCTCCGCCAATGGGGGCTTAAGAAAAGAACAAAAGAAACACAACCGACCCACGACGGTGCCACGTGCCTCAATGGCGCAACTTCAAGAGTGTAGAGGAGGGGGTGAATCCTTAAGATGCACAGGGACACCACATGGATATGTGCAAATAGACTCCAGACCAAAGTAACTTCAGGTAGCCATATATTTCAATCAAAAGCTCGGAATCAAGCAGGAGGGGATGTTTTGGAGAGATCTCGGCACCTGCTACCCACCTGCCACCATTAATGTTTCGGTCTGCCATTTTCGAGGCCATCAAGTCTCCCACTTGCCACCATGATGAAGAATGGGCCTCCTTTCTTTCCCAAAGAAGGAACAATGATGGGGGCATGGGTGTTGTAGTGAGACTCATCATTATGGCAGGGGAATTCAATGCTCCTTTAAGGGCGGTTGGAACAAGGTTCGAATTTTCCCTCCTTTCTCTCTCATTCTTCCTATATATTGTACAGGAGGGGAAATTTCTAATGGTTGGACATTATTGCTTTGTGCCCTCCCTTCTTCTCTAGCCTTGTAGGAAAATTCGTGGAGTCTTTCAAACCCCCATTCAAATTGTAATGAAATCTTACCTCTTGGCCAATGTAATGGACTGTATCAAATTATTGGAGCAATAGAATAAGTTTGTGGATGATTTCAACCCTCTCTTATGTTTATTTTCTTCTTCCTGATCCCTCATTGCAATCTTGGTCATCTGATGCATGGATATTGTGTCACATTTTAATGGTTTGTGTTTAAGGGAAATGCAAATGTTCAAAATTCCTTTGGTGCATCACCTCTGATTAGATTAGGTTTTATTTCTCATACCCTTTCTAACCCTTTCTCCTTGGAAAATTAGAATAGGTTTAGAGTAAACCCTCTACAATCTGAACCTGTACCTAAATAGAGGAATAGGAACTGACCTTCATTTAGAGAGCTTCCTCGATTCGCAAAGTCCAACACTTTGGGAAAGCTCCATGTTATGCAATCACACCAGATGCCCCACTCAAATCCGAGGCCATTTAGGGGTGTTGTGATTCTACACTAACAATTTAGGCACACTTGGTGGGACAAAAAGTCTTCATTTCTATTGTAGCAAGATTGATGTGCACTTGTTGTGAGTCCCCAGCTTTTAAGAAGCTTTGAAATTACACATCTGGACTCCAAGAGAGGTAGAATCCACTAGTTCCAGTAATCCAAACTTGTCAAGTTCATGAGAAGAATACAAACAAGGTCAAGAACTAGAGAGGGGGGGCTATTTGTTTATCTACATTTATCCCCAGATAGAGAAAGAAGGGAAGAAGAGTCCAAAGGTCTCCATCTCCACCAAGCAAGACATTGTCAACACTCCACCTAGTAGACCCTTTGTTCAATCGACTAGAGTCCTCTCGACCAATCAAGATGGCACAACCCAACCCCTACGTCAACTTCACTAAAGTAGCAACCCGGCTCTCGATGCACAAAATCTAGTTCCAATAAAAGATCAAAAACATTCCATATTTTAATGGAGAGAACTAGATGACCCCAATTGACCACATCCAGGATATTGCAAATGTTTGTGTAATTCATGAGATCATTGAAATGGATGTTGCGGTCAAGTTGTTGGCTTCATATTTTAAGGTAAAGCTTTACAGTGGTTCAGAGTCTAACCATGGGATCCATCCAGAATTGGGACCATTTGTGCATGACTCTTCATAATCAATTTGGAGAGAAGGGAGATAATCTATCCTTGTTAGAACAACTGACAACAATCAAGAGGGCCTCTAATGAGCAGTTGACTGATTTCAACTTCAGATTCTAGCGTACGTGGGATAGGATTCTAGTGGCCATGAGACCAACAACTAAAGGTGCTTTTCTATACTTCCTTAAAGCTTTAAATTTTGATATTTCCATGATGATTCAATCCATGGGGGTAGAACTTTACCGCATCCTATAATATTGCCATTAGAGCTGAAAATTTCTTAATTCAGGCTGGTAAACTTGCACCTAGGCCACCTATGCCTCTATATCCAGAACTAGGAGCTCCAAGCACTAGTCAAACACCCACATTAGCTCCCATACCTACTCCAAGGAATTAGAGTTCAACTGAATCTTCCACCTCATCTTCTAGCTCCTCAAATGAGCTCCAAGAAGTCATGAAGCAACTACAAAACTTGGGTAATGAGTTGGTGACACTTAAGAGGCAACAAGCTCAAAATTTTAGATCATATCAGCCTCAAAATCAACCCAACAGGCCTCCATATCAGCCTAATAAACCACCCATCCAAGCTACAAATCAGAACCAAGGAAGACCTCCTACCAATAGGCCATTCCAGCCTTACAATCCTAATGTTGCATCCACATCTAGAGCCTTGGTACCAATGAAAAATAACATGGCTCAGGAATATGATTGGTGTTTCCCATGCAATCAGCCCCATAACCAGTCAATGTGTTTCAATGGTGCTTTGAATCAATATCTTATGGTGACAACAACTGGTGTGGAACAAGAGATAGGCTAGGAAGGGAATCAACAACAAGAAGTAACCCAGAAAGAGGCACCTCCAAGTGAGACCACACTTGTCAATTAGCAAGCTGAAGATTTTTATGGTATGAATCAAGCACCTCCTCATAGTGTAGCAAAAATACACAGGTCCAAGAAGAGGAATATTGAGAGGGGAAATCCTCTAATTCAAATGGTCCATGCCCTCTATTACCCCACAAGGTGCTAGCAACCAAATTCCAACCCCAATGTGTAGAGTCACCCAAGCCACCTTCTAGACCCACTCAAGCACCGATTATAACGACCCATGTGCAAGAGAAGAATGTGCAAGGAAAGGGGTAGAAAAAAAAGATAGCTCATCCCCATTCAACATCATTGAACAGATGAAGAAAAAAAATGTAAACATCTCAATGTGGGAGTCATTGGCTATCCTAGGATAGAGAGACCTATTGTAAGCTGCTATGGCCAATTGGTCAACCTCAAATCAGCCACCCAATCAACAAGAAAAGGTGCTTACCAATACAACTCAATAAGAAGGAAATCATAGAGATCACAAAGGTAAGAATCTGAAGCCCCCTCCATTCTATATTTCATTGATCATTGGGGACAAATTGGTACATAATTGCATGATTGATTCGGAAGTGAAGTAGCTTGATCATGCCAAAGCAAATAGCTGATCAACTAGGTCTTCAATATGAAGTCATCTCCAAAGGCGTGGTGCAATTGATGGGACAACGGTAAAAATGATTGGAGTCATCAAGGATTTGAGCCTCACATTACATGCATGCCCCAACGTGACCGTGTTGTAAGACGTATCAGTCATAGACTTTCCACCACTCTTTGCATTGTGCTTGTCAAGAGACTTCACTGCTAAAATTGGGGGCTATTTTTCTATTGATTAGTCACACATGATTTTTAGAACAAGGTATGGAGCTAAGGCTACAATCAGATCTGATCCAATTGCAAATTTCCATATTGAGCCTCATGTACCCAACCCAATCAATGTGAAAATTGTTCATCCTTTGATCAGGAAGATCTCCCAAGAACTTATGAGGTAGATACCAAGGTTGGATGCATTCCATAGATTGACTCTTGATGAATGGGAAAACAAGAGGCATGATTTTGACCCTTACAAAGAAATGGAAGAATCTAAGCTAGGATTCTATTGTTTACATGAAGAGAATCATCCTCTCCCTAGCATCACCGAGCTAGACCACAAAAATGATAATGAGGTATGGAGGTTATTCTTCGATGGCTCAAGAAGTAGACAAGGAGTAGGAGGAGGAGCCATGATCATTTCACCTTAGGTACAAAATATTACTCAGCTTTCCGTTTCCAATTTGCTTTCTCAAACAACACAACAGAGTATGAAGCCTTGATCCATGGATTACATTGGGCAAGAAAGAGAGGGATTAAAAACTTACAAGTGTTTAGTGATAGTGAGCTAGTTGTGAATCAAGTCGAGGACAAAATGCTGCCAAGAATGATCTGTTAAAAAATTACAAGAATCGGTATGGGATCTCATTAAAGATTTTGAAGCTTTTAGCATCAATTCCATCCCAAGGAAGAAGAATGAAGTAGTAGATAGATTGGCAGCAATCGGGCAATTTTGATGTTGTAGAAAGTATCAAGAGTGAGAAATCTCAGCCCCATATTAGAGTGGTTGTAAGACCAGCTGTTCTCAGATAACAATACAAGTTGGCAAGTCTTTGAGAATGATCAAAAATTGTCAATTTTTACAAGAAGAAGTTGAGTTCTCCACTAGAAACCAAGACAAGTTGGAACAACGGTATGGTGACCAAGTGGTGTAGTTGAGAACCAACAAATTACCAAAAGGTCTTGTAACTTTGGAGTCAATCTTCAACCCAAATGATCAATTCCGGAAGGAGAAGGAAAATATTCAGGTAAAGGGTGAAGATTTGGAGCCTATTTCAATAGATGAAGGCAAGACATTGCAAATTGGCAAGGTAAGTACCCAACAAGAAAAATATGAGTTTGTTCAACTTTGTCAAGAATTCCCAGATGTCTTTGCTTGGACTTACAAGGATTTAAGAGGTTTCAACCCAAAGTTGGCACAACACACTATTGAGTTGGATCCGGGATCTAAACCTATCGAGAGAAAAAAAGGGCAGTAAATCCCCACATTGAACCTCTCATGAAGAAAGAGTTGAACAAGTTGATTGAAGCTAGCATCATCTTCCCTATCAAACATTCAAGTTGGGTTGCAAACTTGGTGCCAGTGAGGAAAAGAAATGGAGAAATCAGATTGTGTGTGGACTTTCGTGATCTGAACAAAGCATCACTCAAGGATCATTACCCACTTCCATCAATGGAATAGATCTTGCAGGTTGTAGCTAGCTTCAAAGGTTTTCATTTCTAGATGGATACTTAGGCTATAATCAGATAATGGTGAAAGAGGAAGATCAATACAAGATAACCTTCACCATGAAATGGGGCACATATGCTTACAAGAAGATGCCATTTGGATTTTCCAATGTCAGAGCAACATTTCAACGAGCTATGGATATGGCATTCAAAGGCTTAATTAACAAGATAGTGCTGGTATATCTAGATGATATCACTTGTCTTCTCAAAGAATGTAGCAGACCACCTCTTTCACCTCGGAAAGTATTTCAAAGGTGTAGAAGATTTGGAGTGTCATTGAATCCAAAGAAATGTGTATTTTTGGCACATGAGGGAAAGTTGTTGGGCCACATTGTCTCAAAAGAAGGGTTAACAATTGACCTTGAAAGAGTTGAAGCCATTAGAACACTTCCACTACCACATCACAAGAAATCTCTCCAAAGCTTCTTGGGAAGGATAAACTTTGTCCACATTTGTGCTTGATTTTTCCACTCTTGTGAAGCCTTTAACAATGATGTTGAAGAAGATTCTTGCATTCAAATGAACAACAAGAAGGAAAGGAGAGTTTTAAGGCCATCAAACTTGTAATATCATAGTCCCCAACTCTTATTAACCCATACTTTGCAAAGGACTTCATGCTTTATGCTTTTAGAGGGTTCGATACACAATCTCAGCTATCTTGGTTCAGCTTAATAAGGAAGGTTCATAACAACCCATAGCATTCTTTAGCCAAATCTTGGAAGAGTATGAAGTAAGGTATTCTTTCATTAAAAATCATGTCCTCGCTGTCATTAGGAGTTTGAAGAAGTTTAGACACTTGGTCTCAAACAATAAGATTCAATTACTAGTGTCTCATGTTGGTGTCAAGGATTTTCTCCTAAATAAGGATCTTGAATGAGAAAAGAGCAGGTTGGATCACTTGTGTAATGGAGTATGATATTGAAATCAAAGTGACCAAGCTGGTTTGTGGTAAAGGTCTATGCAAGTGTCTCGCTTCCAAACAACAAACCGAGTCAATGGATGAGGAAGATGTTGTCCTATACTACTACTGCAGAATGATCAAGAACAACTAGCTAACGATGCTCCCATTCCATGTTGACTCGAGTCTTGGTGCATTATCTCCAAACAAGTTTGTGCCCTCCAGAAATGAGTAGAGAAAAAAGAAGGTACTTTAGATTACAAGCCATCCCGTATATGTGCTTGTTGGCGGTGTTTTGTTTAAGAGGGACATCAATGGCATCCTATTAAGGTGCATTGGGATAGTCCAAAATTAAGAAGGTATTACATGAGTTCCATGATGGAGAATCGGAGGCCACTTTGCTCCATGGGTAATATCTCTCAGGATTATGAAAGTTGGCTATTATTGGCCTACGATGTTTAGTGATTGCTACTCATGGATCAAAAAGTGCAAGAAGTGTGCATTCTTCACAGGGAAGGAAAGGTTAGCAGCCCTGCCTCTTCATCCCATTTCAGTAAATCAGCCATTCATGTAATGGGGATTGGACTTCATTAGAGTGATCAATCCAAATTCAAGTCAAGGCCACAAGATACTCATTATTTCACCAAGTGGACTCAAGTAGTAGCACTTAAGGAGGTAAATGAATCCAACATTTTGGACTTCTATGAAGGGATAGTCACAAGGTTTGGTGCCCCTACTACTATCATATCGACAATGCATTGAAATTCCTTGGCGTAAAATTACTGGATGGGATGTCAAGAATGGTGTATACCTCAACACCTCTTCAAACTATTACCCTCAAGGTAATGGCCAAGAAGAGTCCACAAACAAGAACTTATTGAGAATCATTAGAAGGAATCTTGAGGAGAATTAGAGAACTTGGCACACAAAACTCAAATCAGCTCTTTGGGAAGATAGGATCACACCCAAGAGGTCTACAGAAGCTCTCCATTCAAGATTGTATATGGGAAGGAAGCATTTCTACCTATATCACTTGAGTTGCCAACATTAGAACTCATGAAACAACTGGAACTAGCTAAGTTTGAGCCTATGGAGATCAAGTATGCAGAGCTGATGGAATTAGAAGAGGCAAGAGAACATGTAGTGCAAACCTTGGAGAAGGATCAAGCATTGATCAAGAAGAGCTTCGACAAGAAAGCTAAAGCCAGGACATTCCAAGTTGGAGACTTGGTACTAAAATGGGATGTGAACCGTGTAAATCCAGAAGACATTCCAAGTTTGATGCCATTTGGAGTGGCCCCTACATGATCACTAAATGCAAAGTTAGCAATGCTTTCTAGCTAGCTAAGTTGGATGGTGAAGAATTACAGATTCCAGTCAATGGGATCTATCTCAAACATTGCTACTAGAAGGAGAATTCTCACCCTTGTACATATTAGTCTAGGATTTCCAATTCTTCCAAGTGCTTATGCACATTGTTGTGTTATTAGCATAGGTTTCATTTCCCTAAGTGATCTGGCACAGTTTCATTGTTCTAGGTTTGTGTCATTATACAGTTCGATGTGCCTCCAGTGAATGCATCGAGCCCTTCAAGATTTACGGTAGGGATACCCATAGTTGCATGTAATAGTTACTAATTTCAAAATAGAACAAATACAAAGCAACTAAAATTGGGTCTCGAGGGAGTCCATTTCCAGAACAAGTGAAAGCCCTAGGAAAGACAATTTTCTACTCTCAGAACCTCATTTTCAATATTTTCTTATGAAATTGAGAGTGCGGATAACGAGGGTAGGTTCAGGGTCGCCAAGTGCAAGAATTGAATTGAGGTTTCAAGAACAAGATCGAGTATCGTGCTATTGCCCATGAATTCGTACCTAATGGATACAATAAGGCAGCTGATCCATTCACCTAGCAGTGTGTGATCTTGCGAGTCACCAAATTGTTATCCCGATTTCCCCAGAAAATTGGTCAAACGCAATCTTGTAGAGGAAAAAAAAGGGTTGGACCAGCCATTTGGACTTGCATTCGATCCCAATACCAATTCTAGAAGTAGGCGAGCAAGGAGACAAGGAGGGTGCCACGTGTCCCTATGGCTCATCTCCAAAGGTTGGATCCATAAGCATCCCCAAGTGTGCGCGAGCTTGCCACATAGCCAAGAGTCTAAATGGGGAAGGGGATGGCCCTTAAATAAGCTAAGAAGAACGGAAGCCTCCACGCGTTCCTATGACGTATCTCCAAAGGTTAAGTCCAAATGGGGTCCCCAACGAGTGCCACCCACCGTGTGTTAGAGTCGAGTTAGAAAATGGTCTCATCGGCCGTTGAAAAGTCACAAAGCTATGGGAGGAGCCATGTGTCCCAACAATGAAACTTCAAAGGCACAACCCAAAGGGCAGGACCTAAACAAATGCGAGCCCCCCATGTGTCTTGAGTCAGACATATTACCCCGCCAAACACAAAGGACTAAGTTAAACATGAGGAAATGGAGGATCAGCCCACAGATGATGCCACATGTCCCACCATCACAATTTAGGGAGTTGGCTACAAGGATCCCACCCGTAAAGGGTTTTTAGCGTTATATATGTTGGGTGGGCCCCTTTAACTCACCAAAGGGATGATGAAGGAAATGTTCACTTAAGACCCGAATCAGCTAAGCATAAGGCAGGGCCAATGGAAATCCACACTTGTCCCTTTGGCACTCTTTCAAGGGGTGAATCCAAAATCGGTTTCCAAACAAGTGCCAACTTGCCATGTGGTCAAATTAAACAAGGGGACAGAGCTAGCCGTTGAAAATTCCAAGGCCGGCGAGAGGAGCCACACATTAGCTTGATGCTCTTTCAAAAAAAATTCTGGGGGAAGTTCCAAACATGCGCCAACTCTCCATGTGTCTTGGGTTGGGCACAACGTCTCCACAAATGGGGGATTAGGAAAAGAACAAAATAAACAAAGCGAGGCTCGTGGATGGCACCACGTGCCTCAACGGTGCAACTTCAAGAGTGTAGAGGAGGGGCGAAACCTTAAGATGCACGGGGCTGCCATGTGGATATGTGTGAATAGACTCCAAACCCGAAGTACCTTTAGGCGGCCATATATTTCGATCAGAAGCTCAAAATCGAGTGGGAGGGGACATTTTGGAGAGCTCTCGGCACTTGCTACCCACTTACCACCATTAATGTTTTGGCCCACCATTTTTGAGGCCGTCAAGTGTCCCACCTACCACCATGATGTAGAATGGGCCTCCTTTCTTTCCTAGCAAGGAACAACGACGAGGGCATGGGTGTTACAGAGAGAGTCATCATTGTGGTAGGGGAATTCAATGCTCCTTTAAGGGCGGTTGGAATAGGGTTCAAATTTTCCCTCCTTTCCCTCTCATTCTTCCTATATATTGTATAGGAGGGGAAATTTCTAATAGTTGGACATTCTTCCTTTGCCCCCCTTCTTCTTTGCCCTACAGTGAATTCGTGGAGTCTTTCGAACCCCCATTCAAATTGTAATGCAATCTTTCCTCTTGGCCAATGTAATGGACTGTATCAAATTATTGGAGCAATAGAATAAGTCTTGTGGATGATTTCAACCCTCTCTTATGTTTATTTTCTTCTTCCTGATCCCTCATTGTAATCTTGGTCATCTGTGCATGGATATTATGTCACATTTTAATGGTTTGTGTTTAAGGGAAATGTAAATGTTCAACATTCCTTTGGTGCATCACCTTTGTTAGATTAGGTTTTATTTCTCACACCTCCTCAACCCTATCTCCTTGGAAAATTAGAATAGGTTTAGAGTAAACCCTCTGCAATCTGAACGTGTGCACTAAAGAGGAATAAGAGTCATCCTTCATCCGAAGAGCTTCCTTGATTTGTAAAGTCCCACACTTTGGGGAAAGCTCCATGTTATGCAATCACACCAGATGCCCCACTCAAATCTGAGGCCATTCGGGGTCTTTGTGATTCGTACTAATAAACACTTCAAAAGGAAGAAACAAGGCCATCCCAAAGAGAATAACATCCTTGACCCGTGAAAAGAGGGATCCATAAATACTTATGGGGATTCGGGAAGGGAACCCTATTTGAAGCCAAAACATTACGGATCCGACGCCGACTGCATAGGAAAAGGAGTGTTAAAGAAAAAATGACAGATTTATGGAAATTTATCACTTGACTGGAATCTTTCACATAGCATGAAATGTAATTGGAATTCCCCATATTCCTCTAGATTGGAGGTTTCGAAGAGGAAGGTATCGTCAACAAACTTCGGTGAGAAATAGGAGGAGGAGCCCCTTCAAAGAACCATAAGACCACAAATGTACCCCAGTGTGTAAGCATTTTGAATAGCTCTACCAAGAGGAAGAAGCTTCACTATTGCTTTGATTTCTAGGGGCTAGAATGGGATTCAATTCTGGCATTTGACTAGTTGTAGGAGCTCCCATGTTTGGATAGAGAGGCATTGGTGGCCTTGGTGCTAGCTTACCAGCTTGAATCAAGCATTTTCAGCTCTAATAGCAATGTTATAGGCTGCGAGGTAAAGTTATACCTCTCATTGATTGGATCATCATGGCTATATATGAATTTATAGCCTTCAAGAAATAGAGGAATGCTCCTTCGGCAGTTGGTCTAATAATTATTGGAATCCTGTCCCATGTTTGTTGGAAACGAAAATTGAAATTTTTCATTTTCTCATTAGGATCCCTCTTGATTGTTGTCAATTGTTCCAATAAAGACAAATTATCTCCCTTTTCCCAAAATTGATTATGGAGGGCTGTGCATAAATGATCCCAATTCTGGATAGACCCTACTGTTAGGCTTCTAAACCATTGCAAAGCTTTACCCTTAAAATATGAAGCTAACAACTTGACCACAATATCCATTTCATTGATTTCATGAATTGCACAGACATTGGCGATGTCCTAGATGTGGTCAATAGGAGTAGTATGATTTTCTCCGTGAAATAGGGAATATTATTTAGTGCTACAATCGGGACTTGATTTTGAGCATTTAGGGCAAGTGGGATACTACTGCCCGTGAAGTTGACATAGGGATTGGGTTGCACCTTCTTGATCGGTCGAGAATTCTCATTGATTAAGGAAAATGTTTACCAGGTGGAGGTGCAGAAAAAGTCCTGTTAGGTGGACATGGTGATCTTTGTGGTTTTCTTTCTCTCCTTCCTCTTCCTGGCGACAATTGTAAGTAGAAAAATAGTCCCTATTCTCGAGTATCAAACCTAGTTCGAATTCTCTTCTCATGTACTTGAGAAACCTCTGCTGCTACACCACTAAATTCTATCCCTTCGAGTCACCAGATGTGTTGGGAAATGAGCCTCTAAAGGCTGGATTTTGCCAAGTTACACACCAAAATTGACAAAATTAAAATTAAAACTTTGAAGGACCTATGTATTTGAGATTATAGAGGTTGAAATTTGATTTGGAATGACAAATCCAAAACCTAAAAATAAAAGACTTCCAATGTCCGAAACCACCTAAACCAAATTTGGAGAAACTTGAAACTTGAAATCCCAAATCCCGAAACCTGAAATTCAAAAAACTCCAAAATTTCAAAAATAAAAATTTCAAAAACTAAAAATACCCTTTTGAAGATTAGCCCCCGATCTATCAACTGGTAAAATTTGGACTTGTTTTGAGCAATTTAAGCCCTTGAAAATTGATTTCGAGTTCATCTTGAGGGGTGAAAAATCTGAAATTGGAGAAATTGCAATTCCTAAGTCTGAATTTGATAAAAATTCATTCAAATCTTGTGGAATGACCTTCCGGTCCTAAATGGTGTGCCAAAAATATTGATGTGTAATCATAACACCCCTGAATGTCTGCGTAACTCGATGGATTAAAACTGTTAGTGTGATTGCATAACATGGAGCTTTTCCCAAAGTGTGGGAATTTACAACCCGAAAAGCTCTCTAGATGAAGGCCAGCCTCCTATTCGTCATGCTCAAATGCACACATTTATATTGTAGAGGACCTATCCTAAAATCTACTCTAACTTACCAAGGAGACATGGTTAAGAAGATGCAATAAATTAAACCTATTATAACAGAGGTGATGCACCAAAGGAATACTTGAGCACCTCGCTTTGCCATTAAACATAAACCATTAAAAATTAAATACAACCACCATGCACAAATTACCAAGATTACAATGAGACATCAGGTAGATGCAATAACAAAAGAGAGGGTTGAAAATCATCCACATAATTTTTATTGTTGCTCCAAATATTTGATACATCGTATTACAATGGACAAGAGGCAAGATTGCATTTATAGTTTAGATGGGAGGTTTGTCTTAGTGAAAATCAAAACACCCCCGAATGGCCTCGGATTTGAGTGGGGCATTCGATGTGATCTGCATAACATTGGACCATCTCTCAAGTTGTGGGACTTGCAAACTTGAGATGGACCTCCAGAGAAGGCTGGTTCTTGCTCCTAAACTACCTGCCACAAGCTATTCTAATGCAGGAAAACTATCTAATCCTAATCTAACCTTCTAAGGGACTAGGGAGAGAGTGCATGAAAAACAAATCCTACACTAAAATGGTGATACACCGAGAGAAGAGGTTTATGGTCATAATCTGAACCGCTGCTGAAGTGGAGAGGGGTGAGCAATAGAGAGGATGGACAGATGCATCACACTCCAAGGATAGAAGTCACACATAACACTACTTCAACCCATTAAACACAACTCTCAAAACCTACAATAGACACCAGAATTATGCGCATTATACCCTGTAACGGTGAGAGGTGAGAAGAGACAATAAAATAAGTAAGGATGGATAAAAATACATCACGAAATAGATTTTATTTCTCCAGAGTTCACATGGTACACCATCAGTGGGAAAGGGGCAAGAAAATTCCATTATAGAGCCAAGAGAGGAGGCTTAGACTCCACATTTCACCCTAGGGAAGAAAGAGAGAGGGGGAAGGAGGGAAAAGATGACCAACCTTTTAAAATATGCCCCCTTTACAATATATAGAAGAATGAGAGAAGGAGAGAGGGAAAATTTGAATCCTGCTTCAACCACCCCTATGAATGCATTGAATCCACCTACTCTAACCACTCCAGAAAGCATTGAAATCTACCTACAACAATGATGGGCTTCACTGCAAGACCCATGCCTCCATGTGTTGTTCCTTGTTGGGAAAGAAAGGAGTCCATTCTTCATTATGGCGATAGGTGAGAGACTTGATAGCCTCGAAAATGGCAGACCGGATCATTAATGGTGGCAGGTGAGTAGTAGGCATTGGGAGCTCTTCGAAAAGTCCTTTCCCACTCAATTTTGAGCTCTGGTTGAAATACATGGTTGTCTAAAGGTCGAGGGTCGACGTTTAACGCGGGATCACAATATACGAAAGGATCTATCCATAAAGAGTCCATGTGGCAGCCCCACACGTTTTGAAGATTCAGCCCCCTCCTCTCACTCTTGTACTTGTGCTTTGAAATGGCACGTGGCGCCATCCGCGGGCCTCGCTCTATTTCCTTTGTATCCCGCCCGAGTCCCTCCTGTGGTGGAGACACTATGCTTAACTCGAGACACATGGAGGCTCAACGAACTTTTGGGACTTGCCTCAAGTTTCACTTTGAATTTTCCCAGCACGAGGAACATGGAGGATTCCGTTGACCCTGCTATACATAGTTGATTCAATGGTCGGCTCTGTCCTTTTCGAATTGTAGCCACGCGGCGAGCCTATGCTTGTTTGATGACCACCTCTAGATTTTACCCTTGAAGATGCGCCGAGATGACGCGTGGAGGATTCTGCAGCTTATCCCGAGATTAGACTTTTTCAATGTCGGTGTCCCTTTTTCGCACTGGGACATGTGGAGGGATGTCACTAGTTCAGGGTATTTCTTTGGGCCACACCTTTGAAATTACACCAATGAGGCACGTGGCACCTTCCGCGGCTCTTCTCTACCTTCCTCATGTTCTTCCCAAGTCCTTTCTATTTGATGAAGGCTTTATGTCTGACCCGGGACACGTGGAGGCTTCTCATTCATTGGAGACACTTTGCTGACCTCGACCTTCGGAGGTGCACCGATTGGACAAGTGGAGGATTCCACCGCCCGAGAATTTTTAGCTACCAACTCTGTCTACCTTGGGTCATGGATGCGTGGAAATCCTGCTCTCATTTGGGGGTCATCCCTTGGGTCTCACTTTTGAAGTTACGCCGAGGTGACACATGGCACCTTTCTTGGTGGTTGGACACTTGGCATCATCCACCGCCTATTCTCTTGGCCGAGATCCACATGGGGGCCCGCGCTTGTTTGGGGTCTTTGTTTTGCTGCACCTTTTGGAATTGCACTGAGTTGACATGTGGTGCCTCCCGCGATGAGTCTGCTTCTTAGCCTGAGTCGACTCATATGCGAGGTCCAAAACTTTGAGCCTTTCCCGATTTTCTTTCTTGTTGAGCTTCTAGACTCTTTTAACGTCAAATTTGGGAACAATTGTGATCTCATAGGACTAAACCGACCCTTCCAATTTTCTTATGCAAGGTCATGTTTGACCAATTTTACCTAGGGAGGAGGGGGTAAAATTGGGATAACAGTTTGGTGACTCACGGGGACATCTACCTACTAGATGAAGAGACCAGTTGCCTTGTTGCATCCATTGGGTATGGAGTCATGAATGATAGCTTCAGTGCGATCTTGTCCTCGAAACATCCAAATTGACTGCTTGTACTTGGTGACCCTGAGCTTGCCCCACTATCTCGTACTCTCAATTTTCATAAGAAAATCTTGGAAATGAGGTTTCGAGAGTAGAAAATTGTCTTGACCTGGGGCTTTCACCTATCCCTAGAAATGGACTCTTTAAAAACCTTATTTTAGTTTCTCTACATTTGTTTTATTTTGAAACTAGTAACTATTACAGGAAACTATGGGTCTCTTTGTCGTAAATACCTTGAAGGGCCTAGTGCAGATGTACCTCCGAGCAATATGAACAAAACTTATATACAAAGATCAAATCATACATGCCTTAAATAAGACATGCAAGTGTGTGCAAAAGAACTTGTTCCTTGAAAGAAAAATCTACTCCTACTCCTATAATAACCCTAACAAAGAAAAGCTAAACAAAGCCTACTACAGGTAGGGAGAAATAGCTTCCTTTTCTCAAAAAATGTGGCCATGTATATGATTTGGCGCCCGAACATGGCACTCAAGATGAGTGAGAAATTGACAAGAGGTTGATCCTCCACCCAAATCATCAAGGTATCAACATCAATAAAAATACCTCCTCAAGCTGATTGGCATTGGACTCCTGGAGGTGTTGATGGTGACCCTTAGTGCTTTGATACTCATCCTCATGCCATAAAGTGGGCATGACTGGTTTTGGCTTCTCCCTTGGCTCCAATGAAGCCAAGTACTTGATTGGGCATAGTCTGATCCAATGGATGTGCCCATTGTCCTGAAATTCAACTCCAAGAGTGGATTCTTCCTATGGACATTCTTGGGTGAATGGTGTGAGAGTGATAGGATCCTTGTGCCCCTTTCCTTCCTCCTCCTGAGAAGAACATGGAAGATTATGATCCTCTAACCTTGGTTCCAGAGGGCCATTGTGAGATATAGGTGATGTCCTTAAATGCTCTCCTCTCTGTGGCAGAGGAATCATGTGCTTGGAAGGTGGATGATGGAGGAGAAAATGATGTAATCTCCATGGGCTCCTCACCATCAAATCAATCCTCCAAGTTTGATAGACAATCTACCTCCTCATTAGCCTCACTTTGCGCATGCTCGACCTCCTCTATAGTGTCCTACGGATCTGTGATTTTCTCACCATGGTTCCCCTCTTTCTCAAAAATGAAGTTTGAAAGCTCAAACTCTTCTTCAACATTAGAGCTTGAAAGGTATGAAGTGGGAGGAAGAACTAAAGGTTCTTCTATGGCCTTCTCCACACTTGGAGCCTTTGGAACTGCATGGTTCTCCTCCATAACCGGAATGTACTCCTCTTCTTTTGGACTTGGAGTAGTTCCTTCTTCCCTTGCTTGTGTTACAACCGAAGATTCCGCCACTAGTGGTTTGACCCCGACCTCCTCCATAGGCTTAACCAACAAGGGAATATTTTCAATTCCGAATCTAAGAGCCAAGCTCACCAAGCTTCCAATCATTTCTTCTTTTGTTGGCTCTTCTTCTTTTTCTCCCCTTGGCTGGATTCTTGAGTTTCTTCCCAACATGGACTCGGGAAAGTAGGAGGAGTGGTGGGTGGGGTCTCCACTAGTTGTTTCCTTGTTTGTGGTGGAGGGGAAGGCATTGATTTTGGCTCTTGTGGAGGGGAATTAGATTTGGAAGGGAAAAGGAAAAGGAAATGAGATGAGATGGAAGACTAGGGGATGGAGAAGGGAAATCAACACTTGGGGTAGTAGATGGGAAGCTAGACTCATGACATTGCTGCGATGATACTGATTGAGGAAGAGGAAAAGAAAAGCTATGAGGTGGTGGACTTACCCATTGACAAGGTCATATGACACCAAGATCGTAGGCTTCTATCTCCTCAGTCCATTGTGTAAGTTGGGGAAACATTTCAACCATGAATTCAAGCTTCTCCTGCGGGCTATAGTGTCTTGGAAAAGGGCTGACCCATGGACAAGGTGCCTTGCAACCAATCCTGAATACCTTCATTTGAGCTGTAGCCTTGAATGCATCATGCTAGCCTCCATTCTTTGGATCTTCTCCAACAAACCAACATTCTCCACATAACCGTCACCATCAAACGCACACCCTTTCTCTTGATAAGCTCCATGGCCAAAATGGTTTTGACATTGCTCATATGGGTAAGCATAATGGTTCTAGATCTTATCATAATGCTGATCTGGAGGAGTTGGGAAATACATTGGAGGTGAATGCACTCATTTTATTCTTTGTAAGTGTGAGTTCTAAGATGGAAATGAAGTCATGATTGCACAACTTCATGGAATGGAAGAAAATGAAAGATATGGAAATAATAATGGATGAAAATGGATGGAAGAAAAATCTGCAACTCAGAGAATGGGTTGTTGACCAGATGGAGTCGCCAGATGTGCTTGAAAGTGCCTCCAAAGGCTGAAATCTTCACCAAGAGCACATCGAACTTGATGAAGTGAAGTGGTAAGGTGCTTCAAGAATGTCCCATTGGGCATGCAAAAAATATTAGTGTGGTCACACGGTGTCTCAAGGTTTTTTGTTTGATGATGAGACACCTCAGAAAGATGAGAAAAATCTAACTTCATTCCCATCGGGCGCGCCAAAACTGTTAGTGAGAAATCACAACACCCTCGAATGGCCTCAAATTTGAGAAGGGCATTCGGTGTGATCTACATAACATTGGATCATATCTCAAGTTGTGGGACTTGAGAACTTGAGATGGACCTCTAGAGAAGGTTGGTTCCTGCTCCTAAACTACTGTTAGTGTAGAATCATAGCACTCCTAAATGGAATCTTGCATGAGTGGGGCATTTGGTGTGATTGCACAACATGGGACCAACTCTCAAACCGTGGGACTTGCAAAACTTGAGTTGGACCTCCGGAAAGCTAGTTCTTGCTTTCTAATCTACCTACCACAATTTACTCTAGTGCGAGCATAACCTAATCTATCCTAACCTAACCATCCAAGGAGACAGAAGAGAGTGAGAGAGGGAAAGAGATCCTACACTAAGTGGAGATACACCGAGAAAAGGAAGTGGCTGGTCATGGATCCAAATTGCCCGAAGTGGAGAGAGGTGAGCAATAGAGAAAATGGACAGATGCATCACGAGACCACGTAGGATTCACATGGAACACCACTTCAAAAACCATTAGGAATGACTCTCGGAACTGCTGCAACAAACATCGAGTATGCACAATATACCCCGCAATGATGAGAGGTAAGAAGAGACCATAAAATGATCCAAGGATGGACAAATGCACCACGAAACAAATTTTATTGCTCTAAAAGTTACACAATACATCATTAGTGTGAAAGAGGCAAGAAAATGACATTACGAGCTATGAGAGGAGGCTTGGAATCCAGATTCTACCCTAAGGAAGAAGTAGAGAGAGCGGCGGGAAGGAAACAATGACCAAACCCTTGAATATGCCTCTCTTTTACAATATATAGAGGAATGAGAGAGAAAGAGAGAGGGAAAATTGAACTCTATTCCGACCACCCCGTGATGCATTAAATCCTACTCTTAAAGGTCAACCATCGTCCTTCAATGCACTTTGAAAATCCACTTACAACTGGTTGAGTATGCCGCTTTATGTCTGTTTAGCATGTTGAAGAAGGAAGAACGACAGATCAAATTAAATTCGGTGGTTGAAACAATCGATTCTTCATAAATGGTATGAAGATGTTTTGCTATTTTTTACCCACCTAACCTTCTCAAAATTAGGGTTTCATGCCTCCATGGTGTAGAGGAGGTCGAGACCTTTTCAAAAAGTCTTCTCTACCCGAATCCAAGCTTTTAATCAAAATATATGGACATCTGAAGTTTCTCGGTCAGATGCGCAATATTTAAAAGAGAGTCTCTGCTCATACTAGGCCCATGTGGCGATCTCGTGCTTGTTTGAGATTTTTCCCCGCCTCACTCTTGAAATTGCAACGGATTGACATGTGATGGATTTTGCATGGGCTCCTCTGTGTTCCTTTGTATTTTTCCTGAGTCCTTCTTGTTTGGCGGGGACATTGTGTCTGACCCAAGACATGTGAGGGCTTTGCACTCATTTGAAAAATGCCCCTAGATTTTACCTTTGAAGTTGCATGGTCGAGACACATGGAGGCCTCCACTTGCTTTTGGACTTTTCAATGGCTGACTGCACCTCTTTGGACTCTGGGACACGTGGTGGGTTGGCACTCGTTTGGAAACTCGTTCAAGATTTTACCTTTGAAGGAGTGTCATGTCAATACGTGGCTACTTCCACCGACACCTTTATACTTAGTAGTTTTAGGCCCCGTCTCTGCTCCCCTTTTGAATTTTCAGCTGTTGATTATGCCCCTCTTCAGGCCTAGGACATGTGGAGGCCTGGTGCTTGTTTGAGTCTCCGGCTTTGGCTTTGACCCTTGAAGGTGCACCGTTTGGACACGTGGCAACTTTTACTAGCATGTGACTTTTCAACTACTGATTTGGGCCTACTCTGTCCCACTTTTAACTTGGACCACGTGGCAAACCTGCACTCATTTAGGGGCTACTCTTTGGATGTGTCTTTTAGGAATGCATTGAGTGACACATGGCACCTTCCGTGAGTCTATTGTTTGCCCCCGAGTCAACTCATACGCGGCTAAGTCTAAAAACCTTAAGCCTTTCCTGTTTTCTTTCCTATCAAGCTCTGGATCTCTTTGTGTCGTTTTGGCCTCCTTTGCCAACCTCTGCTACTCCATTGTCAGGGTCACCTTCGTGTTTTGACCCTACTCTTTACTTGAGTCGAGCCACGTCTGCCCCTTCGATTTGGGATCGATTTTCAGATTTGAAATGTGGCTTACATGACAAAGCCAACCCTTATATTTTTTGTGTAGAGTTGTGTTTGCCCAATTTTGTTGGGGGTGAATTTGGGATAACAATTTTGTGACTCATGGGGACATCTACCTGCTAGATGAATGGATCAGTAGCCTTGAAGCATCTATTGGGCATGGAGACACAATTAATAGCCCACTTGACCCTTCTTTCAAAATGGACCCCCGATTGCTGCTTTTCCTATGTTCTACTTGAGCATGAGCTCGCCCATGCATTTGCACTCTCAATTTTCATAAGAAAGTCTTTAGAATAGGGTTTTTGAGAGTAGAAATTTATATTGACCCGGGCTTTCATCTATCCCTGAAATGGACTGCCTTGAAAATGAATTTAGTTTCTCTGCATTTGCTTCTTTTGCAATTAGCAATTGTCACAGATAACTAAGGGTCTCTCTCTCTACTAATACCTAAGGGCTTGGCCTCTGCACCTCTGGAGAAATATGAACAAAACTTATGTACAAAGACAAAAAACATACATGCCTCAAATGAGACATGTAGAGTGTGCATAAGCACTTCTTCTGCTGAAAACAAAATCTACTCCTACTCCTATACTAACCAGAGAGAAAGGGGACTCAAAAAAATCCTGAAACTGGAAGGAAAAAATAGTTTCCCTTTCTCAAAAGGGGCAGCCATGCAAATGATTTGACCCTGAATATGGCTACTTGTGTGAGTGAAAAAATGAATCTAGGTTGATCCTCCACCCATATCATCAAGGTGTCAGTTGGAAACAAGATAAATTCCTCTTTTAGTTACTCTCCGCATTTGGATTGAAGAGGCATTGCAGCTGACCCTTGGTACTTTGATACCCATCCTCATGCCCTGGAGTGAGCATGAATGGTTTTGGCTTATCCCTTAGCTCCAATGAAGCCAAGTACCTGATTGGGCATGGCTTATCCTTTGAATTTTCCCATTGTTCTAAAAATCAACTCCAAGAATGGAGTCTTCTTCTGACCTTCTTGGATGAATGGTGTGGGAGAGATGATGACACCCTCTTGCCTTTTCCCTTCCTCCTCCTTTGAAGAATGTGGAAGACTTATATCTTCCAACCTTGGTTTCAGTGGGCTGATGTGAGACACAAGCTGCTGCAATTGAATGCTCTCCTTCATGGCGGTAGGCTCATGAGCTTGGATGGTGAATGAGGCAGAAGTAAATGACGTGATCTCATCGAGCTCCTCTCCATCAAAGAAATCTTCCAAGTCGGACAAATAATCGCCTCCGTGTTGTCATATTGTATGTACTCTACCCCTCCATGGTGTCCTTCTAATCAAAACTTGCTCACCATGGTTCCCCTCATCCTCAAGCATGAGGTTTGAAAGCTCAAACTCTTCTTCAACATTAGAGCTTGAATGGGATGAAGTGGGGGAAGAACCGAAGGTTCTTTGTGGTTCTGCCTCGCACTTGGAGCCTCTAAACTGTATGGTCCTCCTCCATCATGGGTTCATCAACCAAATCAAGCCCTTGAAATGAAATCAATTTTTTTAATGATGATTTCTTCATTGAGTGGCCTCTACTCGATTTGATCTCTCCCAGCTGCTCCTCTTCAATAGGACTTGGAGCTAATTGTTCCTCCTCTTGTTCTTGTTCTTTTCCTGCAAACTCTGCCTCATCCACCACTGGCTCTTCAACTCTAACCTCCTTTGTTGGCCTAACCATCAAGGGAATATTTGTAAATCCAAATCCGGAGGCCCAATTTTTTAGATTTTCCATCATTTCTTCTCTATTGGGTTCCTCTTCTTCTTGTTATCCTTGACTGGATTCTTGAGTCTCTTCCCAACATGGGCTTGGGAGGCAAGAGGAGTGAAAATTTAGGGTTCAACCTTCTTCACAACCATTTGTGGTGGAGAGGGGAGTGGAACTTCTTATTTGTTTGGAGGGGATGACTGCTTGGAAGGGAAAAGGGAAGAAGAATTAGGATGAGATGGAAGATTAGGAGGTGGAGAAGAGAAATCAACACTTGGGGTAGCAAGTGAGGGGCTTGAATCTTGATCATGTTGAAATGATGGAGTTTGAGGAAGAGGAAAAGAAAGCTAGGAGGTGGTGGACTTACCCATTGACAAGGTTGTCTTGTGTCCAACTCATAAGCCTCAATCTCCTCATTCCATTGCGCAAGTTGGGGCAACATTTCAATCATGAAGTCAATCTTCTCTTGAGGGTTGTAATGTCTTGGCATAGGGCCGGCCCATGGAAAAGGTGCCCTATAGCCAATCCTGAACGCTTTCATCTCGTGCTATAGCCTTGGATTACACCATGCTAGCCTCCATCCCTCGAATATTTTCCAGCAAATCAGAATTTTCCATGTAGCTATCACCATTATCGCACCCCCTTGTTCTTGATAAGCCCAATGGAAAAAATGACTCGACATCTTTGCTCATAAGGGTAAGCATAATGGTTCTGGATTTGATCATATTGCTTATCTGGTGGAGTTTGAAAATAAATTGAGATCAAGGCGCACTTTGTTGTAAGTGTGAATTCCATGAGGGAATGAAGTCATGATTACACAACTTCGTGAATGGTAGAAGATGAAAGAGATGGAAGGAAAACGTATGAAAAAGGATGGGGAAAGGTTTGTAACTTTAGAGATGTATTGTTGACCGGATGGAGTTTCCAGGATGTGCTCACATATACCTCAAAAGGTTGAATCGTATTAGGAACACATCAACTTGCTAAGATGAAGTGGTAAGGTACTTTAGACCTATCCCACCGGGCATGCTAAAACTATTAGTGTAGAATCACAACACCCCTAAATGGACTCTTGTGTGAGTGGGGCATTTGGTTTGATTGCACAACATGGGACCAACTCTCAAGCTATGGGACTTGTGAAACTTGAGTTGGACCTTTGGAGAAAGTCGGTTCTTGCTTCCTAATCTACCTACCACAAGTTAATACACTGCAGGTAGAACCTAATCTATCCTAACCTAACCATCCAAGGAGATAGGGAGAGAGAGAGGGAAAGAAAGCCTATACTAAGCGGTGATACACCGAGAAAGAAAGTGGCTGGTCATGGATCCAAACTGCTCAAGTGGAGAGAGGTGAGTAATAGAGAGGATGAACATATACATCACAAACCATAGGTAAGATTCACATGAAACACCACTTCAAAAACCATTAGGCACAGCTCCCGTTAACTCCGCAACAAACATTAGAGTATGTAAATTTTACCTTACAATGATGAGAGGTAAGAAGAGACAACAAAATGAGCCAAGGATGGACAAATGCATCATGAAACAAATTTTATTGCTCCAAAAGTTACACGGTACATCATCAGTGGGAAAGAGGCAAGAAAATGCCATTACGAGATCCGTGCAAGGAGGCTTGGACTTCGCATTCTACCCTAAGGAAGAAGGAGAGAGGGTGAAAGGAAGGAAACAATGACCAACCCTTGAATATGCCCCTCTTTTACAATATATAGAGGAATGAGAGATAAAGAGAGAGGGAAAATCCAACTTTATTCCAAAGAACCCCCGCAATATATTGAATCCTTCTCTTAAAGATCAACCACCATCCTTCAATGCTCTTGCAAATCTGCTTACAATATGTTGAGTTCACCACTTCATGTTTGTTTAGCGTTTTGAAGAAGGAAGAACGAAGGATCAAATCAAATCAAGGTGGTTAAAACAATCGATTCTTCATAAATGGTATGAAGACATTTTGCTATTTTTACCCACCTAACCTTCTCAAAATTAGGGTTTCAGGCATCCATTGTGTAGAGGAGGTTGAGACCTTTTCAAAAGTCTTCTCCTTCCCCGAATCTAAGCTTTTAATCAAAAGATATGGCCATCTAAAGTTTCTCGGGTCGAGCACACAATATGTAAAAGAGTCTATCCGTATTGGGCCCATGTGGCAACCTCACGGTATTTGAGATTTTTCCCCTAGCCCTTACTCTTGAAAATGTGCCGAATTGACACATGGCAAGCTTCTCTGGGCTCCTCTATGTTCCTTTGTATTATTCCTTAGTCCTTCCTATTTGGCGGAGACTGTGTCTCGACCCGAGATACGTGGGGCTTCCCCGCTCATTTGAAAACTACCCCTAGATTTTACGTTTGAAGTTGTGCGGTTGAGACACGTGGAGGCCTCCACTTACTTTTGGAATTTTTAATGGCCTACTGCACCTCTTCGGACTCTGGGATACGTATGGCGGGTTGGCGTTCATTTGGAAACCCGCTCAAGATTTTACCTTTGAAGGAGCACCGCGTTGACACGTGGCTACTTCCACCGACACCTTTAGACTTAGTACTTTTAGGCCCGCTCTATTCCCCCTTTTGAATTTTCAGTTGTTGACTCTGCCCCTCTTCGGGCCTAGGACACGTGGAGGCATGGTGCTTGTTTGAGTCTCCAACTTTGGCTTCGACCCTTGAAGGTGCGCCGTATGGACACATGGCGGCTTCCACCGGCCTCGTGACTTTTGAACTATTGATTTGGGTCCACTCTATCCCACTTTCAACTTGGACCACGTGGCAAGCTCGCACTCATTTAGGGGCTACTCTTAACATGTGTCTTTTGGAAATGCACCGAGCTAACACATGGCACCTTCCGTGAGTCTATTGTTTGGCCCTCGAGTGGACTCGTATGTGGCTATGTCTAAAAACCTCGAGCCTTTCCCATTTTCTTTCCTTTCGAGCTCTGGATCTCTTTGTGTCGTTGTGGGCTCCTTCGCCAACCTCTGCTACTCCATTGTCAGGCTCGCCTTTGTATTTTGACCCTACTCTTTACTTGAGTTGAGCCACACCCGCCCCTTCAATTTGGGATTGATTTTTGGATTTGAAATGTGGCTTGCATGACAGAGCCGACCCTTAGATTTTCTCGTGTAGGGTCGTTTTGCCCAATTTTTTTGGGGGAAAATTTGGGATAACAACTTCCCGCAACAAGCTATTCTAATGCAGGCAAACTGTCTAATCCTAATCTAACCTTCCAAGGGACCAGGAGAGAGAGTGTATGAAAATAAAGCCTATACTAAAATGGTGATACACTAGAGAAGGAGGTTGTTGGTCACAATATCAACTACTTGAAGTGGAGAGGGGTGAGCAATGGAGAGGATGGAAAGATGCATCACAAACCAAGGATATGATTCACATAGAACACCACTTCAACCCATTAAACACAACTCTCAAAACCTGCAATAGACACCAAAGTATGCACAATATACCTACTGAATGGTGAGAGGTGAGAAGAGACAATAAAATAAGAAAGGATGGACAAAATGCATCACGAAACAAATTTTATTGCTCCAGGAGTTCACACGGTACACCATCAGTGGGCAAGGGGAAAGAAAATGCCATTATAGAGCCAAGAGAGGAGGCTTAGACTCCACATTCCACCCTAGGGAAGAAAAGAGAGGGGGGGAGGGAAAAGATGACCAACCTTTAGAAATATGCCCCCTTTACAATATATAGAAGAATGAGAGAAGGAGAGAGGGAAAATTTGAATCTGTTTCAACCACCCCTGCAATGCATTGAATCCACCTACTCTAACCACTCCAAAAGCATTGAAATCCACTTGCAACAATGATGGGCTTCACTACAAGACCCATGCCTCCATGTGCTATTCCTTGCTGGGAAAGAAAGGAGTCCATTCTTCATTATGGCGATAGGTGAGAGACTTGGCTGCAGACTTGAAATGGTGGACCGGATCATTAATGGTGGTAGGTGAGTAGCGAGGCAGGAGCTCTCTGAAAAGTCCTTTCCCACTCAATTCCAAGCTCCGTTGAAAGACATGGCATCTCAAGGTCAAGGGTCGGGTGTTTAATGCGGGCTTGCAATATGTGAAAGGGTTTGTCCATACAGGGTCCATGTGGCAGCCCCGCACATTTTGAAGATTCAGCCCCCTCCTCTCGCTCTTGTAGTTGTGCCGAAATGACACATGGTGCCATCCACAGCCTGCTCTGTTTCCTTTATATCCTTCCCGAGTCCCTCCTATGGGCAGAGAAACTATTCCCGACCCGAGACACATGAAGGCTTAGCACATGTTTTGGACCTACCTCCGGAGTTTCCCTTTGAAGTTGCCTAGATGAGTCATGTGGAGGCTTCCGCGACCTGCTATACCGAGCTGATTCAATGGCCGACTCGCCCTTTTGACTTCTGGCCACATGGCGAGCTGCGCTTGTTTGGGGACCACCTCTGGATTTTAACTTTGAAGATGCGCCGAGATGATGCATGGAGGCTTTTGTAGGCTTGTCCCGAGCTTGGACTTTTTCAATGACCGATGTCCCTTTTTCGGACCTGGGACATGTGGAGGGATGGCGCTAGTTCAGGGTCTTTATTTGGGTTGCGCCTTTGAAATTATGCCAATGAGGCACATGGCACCTTCCACGGTTCTGCTCTACCTTCCTCGTGTTCTGGCTCAAGTCCTTTCTATTTGATGAAGGCTTTATGTCTAACTCGGGACACGTGGAGGCTTCCCGCTCATTTAGAGACCCTGTTTGGACTTGACCTTCGGAGGTGTGTTGATTGGACATGTGGAGGCTTCCGCTGCACCGATACTTTTCAACTATCGACTCTGTTTCCCTCGAACCATGGACACGTGGAAAGCCTGTGCTCATTTGGGGACTGTCCCTTGGGTCTCACTTACGGTTACACCAAGGTGTCACGTGGCACCTTTGTTGACGGTTGGACACTTGGCATTGTCTCAGTAACCTATTTTGCACCAAGATCCACCGGGGTCCCACGCTTGTTTAGGGTCTTCGTTTGTCTTTGTGCGTTTTGGAATTACGCCGAGATGACACGTGGTGCCTCCCGCGAGTCTCATTGCTTTTCCCCAGTCGACTTGTATGCGAAGTCCGAAAACTTCGAACCTTTCCTTGTTTTCTTTCTGTTGAGCTTCTGGACTCTTTTAATGTCATTGGCCTCCTTTTCCAACCTTGCTCCTTGGATGTCGAGTCCATCTCGCCCCTCAAATTTGGGATCGATTGTGAGCTCGCAGGACTGAACCGACCCTTCCAATTTTCTCATGCACGGTCATGTTTGACCAATTTTTCCTGGGGGTAAAATTGGGATAGAAGTTTGAACTCCATAAATTCACTTGGAGACAAGAGAAGAAGGGAGGGTGCAAAACCAAAATGTCCAACCTTTAGAAAAATGCCCCTCCTTACAATATATAAGAAGAATGAGAGAAAGGGGAGAGAAGAAATTTGAAATCTTCCTTGAACCACCAAAAAATGCATTGAATTCTCCTATAAAAAATTAGGGGTTCCATGAAAAAACCCATACCTCAATGTATCTTGCTCCTTGTTGGGCAAGAAAGGAAGCCCACACTTTATTATTTTGGTAGGTGAGAAGTCTGACACCCTCAAAAATGATGGACTGTATTTCTTAAATTTTAATAACTTAGTCTCACTTAAATTAATATATCCATTTGTAGTTGAGTAGCGAGACGTTGATAGCTTTCTAAAAGTCCTTTCTTGTGCAAATCTGATCTCCCAGTCAAAAGTTATGGCCATTTGAAGGTCGAGGTATCATTCTAAAAAAATGGCGAATTGCTGACTCTGTCTGAAATGCATGCAACCTCTGAAATTCAAAAATTCAGACTTTCAGTCATTTCCAACTTTGCGCCTGAGAACTCCGAAACCATGAAATCCAAAAGTCAGAAATTTCAGACTTTCAGAGTTTCGGATTTCGGTAACTTTTATCCTATCGAGATCTCCGAAAAGCTTCACCTCCAAAGTCTGATTTTTGGACTTCGGAATTTTTGGATTCTTCAAAATAGCTTGAGCTCCCGAGCTTCCCGTAATTTGTTGAACATGTTTTAAATTTATTCACCCAACTCCAAAATGTAAGCCTCTATGGCTGAATCAACTCCTCCATTTTCACCGTGTGCAAGTTCTTGTTTGTCCAATTTTGCCGAGGGGAAAAATTGGATAACGCTTTGTTTGTTAGGTGTGTTGATCTCCTAACATGTTCAAAGTTAAAAAGTTTTGAACATGTTGAATGGGATTTTCTTAACGGGTGGGAGAGACTTATCCCCACCCCGAAGGTGAATTTTTTTGATCTCCTTCTAACTACCAACAAACATTTCATTGTTGGCCTTAGTGATAAAAGATTTGGGGCCCAATTTATCTTGTGATACCCACAAGTGGGAGTCTTGCCTAGTCTTAGTGAGTGAACAATCAAAGTAATCGCGCATCCAAAATAAAATAACCGACCTTGAGAAAATTCAAGGGGAAGCAACTTCTGAATGAAGGGTTCCCATAGACTTTCTCATTCTCAACAACCCGTCTTCCTAGAGACTCCGAGAATCATCATAACCAACCTCCGTCCCGATCAAGGAGGTTCGGACAGAGGAGGATTCAATCTCTACTTATTTGGTATTAGTGATAAGATTGTTTGGAGATGGCTAAAAGGGAACCTTAGGAGCCGAGATTTGAGGAACCAAGGTAGAGGGAAAAGAAGAATTCCCACAAAGTTCGTCTAGAAGAGGAGGATGGCCAAGAATTCATTGCTTTTCGCATCATTCATTGAGCCGTGGATCTTTGAATACTCTCCAAAGCGGCCTTCCTATTTACAACGGAAGTGAATCTTCTCTACCTCAACCGTTGCACCCATATGTCGGAAGGGGAAGAGATCTTAATTGATTTGGGAATGACTTGAGAGGAGTCAATAGAAATACAGATTCTAACGAAGGCCTCCAAAGTGCCATCCAGTGTTTTAGGGTCAACCTTGAAAACTGATTAAAGATGAATTCATATCTTGGAAACAATACTAGGGCTCCAATACTTTGAAGGGAGGGAATAAAGATGCACCCAATCAAGCGGGTCTTTTCGGTAGCATTAACATGATCAAAGTTAGGAGCCCACACACGCAAAGACAAATTTAGCTCAAGAAGATACTAATCTCTGTGTGGTATTATTTCGACACGCTGAGCCTCAT
The DNA here is from genome assembly GCA_018340775.1 of Taxus wallichiana var. yunnanensis. Taxonomy (NCBI): domain Eukaryota; kingdom Viridiplantae; phylum Streptophyta; class Pinopsida; order Cupressales; family Taxaceae; genus Taxus; species Taxus wallichiana. Next base: position 539,154,845 of record CM031242.1, on the reverse strand, counting down.
TACAAAACAAGATAATGAAAAAGACATTATTTGCGAAGAAATATATGTGCAAGTTGTTGTCATATTACTTTTTACACCAGTCAGAGAGGTTAGTGGTTGAGATTCACCTTTCATTGACCTTAGCAAAAACTTGCCATAAAGTTCCACATTAGTTTCCACCACACTCGACATCTAACTCCACTGAACATTGAGGGTGCACCGATAAAGAAAGACGCAAGGACAAGCTTGACTCATCGAACAGGGTGCTCAAATGTCCAGAAACCCTAAACCCTATAAGGACATCATTTTTTCCTTTAATGTTCAAGCCCCACAACAAATTATTAATTATTGTCAATTTCGAATTTTATTAATTTTTAATTTTAATTTTAATTTTTATTTTAATTTTTAATTTTTAATTTTTAATAATATTAATTAATTCATTTGTAATTTGTAATGTTATTTAATTCATTTGTAATTTTTAATTAATTTCTATTACATTTTACTTAGTTTTTACATTAATTATTGAATTAATTTCTAATTTGTAATATTTTTAATAATTTTTCATTTTTAAGTTTGTAATTTATAATTTTTAGTATTGTTTTTATTATTTCTTATTTTTTGATAATTTTTAAAATTTGCAATTCTTAATTTTTTAATTTTTATTTAATATTTTTAAATTTTTTTATTAATTGTTAATTATAAAGTTTTTATTTATTTTAATTTGGAAATTTTCAGTAATTTTTAATTTTTGATTCTTATCATTTTTTTGATTTTTTATTAATATTTAAATTCTTCTTAATTTTTTTTTGTTAATTTTTCTTAATCTTTTTGTACTTTTTCTTAATTGCTTTATTTTAATTTTCAATTATTTTTATTTATTTTAATTATGAATTTTTATTAATTTGTTATTTTTTTGTGATTTTAATTTTATTTTTCATTTTTTATATTATATATTTTAAAAATTTTGAATATTTTTTCCATTTAATAATTTTAATTTATTTAAAATTTTAATTAATTTATAATTATTATTAATACTATAGTTTTTGCTAATTTTTAAAGTTAAATTTTTATTAATCAATTATTGTTAATTTCAATTTTAATTATGAATTTTCAATTATTTTTATTGATTTTAATTTTGAAATGTTAATTATTTGTAATATCTATTAGTTTTTATATTCATTTTTTAATTTTTATTAATTGCTTTATTTTAATTTTTCATATGTGAAATTTTATTATTCGTAAATTTTTATTTTTATTTTTAATTTTAATTTTTTATATTTATTGTTTTTAAAATTTTAATTATTAATAATATTATTTAATTTTTAATAATATTATTTAATTAATTTCTAATTTGTAATATTATTTAATTCATTCGTAATTTTTATTATTGCTAATGTTACATTTTTATTAATTAATTATTGTTAATTTCAATTTTTATTATGAATTTCCAATAATTTTTATTGATTTTCAATTGTTTTTAATTTTTTAGTATAAAGTTATTTTTAATTTTTATTAATTGCTTTATTTTAATTTTTCAGTTATTTCTATTGATTTAGATTTGAAATTTTTATTAATATGAGAAATTTTATTATTCGTAAATATTTTATTTTAATTTTTTATATTTATTGTTTTTAAAATTTTAATTATTAATAATATTATTTAATTACTAATATTAATATTAATATTATTTAGTTTCTGTAATAATTACTAATTTCTATTATTTTGTAAATTTCAATTTTTAATTTTTATTATTTATTAATATTATTAATAATTTCAATTTTTATGGTTAGTTTTTGATTATTAATTTTCCAATATTTTAATTGGTTTTAATTTTGAATATTTTTGATTAATTTTTACTTTTAAGTGAATTTATTTTTAATTTTTTAAAGAAATGTATTTTTGTAATATTAAATTTTAAAATTTTATTAATTTTTGTTGTTTCCTTTTATTAGTTATGAATTATTGTTAATTTTATTTTTTCATTTTTATTACTATTAAATTTTTTGTTATTATTAATTTTAATTTTTAATTTTTATGAATTAATAATTTCAATTTGCGGATTTTATCAATTTTTTTATTTTTATTTGTAATTTTTATTGATTTATTTTAAAATTTTAAAATTTATTATTTTTTAATTTTGATTATTATTAACTATTAATCATTTTTACATTTATTAATTTAAATTTCAACTTAATTTTTTTGTTAATTTTTATTTTTAAATTTTTCTTTATTTTTTAATTATATTTATTAATTGTATATTTTAAATAACTTTAATTATTAAATTTTTTTGTTTTTATTATTTTAAGTTTTAATTTTATGAATTGATAATTGTTATTATTAACTATTAATCATTTTTACATTTTTAATTTAAATTTAAATATAATTTTTTTTTTTGATAATTTTTACTTTTTAACTTTTTCTTAATTTTTTAATTATATTTATTAATTGTCTATTTTTAATAACTTTAATTATGAATTTTCAATTGTTTTTTTAATTATTTTGTAATTTTTTTATTGATTTTAATTTTAATTTTTTTCTTCTAATTTTTAGATTTATTATTTCATTTTTATTTTTCATTTTTATTATTATTAAATATTTTGTTATTATTAATTTTAATTTTTAATTTTTATGAATTAATAATTGTTATTATTAACGATTGATTTTACATTCTTAATTATATTTATTAATTGTCTATTTTTAATAACTTTAATTATGAATTTTCAATTGTTTTTTATTTAATTTATTTTCTAATTTTTAGTATTTAATTTTTTAATTTTAAATTTTCATTTAGATTTAATTTTTAGTTATTAGTTATTATTAGTTTTATTTTTTCATTTTTATTATTATTAATTTTTTATTATTATTATTTTATTATTATTTTTTTAATGAATTATTAATTTCAATTTGCGGATTTTATCAAATTTTTTATTTTTATTTGTAATTTTTATTGATTTATTTTAAATTTAAATTTTTTGATTATTATTAACTATTAATCATTTTTCCTTTTTTTCTTTAAATTTCAATTTAATTTTTTTGTTAATTTTTTACTTTTTAAGTTTTTCTTAATTTTTTAATTATATTTATTAATTGTCTATTTTCAATAACTTTAATTATGAATTTTCAATTGTTTTTATTTATTTTAATTTTAATTTTAATTTTTTCTAATTTTTAGTTATTAATTTTTAATATTTAATTTTTTAAATTTCAATTTTCATTTCAATTTAAATTTTTACTGTTATTGATTTTTAATTGTTATATTAATTTCATAGTTCATATTAAATTTTAACATTCAATTTTGTTGATTTCAATTTTTTCCTTTTTACGTATTTTTAAATATAATTTTTTACTAATTGTAATTATTAATTTTTTCTGATTTTAATTTTATTTTTCACTATTAAGAACTTTTAATTTCTTAAACTATTAATTATTAATTTTAATATTTATTTTAAATTTTAAATGTTTAATGATTTTTATTGTTATTAAAATAATAAACTAATAAATAATAAGAAAACTAATTTTTTAATGTTTTTTAAATTTTAATAAATAATTTTTAAATTTTAAATTTTATTAAAAGGCCTTTGGCGCTATTTGTAATTTATTTAAACTTTTCATTTAAATAAATAAAAATGTAATTAATACTCTAAAATATAATTATAAAATTATTTAAATTGATTAATATAAACATAAAATAAACGCAATTTATACAATCTAAAATAAAATAATAATTATATTTAATACAATCCTCCCACATTCCCAATATTTCTGCACATTTAATATTGGCATCAATTTTGCAATGCACATAAAACAAAATCAACAATTTTTGAGATTGTGTACACCCTAAGTTAAGGGGTCCACAAAATCAATTATTTATGATATGGGATTGTGATTTTTTCACTAATATGTAGTTTAGATTTGTGTTAACTTATATTTTTTGTTTGGAATGTTCAATTGGAGGGAAAACCATATTTTGAATTGATTTAAAATAATATATGTGAAAATGCTACAACCATGGTGGAAACCAATACTTGAATATAAGTGAAATTGCTTGAACATTGACTTTTTTGTACTTGTACATGGGTGAAAACTCTTACATGTCATGATGTGATTGGCTACTTGTACAAATTTTTGAACTTCAATAATCAAAATTTTGGTTTTTATTCCATCAAGTATTGGATATTTTAAATGCAAAATACTGTTCAAGTATTGCGACGCGTTCACATACTGGGCCTTCTCCCTAGCGCATTTATCACAAATCATAAACAATTGCATAAAAAAAAATTTATTACAAAAAAATGTATACAAAACAACAAAAGCACACTTTTTCGACATTGTCACAAATACAAAGAATTACGAGAGAAAATTCAACAATAATGCAAAAAAAAAAAGCTAATTGGTCACACAAGCATAATTAGGGTTTTCGATTTTTAATATTTATTCAAATAAAGATAATCGCTCCTTCCCTACTCCGCGACACGACTTAATATAAGGCAAGAAGACTGTCGCGACACGACTTAATATAAGGCAAGAAGATGAGTTTTATGTACAACATCAAAACAAACAACTAAATTGCTAAAAATATAGATAATACAAAATGAAAAATATATTAGAACCGTATAATTTAATAATAAATTAGTAAATCAATTGTTTTCCAATTCAATTGTAGCATGCATATATAACTATATAATAAATTAGTAAATGATTTTTTTATCGATCGGATTGTACCATGCATGTCAAGGAAAAATAGCTAATATTCATACAAATAAACAAAATACATTAGACTATTTAGCATTTAGTTTTTATTAAACCCAATAAAAAAATATACACATAGACTATTTAGCATTTAGTTTTTATTAAACCCAATAAAAAAATATACAAAGAGTAAATAACATGATTTTAGTTTTTATCCTAAAATAACAAATTAACAGAACTCCAAGATTTTCTTTATGAAAGATTGTTATAATTTATATTTAAAATTATAAAATTCAACAATAATTTGAAGTATTTCAAACTAAATATTATTTTTTTCTTTTATAAAATTTTTAAATATTCATTTAAAAACAGTGTTCAAATAGTCTTATTACAACATAACTTATTATTAGAATAAACTTTTTAATAATTATTTTTAAAATTTTTAAATATAGAGGTCCAACTAGAATAATTTAAGTTTAGTATTTATTAAAATTTTTAAATATTCATTTAAAAACAGTGTTCAAATAGTCTTATTACAACATAACTTATTATTAGAATAAACTTTTTAATAATTATTTTTAAAATTTTTTAAATATAGAGGTCCAACTAGAATAATTTAAGTTTAGTATTTATTAAAGTGTTTAAGAGTTTTTTTAGTTTAATGATTTGTAAGTTTAATATTTATTATATATATTTTTGTATAGTATTTTTATTGTGTTTTATGTTCGTATTAGATTTTGTGTATTATTTTAATTGATTTTCAGATTATTTTAATTGGACTTCTATGACTCCATTACTAGGAAAAATTATTCCAACTTCTGTTTACTTTGTAAATATATTAATTTGTATATTCTTTTCAATTGATTTAGAAATTATTTTAGTTGGACCTCTATATTTAAAAGTTCTAAAAATAATTATCTAAAAATTTATTTTAATAATAAGTTAAGTATACAAATTATATACAATTTAACATATTATTAAATAAGAGTCCAAAAAAATTAAACAAAACTAATTTTCTATCACTATCATGAAATAATATTTTTAATAATACCATTACAAAATAAGAATGTACAAAATGATCCAATTCAAAATTTACATTAAAAAAACATTTCAAACAATCAAGTTAGTGGTTAATCCTTAAACCATAATTAAGCACACTCAATTCAAACAGTTCATATATATATATAAATAACCTTTCAAAAGAGACAAGCAAGCAAATTATACAGTTACAATGTTTATTTCATAACACTAAAAACTTCTACAAACCGTATTATTAAATCAATACTGTAACTAAATAAGAGTTTATTAAATCAAAACATCTACAATTTAATGGAAAGGAGTTTATACAAATATACCAAAACAGTAAAATGTCCTTTAAACAATGGTTTATAAATAAGAATTAACCTCTCTCCTCTCTCTTATACTTACAGGTATAAGAAAAGAGTAAAAACGAAATAACTCAAATAGAAGGGGGTAGTCAAATATTGAAACGTGCTCTTTGGATTCTAAATGGTAAATGGTAAGTCATTTTAAATGCCCAATAAACCTCTGAAATTCAAAAAGACAAGATAATAAGTTACTCAACATTTTACTTCTAAAAATTAAACTTGGACAAAGTGCGAGCATATGTAACAGAGTAACATTCAGATATATCATTGAAAACTGGAACAGAACAGAACAATCGACCACCACTGTGCTCTTAAAAATAAACAGAGAATGACTTTACCCTGCATGATTTTACCTTGAAAAATCAAGGCGAATATTCTTGTCTACAGAAATTAGGCTTCATCCTCGCCAAGTGCTAATTAACTTGCAGATTAATACCCAAATTTCATAAATAAAAGTTTGCCTCTGTATTCATTTGGAAATTAAAGACAAGATGATAAATTATTCAATCTTTTACCTCTAAGTATAAGAAAAAGTGAACCGTGTACAGGTATAAGGAAAGACTGAAAAATGTAAACTTAATGCATGCTATTAACCTTTCATGGATAATTATTAAATCATGGATTACTAAACGACTTTACAATTAATATATAACAAATCTTTTTGAAGAAACACAGAAAATATAGACCTAGCAAAATATTTGAAACGCATTAAATATAGACCTTATCATACCCTGCAAACTATAGGGAAAATAAAAATATGCCGTATCCTACACTCCAAAATTAAGCCTAATCAACACCTACACTAAAATGTAGAATGTAACAGCCGATTATCATTCATTGTTTCACTACTCTTTCTCAGGGTAAGAAAGTATACAGAACCATATCACTGCAAAATTAATCAAGACATACACTAAACCGTAGAATATAAGAGCCGATTATCATAATTGTTTGACTATTTTTACTTAGGGTAGGAAAGTATAAGAAAATCTAACCGACATCCAACTAGGAAGCTGCAAAATTTAACCAGCCAAATGTCATGAACCGTAAATAATAGGCATTTTAAACAAACTTTAAAATTGATATTCCAAAAGAGACTACAGAAAAACAGAGAGAAAAACAGAGGATGACTAATCCTAAAGTAAATAATAAGCATGGAAACGAGCTTAATGAAGACATTAACATTGATTTATGAAAGGACTACAGAAATGCAGAGAATGACAACTTAAAATTGATTAACCAATACAAATCTCTAAAATTCTACCCTGAAACAACAAATAATTTCTTATCTAAATGACATTAAACCCTGCACAAACCTTTAGAAACTAATAATCCAATTACCGTGCAATTATGTGCAATAGACATTAGAATCCATAAATATCAGAGAGGAGAGCAAAAACCCTAATCCTAACCTGCGAAAATAAGGATAAAATGCTAACCTGGTCTATTCCGGCCCGTACTTCATAGATCTGTCCCATTGTTCGGCTCCCACACTATTCTTCAGCCTCCGCCAAAAATAGAAATCAAACATAAGCACAAAACTAAGAGACATCAACACAACATAATCCACAATACCAGACATCATTCAACCTAAATGGGCGAAAACAATAGAAAAATCAGAGGCTCAAACTGATGGAATTAAAACAAGCATATACTCTTACAAAATACATATCTAAGTGCAACACACAGAACTGACAAACAGGGCAATCAAAATTTAATTTAGTTTAATTGCTTTTAATTTAGAAATTTTTATTTATTTTAATTTTTAGTAAAATTTTCATCATGAAATTTTAATTATTTTTATTGATTTTAATTTTAGTCTTTCTATCTTTTTCTTTTTTTACATTTTATAAATTTTAATATTTTTTTGTTAATTTTTTAATTACATTTTAATTTTTGAGTTTTTTTAAATTTTTTTAATTTCATTTTTATTTTTGAGTTTTTAATTTTTTAGTAATTTTTCATTATTTAATTTTCAATTATTTTAATTGATTTTAACTTTGAAATTTAATTAATTTTTATTATTTGTAAAGTTTTATTGATTTTTTTTTTTTTAATTTACTTTTAATTTTTAAGTTATTAATTATACTTTTTTATTTACTTTTAATTTTTCAAATATTAATTATAAATTATTTTTACATTTTGTTAGAATTATAAATTGTTTTTTATTTACTTTTAATTTTTAAAATATTAATTATAAATTGTTTTTTACATTTTGTTGATTTTTATTTTTAATTGTTTAAATTTGTTTTTAATGTTTACAATTTGTTGTTATTTTTATTATTTTCAATATGTTATTATTAAATTTTAAATGTTTAAGTTTTTATATATTTTAATTATTATTTTTCATCTAGTTTAATTTCTTTTTATCAATTTTTAATTGTTATTAATTTTGTCGTTTTTATTGATTTTTTAATGTTTATTTTTTTAATTAATTATTAATTGTTTATTTTTAGTAATTTTTAATCATGAGTTTTTAATTTTTTTTTATTGATTTTAATTTTTAATTTTTACATTTTTATTAATTTTATTTATTTATATTAATCTTTTATTTTTTGGTTGCTTTTTTAATTTTGTAGTTTTTTAATTTTTAATTCTTAGTGTTTATTATTTTTTAATTTTTTAAATTAATCTTTCATTTTTTCAAATAAAATAATACTATTTTTATTTTTTTTAATGTTTCCAAAATTTAAAAACAAATTTAATTTTATTATAATTTTTAATAGGCTGGTCTCTTAATACCTTATGGAAAATACCTTAGGGCTATTCCTAGTCTATTTCATTTTTAATTTTATTTTTTTATTAATTGTTTATTTTTGTAATTTTTAATCATGAATTTTTATATTTTTAATTTTTTTACATTCTTATTAATTTTATTTATTATATTAATCTTTTATTTTTGGTTTCTTTTTAAATTTTGTAGTTTTTTGATTTTTAATTTTTAGTGTTTATTATTTTTTAATTTTTTTAATTAATCTTTCATTTTTTCAAATAATATAATACTATTTTTATTTTTTAATGTTTCAAAATTAAAAACAATATTAATTTTATTATAATTTTTAATAGGCTTGTCTCTTAATACCTTAGGGCTATTCCTAGTCTATTTCATTTAATAAATTAAAATAGACATAACAAAATGTGAACGTTAGCGCATTTATCATAGACACAATTTACAAACATAAACAATTGCAAAAATAAAAAAAAAAAATCAAAGTCACAAATACAAACAATTGCAACAGAATATTCAACAATAATGCAAAAAGAATGTAGTGAAATGTATCCCTGAAACAACATTGCCATTTATGACGAGTTCATGTTCCAATGCTAATTGGTCGCACAATGAGAAATTTAAATATTAAAAAAACTAGTAATTAGATTAGGGTTTTAGACTTTAAATATTTATCCAAATAAATTTAAACCTTTGCCGTTTTTTCTATGCATAGGGACACAAAACTTAATATAAGGCAAAGAAGATGAATTTGATGTACAACAACAAAACAAATAACTAAATTGTTAAAAATATACATAACATAAAAAAGCTAAATTGTTAAAAATATACATAATATAAAGAAGCATTCTTCAAAGATCGACATTAACAAAATGAAAAATATGTTTTGAATATATATATATATATATATATATATATATATATATATATATATATATATATATATAATGTTTTTTGAACACATATATAATTGATTTACTAATAAATCAATTATTTTCCAATCCAATTGTACCCTGCATGCTTGCATGTTTTTATTAGAGCTGTAAATTAGTAAATCAAATTTTTTACCAATCCAATTGTACCATGTATGGCAAGGAAAATAGTTAAAATTCATACAAATAAACAAAATAATACCAAGTAACATTTAGTCTTTATTACACCTAACATAATTCTAGTTTCTAATCCAGAATCAACAAATTAACAAAACTCCATTATTATTTTTTATTTACAAAGAACAAATGTAATGATTTTAGTTTCCGATTTGTCTTTATGCACAAGAGAAAAGAAACATAGAAACAACAAATTAACATAGTTTATTATTAGATTTTTTTTAATAATTACTTTTAAATTTTTTTAAATATAAAAGTCCAACTAGAATAATTTAAAAGAGTAAGATTATTTTTTTATTATAGTGTTTATGATTTATTTTTATGATTTGTATATAAATTTAATTAATTTGTAAGTTTTATTTGATGTATTTTTCTATTGTATTTTTTATTGTGTTTTGTAAAAATTTATTCTAGCTTATTGATTTGTATATTCTTTTCAATTGATATAAGATTATTCTAGTTGGATCTCTATATTTAAAAATAATGATTAAAAAATTTATGTCAATAATAAACTAAAGCTTACAAGCTATTATAAAATTTAATGTCATTATTAAATAAGAGTCCACAAAAGATCAAACCAAACTAATTTTTTTATCACTACCATAAGGTGAGTATTTCTAATATTACTATTAAAAAACAAGAATGTATAACAATTAGGCCATTATTAAGGACAGTCAATTCAAACATATACATATATATATATATAATTTTCTCCAAAAGAAAATTCTACACTTAACAATGTTTATTTCATAACACTAAAAACTTCTACAAACCATATTATTAAATCAACATTTACAATGTTTATTTCATAACACTAAAAACTTCTACAATCCATATTATTAAATAACAGTTTTTAAAATCAAAACCTTTACAATTTAATAAACTTTATACAAGCATATACCAAAACAATAAAATGTCCTTCAAACTTTGGCTTATAAATGAGACATAACCTCTATCCTCTCTCTTACACTTACAGGTATAAGAAAACAGTAAAAACAAAATAACTCAAAACGTGCTCTTTGAACCCATTTAACTTGAAAACTAATACCTAAATTAAAAATATGTCTTGAGTGCATCCCCAAATAATGCATCCGCAAATAATAGTTAGTCATTTGAAATGCCCAAAAAACTTCAAGAATTCAAAAAGACAAGATGATAAGTTACTCAACCTTTTTACTTCTTAAAATTAAACTTGGACGCGAGCATGTGTAGGATACCTTTATAATCCTTCACCATCACCCTCAGATATATCTTTGAAATCTGGAACAGAGCACTGTCTCTTCATATTGTAAGTATGTAAAAGAAAATCTAGTCTTACACTGGAAGCTAAATAATCACAGAAAATAGGCCTATTCATACCCTGAAATCTACCGTCTTACCCTACAAGCACTTCTACCCTGCAAAATAAATCCAATAAAAGACCCTGAAAATACGCCTATGCAAGCTACAGGAGAGAATAAAATATAGGTCCATTCCTACCCTGCAAAATTAATCCAAAAACAGACCTAATCAAGTAGAGGAAAATCCAATCGACTGCAACATTTAACCATCATTTAACCGACTGCAAGGAAAATTAACCATATCCAAATCCGAGATTGCAAAATTAAACCATCCAAATGCCATTACATCTACATTGATTGTTTTAAAATGATGAACAGTAAATTATAAGCACTTTAACAAGTTAAAAGGATAGATTTTAAAATTGGCATGCCTAAGCAAAAAAACAGAGAATGACATCCTACCCTGCATGATTTTACCCTGAAAAATCAAGGCGAATATGGTAACGCTGCCAGCGCTATTCTTCTCTAGACAAGTTCGGCTTCATCCTCGCCAAAATACAGGCAACAAACAACACAAACCAGAAATAAATCCAACAGCTAATCAACTTGCAGATTAATACCCAAATTCCACAAATAAGAGTTTGCAGATCCAATTACACGAAAGCTACAGCCTCTGAATTCAAAGACAAGATGATCAATTATTCAATCTTTTACATCTAAAAAATTAAACCTCGGACAAAGTGTGAACATATGGGATACCTCTAAGTATAATAAAATGTGAACCGTGTACAGGTACAAGAAAAGAATGCAATTTAAACTTAAAGCATGCTATTAACCTTTCATGGATAATTATTAAATCATGAATTGCTACAAGCATTTCAGCTTAAACTCTAAACGACTTTACAATTAATATATAACAAATCTTTTGAAGAAACACAGAAAATATAGAGCTAACAAAAATTTGAAACGCATAAAATATAGATCTCATCATACCCTGCAAACTACAGGAAAAAATAACAAATATGCCCAATCCTACACTGCAAAATTAATAAAAAAATAGGCCTAATCAAGACATACAGTAAATCTTAGATATAAGAGTCGATTATCATCATTGTTTGACTACTTCTACGCAGGGTAAGAAAATATAGAGAACCATATCACTGCAAAATTTATCAAAACATACTAAAACTTAGAATATAACAGCTTATTATCATCCTCGTTTAACTATTTTTACCTAGGGTAGGAAAGTATAAAAAAATCTAACCGACCATATCCAACTAGGAAGCTGCAAAATTTAACCATCCAAATGTCATGAACTGTAAATAATAAGCATTTTAAACAAGCTATAAGAAGACTTTAAAATTGATATTCGAAAAGAGACTACAGAAAAATAGAGAAAAACAGAGAAACAACAAAACAAATAACTAAATTGTTAAAAATATACATAACATAAAAAAGCTAACAGAGGATGACTAATCCTACAGTAAATAATAAGCATGCAAATGAGCTTTATGAAGACTTTGAAATACAGGGAATGACGACTTTAAAATTGATTAACCAATACTACTCTGCAAAATTATACCCTGAAACAACAAATAATTTCTTATCTAAATGCCATTAACCCTGCATAAATCTAAATGCCATAACCCTGCGCAGATCTTTAGAAACTAATAAGCTAATTACCGTCCAATTATGTGCTAAAATAGACTTTAAAATCCATAAATATTAGAGAGGAGCAAAAGCCTAATCCTAACCTGCGAAAATAAGGATAAAATGCTAACCTGGTCTATTCCGGCCTGTACTGAACAGATCTGCCCCATTGTTCAGCTCCTTTTCAATTGACTATTCTTCAGCCTCTGCCAAAAATGGAAATCAAACATAAGAAAAAACCTATGAGACAGCAACACAACATAATCCACAACACCAGACATCATTCAAACTAAATGGACAAAAACAACAGAAAAATCAGAAGCTCAAACTGATGGAATTAAAACAAGCATATACTCTTACAAAATATATATCTAACTGCAACACACAGAACTGAAAAACAGGACAATCAAAATTTGAACCCTGATCAATAATAGCAAAATCCTTTGGCACTTATAATTTTAAACTTTAGAATAATTTGAACCCTGTTGATTAGAATCGATACCATTGATAACATATTAAGAATCTAAATAAAGAAAATTAATGAAACCATTTGAACAATGCTCAGCTAAATATCTAATACAACCACAAAACATTAAGTATCTACCCTTTTTATTAAAAATTCAATGCCTACAGCATTAATTAGTCTTCAAATCCCAATTAAACAAAATATGAATCCATTTAATTTAAAATTAAGTGAATTAGTCTGCAAATCCCACTTAAACAATATTAACTGTAACCAATGACATGACAATAACCCTGCGCAGATTATTAGAAACTAAAATGCTAATTATGTGCTAAAAGCGACTTTAAAATCCATAAAAATTAGAGAGAAAAGCAGAAGCCCTAATCCTACCATGCGAAAATAAGGATAAAATGCTAACCTCCTCTATTCTGGCTTGTACTGAACTGATCTGCTCCATTGTTCGGCTCCCACACTAATCTGAACAGATCTGCTCCATTTTTCGGCAAAAAAGAAAAATCAAACAAAAACAGGAAACTAATAGAAATCAATCAACCCAAATGCACAAAAATAACAGAAAAAACAGAGGCGCAAACTACAATACAGACAGAAACAGAGGAGAAAGTAGCACAATACAGACAAAAACAGAGGATAAAGTAGCACAATACAGACAAAAATAACTCCTATCTACAATACAGAGATCAACACACGTTCATCACCACACCACACAGACATCAAACCTCCAAAATACAATAACCAGAAAAACAGAGAGCAGACACTGATTCGAACAGGCGAGCTTATGGAAGGGTTGTTTATTTTATAGAGCTCCTATCAACGGCTCTTCCAATGGGCGCGTGTGCAATGTGCATTCCAGCTGTCTAGCATATTCTCTAGAAGCTTCCCCTTACATCTTTATCCATAGACACAAAGGATATTAATAGCCAAAAAGTGTTTTTCATCAAATTTCCTACCGTTTCGTCTTTTGCCTTTTACTACACATCAGACCGTTATAATTTATAAAGAAACTCTTTGTCAATTCTCACCCCTTTGCTAGCCCAAGAAAGGGGTTTAAATTCGAGAGCGATTTGCAAATTGTGCATGTCTTTAGCCTTAAATCATTTGTACAAATTAAAACATTGTTTTCTTTTAATTTGTATATTTATTAGCAATCTCATGTAAATAGGGCAATATAAAAACAATCTAATAGTATCAGTCGCTTAAAGGATAAAAAGGCGTGGTCCATATATCGTTGAGGTAACGTACAACGCAAATATGTTAGATTAAACCAAGGCATGGTCTTACAACAAGAAGAAAAATAAGAGACAACAACACAACATAAACCACAACACCACTAATGCGCAACTCTCACCTCCTTTTTCAATGACATGTCCTTTGTAAACATGGTTACTATATTTAAAAAAAATTTGAACTAAGATAAAATAATAATGACAGATAAAAAAGATAATTTTATTTAATGGGGGAAGTTATTGTGTTGGTTCCAGTGATTGGTTACACCTTCCTAAAAATTCATGCACCTTGGCAAGTGGTAATAAAATAATATAATTGTCTTTTTAGTGGGGCTGTGTGATATCTTGGACTTGGGAGATATTGTAATCTTGCTTGGATTTTACCTCCCCACTCCATATTATTTATCTTTCTCTTGCTTGTGAAACACTTCATTTGTTCATGAACTATCTCGTACGGGTTGGTCTGGGAAGTCAGAGATAGAAATATAATATTATACAAAGTATGATACACCTTTTTCCTCTCAACTCTCGCACCGGCACATGCTAGGTCAAACGCATCCTTGTTGGGAATTTATGGATTCCAGAGCAATGGAGGGCACGTTGCCAAGTCGTATACCCATACCCCTTTTGCCAATGGTTTCCAAAATTGTGCCATAGTGTAGTCTCAACCAATACAATTGCATACAAAATGCTCCAGTTGTAGATGTTTCCTGACTTCGCCCAAGCCAAGACCATGGAAGCATCAACTCTGTTAGGAAAAAGTCAATAGTAAATAGAAGGGAGTATTTTCAATTCTTATTCTGTTGTGTGAATCTGGGTTGCAGAATCCTACTTTTCTCCTGTCAATCACATTTATTTGAAGTTCTGAGGACTTTCAACAAACCCATTTTGAGTATATACTATAGTCATTACAGTCTATAAGCCACTTTTGTTTCAGGCATTTTGGTGAACAGTTCACATGCCTTACGCATGCTTCCACATTTTGCATGCATATCTGTCAAGGCACTTGCTGCTAAAACATAAAAACCCTTCTCCTTAATGTGTTGGTGGATGTCCGTACCCTGTTTTAACGCTCCAATTTTGGCAGAGGCTAGAAGCATGCTAGCAAATGGTGAACTAGTCATGTTGGAGACTTGTTCGTTGCATATGGTGAAATAATGTGTTTGCCTCGTGAGAATACCCATGTCTTTTGTATCCTGCAACAATGGTATTCGACAGGAAGCTTTATCGTTGTTTCACTTGGCCAAATAGTTTATGGGCATCTATCAAAATTTTGCACTTGACATACTTTTAAATAAGTTTTTTAATGAAAAGTTGTGTGTAACAAATGTCATTTAATCACCTGTAAGTAATGGAAGAGTGGCTTGGAAAAGGCAATAGATACATTTGGAAAATGATTCTTATGTACTTCCTTGTGAACCGATTGCAGTTGGTATGTGAAGAGAGTGGCTAAAACTTGCATGTGAAGAGTTTGGGGAAAAGTTGATGTACGTTGTTGTCTTGTAAAGTGTAACATGATACAAATTAATTGCCAGCTTGTGGTTGCTAGTTGCTTCAACTATCTCAGCTGAAATCGTGAATATTTGTGGTTGATGCCAAATTGACAATGGCATTATCTGGAAATTCCCAAGCTGAACAGGCCAAAATTGAGCAAATCCTAGTTGATTTTTTTGCTAAGAGCTTGCACATTATAGTGGGGTCAAGGATTCCATCTGTATGTTCTACTGGGGATATTTCTGGGGCATCTTCCTTCTCATCTTCTTCTTCGTCAGGTCTCAAAGCCAAGGGACAAATGGTTTAGTTTAGTTATGGGAGAACGCCCTGCTGTTCTCGAGAAGATAGAGCCATGGAGGTTAAGCTTGTTTGAGCCCATGATAGTTGATGTGATTCTTGTACGCAGCCCCAACAATGGAGTTGACATTCCTTTGGCAAACTCTTAAGGGAAACTAAGTTTCATTAGCAATGCATCAGAAGGTTTGAATACTCAAATCATGTTGGTGTAAATTGTAACGCCCACCTAGCACACACACACACACACGGAAAATACAAAAAATAATGGATAATTTTTTTTTCACTTGCTTGAAGTTATACGACACCACAGGTGAACTAAAAGGACTACCACCAACTCACAATAGGATGACACAATATTGGCCACATAGGCAACAAAATAACATACGACACCCATCACAAACAATTAAATTTTATTTTCGTCAAGACACAACATAATAGTCCAACCACAGGACACACTTACAATTAGGTTCATCCCATAGTGAAAATCCTTTAAGGTTTCTTATTTACTAAAACGTCACTCAAATCTTAACTTACGTTCTAGAAGGTTCAACTTGAGATTCAAGCAACTCTTCTTATAGAGCTAGATTTCTTTTCTTTTACACTATTGAGTAATTAGCTTAAGATCATCTCTAATACGTCAATTTACTTATTGATTCGTTTTATTAATAAAGTTGGGGGGTTAAAAGGAAAAAATTTAGGCTCTTTAACCAAAAAAAGGGTGTTCATACATATTACAAGAAGATATTGCCTAAATTGCCATAGAGGTAGCGCAACACAAATCCATTTAAACACCATAGAAAGGATTAAACATAGAAAACGAGAGACCTAAAAGCACTCTTCTCCTAGCACACTAAAAGAGGTTACAACCCAACATCCTACCACCACTTGAGGTTGATAAGGTTCACAAGTAACAAAAGTAATGTTACCAAAATCTAATTGGTAACCAAAATGGGTAACATGTTTAAATGTGTTTCCAACTCTTAAGGTGACATTCAGATTAGCCGGTGGTCCGAGTAAAACAATATAGGTAGGTCTAAGAGAGTTTTTACCATAAGAAAAGTTGGTTATCCGACGACACTACCCAAGAAAAAAGCATAAAACAACATTCAAGTATAAGGGGAAAACAAAAAGGCTAGGATAAGGTATAATTATGCCATCCTTGATAGATGGGTTTACTGACGATGAAACCAAGCATACCAGCTAAGACGACCACACAAACTTGGACTTTTATTTACTTAAGCTAGGAGGTGTAATAAGCATAAGGATAAGAATTCGTTTATGATTATATTTTAGAGTTCATAACTTGATAAATTAGTTTTGATGATTTCTTGACCATTTACCCCATTAGCATGACTTCGTTAATCTTTTCAATTTACCTTACATTAGTTTATAACTTAATATAATTTTGTATCTCAACAAATCTAAGGATGAAACTACTAACATAGGTTGAGAGTAATAAGGTATATCTTTTGACACAAGACGATAATTTCCTTTTTTTCCACTTAAGGTCTCTTACTACATCAACTTGATTACAACATCGTATACAAATATATGTATAAATTTTTAAAACCATTATAAGGATTGCAATAACATTCTATTAGGCCTAGCCTTACATTATTTCCCTAATCTAGAAGGATTTACTACTCAAAGTTATCAAAGATAAATGTATTTACCAATTTTTTTGTGTGTCAAGGATACCAAGCTCCCTATCCAAAACAACACACACCAAAAGTAGCTAAAAGTATTATGCACCTTGATTCGGGTTTAAATAGGTAGAAAAAATTGGTCATGACAAAGCTAAATCATCCTTCAAAATTGATATCATACAATAAGATACTCATATCAACGAAGAGTTCACTTTTCTCCATTCACATATATATATATATATATATATATATATATATATATAATTTTAGACTCGAAAAATTTACAACACTACATAAAAATTTCACAAATGCTAAGGCACTAGATCCTTCTAATGTTTTCAGAAAAATTCCAATCTAGGACCTTTCAAATGATTTAAGCATTCGAGCAAAGGAACTTCATTGGAAACACCGAAGCAACTTTACTACAAGTCATTTCCCCATTTTTGTATATACATACATACATACATACATACATACATACATACATACATACATACATACATACATACATACATACATACATACATACATATATATATATATATATATACATATGTATATTGCTATTAAATTCAAGGCATGCGTGTAGGCACAGTCGACTCAAGGGGGGGAGAAACGGTGGTTGAATTTTTGAAAGAAAACACTTGACAACGACCAACCCCATAATCCATGGTGTCACTAACGGTGCATCCACTTCTTTTGCACGAATCAAGGCTCACTCTACTGAACAATCAATAATTAAATAAAAATAGTTTAAAGATAATTAATAATAAAATTGCCAACAACCAATAATAAAAAAATAATCGCGATCGATCGACAATAACAAATTTTATTATTATTATTATGTTTACAACTTAAAAATAATTATTAACAATATTAATAATGATCGCAATTAAAATCGAAAATTAATAATAATAATCAATGATCAACAATTTTTATATATATGTATGTATGTATATGTATATGTATGTATGTATACATACATACATACATACATACATACATACATACATACATACATATATATATATATATATATATATATATATATATATATATATATATATATATATATATGTATGTATGTATGTATCTATATGTATATATATGTATCTATCTATATATATATACATATACATATATAGATAGATACATATATATATAGATATATATATATATATATATATATATATATATATATATATATATATATATATATATATATATATATATATATATATATATATATATATATATATATATATATATATATATGTATGTATATATCTATATATTTATATACACACACACACACACACACACACACACATATACATATATATATATATATATATATAGATACATATATATACATACATACATACATACATATATATATATATATATATATATATATATATATGTATGTATGTATGTATATATATGTATCTATATATATGTATATATATATATATATATATATATATATATATATATGTATATTACATATATATATATGTATATTACATATATATACATACATACATACATACATACATAGATATACATACATCCATACATACATACATACATACATACATATACATACATCCTACAAAAAAGTGCGCCTAAACATCCTACAAAAAAATTGGATATTCTATTAGAGCTACAACACCAAATTGTCATTTAAGCAACCTTTTTAAATTCGAGAACACAACTTGCCTTTAATAAAATAATCGTAAAGGATGTTATGAAGGCCAACCACTAGTAGAAGAATTGACAACGACACGAGAAGCCGAGATGGAGAGGAAGGATGCTAATTCTTCTTTACAACAAGGTTGAAGTCAACTAACGATCAACGGGAACACACACAAACATTCAATGTTTACCAACAGGGTCAACGAAGCAAGAACTAGAGTAAACGTCAAATAAGGCATTACATTGTCCTCCCCTTAAGCAAGCATCATCCTCGATGTGACATAACGTTGAGGGAAGGAAAAACGGTAAGCAAAAAGAATGATAAAGACGAAAGTTCTTCCTATGGTCGAAACTTTTGTCGTTAAAGCACAACCATGGGGTAGGCTTAGAAGATTTGGAAAATTATTTAACTTTCATTGTTATAAGAATATTGGAAATTTTCTCTTACTTCATTATTTAATTAATCTCTTTTCCTTTTTATTATTCCTAACTTAAGTCCTTAAAAGTTTTGGTTTATTCATTCTTGTGGGTGCCCAACCGAAACCACTATCACAAAACCATATCAAGGTCATACGCACACTAAGGATTCACAATCCATTTTCACATACAAGCACAACCGTACCACATCACAAGAGCTTAACCAAACCATGAAAGGAATATACATGATCTACATAACATAGCACTCGTCACACATAAATGACCGACACAAAAATAATCAGACATAAGTGTACTATAACAACCTGAATTTCCCACCATTTCACAAATGAAGATTTCACACAACTCGGAATAATAGATGCGAGATACGAGTCAATAAGGGAATAAAAAAAGTATCCACAACACCATAACACATAGCCAACTCACATGAGACACATACATCATAACATCACTCCCAAAGCATCACAACAACTCTCAGTATTCCCTCAAAAACATCAATCATATGAACACAAATCTCTTATGCCTCCCTCAAGTCTCTTATGCCTCCCTCAAATCTCTTATGCCTCCCTCAAGTAGTAATATATAAAATAATTTTCCTTTTTTCTCCCCAAAGAGGTCAGTTTCCCTATGGCCCTAGGCACATAGAGTCCAGACACCCTAACCCAAGTGACATAATAACTCGTGGTTCAACAACCTGCTAGTTATCTCAGTAACACCTTGGGCATACCCCCATACAACGATGTGGATCCATAGGTCCAACCATTCCATGGTGCATCCCATGACCCTATTCCACACATCACGAAAATAGAACCAACATAGCAATCCGATTCAAATGCCAAGTGGCAAAGTACAAGCCTTGGGCTAGGCTGTAATTTTTTTTTAATTTTGAAAATAAGAAATCCAAATCCAAGCAAAACAAATGGCCAAATAGCCATAGTTAGTGTAAAAAAAAATCCGCATGTTAGTACCACAAACCAAGGAAATGCCCAAAATATAAAACATAAGCAATCAAGAAAACTGTTGGTCCTTGCAGAAATAAAAGAAAAGTTCAATTTACAAATAAAATACATATATAGAAGTAGTACATTACGATAACTTTATGGCCTTATATGACCACCAAGGGGTACTCAACGATTTTTGGCACTCAAAACATCGAGCCTCAGCTCATAAAATAACATATCAATAATACAAATGTCATCATCTCTATCTGAATCATCCCGCCACCACTTCGACAAGGCTAAACATAGTCATAGCTTCACTTAGGTTGAATCCATATGAAAACCACAAGGAGAGAGAGAAGAAGGATCACATGTAATCCTCTCTCGATCCTAAGGTCGAGATCGAGTTATTGGATCATGGTACACATTCCCTCACTCCAATCACACACTTTTAATGATTTCCCTCGTGGTCGGTTAGCGTAAGATTCATGACATAACACATTCGCACATTACTACACAATGGTGGTTCATGCACAATAACCATAGCACCTTTGCATGGTACATAAACAGGTAAATCACATACATAACATTCATGGTTTACAACACACCACATTACTACATGTTGCACCCAAAGTGCAATCACTTTATGATAGAGATCATATACTCATCATATGTCCCTAAATCATGATGTATACCATTACATATTACACAAATCATACTTATGATGAGCATAATAACAACCTACAGTCAATTGCAATACGACATGGTGATATACACGTTTCTTCACAACATAATGACAACATCACTATACAATCTAGTTCACTATAAACCAACCTTGTCATATAACATATCAGCACAATCACACATCATAATTGTAAGAGGCTCCAACACTCCGTAATCAACAATAAAATTCCTTTCATACACACAAAAATACAATGTTTCACACTCAAATTATCATTGAATTCATGAAAAGGAGAGAGAATATTCTCATCTCCAACACATCAACATGCCAACAGTTACACACTAAGTGATAGACA
Organism: Taxus wallichiana var. yunnanensis; assembly: GCA_018340775.1. Lineage (NCBI taxonomy): Eukaryota > Viridiplantae > Streptophyta > Pinopsida > Cupressales > Taxaceae > Taxus > Taxus wallichiana. The sequence continues at coordinate 539,132,773 of CM031242.1, read as the reverse complement.
TAACATGTGCATTCACAATATCACAATTACGACATAGTTCACATCATGCTTAAATCACATTAATCTTCCAATCTCTACCACTACAACTCCTCTTTGTCCCGAGGTTCGAGAGCATGAACCTCCGCTCTGATACCAAGTGTAACGCCCACCTAACACATACACCGACAATACTACAAATAATGAGATAATTTTTTTGACTTGCTTGAAGTTATACAATACCACAGTGAACTAAAAGGGCTAACACCAACTCACGATACACTAACACAATATTGGCCACATAGGCAACAAAATAACATACGACACCCATCACGAACACTTCACTTTTATTTTCGTCAAGACACAACATAATAGTCCAACCATAGGACACACTTAACATTAGATTCATCCCACAGTGAAAATCATTTAAGGTTTATTTTTTACTAAAACGTCACTCAAATCTTAACTTACGTTCTAGAAGGTTCAACTTGAGATTCAAGCAACTCTACTTATAGAGCTAGATTTCCCTTTTTTTACACTATTGATTAATTAGCTTAAGATCATCTCTAATACGTTAATTTACTTATTAATTCATTTTTTAATAAAGGGAGGGGGCGGTTAAAAGGAAAAAAATTAGGCTCTTTAAACATGATAAGGGTGTTGATACATATTACAAGAATATCCCGCCCAAATTTCCATAGAGGCAACGCAACACGAATCCATTTAAACACCACATAAAGGATTAAACATAGCAAACGCGTGACCTAAAAGCAATCTTCTCCTAGCAAACTGAAAGAGGTTACAACCCAACATCCTACCACCACTCAAGGTTGATAAGATTCACAAGTAACACAACTAATGTTACAAAATCCAATTGGTAACCAAAATGGGTAACGGGTTTAAATGTGATTCCAAATCTTAAGGTGACATTCAAGATTATTTGGTGGTCTGAGCAAAACAAAAAGGGTTGGCCTAAGAGAAATTGGTTATTTGAGGAAACTACCCAAGAAAAAGCATAAACCAATATTCAAATATAAGGGGAAAATAAAAGGTCGGGATAAGGTATAATTATGCCATCCTGAAAGATGGGTTTACGGTGATGAAATCGAGCATATTGGCTAAGACGCCCACACAATATTGGAATTTTATTTACTTAAGCTAGGAGGTGTAATAAGCATAAGGATAAGAATTCATTTGTGATTATATTTCGTAGTTCATAACTTGATAAATTAGTTTTGACGATTTCTTGACCATTTACCCCATTAGCATGACTTCGTTAATCTTTTCAATTTAACTTACATTATTTTATGCCTTAATATAATTTTGCATCTCAACAAATTTAAGGATGAAACTACTAACATAGTTTGAGAGTAATAAGGTCTATCTTTTGACACAAGACGATAATTTCCTTTTTTTCCACTTAAGGTCTCTTACTACACCAATTGGATTACAACCTCGCATACAAATATATGCATAATTTTTAAAACTATTATAAGGGTTGCAATAACATTCTATTAGGCATATCCTTACATTATTTACCTAATCTAGAAGGATTTACTACTCAAAGTTATCATCACAAACATATTTACCATTATTTTTTTGTGTCAAGGATACCAAGCTCCTATCCAAAAGTAATTAAAATTCTTATGCACCTTGATTTGGGTTTAAATAGGTAGAACAAAATTGGTCATAACAAAGCTAAACTATCTTTCAAAATTGATATCATACAATAAGATACTCATAACAACGAAGAGTTCATTTTACTCCATTCACAATTTTTTTTTTGTTTTAGACTCGGTAAAAAATGACAACACTACTTCACAATTACACAAATGATAAGACAGTAGGTCCTTCTAAATTTTTCGGAGAAATTCCACTCCAGGACCTTTAAAAGGATTTAAACATTTGAGAAAGGATCTTCATTGGAAACACCGAAGAAACTTTACTACAAGTCACCCCCCCTTTTTCCCTTCTCACGAAAGTCATCTCGCATAATTATTAACTTTGAGTCACTTGACGTGAATTGAGCATGATAAAGACTACACATTGGATTAGAATGCTACCATTAACAATATCATAAAAGAACCTTCTATTTAATGAAATGGTGCTAAGCTCTAAAACACTAACAACGTCATTAATCATGCTAGAAATTATACCATGTCAAAATTAAGAAGGAAGCCATAAGAACCCGTTATGAACATTATTTCAAGGACAACAAAATTTTAACCAACATTCAAGTAGGGGTCAATGACCCGATAAGTTTGAAACAAAGTGTCGAGCATATTGGGATTTCAATCATGTAATCACATAGATTATATGATTGAAATCCAATACTCGAACATCAATCAACATTTCCTTAAATAAGTCATATGATCCAATATATTTATAGTTAGAATTCCAACATCATTTACTTAACCACTATTTACCACTTTTGAAAATAACCTCACAACATTCCAACACTTTATTGCTTGCAAATAGCATACGAAGTAAGTTCTAAAAGAAAAGTTCAAACATATGATTATCTTGCCATGCCATGCACAACAATCATCATGTACGATAAAAGAAATAACCAATATTCAGTTAATCAAACAATTAATTTAATCCAAAACTTATGTAATTCAAAGGATGTATCCGTTTTATGGTTCTGGACGAGTCAACTAACACAAAATTATGTAGAAGTACAACTATGCAAAGAATAACCACAACATCAAACATATTAACAATGAAACTTGCAAGAAAAAATAAATCTTGATTCCTTCTAGATACGTCTACCGAGAATAGGTTTAAAGAGAAAACCAAGTAGGTCAGCAAACACAAAGAACATAATCTCAAGAATTGACTTGAGGCAACGGTTCGAGACGAAAAACGTAAGGTAGGAACAAATGAACCCATAAAGGATCCTTTTGCTAACACAAAATATCTTCAAAAACAACAAACGAAATCTAGAACATAATTTCTTAGATTCGAAGGAAAAATCCCAACCACGCATGGAAATGAGGATACAACCCAAGAAAAAACAATTACAGGAATTCTAAAAGTCCTTAATGAGGGATCTACATGAAACCAAAATCATTTAAGCTCTAGATGATAAACGCAAACACCAAAAATTCAAAGCAAATGGCTAGGGAGAACGAAGCCTAGATGAAACACATTTCATGCCAACCGGGCCAAAAGGGTGGCTAAAACAAGAGGAAGTTCATAGATCCAAAATAAAAATGTTAGAAATCTATTCCAATAGATTGTTTCTTTGTGTTCCATGATAGAAAATAAAATAAAATTAAAAATAAATATTTCTAATCCCCGCCACTTATTCAATGAACAAGGTTGAAGCACACCACCGATTTCCTTCAACAAATCAAGGCCAAGTGGAGAATGAATAATCCCATTGACCTCACCAACGAACACGACACCCTTGGAGTAAAGATAAAATTACCACAACAAAATGCCCAATTTAATTATTCGCAAGGTACAAAATTATATACTCCCAATTCTTCCAATATTAATACTAAGGAGGCTAATGTAGCTAATAGTATGTGGAACTACAACAAGACCAAATGAAAGTACCATGACTGCACTGGACCACACGCAAATCCAAGTTTTGCAAGAAAAAATAATTCGTTTGGAACCGTAATCGGGGAAAACTAGAATAGTAGCATGCAGGGATAAAAGGACTCGCAAAAATAACCATAGAACTCACAACACTACCATTTCAGCAAATAATAGAATTTTTTTCATGATATTGTTAAAGCTGGCATAAAAATCATATGGGCAGTGTTTATCATGCCTAAGATAAGCTTCCTAAACTTGCAAAAATGTCTACCGTGCCTTTGGAATAGCAACCCACAATGAAATCTCCTGTTTTAGCTTGTTGGATGTCCATGGCTACTCCAAGCTTCCCTTTTTCTTGACACACCTGGGAGGATGTAGGCAAGGTAGTGGGGAAATTTACACCAAAACTACATTTTCTTGTAAGATCATCACATTTTCTACAGGACCCCAAACAAAACTCCTCCACCACATAGATGTGGCCAAGCAAGGTGTATCCAACCACCACAATTCTAGGAAAAGTCAAAACTTAAACGATGAATACATCATAGCGCCAACAACCAAGAGAGGCATATGTAGATCCACCATTTACAAGACATAGTAGAGTTTCTAATTAGGTAGCAATAAAGGAATGGCATGTGGCCACCCTTTTCCACCCACCTCACTCCAAAAAGGACCAAAATAAGCAATTTGGAGAAAATTATTCCCCATGCCAAAAATGATTTCCACTAATGACCGAAGGTCATAAATAAGTAAAAATGTAGAGTAAGCAACCAAGAAAGAATATTAAATGGTGGGGTGCCTTCAAACATGGCCAAGGAGGTGGTCGCATCCACTAAATTCACCAATAAATTACTATTAAATTCAAGGCATCCAGGATGTAGTGTCCACTTCCCTTCGACACCTTTTGATATTGATTATGACATTGTCGACTATACTTATGGACACTATTGTATCTTTTAGCTTGATATGATGTTAGATGTTAGAGATCATGGACTATTGTTGATGTTGATTCATATATGATGCATGTGGTAATTGAAGACATTTTATACTGATGTTGTTATGATGTTGACATGGTGGTGTGTGTGTGTGTGTGTTGTTGGACATGTGTTATTTCATCATATTGAGTAGACCTAGAAAATTGAATTAATCTTGTGATCTTATGATTATGGATGAAATTGTAAATGATGTCGTTACTTGCTTGATGATGTTTTGATATATATATGACTTTGGAGTTATATTGTATATATATTCTAAATGATTTGATGCAGCCACAAGGATGAAGGAGGTATTTGTGTTTTGTAGGTAAAACATGTCACAAAAAACATTGGGGGATTAGAGACCAACCACATTTGAAATTCTAGATGAATTCAAAAAGGGTCACCATGGCAATGTGTATTTTTATTTGTTTGTGTGGTTTGTTGTTGGGGTTCCCATGGGGGGATCACCTTTAAATGTGACCAAGGGGTTATGTGCATTATTTTATTGTGTTCTCTTTATTTAATTTTAGTATGTGTTTAATTAGTGATGTATTCTCCCCTTCATTATTTATTTATTGGTGTCAAGATTAGTGAGTAATCATGTTGTAAATTAATTAAATAGGTCAAAAAAATGCATTTATTAGAGTTGATGGATCTTGGTTTATGTGTTGTAAGTGATGTGTAAGTAACTTTGAGTGTGAAACACTCCACCTTCCTTTTGAAATTCGGATATGTCCTTAGGGGCTGATTTTGGAGGCTTGTAGGACAAGTTAAAATTATCCCACACCTCTTAAATTGTTACACCAACCCTACCTATGGGTTGGGGAGTCAAAATTATCCCTTATTATGTATTTTTGGGAAGACAAGTTGTAAGTTTTTATTGCACCTTCTTGCATGAAATTAATTTTGGTCCTTGGGGTGTGGACTTGGATTGTGTGTGTAAGTAAAAGGGTCATTTATTCACCCACCTTTTTAATTGTTCTTTGGAGTTTGAAGTTGACTTGTGAGGTGGAGTTGAGGATGAGTGATGTGGCATCCTACATGGAGCCACCTCATCCTCCTCTCTCCCTTTTCTATTTATTTGAATTCTTTTGTTGTTTTGGGGGTTACTTCATGGGGTTACTTCACTGGATTTTGGTGCTCTTGCAATTGGAGAGAGCTAGAGATTTTTGAATGCTTGTGGATTGTTGGAGCTTTTGGACTGTTTGGATTGGAAAAACTTGTTGTTGAACTTTTGGATCAAGCTCTATCATGGAAAGGTAGGATTTGGACTCTTGTAAAAAGTTTTCTTGTTGTATTGTGCTTTTGTGAATGTTTTTGAATGTTTGGTATGTTGTTGGTCTGGTTGGGTAGATTGCCTAGGTATGGTGTAGGAGAAGACTATGGGGATCTCTTGTGGGGAGGCATAAGATTTTGGGGAGGTATAAGTGTTATTGTGGAGGGAGTTTGGGATTGGGTTCCACCTTGTAAAAGAAATAGCTTGCATTTCTTACTCGTTATGGGGTGCCATAAGAGTGTAGGGAGGTATGAGAGAATGGGAGGTATAAGGGGTACTTGAGGGAGGAAAAAGGAATGTAGGGGTTTTGAAATGATATTTATATATTGGCGGGTTTATCTTAAGGTGGACACCCATTCCTCATTGGGAGGTATAAGAAGATTCCCCCATAGGTCTTGCTCCTTTGGCTTTTGCATGATGAAGCCTGAGTGTTGTTTGCTGTTCTTCCTGTGGTTGCAAACTGCAGTATGTATTTGGACTGTGTTCTATATGTGAAGATTGTTTTTGTGTTGTGGAAGCCTATTTGTTGCCATGAGTTGAAATACATTTCTTATTGCTTGTGGTTGGGGCTCGGGGGCCAATGAGGAGGATGAATTCTCCTCTTCATTGGAATTATTAGTTGGGTGGAGAGCGTTGCCTCTCCTCCTTTTTTGTTGTGATCAAAAGATATATGGTGGATCTTCTTGTCACTGTTCGAGCCGAGGATGAAGTCAAATTTTTTAGTCTTCCCTTGGGGTTTCCTTGTTGTAAAACTTCCCACTTTAAGTGGATGGCATTGTGATATTAATTATGGTGAAAAGCTACTCTATTTTTGGATATGAAAGTTGTAATTGTATGTGAAAGTACAAAGCAATGAGAAAGAATTATTTGGCATATTTTGGCAACCATAAAAGAAGTGTAAAAGGATTTGTTTCATTTAATTGAATGTTGATTCACCTCTCACCAAATGGTGGTTACTCTTGTTTAAACCTTGTTGCAGTAAATATGGTGTAAACTCTTTGTTGAAGGCTAGAAATGCCTATGTTAAAATTATTGCATTCCTCTGTATGATTTGATTGACACATTTGAAAATAGAGTTGCATTATTTCCTATTACGTATTGAAAGATTTAAAGTTAAAAATTGTAAATTAGATTGAAATGAATTTAACATTCAGAGTATGGTGAATGAAAATAGACCAACTCAGGTTTAAGTATGTTTTCCATTTGGTTCCACAGTAAGACCTTCAAATAAATATCAGAAAAATATACAGAGTACCCTGTAACATTGAAAGTCAAAATGAAACTTTAAAATGGACTTGTTAGTGTAGAATCACAACACCCCGAATGGAATCTTGGTGGAGTGGGGCATTCGGTGTGATTGCAAAACATGGGACCATCTCACAAGTTGTGGGACTTATAAAACTTTAGATGGAAATCCGGAGAAATCTGTTCTTGCTTCCTAGTCTACTCCGCCACAAGCTACTCCAGTGCAGGTAGTGTTGGTGCTCAAAATAGTCTTGCCCCATTTTTCCTTTGAAATCCATTGATTTACGGCCTCTGCCACATTTTATTTCCCGTGTTGTGCTTGGGAAGTCTCTACTTTCTCTTTGTTGCCATAATTAATCTGTCTGGGTCAAAGATCACATATGGATCCAATATTTGTTTCCTTGTTTCTCTGTTTCTCTCAAGAAGTCTCGTATTTGGGTGTAAAAATTTTGCTTTCCCGTTCTTTCCATCTTTCACAGTTGGGATTTGCTTCCCTTGTCATTTTTGCCCTAATACTTGAAGAAAAATAAATGGATGTAGCTCTAAAGAACGTATTTGAGCCTTGTAACATTTTTGAATTCTCTGTCCTTAGAGAAAATTTCATCTCCAGGATCGAATGATTGTTTTTCTACATTTTACGGTTTGACGGGCGTTTCTCCTGGTCAAATTTACATCCTCGCATCAATAGGAAACATGGCCTCTTCTCGGTTGGATGCGGCTCACCTGGTACTTCAAAATTTCTATGAAAATACTTAACTCCAAATTTGTCCACATGGAGGAATGACGCTCATTTGTAGATCTACTTTTTGGTTTGGCCTTGGAGTAGCGCCGGGAGGACACAAGGAGGTTTCCTTTTCTTTTCCCTTACTTAGAAATTTTTTTATGTAGCTGGATACTGATTTGGTGGGGCAGGGGACACGTGGCGTGCCCGCACTCATTCGTAGTCTTAAATTTGGGCACAATTTTGAAGCGCGCCGGGAGGAGGACACTTGGAGGCCTCCACTCACTTTGCATTTTGCTTGGAATTTTCAACGGCCAAAGGAGATTGCCTCGGATCTTGACACATGGCACCTTCCATTGAGCTTCAAGCCTTCAAACAAATTTTTCCAAAGCCAGGACATGTGGTGAGCCCACGCTCTTTCAGGGTTTCACATTTTGGGGACCATCTCAAGGTGCTCCATTGTGACGTATGGCAGTTTGAAAAGTCAAAAGGAGTGGGGAGGTGGACCATTAGGGGTAACTTGGATTTTTAGCCCCCTGATATTCAAAAGATTAAAACATCAAAATGGCTCATAAGCCCGATAGAGGAAAGGTCAAAGCTTGCTCCACCAATGGAAGAGGTGCGAACTTTGGAGGAAAAGTGGGAAATTTTCCCTTTGTCGGAAAATGAGTTAAAAGTGAAAAAGGGAGCGTGGTTCCACTGGGACCCACATCAGAGACTAGAAGCGGAAGGGCAGAGTTGCGGGGAAACTTGGAAATTTTTCCCTTTTCTAAAAAAGAGGTGAAATATCAGAATTTGGTTGTGGTTCCTTTAGGAACCACCTTAGACACGTGTCGCCTCATTTCTCAAGGAGAGAGGTGTGAAGAAAAATGGAATTTTTCCATTTTTTCAAAAGGTTGTAAAAAGTCAAAGGAACCCCGGGCCTATTTTAAAATTGAATCTTTCACGTGGATGACTCAAATTCAAACTGAAGATCAACGATAGTTGTGTGTTTGAATATGATTTTCCCCCATTTTACTCGAAAATCTCCCGGAAATGCGAGCCTTCATGATTTATTTGTATTTCCTACACGCCAAACAAAGAGAGGCGAGTTAATTTTGATATCTAAGTTTGGTGGGGAGATTTGGAGACGTCTTTTTCCATTAAAATGATTTGGTTATTTTTCTCGATTTGATCTTCCATTTTTCTTCTCTGGAGCTCGCAAAGAACCATATTTGATAGATTAGGGGCGGAAGTGGTTGGCGAGTTGAAGAAAGAATAATTTACTAGGAGGAGTTGAATGTGGGAGATATTCGAAGAGATCTTCCCCTTGAGCACTTGACAAATTTTTGTAGATATGATCCTGGGAATCGCAATCGAGATCATGGCGAACACTGGTGCACTCAATGTCTGGATTTTTGGGGAAAAACTCTTTGTAAAATGTTATAAATTGCATGAGTTTATCGTGTAAATGGTTGGAGTGTTAGAGGTTGAAGAAAATTCCCAAGAGGAAAATTTGACAAATCCTATCTTTTGAGAAGCCATCTGAGAAACCTGGTTTATCTCTTTTGTATTAAGTTTGATCGTGTCAAGGTGGTTGTGAGTGTACAACCATTGAAAAGCTCTGAGATTGTTCGAAAACTTTCCCCTGCTGATAAATTTAATCAAACTTGAGTTATTCTGTGTTATTTTGGGCAAAATGTGTCTTTTTCATTTTTGAATGTCTGTAAATAGTTTTCCTTGTTCCTATTGTAATCTTGTATTAAAATCTTCCTCAATTACATAGATCTCAATCCTTGTGATAGTTTAGTGGCATCTGTAATTTCATTTCTCAGAAGATCTTTCATCTGGGAACGAGATAAATGATTTAAAATCACTTTTCTTTCATTTGTTGACAGAGATTGTTTGTAAGCCTCTGGGTGTACCTCAGGTGTGATTGATCTTAGATTTTGATGTTTTATTGGGTCTTCTAACTTGAGCCTTCATGTTAGAATCTCATAGATTGTGTGAAAAAGTGCTAATCTGGGCCTCCATTGAAACACATATTCGGTTAAAGGGACATTTTAGCTATTCTCAAGCATTCTCGTTGTCTAGAATTTCCATTTTGTAAGAGTTCTCGGAGATCGGAAAATCAAGTTCATTCTACCTCACCTCCCACCAAAATTCATTTAAAACAACCAATCCTACCCATACTACCCTTGTTTGTCCTGTGTGTGTACAAATGCATAATTTCTGTTACCAAAACATGCAAAAACAATTAGGATTCCAAATGTCTTTAGTAGCCTGAACCTTGCCTAGAAAATATCTCCACTATCTAGAGTGACAACTCGTGAGAGTTAGATTTTGTTGCATTGATCATATTTTCTCCAAGGTCTTCTTAACAACTTCATTAAGAAGGATATCCCCATCTCCTCCATAAACAACATGCTACAAAAGGGTTCTCTTACCTTGGTTGAAAGGCACAACCTAAAATAGTGAGGATAGATCAAATCCTCTTAAGGTGCTACCCACTCTTTTCAAATCCCGATTGTTAAAAATTTAGATAGATCGCTTTCTTGGTTACAAAATGACATACATAATCATCTATTTGCCTCTGAGCGTCCTGATCAAATCCATGATGATGCTTTGCCTTTAAAGGAGGTTAAATTTGGGTACCAACACGCTTCGGCACCGTTGCTATGGAGTTAGTTCAATTTGATCCATGTGCATACATATTTGAGTTCATATCTTTTTGGCTCATTAACAACATGCTTCGCGCCGCATTGTTGCCAGGGGAGTTAGTTCAATACTCGGACCACGGTGTTGTGTATGCAACTTTTCCCAGTCTACAAGTTCTTACACTAGTATTCACTGATAAATCTTGGTAAATGAAAATCCAGATCATCCCATTTCAAGTTTTTAGTATTGACAGATTATATTTTAGTGCATTTGCACAACTAAGGTGGAAATCCTTAGTGGTGACTCCTGTTGATTTGGTTTTGATAAGGACCAGTGTCTTAAAACTTTGTCAAAGTAAGATTTGTTACTAATATTTGCAAAACTGGAAGGAAGAAGATCTTTCTTCTCTAAGGATCCTGCTAGGACACTATTTCCAAAGCTAGGAAAACAAAGTCAGAAGGAAGAAGAGCCTGGAGAGTTGTGGGAGATCAATAGTCAAGAAGAGAGATCCCTATTACTGAGAGTGATCGGCCTATCATTGAAGACTGCCATTCAAGTGATTCTGAATCAGGTAGCCTCTTTGTGGAATTGAATTCTCCAACTAGAGAAGGGCCTTCATTTGATTTTGAAAAGTTTCTTCTCATTCTACCCCTGTCTTTTTAGAAGTTGATAGGGTTTTCCAAGAAACAAGGCCTTTAAGGGATATCCATTTTGAAAACTATACTCCTGTGTTTCAAAGACCCCCTACCCCTTATCAATTTGTTTCTCCTCCTAGGTCACCTCCTCAAAATAACATGGCCCATCCCCCACCCAGGCCTCCTTTTGTTGTAAATACCTTTGGACCTATAAATTTTGTGGGAATGGCTGGTTATCCAAATGCAGTACCTCAAGATGTAAGGAACATATTACCAAAGTTCCAAGGAAACAACGCTATAACTGGTGATCAACATTTAAATATTTTTATCAACATGATGGAAGACTTTGAGATTGAACATGAAGATGTATATATCAAATTGTTCATCCATACTTTGGAAGAAGATGCAAGGGACTGGTATAAAGATTTTCCAGATAATTCCATTGATTCTTGGATAGAGATGAACAATGCATTTAGATTGCATTATGGTGATAGAACTGACCCTAGGTTTCTTCTATCAGAATTTGAAAATATCAAGAAGAATCCTAATGAGTCAAGACATGATTTCAACACAAGGTTTAAGAAGACCTTGAGGAGATTTCTTGTTAGCTTAAGGTCATGTGATGAATCATGCTTGATCAAATATTCGATATACATTTGATAAAAAGGCTGCATATTACTTGAGAGACAAGAACCCTACCAATTTGAGGCGGAGACCTTCACCATGTCTCTGCAAATTGAGAATAACATCAAGGCAATTCGAAAGCCTCCCAAAAGGGATGGTGTGAAGTGATTAACCTAGAAAATCATCAAACAAGTAAGGCTTGCTGATTTGGAGGAAGTTGTGAAGAATTTGGCAGGGGGGTCAAAGAAATATCATACAAGTTATCCCGTGTAGAAAAGGAATTGGGCATAGAGTTAACAAGGTCAACACAAGAAACAAAGCCAAGATAGGGTTACAAATCACGAAAGATCTGATGAAAGAGGCAAGGGACCTATTGAATTTGGAAATAAATAGTCCTAAGCCAGGGATAACAGAGTGGTACTTGATCCTTTGGCTGCCAGAGTTACTGTTGTGGAGGAGACATATGTCATTGATTGGTGTGACAAATGTTTCATACCCCATACTCCATGTGAAGTAGATTAGCAAGAAGAAGAATAAGATGACAATGATAATGATGATGATGTCAGTATGGTGGGTTGCTCCACGAGCTCACAACAAGGGGAAAATTCAACTAAGGTGATAAGTGCTAGAACTGCTGCTATTTTTTGGGATTGCATCCACTGGTACCTATCATTCCTCCCTCTCATGCTTTAGAAGTAGATACTGTACAAGCTTTTGAATTTCCCAATAATGAATTTGAATATTTAAGGGCTTTAATGATAAAGAAGTATGATGGAGGAATCCCATCTGAGGAGGATAGATAATTATTGATGAATGTTGTTGTTGCTCAAGAGAAGGAGTATAACACAAGAAGTAAGGTTGTCAAAGGTATAGGGCCTCAAGCCAAGCCAAAAACTCCCTTACTTTCAAATATTCCTAAAGAGGTTCCTAAGAAAGATGCACCTGCCAAAAACCTCATTGTTCCAAACAAAAATCATGTTTCTCCTCATGCCCAAGCTATCAAAAATCATGTGCCACCTAATGAGTGTGTCAACCTTCCTTCCAATGCTTGCCTTGCCAAAGAATGTCCCATATGACATTTCCCAAGTTTTAAGTCAAATAAAATTTTCTATTCCAATTTTTGAGTTGCTTAGGATTCCTGAGCACAAGAAAAGGGCTTTTGAATACTTGGGATTGAAAGAAGAGAAGACTGCCCTAGGCAGAAATGTAAACATTGTGGAGACTCCTCTAGTCATTGAAGAGTTAGAGACACCACCAATGTTGGAGGAACTAGGTGAACCACCTGAGGTTTATTTGGGGACATCCTTGGTGGAATCTTAGCTGAATGTGGATCCATTCTTCACCACTTTGATCATTAAGGACAAACTACTTTGCATAACTGTATGTTTGACTTAGGGGCATCATGCAATGTCATGCCTTTGGAAGTCATGAATGAGCTGAATATTAAAGTGACAAAAACATATGGGAAGTGCACTGCCATGGACTCCAGAGAAGTTCCAGTAGTATGATGTGTGAAGGGTTTGGTGGTGTAACTTGCAACTTACCTAGGTAAAAACTTAAAACTTGATGTTGTCATTGTTGACTGCCCAACCAAGTGGGGCATGATATTGTCTAGAAAATGGGCTACAAGTGTTGGTGGGAGTGTCCAAATGGACATGTCCTATGCCACCATCCCAATTGAGGGCAGCCTTGTCAGGTTTTATGGGGAAAAGAAGATGTTGCACCTTATTGAAGATCCCAACAATGCATCCTATGAAGTATTGTACACAAATGTTGATGCTTGATAACTTTGTAGGATTTGTTGATGGAAAGGAGAACAAGATTGAGGAATGTAGGTGTCTTGAACAAGCGGGCTCTCCTTGGACTCTATTTTTGATGGAGCTTGCTCCAAGTTTGGGAATGGTGCTGGTGTTGTTTTGATTTCTCTAGGTCAGGAAAATTTGTTTTTTCTTTCAAACTCAACTTTGAGTGCACTAACAACATTGCTAAGTATGAGGAACTATTGTTAGGTTTAATAATTTCTTGGAAATATGGTGTCAAAGACATTATTGTCAAAGGAGACTCGAATTAATTGTAAAACAAGTTAGAAAATTGTATGCCACAAAGAATCAACGAATGAAACAATACAAGCATGTAGTTTGGGATTTCATTGAGATGTTTGATTCATTCAACATTGTGCATCATGATAGGAAGTTCAATGACTTGGTAGAAAAACTTGCAGTGTTGGGGTCTCGTTTTGACAATTGTACAATGTCCCCATATTGTGAATATGATGTTGAGGTATTGACAAGACCTCTCGTCCCTAACAATATTAAACAATGGCAAGTTTTTGATGATGATACTCAGGTCAGAATATTTCTATAGAACAAGGGAGAGTTTGCTGATCAATGCATTGATTGGGAACCAATGGTGTGTGCAACAGAGGGGAAGGAAACCTTGTTTGGTAAGGGCATCATTTAGCTAAAGACTAATACCATTCCTAGAGGGCTGGTTGCTCTTGAATCAAATTTTGATAATGTTGATTGCATTATTAATAGGCATATGACATCCTCGAGGGATGTTGAGGAGCATGATCTTGGTACAAAGGAGAAGCCAAGGAAAATTTGGTTAGGCAAAAAGCTCAAAGAAAGAGGAGAAGCAATCATACATCCAATTATTGAAAAATACCAAGATTACATGGCTTGGACCTATTCTGAAATTAAAAGCATACAGAGAGGATTTGTTTCAACATGAGATTCCCTTGGAGTCTAATGCAAAGCCATTCAGGTAGAAACAGAGGCCAATCAATCCACTCTTATCTCTCAAAATGTAAGAGGAACTGAAGAAGCTAAGAGATGGAGGGATTATTTAGCCCACAAGGTATTCTTCTTGGGTTGCAAACCTAGTACCAATAAGAAAGAAGAATGGTGATATCAGGTTATGTGTGGACTTCAGGAATCTAAACAGAGCATCAATGAAGGATAATTATCCTTTACCAAATATGGAAAACATGCTGCAGTTAGTGACTGGTTTTGAATTGCTCTCTACCTTGGATGGTTTCTCTGGTTATAACCAAGTTGTGGTGAAGGAATCAGAAAGGATCAAGACAACCTTTACTACTCCTTGGGGAACCTATGTATATGTCAGGATGCCCTTTGGTTTGATGAATGTTGGAGCTACCTTTCAAAGAGCAATGGATGTTGCTTTTTCTAGTTACATCAATGAGTTTATAGCTATTTCCAAGTTTTCCAAGAAAAGAAGTGATCACTTGCTGCACTTGGAGAAAATGTTGATAAGATGTAGATAATATGGCATCTCACTCAATCCAAAGAAATGCCATTTTGGAGTGCAGAAGGCAAAGTTGCTTGGTCACATTGTGTCACAAGAGGGGGTGATGATTGATCTAGAAAGGGTGGAGGCCATCAACAAGGTCCCTATTCCAAGAACCAAGAAAGGAATTCAATATTTCTTTGGGCAAATAAACTTCATCAAAATATTCATATCAAACTTTGCTAAGTTGACCATTCCAATCACTTCCATGCTAAATAAGGACTAGGTCATCAAATGGGAAGAGATTGCCATCCAAGCTTTCAATGGGATCAAGGAGGCATTAAAGCATGCCCCTGTTTTAGTAGCTCCAGACTATAAGAATCCTTTCCAACTGTTTTCTTTTGCTTCTGAGAACACTATTGCATCTATCCTATTGCAGAAAGATGATGAAGGGGCTGAAAGGCCAATTTCCTTTTTCAGTAAGGCCTTGCAGGGGGCTGAGCTGAAATACACTATTATGGAGAAGCAGGCATTTGCCTTGGTAAAAGAAACAAAGGTTTTTAGGCCTTACATTCTAAGTTCTAAAGTGGTTGCTTATGTTCCCCACACCATGGTGAAGGAAATCTTGTCAGAGATGGAAGTCTCAAGCAAAAGATGTAGGTGGGTGAACAAGTTGCAAGAATATGATATGGATATCCAAACCATGAAGTTGGTGAGAGGTTTGGGCTTGGCTAAGATTATGGTTGAGAGAAACTTGCAAACTATTGAGGTAAATGAGGTAGAAGAGGAAAGGGCAGGTGTTTTTGAAAGGTTGATGAGTTCTGAGTGGTACAAGGATGTAATTTTTTATCTTAGACACTTATACTACCCTGAGTATTTAAGTAAGAACTAGAAAATAGCTCTTAAGTTGGCTTCCCAGAAATATGTCATTACTAATTATGGGTTAGCTTAGAAGAACCCAAAGGGAGTCCTCTTAAGGTGCATTATGAAGATGAATCCCCCAAGATAATTGCTGATCTCCATGGAGGATTTTATGGGGGCATTTTGCTGCAAGATTCACAACACACAAGATCCTGAGGGTTGGTTATTGGTGGCCAACTCTCTTCAAGGATGCAACCTTGTTGGTTAGAAGATGTGAGAGTTGTCAATGTTTCTCTAGAATACTGAAAGCTTCAGGCTCCCTACCTTTGCAGCATGTATCAATTGAAGATCCATTCAAGAAATGGGGAATGGATTTCATTGGTGAAATTTGAAATAGTTCAAGTGATAGCCATAAGTGGATTCTTGTAGCCACTGATTACTTTAGTAAATGGGTAGAGGAAATCCCCACCAAGAAGGCAACACACCAAATTGTCATGGATTTTGTGTTGAACCACATTATTTACAGGTTTGGAGTGCCAGTCAAAATTGTAGCTGATAATGCCATGAGTTTTAGGGCTAAACCTCTGGTGGCAATGTGTAAGGAGTATGGGATCAACTTGACATATGCCTCTAATTACAATCCCCAAGGAAATGGACAAGCTGAGTCCAGTAATAAAAATTGCTTGAAGATTATCAAAAGAACCTTGGAGTTGAACAAGAGAAAGTGGGGTGAATAGTTGAATTTTCCTATTTGGGCAGATAGGATCACTATCAAGAGAGTTACTTGGAAAGAGTCCATTTGAGTTGGTATATGGGACTTAGGCCCTGTTGCCCCTTCATATGTAATTATCCTCATATCAGTTTATTCAATAACTGGAAGATCAAGAGGTTAGTCCTTATGATGCTCGCATTAACTAGATTGTTGAGCTTGATGAAGAAAGGAGGGCATCCCACTAGAGGCATGTAAAGTTCAGAGAAAAGCTGAAGAAGTTATTTGATAAGAAGGTCACTCCCAAATATTTCAATGTTGGAGATCTTGTGCTACTATGGGATAGCATGCATGAAGATAAGGGCAAGCATGGAAAATTTGACTCATTATGGATGGGCCCTTACTCCATTGATATTAGGATTGGTGAACATACCTTCTTCTTGAAGGATTTGGATGGTGAATTTCTTGAGTTTCCTGTTAATGGCAGGAATTTGAAGCATTTCTTGGACTAATTCCATTGAATCAAGGTAAAAATATCTTGTACAAGTGTATAATTTGTTGTTAGTTTCTTGTCTTCTATGTTTTTGCCCATTCTGGTCCTTGGTGACCTATTTTTGTTGGTTTCTCTATTCGTTGGGAGATGGCTTTGTTTCTCTGCTCTAGCAAGCTGAATCTGTTGCCCAATGGATATTTTTGGCACTTGATCTACCTTTGTTCTTGTGGCACTCACAGGGAGTTCCCATCCTTGAGTCGGAGCCAATGTTGGTGCTAAAAATAGTCTCACCCCATTTTTCCTTTGCAATCCATTGATTTACGACCTCTGCCACATTTTATTTCCCGTGTTGTGCTTGGGAAGTCTCTTCTTTCTCTTTGTTGCCATAATTAATCTGTCTGGTCAAAGATCATGTATGGATCCAATATTTGTTTCCTTGTTTCTCTATTTCTCTAAATAAGTCTATATTTGGGTGTAAAAACTTGGGCTTTCCCATTCTTTCCATCTTTTATAGTCAGGATTTATTTCCTTGTCATTTTTTTCCCTAATACTTGAAGAAAAATAAATGGATGTAGCTCTAAAGAACATATTTGAGCCTTGTAACATTTATTAATTCTCTCTCCTTAGAGAAAATTTCATCTCTGGGCTCGAATGATTATTTTTCTCGTATTTTACGGTTTGACAGGTGTTTCTCCCAGTCAAATTTATATCCTTACATCAACAGAAATGTGGCCTCTTTTGGTTGGATGTGGCTCAGCTGGGTACTTCAAAATTTCTATGAAAAGCCTCAACTCAAAATTTGTCCACGTGGAGGAACGACACTTGTTTGAAGATCTACTTTTGGTTTGGCCTTGGAGTAACACCAAGAGGACACATGGAGGTTTCCGCTGCTTTGGCTGGACTTAGAACAAATTTTTATATAGCATGATATAGTTTGGTGAGAAAGGGACACGTGGCGAGCCCGTGCTCATTCAAAGTCTTAAACTTGGGCACCATTTTGAAGAAGCGTCAGGAGGACACTTGGAGGCCTCTGCTCACTTTACATTTTGCTTGGAATTTTCAATGGCCAAAGGAGATTGCCTCGGATCCTAACACATGGTGCATTCTACTAAGCTTCAAGCCTTCAAACAAATTTTACGCCAGGGACACGTGGCAAGCCCACGCTCTTCCAGGGTCTCACATTTTGGGATCATCTCAAGGTGTGCCATTGTGATGCATGGCAGTTTGAAAAGTCAAAAGGGGTGGGGAGGCGAGACCATCGGGCGGTAACTTGTATTTTTAGCCCTGATGTTCAAAAGATTAAAACATCAAAATGGCCCGCAAGCCCGATAGAGGAAAGGTCAAATCTTGCTCTAGTCAATGGCGGAGGTGCGGACCTTCTGGAGGAAAAGTGGGAAATTTTCCCTTTGTGGGAAAAGGAGTTAAAAGTGAAAAAGGGAGTGTGGTTCCGCTGGGACCCACATCAGATACTAGAATCGGAAGGGCAGAGTTGCGGGGGAAACTTGGAATTTTTCCCTTTTCCAAAAAAGAGGTGAAATATCAGAATTTGGCCGCGGTTCCTTTGGGACCCACCTCAGGACATGTGTCAGGCTCATTTCTCAAGGGTGGAGGTGCGGAGAAAAATGGAATTTTTCCATTTTTCAAAAGGTTGTAAAAAGTCAAAGGAACCCAGCCTATTTTAAAATTGAATCTTCCACGTGGACGACCCAAATTCAAACTAAGATTAATGGTAGATGTGTGTCTGAATCTGATTTTCCCCATTTTACTGAAAATCTCCTGGAAGTATGACTCTTTTGATTTATTGGTATTTCCTACATGCCAAATAGAGAGGGGAGTTAATTTTTATATCTAAGTTTTGTGGGGGAGATCTGGAGACATCTTTCACCATTAAAATGATTTGGCTATTGGGCTCGATCTGATCTTCCATTTTTCTTCTCCTAAGCACGCAAAGAACCAGATTTGATAGATTAGGGGAAAAAGTGGTTGGTGAGTTGAAGAAAGAATGATTTACCAAGGAAGGATTTGAATGTAGGAGATATTCGAAGAGATTTTCCCCCTGAGCACCTGACAACTTTTTACAGATTTGATCCTAGGAATCACGATCGAGATCATGGCGAACACTGGTGCACTCAATGTTTGGATTTTTTGGGGAAAAATCCGTGGTAAAATGTTATAAATTGCATGAGTTTATTGTTCAAATAGTTGGAGTGTTAGAGGTCGAAGAAAATTCCCAAGAGGAAAATTTATCAAAGCCTGTCTTTTGAGAAGCCGTCTGAGAAACCTATTTATCTCTTTTGTATTAAGTTTGATCGTGTCAAGGTGGTTGCAAGTGTAAAACCATTGACAAGCTCTGAGATTGTTCCAGAAACTTTCCCCTGCTAATAAATTTAATCAAACTTGAGTTATTCTATGTTATTTTTGGGAAAAATGTATCTTTTTCATTTCGAATGAATGCAAATAGTTTTCCATATTCCTATCGCAATCTTGTACTAAAATTTTCCTCAATTACATAGATCTCAATGCTTGTGTGATAGTTTAGTGGCATCTCAAATTTTATTTCTCGGAAGAGCTTTCATCCGGGAATGGGATAAACGATTTAAAATCACTTTTCTTTCATTTGTTGACAGAGATTGTTTGTAAGCCTCTGGGTGTACCTTAGGCGTGATTGATATTAGATTTTGATGTTTTATTTTGTCTTCTAACTCAAGCCTTCATGTTAGAATCTCATAGATTGTGTGAAAAAGTGCTAATCTGGGCCTCCATTGAAGCACATATTCTGGTTAAAGGGACATTTTAGCTATTCTGAAGCATTCTATTGTCTAGAATTTCCATTTTGTAAGAGTTCTCAGAGATCAGGAAAATCAAGTTCATTCTACCTCACCTCCCACCAAAAATTCATTTAAAACAACCAATCCTACCCATACTACCCATGTTTGTCCTGTGTGTGTACAAATGCATAATTTTTGTTACCAAAACATGCAGAAACAATCAGGATTCCAAATGTCTTTAGCAGCCTAAACCTTTCCCATAAAATATCTCCACTATCTAGAGTGATAACTCGTGAGAGTTAGATTTTGTTGCATTGATCATATTTTCTCCAAGGTATCCTTAACAACTTCATTAGGAAGGATATCCCCATCTCCTCCATAAACAACAGGCTACAAAAAGGGTTCTCTTACCTTGGTTGAAAGGCACAACCTAAAATAGTGAGGATAGATCAAATCCTCTTAAGGTGCTACCCACTCTTTTCAAATCCTGATTGCTAAAAATTTAGATAGATCACTTCCTCAGCTACAAAATGACATACATAATCATCTATCTACCTTTGAGCATCTTGTCAAATCCATGATGCTTTCTTGGCCTTTGAAGGAGATTAAATTTGGGTACCAATAGGTAGAATATAATCTAACCTAATCTAACCTTTCCAAGGAGAGAGAGAGAGAGAGAGAGAGAGAGAGAGAGAGAGAGAGAGAGAGAGAGAGAGAGAGAGAGAGAGAGAGAGAGAGAGAGAGAGAGAGAGAGAGAGAGAGAGAGAGAGATAGAGAGAGACTAGAAGAGAGGAGAGTGGTTGAATCATAGACCCGAGCTTGAGAGAGAGAGAGAGAGAGAGAGAGAGAGAGAGAGAGAGAGAGAGAGAGAGAGAGAGGTGGGCGAGAACACACCATAGACCAAAGATAGATTTCACACATAGCATCACTTTGAAACCCATTAACACATAGCCCATTAAGACAGCCTCGAACCTACAAAAACATCGAGTATGCACAATATACCATGTGAAGATGAGAGGTAAGAAGAGACAACAAAATAAGCTAAGGATGGACATGAGATGCATCACAAAATAGATTGTATTGCTTCAAAATGTTAAACAATGCATCATCGGTGGGAAAGAGGCAAGAAATGCCATTACAGAGCCATGGGAGGAGGATTAGACTCCACATTCAACCCTAAGGAAGAAAGAGAGAGAGGGTAGAAGAGAAAAGATGACCAACCATTTGAATGTGCCCCTCTTTACAATATATAGGAAGAATAGGAGAGAGAAGAGGGAAGAATTTGGATCCTGCTCCAACCACTCGAGATATGCATTGAATCTCATTTTAAAAGCTCAACCACGCCCTTAATGTCTCATATGGATCTTCCCACAATTTGTCACTTACGGGTCCCCGTGAGATCAAATCGAATCGATTTGGTAGTTGAAATCGATTCTGCATTAATTTCTTAGAACTAGTTTTTCCATTTTTACCTACTAGAGCCTCGTTAAGAAGTATATTTTATGTTTCTATGGCGTAGAGGGTGTCGAGACATTTCCTAAAATTCTTCTCCCATCCAAATATGAGTTTCTAGTCAAAAGATATGGTCATTTGAATATTAGGGTTGCGTGGCGCAATATTTAAAGAGTCTACCCATATAGGGTCCACATGGCACCGTGCACACCTTGGACATATGAATAATTACCCTCACTATGAAAAATATGCTAAACCGACACATGGCAGCTTCCGCGAGCTCTTTGGGCTCCTTTGTATTTTCCTGAGTCCTTTTGCTTGTGGGCCAAAAGTCTGACCCTGGATATGTGGAGGCTTGGTGCTTGTTTGAAACCCGCCCCAAATTTTACTCTTGAAATAATGCCATGTTGACACTTGGCACCCTCCGCTAGCCTGTCTCTACTTTGACTATTCAACCCCGACCTGTCCCTTTATGAAACCAAACGCGTGGAGGCTCCGCACTCATTTAGAAACCCACTCAAGATTTTACCTTTGAAGGAGCTTCAGGTTGACACGTGGAAGCCTCCGCAGACTCTTGGACTTTTCAACGACCTCTCTTACCTTTTCAAACCCTGAACACGTGGCAAGTTGGTGCTCGCTCTCCATACTTAGTCTATTTTGGACCCGCTCTGTCCCATTTTTCAACTTGAACTACGTGGCGAGCCCGTGCTCATTTGGGCCTCCGCTTTTTGATTTACCTTTGGAGATGCGCCAAGCTGACACGTGGTAGCTTCCGCTAGCACCTTTATACTTAGTATTTTTTTAGGCCCACCCCATCTGCCTTTTTGACTTTTAGCTGTTGACTCTACCCCTCTTTGGGCCTGGGACACGTGGGGGCCTAGTGCTTGTTTGAGCCTCCCCTTTTGGATTTGTTATCTCGTAAAATTGAAAAGGGCAATTTTATCGATAACCATACCGAAATTTTTTTCCGATCCCTTGGAAGGGATCCCTTATGTTCGAAACGTTGCAAAATCCCTTCCCGGAAATCTGGTTTTCGAACTTATCCTTTTTGGGTCTTTTTTGGTTGGGCGCATGGAATTGCTATGCAACACCAACTTTTGATGCACCCCCTTTAAAACCTTTGGCGCATATACTCCTGTGTCAACACACCTTTTGTGCGCCAAAGTATGTTGAGCCTTCTCTCAGCGCCACGGCGCATGCGCCTTCATGTCAACACAACTTTTGTTGCGCCATGTTTTGGTGCGCCAAAGGGCACACATAATATCATGTCGACACAACTTTTGGTGCGCCAAAGGGCGTGCTTAGTTTCATGCTCGACAGCAACTTTCATGCGCCCTTTATAAAGTTGGTGGCGCATTTATGACTAGCTCACCTATATATATAAAATTTGCGCGCCCACAAATGTCATTATCATCGACAAAAATCACGTGTTTTTATTCTCGACCTGCACCCCTGCCTCGTCGTCGTTTTCAATGCGTTGTGGACCTGTTTGCAAGATTCTCACTATTTATCCGGGTAAGTGTTCTTGTCTCTTCCATGCGTTTTGCTTTTTGGTTCTTTGTGCTTGCTGGTTTGGTTTTTGAAATGCATGTGTTGAGCTAGCCCTTCCCCCGTGCTTTTCCTTATTTTCCTCTTTCCAGATCTGCTGGAGGAGGATGTTATCATGAAACAATGGTTTGTAACCCTCTTGGTTTAAACCATTTCATTACCCAAGTACCTTTCAAAATAGGAAAAGAGGAGAAAAAGAAATCAAAACATATAAAGACCCTTGTGGGTGATTAAGTTCACTGTTTTCCTCTTCTTCCTTCGGCGCATCTGTCACCCCTGCAACATGACTAAGATCCGCGCCAATGGCGCACCCATCTTGCCTGCTACATCATAAACTTCTGCGCCCTCAAGGCGCGCCTCCTTCACATGCTACAATGCTAACTTTGCGCCATGGCGCACCAACCTTCCTTGCTGCATCACATTTCCATGCGCCAATGGCGCACCCAGCATCTGTGCAACATCAGCTTTATTCGCGCTAAGTACAAGGCTTTGAAGGCGCAGGCGCATCCCTCCTTACAGCAACATCATGTTGTGTAAACCCTTCGTGTGCCGCGCCATGTTCCCTTTGGCGCACGAAAAGTTCCTGTTACACAAACCATACATGCGCCAAAGGGCGCACCAAATCCCAATGCAACATGAAAAATCTATGCGCCAAAGGGCGCATCCTGTCTCTATGTAACATGAAGTTTTCATGTGCCCTTTGTAAAATGCACTCTGCAGTATCCATGCGCCATGTGCCTTTGGCACCAGTTTAACCCTTGCAACACCCTTTTCCTATGCGCCTTACCTATTTAGCCCTGTAAGCTGCAGTTTTCATGCGCCATGCGCCCTGAGCCTCAAAATAACTAACTCTTTCTTCTGTTAACACTTCAATGGAAAATCAAATGACTGATACAACCTTTCTGCGTTGGGTCTCGCTTCTTCTTCATGCAGATCAGCAAATAAACTTGGAAGAACATATGTCAACATCCAGCAAGAGACCTACCAAATCGAAAGGAAAGGCTAAGCTTACGAAGAAGAGATGAAATATAAATATCAGAGGGTCAGAATGCCCGAGTCCCAAGTGAGTGCGGCATGGACGTCGAGACTCGAATTAGGGCATATCGACATGGAGGAATTCAGGCCGTAACTCGAAAAGTTACAAGGAGTCCATGGATGGAAAACTGATTGGCGCGTGCCCTGCACTTCGCGGAGGAATCCTGTCGCGCCGTCAACAATGAATTTATGATGGTGGTTGCCCAAGTGTTACAACAAAGACACAAGATGTGTCGTAAAAGCAAGGGCGAGGTAGTCATTAACCTCACTTTGCCCGTCATTTTGAGATCATACTCGGCATCCCTCACCACCGGCACTTTGTGGCCATCGGCGACCAAGCATAGTGCATTAAGGCTTGGGATGACAATGAAGATCAATGTATGCAACTAATGGATGAAGTATATTTGAAGAACAAAAGGTAATAACCCGGTGGCCCCGGATCATCCACCGCAGTTGACTTCTCGAAGAGCTCAGCGATACCATTACCTTCCTGAGCAGGGTCTTCGGGCTTTCTGACGCCCATTACTTCCATAAATGGATGCTGAGGTACTTGGAAACCATGAACAAGAATATGCCTGATCAGTGCTTTTGCTGGGGAGAAATTATAAGCAGCACCATCTCCGAGCAGCTACAAAAAATTGAGCACAACGGGGACATTCCATATGAACTCCTACGTGGTCTACGCTGCAGCATCAGAGAGGGATTATCCAGGCCTGACGCGGAGTGGAGTTTGGCCTCAGGTCAAAATATACGAATATTATCCAGAATTGAGGCTGGAGAATAGCATCTCCCAATTCACCAAAATCAACGATGCATTCTTTTATCACATCATCATCACTGTCATTGAGGCCGAATATGACTTATGGTCGTACGACCAAAAGCATAGTAGCAGCCACCGAGAAATGGGGGGCCATGTTCACCTAGTTTCCCACATTTACCTATCTAAGGGATGTCAACTTTTTGGGAGAGCCAACCAGGCTACCGAGGTATGCTGGGCCTAAACTGATCCTGCTGGAGCTGTCAAGGCAGCTGATCACATACCACGAAAAATGCCTTAAAAGAAAGAAGGGTGGAACTCCTTTCCCCCTCACAGTGGGCCGATATACATGCTCTACCCACCACAAGGCGAAGGAAATGTTTACAGAGCTGGAGTTACTTAATTTGAAACATGATTTCCCAAATTGGCCTACCTTTGACCCAAGGGGCTATCTGCCAAGGGCAAAGCTTGATCCAATCCACATCCCTCAAATTGAGGATATTTACATCGACATCATCCATGAGGTGGAACTCAGGAGAAAGGATCATTCTCGCCTAGCATTGGCGTAAATCATCCAATACGGGATAGCCATTGTCCCCAAAGGCTTCCAAACTATGGAAGATGAAGTAGACAAAGTATATACTGATCACGATGGGGACAATTGGCCTTTCCGGCCATTGATAGAACCAAAGCCCCTCAGACAATTGAGGAGAGGGTCAAGGAGACTCTGCGCGGAGACGAGCTCTGCAGTGCCGAATGAGCGGGCTAATCTACCTCGGGGTTGATTTCACAACCTCCCCATTGGGCAATGCACCTCCACGATCCAAAAAGTAGCCTAAAGGCAAAGGTGTAGAAGGTGAATCCAGCACCATTCAGGAAGAAGCCCCTGAAAGTCCTCCTTCCACGGTGCCAGAACAAGTCATAACTCTGGAGGAAGAAATAACAGAGGATAGTCCCATAGGCCCATCCACTCAGGATGTCGGCATTGCTACAACAACAGAGGTCCCTTCTATCCCTTCTTCTTCTCTTCCTTCCCCTCCTCGAGTGACTCAAGCGACCATCCCTTTGGTCGTGTCCTCTGTCCCTTCTTCTACTCTTTCCCCCGCTTCTTCGTCTATCTTCTCTTCCCTCACTGATCTGTCCTCCTCCATTTCTTCCCTTATCTCAAAGCTCCCTTCCCTTCCTATGTCTTCCGTAGCTGCAGTTTCCCTTCCTCTCGTGGACACTTCTTCGGCTATTCTCTCAATGCCGCCGCCACGTGTCTCCACATTTTTCCCCTCTTCTACTGTAGCTACCTCCTCCTCTGTCTCTGGTCCTTCTTCCATAGGTCCACTGATCTCTCAAAGCAATTTAAGCCACCAAAAGAGGAAAGTTCTCATCGGTCCGATGGAATTTTCCGTGATCCCATCTAAGGGGGTGAAGAAGCAGAAGCCTATCACTCGCTTCTCTAAAAGTGCTGTAGGAGAGAGAGTCATGGAAATTGCATACCCCGATCCCCTCAAAGAGAAAAAGGATCTGTCTCCGACAGATTTTACTGTGACCCAAGTCACAATGGGGACATCTTCTGAAAGCCTTCAAGGGGAGGCTCTTTCCGTAGTTGATGCCCTCTGCAAAAAGCTTCAAGAGACCAAAGAAGAGAAAAGGCAGCTGAAGGAGCAAAACAAATATCTGCTCCAAGCCTTACAGAAGATGGGTAGTGCGCCTCCCACAACTACTGCGGAGACTTCTGAGCTTCTCAGCCAGGAGAAAATCAATGAGCAGGGAATGGCCGTTTCCGCTTGGAGGAGTCAAATCCTTAAAGACAGTGAAAAAGTGATCGCGAGTTCCTCGACTTGTATCTGAACATCGGAAAGGCGAACAAGGAACTCCAAGCGTTAGCGGGGCCCATATCAGAAGAGCTGGAACATGCCAGATTGCAGCACGAGACCTTTCAACAAATGTTCGACTGTTCAGTCGAAGATCTGGTCAAGTTCGGCGTCTTCGACCAACCCAGGGCCCTCAACAAAGTCATGTCCACTCTGGACTACCGGGTGGATCAGCTAGAATTTGTTCTGGAAAAGATCGACAAGGTGAAGGAAGAGGCCCTGGATGCAATGCATCAAATGGAGCGAATTGTTCTCAACATGTCTCCAGGGTTGCTCACTCCTTCCTTTGTCATAAGGTCAGCTGATGAAACCATCCGGATATTCAAGGAGATCGCTTCTCGAAGAATAGTGCGAGGTCACATTTGACGAGAGTCTCTCAACAACTTGGCTGTAGGGACTTCATCGGGTTCCTCATTGAGGTGGAGAAGGACTATTCCAAACTCCCCGAAAAGCTCATAGACGAGCGGGAGACTTGTGAGGCGATCAACGAGCGGCACAAGGATCCTTCCCAGGATCAACTTGGGCCAATGATCAACAAGTTTTGGAATACGCTCACGCCCATATCTCGTCACCTGAGCAGCAACAAAAGCAGGCTACCCCCTTTCGGCCGTAGGATGATGACGACGAGTAGTTTCTTCTTCTTCTTCTTCTTCTTCTTCTCTCTCTTCTTCGACTTTCTTGTCGGGAATGTCTAAAGTATGTTGACACAAATGATGACATCATCCATGTTGCACCATGGGATGATGTCATCCATCAAGTTGTCAAAAGTCAACATGACTTTTAGATATTT
This sequence comes from Taxus wallichiana var. yunnanensis, assembly GCA_018340775.1. Taxonomy (NCBI): domain Eukaryota; kingdom Viridiplantae; phylum Streptophyta; class Pinopsida; order Cupressales; family Taxaceae; genus Taxus; species Taxus wallichiana. The sequence goes on along the minus strand of CM031242.1, from coordinate 539,105,606 downwards.
TGTAAATATCTTTGTAAATAGGTGGTTGGCTCCTTTTTGCCTTCTTTCCTTCTCCTCTTCTATATATATTGGAATACTTGTTGTATTCAAAGGTGGACATTTTTTAGATGAAAATAGAAGTGAGGAGAGAAAGACTTTGAGCTTTCTTGTAACAGAAGAAAACAATAATACAAATATTGAGGCTTTGTACTGAATACTTGTGTTATACATCAGAGCTTTCTTATGTTAGATCTGTATGTGTTTATTCTGTTAGATTCATATCTACCTTTTTGTCATTTGCTCATCAGTATTGCTTTGTTCGTTTATGTAAGTAGGTTTGGCTCTGTTTACTACCAATCCCAAAACATAAATCTTCTGACCTTTCTGCTTTGGAATTCATTTCTTTTCTCCCTTCGGACCTGTTCTTTCTTCCTCCTCTCTTTCATTCCTTTCTCTTCGCAGCCGGAAATAAATCTACTGGGATGAGATCCCAACCCCCGAAGGTAGAATACTATGAGATTTGCACAAGATTCCTGCTGGTAGAATAGCAATAAACCAGTTTCACTTTTCTTTGACTCAAAGAGGGGCTATGCCCTGCACACTGTTGGCTCGTCTATCCATAGATCTATCCAGGCGACAGATTTTCGGACCAACAGTTTTTGGCGACTCTGCTGGGGATCGAATGGATCTATCAGATCTATGAAGGTGGTAAGATAGAAAATCAGAAAAAATCAGAAAAATCACTACCTGTTTGCAAACTTGAACTTTTTGATAAAAATCTAAAATTTTGCAAAAGTGCTCAAAATTGAAAATTTTCTTCTGAGATCCATAGATCTGGCCTAGTTATAAACCTTTAGTTCGCTGAGTTTTTATAAAAATCGGTATCTTTCCGTAGATTTGAATTTTTGACTGTTTACCAAAAGTTTGAAACCCTTTGAAAAAGTCAAATTTAGATTCAAAATCAGCTTGCTAATCTTCTCTGTCATTTATCCTCACTGTTATTTTTGTCATTAACCGCAATCGGTTTTCTGAAGAGGATAGTTTTTAAATATTTAGAAAAGTACATGCTGCTGGTTTTTGATAGAAAAACCAGAAAATCAGCAAGTGCAGCCAAAAAGAAATTTTAAATCTGCGCTACAATATCGCAGATCAGGAAGGTACACTGGCGGGTGAACCCTTTACACGCAGCAGGAGAGCTCATGGAGAAACTGATCCTACTTTCGATCTGCTTCAAAGGCACAATTTCAGCGTAACACCGACACATTTTTCAACGCTAAGCTCAACTGACCGGTCATCCAGGAGTGTCTCGCCTCCGCGAGGAAGAATCTTTTCGCAAGGGGCATCCACGTCCCTTTGTAGTGCCTTTTACTGCTCAGTGGAACCACCCTTCCAGCTCGTGTTCTTTTTCGTCCTTTCAAATGGCGGTACCATGGGGAAATGCTATGGGTCCTCTCGCATTTGCCGCATCCAGTTCACATGCTCCCTCACGGAAACCGAAAGAATTTTTCCAAATTTGACGGGAGCGGAAATCAGAGCACTGATTCCCACATATCTGCATTCATCATGTCTTGCAGTATTTTGGATGTAACTCATGAGGATGTTTCGGTTCCTTTTCTGAAACTCTGCAGGGCCCGCAATGAATGGTTTCAGCATTTGCCGCCGGATCTATTACTAGTTGGGCCACCTTGCGGGATGCTTTTGAAGACAGATACAAGCCTTCAGAGGATGCGTTTGCATTATTATCATGAATCACTCACCTAAAGAAAGAGGCCAATGAGACCATGCACGATTTTATCACCCGGTTCAATGCATTAATCAATCGTGTCCCTGTTGCCATGCTTCCAACACCGGAAAATCAGAAATGTTTCTTCGTGAACGCCATGAGCTCAAAAGTTAGTTTCTTGCTCCTTCAAGAGCGAGTAGCTACCTTAATTCTCACCCAGGCCGCTGCCATTCGAATAGAAGATAATTTGATAATATCTGGCGAGTTGAAAAAGGAATCATCCAAGTCCAAATCTTCAGACCCTTCGCCTACTACTTCATCTGATCCGGCATTCCAAAAGATGGCGAACGATTTGCTCGCATTAAAGAAGCAGTTGGCCCAGGCTTCTAGTTCCTCATACCGGGATGTTCCACGAAGGAGTTTCGTTCCCAATAATGTTTCACAAAGGCCGCGTCTACCTGCGACTGCTCCACGGTTGGCGCTTGAAGCTCCTCCGGTCAATGCTCGGCGAAATTGAAGAGGAAGAGCAGTACTATGAAGAACCTTCGTCTCAAGGCGAAGATGATCAAGATGTCGGTGAGCCGACTGGCGACTCTACTATTGGATATATGGAATTTGATGAGGAAGAATCTGACGAAGAAGAGGGTACTCAGGGCTATGCAAGCGGACAATCATATGTTGTTTTTACCCGTTCACAAGGAAAAGAAGCGAGTTGCTGCCCATGTGCAGAAGGAGAAGGCCGTGTCAAACGCGCCTCCGACCATTGCTAAAAGAGGTAATCCTCTTCCTACTCAACTCCCTGTTAAGTCTTTTACAAAGAAATCTTTTCCCCCCATCTCTCCTCCAAATCAGCCCTCTCATATTCCTATTAAGATCAGTAATCCTGTTCCACCATCGCGAGGAGAGGGACTCATTCCCTCACCAACGCAACCCTTGGCCGCATTTGATATCATAGATCATGCTAAAAAGACCAAGATCCAAATGTCTGAAGCTGAGTACCTTCAGTCAAATCCCGAACAGCTTGTAAGATTGACCAAATATATTCAGAGTCAAGCTGTTATATCTAAGCAGGTTTCCCAAAGGAATCCTTTCCACTCCTCCTGAATCTCGCATAAATGTTGCCTCAACATCTCGCATCGAAAGATAGAGCCTTTTATCTCTCTCTCTAATCAATGGCCAAGTTGAGTAATCGCATAATTGATTCGGAGCTTCGGATAACGTCATGCCGGCGAAAGTCACCCATGCTTTGGGCCTCACCCTTACCAAGCCTTTTGGCAGATGTTATTCCTTGGAAACCAAACAGGTGCCGTTGATTGGTCAAATCAAAGACGCGCAATTTGCATTTGCGGCATTCCCTGATAAGAGGGTAAAGATGACCGTCCTTGTCGCCGACATTCCAGCAGCCTATGGAATTTTGCTGGGAAGAAGTTTTTGCAGCGAAGTCGGTGGGGAAATTCATATGGACTGGTCTAAAGCTAAAATTCCCGTCAAAGGTGTAATGCAGACATTAGAGCCAGAATCACAAAAGAAATACTTGGTTACTAGCTCCGAAGACCCCAAAGCTCAAATCCTTTTTGAATCATCAGGGATGGGGAACTATTTCTTGTCTACCGAGATGGACAAAACGGGTGTTCTCATTCAGGAAAAAGATCTTAATGAGATCTGGACCTTGCAGTTTGATGGCAGTTGCGCAACTAGTGGATGTGGCGCCGGGGCCGTGCTGATATCTCCCGAAGAGGAGGTAATTCCTCTCTCTTTCAAATTGCAGTTTTTCAACACTAACAATACTGCTGAGTATGAATCTCTGTTACTCGGTATGCAAGCCGCAAAAGAAAGAGGAATTAAAAATCTAAAAGTGCAAGGTGATGCAGAGTTGGTTGTAAACCAAGTCAAGAGGATATATCAAGTAAAAAATGAGAGGCTCAGGCACTACCGTAATGCAGTATGGGACAACATCGAAGAATTTGATGCTTTTTCGATAGAGGCAATTCCAAGAGCTCAAAATGACATGGCTGATTCATTGGCCGTTTCGGCGTCCCTCATGCTCCCACACCCAGGTTTGAAAACAGACAAATACACCATTGAGGTGGTTTTCCACCCAAGCGTGCCAGACAATTCCCAGCATTGGCAAGTATTCAATGATGACAATCAACTCATTGCCTTTCTGGAAAAATCGAAAAATTTTGAGGGGTTGCATTTTGAAGGATCCACTTCGACATGCCGTGAATCAATCACCGGTCAAAACCATGAATCAAAAGAGAACGACGGCATATGTCAGCTCAAAGGAAATAAAATCCCAAAGGGCCTGGTTTCTCTCGAATGGTTGTTTGACAGGCATGATCGTTTTGTGAAAAGGAAAGGCGAGATGATCCTGACTCATCCCCAGAAACCGAACCGGTTAATATAGGTTCGGAAAAACATCCGCAATTTGTGAACATTGGAAAATGTTGCACACCAGAAGAGAAGCGGAAATTTGTCAAGTTGCTGAAGAAATATATGGATGTGTTGGCATGGTCCTATGCCGATTTAAAGTCTTTTAAACCAAAGGACGTTCAGCATGACATCCCGTTGAAAGAAGACGTCAAAGCCTTTCGCCAGAAGCAGAGGCACTATAATCCTAAGATCTCGGGCACTATCCAGGCCAAAATTCAGAAGATGCTGGATGCGAGAATCATCTTCCCAATCCATCACAGTACTTGGGTAGCGAATATTGTGCCAGTACGCAAAAAGAACGGTGAAATACGCATATGCGTAGATTTTCGAAACTTGAATCAGGCGTCCTTAAAAGATAACTACCCACTTCCTATAATGGATCAAGTTCTGCAAGTAAGAATCGGATCAAAGATGTTTTATCAATGCTTGATGGTTTTTCAGGCTACAATCAGATTGAAGTCTCGCCTGAAGATCAATTCAAAACAACATTCACTACTCCCTGGGGTACATTCGCCTACAGCAGAATGCCTTTTGGCCTAACCAATGCTGGTGCCACTTTTCAGCGGGCCATGGACTTGGCATTCAAAGGTATGATGGGAAAGGTCATTGTGGTTTATCTAGATGACTTAACTGTGTTCTCTAAAAATGAAGTGATCATTGTGATCATTTGGAGCAAGTATTGGCCAGATGCCGAGAGCATGGGATTTCCCTAAACCCAAAAAGTCTGTTTTTGGAGTCACTGAAGGAAAGCTTAGGGCATGTCGTTAGCAAGGAAGGAACGAGGATAGATACTGAAAGAGTTAAGGCTATTCAGAACCTTACTCTGCCTACAAGCAAGACTGGCGTTCATTCTTTTTTTGGAAAGGTGAACTTTCTTAGGCGTTTTGTTCCCGACTTTGCTGAGAAGACTCGTCACATATTGAACATGATGAAGGGGACACCAACTTTCAGATGGAGTGAGGAAGGGAAGAGGTCGTTTGAAGAAATAAAAGCTTCTGTTGCTCATGCACCGGTCCTGGTATGTCCCGATTTCTCCAAAGATTTTATCATGTATAGTTATGCATCTGAGCATACTGTGTCTGCAATATTAATGCAAAAGAATTCAGAAGACGTTGAATCCCCGATTGCGTTCATGAGTTCTCCTCTCAAGCCTCACGAACTAAAAATGACTCAACTGGAAAAGCATGCCTTTGCCGTTGTCAAAGCAGTTAAGAGTTTCAGGTACTATATTTTAAATTCTCATACAGTAGTACTGGTTCCTGACACAGCAGTGAAGTCAATCCTAACTCAACAGGAGTTAGGGAGCTTGCGAGGAAATTGGATTGCAAAGGTCCAGGAGTACGATCTGGATATAAAACCAACCAAGCTGGTGAGAGGCAAGGGCCTATGTCAGCTTATGGCTGAAAACAAAGTTTCAGAAAGCCCTAAGGAAAAAGATGACTGTACCAATGAAGCGCAAAGCCCTCTGGAGGAAACCCATTCTCTGCCTCTGGTCCTATTTGTTGCAACCAGCGATGAGTGGTATTCAGATATTGCTTTCTTCCTCACCTACGGTGAATGTCCAACTCACCTAACCGCAAAGGAGAAGCGCACTACAAAGCTCAGGGCGGCCAAGTATGTCATCTGGGATGACGGTTTATACAAGCGCGGAATAGATGGTGTCTTCTTGCGATGTGTCGACAAACCCCAGCAGGTAAAACTACTGGAAAGTTTTCACAATTCAGCCTGTGGGGGCATTTCTCTTCCTCCGTGACTACACACAAGATCATTCGAGCCAGGTACTATTGGCCGACGCTCTTCCAAGATACAGCTACCTGGGTAGCAAAGTGTGAACCTTGCCAACAGTTCGTCGGCAAGCCCAAGCTGGCTGCCTTTCCCCTAAGGCCGGTTATTGTCAACGAACCATTCAGGCAATGGGGAATTGATTTTATTGGTGCACTCAATCCCCAATCGAGTGCCGGACATAGTTATGTCCTAACAGCAACAGATTACTTCACTAAGTGGGTGGAAGCCATACCTGTCAAACATGCCACTTCTGAGGTTGTTTGCAATTTCATTAAAGAAAATATTATTGTCAGGTTCGGCGTCCCCAACAAGATTGTTGCTGATAATGCTTCTAACTTCTCCTCACGAGAAGTTATTAGTTTTTGCTATGAATATGGAATAACTTTGGCTCATGCCTCAGATTATTACCCTCAAGGAAATGGTCAGGCAGAATCCAGCAACAAGAACTTGGTGACCATCATACGAAAACTGGTGGAAGCAAATCAACGAATGTGGCACAAGTCCTTATACGACGCTTTGTGGGCAGACCGCATTACTCCCAAGAGGTCTCTCGGTATGTCACCTTTTCAAGTGTTATATGGCACTGATGCCGAGCTTCCCATTTCAGTTGAACTCCCTGCTCTGCGCTTGGCACGAGCCATTGAAGATGAAACTTTCCAGAATTCTCTAGAAAAGAGGATCATGTATCTGGCAGAACTTGAAGAAAAGAGAGTAAGGGTGGTCGACAGGATCACCAAACATCAGAATCAAGTTAAAAGACTGATTCGATAAGAAGGCCAAGCAGAGATATTTTCAAGTGGGAGACCTCGTCCTTTTTGTGGGACAAGTGAAGAGAACCAAAGGGCATGCATGGAAAGTTTGATTCCTATGGAGAGGGCCTTTCAAGATCAAGCGACTCAATGGAGAGAATAGTTTCTATCTCTCATATCTGGATGGGACCGAACTCCCGCTTCCCTATAGCGGCAAAGATCGAAAGATCTTCGAAGTAGAGCTTGCTCTCTTCTTTGTATTTGCTTTATTGTGCTTTTGTTTTTGTGTGTTTTGCTTTCGGTTTGTTGTGTGTTCCCTTTGTTCTCCTCCGGTCGCCTTGTTTTTGACTCTTACCCAATGGATAGGCACAAGTGGTCTGGGATTCTCTACCCCGAGTTTGCTCGGGATAGTCCCCAGAAAAGAGCCAGTTGTTATCCCGTAAAATTGACAAGGAAATTTTACCGATAACCATACCGAAATTTTTTTCCGATCCCTCGTAAGGGATCCCTTATGTTCGAAACATTGCAAAATCCCTTCCTAGGAAATCTGGTTTTCGAACTTAGCCTTTTTGGGTCTTTTTTGGATGGGTGCATGGAATTGCTATGCAACACCAACTTTTGATGCGCCCCCTTTAAAACCTTTGGCGCATATACTCCTGTGTCAACACACCTTTTGGTGCGCCAAAGTATGTTGAGCCTTCTGCGTGCGCCAAGGCGCATGCGCCTTCATGTTAACACAACTTTTGTTGCGCCATTTTGGTGCGCCAAAGGGCGCACATAATCTCATGTCAACACAACTTTTGGTGCGCCAAAGGCGCGCTTAGTTTCATGCTGGCAAATGCTTTGGTGCGCCAAAGGGCGCATACTTTCCTATGTCGACAGTAATTTTCATGCGCCCTTTATAAAGTTGGTGGCGCATTTATGACTAGCTCACCTATATATATATAATTTGCGCGCCCACAAATGTCATTATCATTAGACATAAATCACGTGTTTTTATTCTCTCGAGCTGTCACCCCCTCGCCTCGCTTTTCAACGCATTGTGGACCCGTTTGCAAGATTCTCACTATTTATCCGGGTAAGTGTTCTTGTCTCTTCCATGTGATTTGCTTTCTGGTTCTTTGTGCTTGCTGGTTTGGTTTTTGAAATGCATGTGTTGAGCTAGCCCTCCCCCCGTGCTGTCTTTCCTTATTTTCCTCCCCCTCTTTCCAGATCTGCTGGTAGAGGATGTTATCCTGAAACAATGGTTTGTAACCCTTCTAGTTTAAACCATTTCATTACCCAAGTAACCTTTCAAAAGAGGAAAAGAGGAGAAAGAGAATCTGAACCATGTAAAGACCCCTCTGAGGGTGATTAAGTTCACTGTTTTCCTTCAGTGCATCTGTCACCCCTGCAACATGACTAAGATCCGCACCAATGGCGCACCCATCTTGCCTGCTACATCATAAACTTCTGCGCCCTCAAGGTGTGCCTCCTTCACATGCTACAAACGCTAACTTTGCGCCAATGGCGCACCAACCTTCCTTGCTGCATCACATTTCCATGCGCCAATGGCGCACCCAAAGATCTATGCAACACAAAGCTTTATCCGCGCTAAGTATAAGGCTTCAAAGGCACAGTGAGCACATCCTCCTTACAAAAACATCATGTTGTAAAACCCTTCGTGTGCGCGCCATGTTCCCTTTGGCACACGAAAAGTTCCTGTTACACAAACCATACATGCGCCAAAGGCGCACCCAAATCCCAATGCAACATGAAAAATCTATGCGCCAAAGGGCGCATCCTGTCACTATGTAACACGAAGTTTTCATGTGCCCTTTATAAAATGCAATCTGCAGTATGCATGCGCCATGCGCCTTTGGCGCCAGTTTTATCCTTGCAACACCCTCTTCCTATGCGCCTTACCTATTTAGCCCTGTAAGCTGCAATTTTCATGCACCCTGCACCCTGAGCCTGAAAATAACTAACTCTTTCTTCTGTTAGCACTTCAATGGGAAATCAAATGACTGATGCAACCTTTCTACGTTGGGTTTCGCTTCTTCTTCATGCAGATCAGCAAATAAACTTGGAAGAACATATGTCAACATCCAGCAAGAGACCTATCAAATCGAAAGGAAAGGCTAAGCTTACGAAGAAGAAATGAAATATAAATATCAGAGGGTCAGAATGCCCGAGTCCCAGGCCGAGTGCAGCATGGACGTCAGAGACTCAGAATTAGGGCATATCGACATGGAGGAATTCTGGGCCAGAACTCAGAAAGTTACAAGGAGTCCATGGATGGAAAAACTGATCGGCAGTGCCCTGCACTTCACCGGAGGAATCCCCGTCAGCGCCGTCAACAATGAATTTATGATGGTGGTTGCCCAGTGTTACAACAAAGACACAAGATGTGTCGAAAACAGCAAGGGCGAGGTAGTCATTAACCTCACTGCCCGTCATTTTGAGATCATACTCGGCATCCCTCACCACCGGCACTTTGTGGCCGTCAGTCAAGCATAGTGCATTAAGGCCTGGGATGACAATGAAGATCAATGTATGCAACTAATGAATGAAGTATATTTGAAGAACAAAAAGGTAGTAACCCGGTGGCCCCAAATCATCCACCGCAGTGACTTCTCAGAAGAGCTCAGCGATACCATTACCTTCCTGAGCAGGGTCTTCGGGCTTTCTGACGCCCATTACTTCCATAAATGGATGTTGAGGTACTTGGAAACCATGAACAAGAATATGCCTGATCAGCGCTTTTGCTGGGGAGAAATTATAAGCAGCACCATCTCCGAGCAGCTACAACAATTCAGCACAACGGGGGTATTCCATATGAACTCCTACGTGGTCTACGCTGCAGCATCAGAGAGGGATTATCCAGGCTTTGACGCGAAGTGGAGTTTGGCCTCAAGTCAAAATATATGAGTATTATCCAGAATTGAGGCTGGAGAATAGCATCTCCCAATTCACCAAAATCAACGATGCATTCTTTTACCACGTCATCTGCCTGTTGAGGCCGAATATGACTTATGGTCGTACGACCAAAAGCATAGTGGCAGCCACGGAGAAATGGGGGGCCCTGTTCACCCAGTTTCCCACATTTACCTATCTAAGGGCTGTCAACTTTTTGGGAGAGCCAACCAGGCTACCGAGGTATGCTGGGCCTAAACCGATCTCTTTGGAGCTATCAAGGCAGTCATCACATACCACGAAAAATGCCTTAAGAGAAAGAAGGGTGGAACTCCTTTCCCCCTCACAGTGGGCCGATATACATGCTCTACCCACCACAAGGCGAAGGAAATGTTTGCAGAGCTGGAGTTACTTAATTTGAAACATGATTTCCCAGCCAGGCCTACCTTCGACCCAAGGGGTTGTCTGCCAAGGGAAAAGCTTGATCCAATCCACGTCCCTCAAATTGAGGACATTTACATCGACATCATCCATGAGGTGGAACTCAGGAGAAAGGATCATTCTCACCTAGCATTGGTAGAAATCATCCAATACGGGATAGCCATTGTCCCCAAAGGCTTCCAAACTACGGAAGATGAAGTAGACAAAGTATATACTGATACAGATGGGGACAATTGGCCCTTCCCGGCCATTGATAGAACCAAAGCTCCTCAGACAATTGAGGAGAGGGTCAAGGAAACTCTGCGTAGGACAGAGCACTGGTGCCGAATGAACGGGCTAATCTACCTCGGGTTAGATTTCACAACCTCCCCATTGGGCAACGCACCTTCACGATCCAAGAAGCAGCTTAAAGGCAAAGGTGTAGAAGGTGAATCCAGCACCATTCAGGAAGAAGCCCCTGAAAGTCCTCCTTCCACAGCGCCAGAACAAGTCATAACTCTGGAGGAAGAAATAACAGAGGATAGTCCCATAGGCCCATCCACTCAGGATGTCGGCATTGCTACCACAACAGAGGTCCCTTCTATCCCTTCTTCTTCTCTTCCTTCCCCTCCTCGAGTGACTCAAGCGACCATCCCTTTGGTCGTGTCCTCTGTCCCTTCTTCTACTCTTTCCCCTGCTTCTTCGTCTATCTTCTCTTCCCTCACTGATCTGTCCTCCTCCATTTCTTCCCTTATCTCTGAGCTCCCTTCCCTTCCTATGTCTTCCGCATCTGCAGTTTCCCTTCCTCCCGTGGACACTTCTTCGGCTATTCTCTCAATGCCGCCGCCACGTGTCTCCACGTTTTCCCTCTTCACCGTAGCCGCCCTCCTCTGTCTCTGGTCCTTCTTCCATAGGTCCAGCCTGGATCTCTCAGTAGCTAAGCCAGCAAAAGAGGAAAGTTCCCATCACTCCGATGGACTTTTCCATGATCCCATCTAAGGGGGCGAAGAAGCAGAAGCCTGTCACTCGCTTCTCTAAAAGTGCTGCAGGAGAGAGAGTCATGGAAATTGCATACCCCGATATCCTCAAAGAGAAAAAGGATCTGTCTCCGATAGATTTTACTGTGACCCAAGTCACAATGGGGACATCTTCTGAAAGCCTTCAAGGGGAGGCTCTTTCCGCAGTTGATGCCCTCTGCAAAAAGCTTCAAGAGACCAAAGAAGAGAAAAGGTAGCTGAAGGAGCAAAACAAATATCTGCTCCAAGCCTTACAGAAGATGGGTAGTGCGCCTCCCACAACTACCGCCGAGACTTCTGAGCTTCTCACCAGGAGAAAATCAATGAGCAAGATCGGAATGGCCGTTTCCGCTTGGAGGAGTCAAATCCTTAAAGACAAAAAAGTGATCGCGAGTTCTCGACTTGTATCTCGAACATCGGAAAGGTGAACACGGAACTCCAAGCGTTAGCGGGGCCCATATCGAAGAGCCGGAACATGCCGATGAGCACGAGACCTTTCAACAAATGTTTGATGCTCAGATCAAGATCTGGTCAAGTTTGGCGTCTTCGACCAACCCAGGGCCCTCAACAAAGTCATGTCCACTCTAGACTACCGGGTGGATCAGCTAGAATTTGTTCTGGAAAAGATCGACAAGGTGAAGGAAGAGGCCCTGGATGCAATGCATCAAATGGAGCGAATTGTTCTCAACATGTCTCCGTGGTTGCTCACTCCTTCCTTTGCACATAAGGTCAGGCTGAAAACCATCCGGATATTCAAGGAGATCGCTTCTCGAGGAACAGGGCGAGGGTCACATTTGACGCAGAGTCTCTCAACAACCTACTTGGCACTGGGACTTCATCGGGTTCCTCATTGAGGCGGAGAAGGATTATTCCAAACTCCCGAAAAGCTCATAGACGAGCGGGAGACTTGTGAGGTGATCAGCGAGTGGCACAAGGATCCTTCCCAGGATCAACTTGGGCCAATGATCAACAAGTTTTTGGAATACCGCTCTCAGTTCCATATCTCGTCACCTGAGCAGCAACAAAAGCAGGCTACCCCCTTTCGGCCGCAGGATGATGACGATGAGTAGCTGCTTCTTCTTCTTCTTCTTCTTCTCTCTCTCTTCTTCGACTTTCTTGTTGGGAATGTCTAAAGTATGTTGACACAAATGATGACATCATCCATGTTGCACCATGGGATGATGTCATCCATCAAGTTGTCAAAAGTCAACATGACTTTTAGATATTTTGTAAATATCTTTGTAAATAGGTGGTTGGCTCCTTTTTGCCTTCTTTCCTTCTCCTCTTCTATAAATACTGGAATACTTGTTGTATTCAAAGGTGGACATTTTTTAGATGAAAATAGAAGTGAGGAGAGAAAGACTTTGAGCTTTTGTATGTAAAAACAGAATACAAATATTGAGACTTTGTCTTGAATAACCGTGTTATGCATCGAGCTTTCTTATGTTAGATCTCGTATGTGTTTATTCTCGTTAGATTCATATCTACTTTTCTGTCATTTGCTCATCAGTATTGCTTTGTTCGTTTATGTGATTAAGTTTGGCTCTGTTTACTACCAATCCCAAAACATAAATCTTCTGACCTTTCTGCTTTGGAATTCATTTCTTTTCTCCCTTCGGACCTGTTCTTTCTTCCTCCTCTCTTTTCCTTTCTCTTCGTAGCTTGAAATAAATCTACTGGGATGAGATCCCAACCCTCGAAGGCAGAATACTATGAGATTTGCACAAGATTCCTGCTAGTAGAATAACAATAAACTAGTTTCACTTTGCTGACTCAAAGAGGGGCTATGCCCGCACACTGTTGGCTCGTTTCTATCCATAGATCTGTCCCAGCATGATTTTCGGACCAACAGGATTCAATCTTTGGAGGTGCGCCATTTGGAAACATGGTAACGTCCGCTGTCTCCTCCATACTTAGTCATTTTTGGGGCTCGTTCTGAGTCATTTCAGATCCCGATGACTTCAAGCTTTCACCGTTTCTTTTTCATTGAGCCTCTGACTTCTTTTGACACTGTCTTCTCCTTCCCCAACCCTGCTATTCCATTTTAGATCCCGCATGCAATCTGTTTGTTGGATTTGAAGCACGGGTTTGCTCGACAGAGCTGTTTCTTGAATTTCTTCTTACACAGGTCATTCAATCTTTCACAGCCTCGCCACTCCATTGTAGAGTCCTTATGTTGCTTGATTGTAGGATTTGAATGTGAATTCTCTAGCTTCTTCTTGTGCGGGGTCGTGGTTAATCCAATTTTACCCGGGGGAAAAATATGGATAACAGGACTAAGGATGAACAAAGCACATCATGAAATATTTGCATTTCCCTGGTAATTTACACAGTTCATCTTTAATCGGAAAGAGGCAAAATAATGCAATTTCACATAAAGAGAAAGGAAATAAATCCATTTTGAAATCCCAAACATAATCAATTAATCCTTGCAAATCCATCCAATTTCTATCAAGTGCAACTCTCCATGTTTGTTTGGCATGTTGAAGAAGAAAGAATGGCGATCGAATCAAGTCTGGTTGTTGAAAAGGTTTAATTCACATTTTAATGGTAGGAAAGTTGTTTTCTTAAAATTCACCCACTTAAATTTGCTAAAAATGAACTTTGATGGTTCCTATGCAAAAAGGAGTTCAACCCTTTTCAAAAAGTCCTCATTTTCCCAAATCTGAGCTTCCAGTCGAAAGTTATGGCCTTTTGAAGTTTTTACTTCGTTGGGTTAAAAAAACACTAACTATCAAAAAGGAAATTTTCGTAAATCGGACCCACGGGCCCGAAAATTACTTAGGCACTTTTTTGTAAAAAGCAAAAATTCACAAATTCCTTCGTGGCCCCGAAACCCCGCCTATTCGCTTTTGGGAAAACACCTCCGTAGGTTCGCGGGCCCACACTTTCAAACTTTACCTTTTAGAAAAAGGACGAAAAATTCCTAAGTTTCCCCATCGCCCGCCTTTTTCTAAGAGTCACTATTGAACGGCACATTGCTTTGCTTGGCATCGATGGAGGCACGGGTTGTTTTTAACCTTCGCACTTTTTAACAAAAAAGCCAACATTTCTAAGTTTTCCCCGATGGTCCGCTTCCCTGCTTGAATTTTGGGCAGGACACGTGGCATCCCTGGTCGTCAGCGGAGGTGCGGGGATTTCTGAACCTTTTTTCCCTTCCAAAAAAAAAAGAAAGAGTTAAAATCCAAATTGCCTCCGACGACCCGCCTTCCCGCGTGGGCTTAAAAATGTGCCACGTGTCCTTGCGCTTTGGGAAAATTTTCTTCCCTAGGCCACGGCCCGCCTTTGGGAAAATTTTATTCCCTAGGCCCACAGGCCCACCTTTGGGAAAATTTTATTCCCCGTGCCTACAGGGCCACCTTTGGGAAAATTTAATTCCCCAAGCCTACAGGCCCGCCTTTGGAAAAAAAAATTTCCTTGGGCCTCGTAGACCCGCCTTTGGGAAAAGTTTCTTCCCCATTCCCGTCGGCCTGTAACTTAAGAAATACGAGGAGTTAGGAGGACTTCTTTATATCGTTGAAAGAGGAAGAAATTTCCTATCTCATGAAATTGTTTTTAGGAAACCTTAAGTGTGTTAAATATGTGAAAAATCAGGTTGAAGTGAAAAGATGAGTCTGAGAGTGGGTAAGTGGGAAACTACCCTTTTAACTTAATGTTTAAATCTAAAGCGTAGGTTGACCTTTTTGAAGGGTCACGTGAGGGGATATGGGAATGTTTTCTATCCCATGTTAATAAGAACCTTGGTTATTGTTTAGACCTAGTCAAATTAAAAACCTTGGGCATTTAATTGTTTTGGCCCTTTGACCCTCTAAAATTAATTAAAGAACATTTAAACACAATGTTAATTTAATTAATTATTAAATTAACACCTGAGAGAAATTTAACTAATTGGATTAAATTATACTCATTAATCTTGTGATGTGGGTTTAATAATTGTCATAATGGGAAAATTTTAATTATTAATTATGATTAACTTTGAATCCTTTCTGTGATAATAGTTGCTTGAAGCCCGGTAGTGGTCATGCTTTTTAAAAGAAAAACAAAAAAAAATCCATAATTTTTCTAGCTAAACCTAGGTTGTTCTTGGGTCTCGAGTGTTTGTTTGAGCGGGCATTACAAAGGAGGCCTCGGTGAAGGGGGAGAAACCGTGGTTGAAGTTTTGAAAGCAAACACTAGACAACAACCAACCCCATAGACCATGGCGCCACTAACAGGGTATCCTCTTCTTTTGCGTGAATCGAGGCTCACTCTATGGGAATGATCTATAATTAAATAAAAATAGCTTAAAGATAATTAATAATAATATTTCCAACAATAGATAATAAAAATAATAATCACCAATTGACCATAACAAAAAAATATTATTATTATGCTTACACTTAAAAATAATTATTAACAATATTAATAATGATCGACAGTTAAGATCGACAATTAATAATAATAATCAATTATCAACAATTTATAATAATATTACACACACACACACACACACACACACACACACACACACACACAAAAACATCCTACAAAAAAATGGATATTCTATTAGAGCTACAACACCAAATCATCATTTAAGCAACCTATTTAAATTCGAGAACATAATTTTCCTTTAATAGAATAATCGTAAAGGATGCTACGAAGGCCCACCACTAGAAGCATAGACAACGACACAAGAAGGCAAGACGAAGAGGAAGGATGCTAATTATTCTTTGCAACAAGGTCAAAGTCAACTAGCGATCAATGGGAGCACACACAAATGTTCAATTTTTAGCAAGCAGTTCAACGAAGCAATAACTAGAGTATACATCAAATGGGGAATTACATAAGTGGTTAAAAGATTTCAATAAAATGCAATGGTGGAATTGTGGATGCTTGTAAACGGTTTGAAGAAATACCTAATTGAGATGCATAATTGAGTCCCATAATTTCAGCATGCTTCATTCCTCTAGGCATGGTTCATCTCTCCTTATCTTTCATAATTATTGTTCTTTAGTTTTTCATTTGCAACAAGATAAAATTTTAAACCGTAGGATTATTATAGATTTGATTGTTTTAAATAAACTTGTTTTCAAAATAATAAGACGTCATGTCGTAACTTACGAAAAAAAAAATTCTTTAGCAGACAACCACGAACTCAAACCCTTATTTTGAGATGATCTAAGAACTTCCTAACCAAAACAGATTGCTACAATAACCCTTTTTACTAAAAAGGTGAGGTTGAGTTCCCTGTAAATATGTTGACCGTTCTTTTGTTAAAACTTTTTAATCATGATTTTCAGAGACTCGCAATCAACATTTGTAATTACGGAAAGGGGATGTTAAGTTTCTTTAATGTACATTGCTATGTGAGGAGTCACTTCAAGTTTTATATTGGCCTCAATTGATCATTTGTGCTCTTTTGACGCCCTTTTAGGATCCCTATTACATTTTTTTACAAACCGTAGGAAGCTGCTAAAAGTTAAAAGTTGGGTTTCACTTCGTATTTCCATTTGGACATTGAGTGAGGAAACACTTATCCACCTTCGTAAACCCCTATTATTTTTACTAGATGTAGTTCCCACTCCTCTTCGACACTTATTATATTTTGATTTTTATTACTATTGACTATAGACATGGATATTATTGTATCATTTTGGTTAGCATGAGGTTAGATGATAGAGATATTATGACTATTGATGGATTGTGATTCATATTATGATTTGTGTGGATGCTTAGAGACATAGAGATACATTTTATATTGATGATGATGATGTATTGTTCGCATATATATTACTAAATTTCAAAATTCTCATCATGTAGACTATGATTTAGCATTTGAACTAATCTCGTGATCTTGTTGATATTGATTAAATAGGTAGGATTGAGATGTTGTTAAAAATTTATAAAAATGTTAGCATTGTTAGTCTAGATGATGATTTAATTATATGAGGATTTTATTGATGGATGTGCATATATTTTATCTTTGATGTATTTGATGTGGCCACAAGGACAAAGGAGGTATTGTGTGATTTTATAGGTAATTATATCACAACAATCAAAAGGGGGATTGGAGACCAACCACAACGGAATACTTGGATGGATACTACGATGGTCACCATGGAAACTTGTGTAATGTGTTATGTTTGTTTTAATTTTGTTAGGGGTCCCCATGGGGATGACCTCCAATTGTGACCATGGGCTTTGTGTGTAATTATTTCCTTTTCTTTTATTTAATTATGGAGTATGTGATTTAATTTGTGATGTAATTCCTTTTTATCATTGTTGATTAATGTGCCTTAATTAAGTGAATTAATCATGTTTATTAAGATATTTGGGGATGTGACAAAAGGGTCCATTTATTAGAGTAGTTGGTCTTTTGGATTTTGTGATTTTGATTGAGTATAAGTGACTTTTAGTTTTGTACTCTACCTTGCCTTGAATTTCATATTTGGGCTTAAGAGCCATTTTGGAGGCTTGTGGGACAAGCTAATATTATCCCACACCTCTTAATTTCTTATACCAACCATATATATGGATTGGGGGTCAAAAATAGACCCCATTATGTGTTTTGTAAGACAAAAGTGACATTTATTGCACTTTTCTTACATGGGTTTTAAATTTTGTCCTTAGGGGGTGTGGGTTTGGATTGTGTGTGTAAGAGGCTTGTCATTCCTCTCAACCACCAATTTATTGTGCCATGGAATTGAGGAAAAGTGATGTGGAATCCTACATGGAGCCACCTCACCCTCCTCTTCCCTTTTTCTATATAAACAAGTTTAGTTATTTGTTTGGGGGCTACTTCATTTCATTTGTGCTCTTGTATTTTTGGAGTTGGAGATTTTTGGAGTGCTTGTTGAATATTTGGAGCTTGTTGGAGTTGGATTGATCTTGAAGGAGCTTGGTGTGTGAATCTTTGATCAAGTTCTACTATGGAAAGGTAGGAACTACACCCTTGTTTTAATTGTTTTCTTTTATATGTGTATATTTGTATGCAAGTGAATGGTTTGCATGCTTGTTGGGATCTTGGGTAGAATGCCTAAGTATGGTGTAGGAGAAGGCTATGGGGATTTTATATGTAGGGAGGAATAAGAGTTTATTTCATGTTTTGGGAGGGATTTGGGTTGGGTGCCCCACCTTAGATAAGAGAATGCTTGCATTTCTTACTTGGTTCTTTTGAGGGAGACATAAGAGATTGTAGGGAGGCATAAGAGAATGTGGGAGGTATAAGAGGATATTGAGGGAGGCATAAGAGTTGCGAATGGGTTTGAGATATATTTTTTAGGGTTTTAAGGTGGAAACCTAATCCGATTAGGAGGCATAAGTGATCTTCCCATAGATCCTTGCTCCATTAGCTTTGCATTTCAAGCCTTGTGTATTTTGAAAGTTGCATTCTTGTGATTATTTTATTATGTTGAATGTGTGTTAAATGGTTGTGAAAATTTATATTATGATGTGGAAACATTGTGTTGTTTCCATGAGTTTTATCCATTCCTTATTTCATTTTCAGTTGGGGCTCGGGGTAATGAGGAGGATAACTTCTTCTCCTCATTGGATTATTATTTGGGTGGAGAGTGTTGCCTCTCCCCCATTTTTGGTTGTTGTGATTAAAGTAAAGGCATGGTGGAGATCTTGTTGGATATTTGGAATTTGGAGCATTTTTTGAAGTAAAAAACAACCCTTCATTGTAGAAATTTTCTTATAATTCCCACTTAAGGTGGAAGACTAGTAGATTTGTATTTAAAAGAAAAGTTACTTTGCAAGTTTTATTTACCAAGTTGTAATGTCATATTTGAAGGAAGTTCATTAAAGAATGTGTCTTTCCTTTCTCTTAAAATTAGTTGTATGTAAAGGAATGAATTAAATGGATATCATGTTTAAATTTTACCTTGTGTTAAAAGAAAAGAAAGTTACAAATCTTAATGTTTTGATCACAATGTGAATTGGGAGGTTGTCATAGCCTTATTTTGGGTTGAAATAGTTAAAAACTATTTGGTTTTGATATATTTAAAGTTAAATTTATCCTTTGATATCTATGTTCTTTTATACATTCATTTTTAGAGTTCTCTAGCCTACACAGTGACCGAAATCGGTCAGTCTTAACCGACGTCGGTGTACTCAGTACCGACATTGGTCACTGTTTCATATTGCAGTATTTAAAATGTTAACTCCAAGTTTAGTTATCAACTTAAATGATATCATGGCTTGCACAAAAACCTTAAATTTAATGAATAATTGTGGAAAATTCATTTAGATAAGTGTGAAGCACAAAATATTGAAGATATGTCAAAATTTATAAAATGGTCTCATCCAACAAGAATCGGCTTCTCGTGATCGAATCGTCATTTTTATTCCTATGACTGACATTAGTCACCTGATACTACACTAATTTCATTTCTGAAAACTTAACAGTCATGTGTTGTGCCCTTGTTTATACTAGATGTTTTTGACACTATTATGCTTTCTTAAAATTGAATAAGAAGTTACTCATGGAATTAATCTCTTACCCCGCATTTAAAACAATATTCTAAATACTAACCATTAACACAGAAATGGAGCCGGTAGTGGAACCGACGTCGATAGGACAATGGTTACCATGGTCGCTTAAGAGTCTCACACAGTCACCGTGCGCATGGATTATTTAAAAAAACATATTTCCAGCTAGTCCAATGGCCCTTATGGATATAGACTTCACCTAAATGTAGATCCAACTTGTGAGGGTGTGTATGCTTGTTTGGACCCATACTCCAACCTGCATATAGGGATTTAAATGCATAAAACTCTTGATCTACAAAATGGGGTTTTTCCCCATCAATGAAAACAAAAAAGAGAACTAATCAACAATAGATCTCAAACCAGATCTAGGATAGATGCTTGCATTGCAATAAATAACTAAGAATACATGATTAAATCTAAGATTCAACTATTCTAAAGGAGGATCCAAATGGATGGAATCCCCTTCTTCTTGCACATTGGATCCAAGAAGAATCCTTCATGATTTTCCTTGATCCATGGCATCCACTCCTTCAACCTGCAAACCAAAGAGAAAAAATGAATGAGCTTAGGGTAAGAAATGCTTAAGAAGACTCCCTTAAGGATGATTAGGGATTCTTTTGGGTAGATCTAATCTTGTGGTCCCTATTGATTTGATCCAAGGGTTAAGAATCAACCCTACAATTGTTAGGTGAGAATATTCATATTATGGTTATAAATTTTAAATAAATCAAATGTATGTGTAAATGGGTGAATGGGGCCACTTAGGGCTCTAGTGTATTAAGTTAAAAATGTAACCCTTCTAGTAGGTTTTAGTGAATAATTCAATGGACATTAAAGAAAATAATTTAAGAGAACTAAGGTAACTAGGATAAGGGTTTATTAAATGTGGATTGAATGTTAATTCCCAAGAGGGAAACTATTTAACCATATAAGAAAAATTAATGGACACTTATCTAGTGATGATAATTAAATTGACATTAGAACTAGATTAAGAATATTTAATTAATAATCTAGACCAGATCTATCATATGAAATGTAACATTGTTGGTAGGAGTTAATTAAATGTATATTAGGGTTTGAAATCCTTGTAACCTTTTTAAAACAAAAAAATCTGCAACTTTCTAGATAGTTATTAAGGTTTAATGTGGTTTTAGAACATTGAAAATTATGGGCGTTACACTAGACAATTGCACTGAACCTTTAGTTTTGGAAAATGAGTACACATAGCTAGTTTGGTAAGAGGGTCATGTGTAGGCTTCGGCCACCGTTGAGTAGGTCAAATTGTACCAACTATGACCAATGGCCCTAGAAAACTAGTCGAAATTGTAAACTATCCACCAAATCTAAATTTCGTCTATTCATGTGAATTCCTGGTATATAGGAGGACTCATAGAAATTTACCATTTGTACATTTTCCCATTGGAAGAAAATTTTTGAACGTGGTTTCTTGGCCTCTGGGCAAGATTGGACATTTTCATAACAAGCAGAAAAAATGTTAAATTAAGATCATAGAACCTAGTCACGACTTTTAACCATCGTGAAAACTTGTTAAAACATATAAATAATTATTTGAAACTCTTTCTTGTGACTTGTGTGAAATTTTACTTTTGGTAAAATAGGGTTTCTCTCTCTTCCCTATCTCTTTCTCTCTCCTCCTTGGTTAAGGAAGAGAATGAAATGAAATGTATATACACCCCTAACCCTCTCTTGTTGTTTGTATATTTTATAATCATGTAAATGGAAAACTAATAACGTTAATTGTGCTAGATTTAGGTGGATGTCATGCCAACATTTTATCATTGATATTACGATCACATGGTTTTGAAGGATGCAAGAAAGATGGCGAAAAGGCATGGTGTAATTCATTATTCATTATTGTAATTTATATGTCTTTGTATATATATATATATATATATATATATATATATATATATATATATATATATATATATATATATATATATATATATGTATATGTATAATGTATGGCCATGTTACTAAGAATTTTATATTTGAAATTTGGTAATATGTATGAGATGTTAGTTTTAGGGATGCCTTGGGAAATGTGTATTTAATCATAGACATCATTTTTATTTAGATTTACGTATGGTAAACAAGGTTGGATATATATATTTATGTTAAATGAATTTTAATTTAATATCTTGTAGTGCATTTCCAAAGATGCAATATACGTGTAAATAATTGGTGTTGTGTTTATTACCTTGAAAGTGTAATAAAGGAATCTAACCACAATAGTCAACCCTAATATAAGATTTGTGCTTAAATTTTCTTCATGTGTGATCCTTATCAACATATAAGAAATTTAAATTGTACAATGAACTTAAACTTTACACTCAATGACACCTCCTAGTTTAGGTAAATAAGAGCCCAAGTTGAGTTGGTCATCATAGCCTATATGCTTAGTGGCATCATCATGAACCTCACGAATAAGAAATACGTGGTCACACATTATCTAGAGTATGTGATTCCCTTCTAGGTTTTCTAATCATGTATGTAGTAAGGATAATTTGTTGTCTTAAAGTAGTACCCTTGGGAACCACATTTAATCATAGTGTAAAATCCTATTGGACCGACATGCATATTGCATGGCGAATACCACCAACTAGCCTTTACGCTACTGCGTTAAAATTTAGGATTATAATTGAACTCGGTACTCAATCTCTTTTATTGTTGGGCTTAATGGTGCAATACTAAGGGTTAATTGTGAAACTTGGAAACTTATTAAGTTACGATTAGTTGGTGAAAATGTAACCATAAGATGATATGCTTGGAGAAAGGTGAAATTTAGATCATTCATATAATGTGTATAAACCATCTTTTGGAGAGGTACTAAATATATAGTGTGTGATCCCTAATGTGAACCATAATCCTCTAAACAAAGGAGTATTCCCTCTTTTCTCCACTTTTCCTAATGCATAATGAATTGTACATTGTGAAACTAGGTGATCATGTTTTTGAGGTAATTCCCTAGGACGTGAGATAGTAGGCTCACAAGCATGGAAATGTCCTTATTATCAAATGGGTCACTCAAAAATTTCAATACACTATTTAAAATCAAATTACTGAGATCATTTTAAGATGAATGTAAATGATTCGAGTGGATCCTATGTTTTAGATACCTACAAATGAGAATACTAAGTGTGAATCCCCTTTAATCCCTCTAAAAAAAGACTATCATCTTGAAAAGGAGTATTGAATGTACCTAGAGTTACAAGATGATTTTTGAGATAAGGGTGTACAATAACTCTAGTTATGACCTTAGTAAGGTGTGTAAAATCTATAATTGAATGCCTCTTGGTGATACGCATCGAATAATTAATTGTCCTAGAAGCCAACCTTGGTTGAGTGTGAACCATCCTCCTTATGCCCTTGACAACCGAGAATTTAAGTGAGGTAGATGGGATACACAGTTAGTTGTCATAACGTAAAACAAAATAGAGTAAACTTAGAATTTAAATGCTAATATGAAAACAATGTGTAATCTATCTACACTTAAATCAATAAACTTCATTTTCTTGCATGAGAACCTCCCTTGTTGCAACCTAGATAAATGGAAAATCCAATCAAAATGCAACTTAGAAAATGAATCCTTGGAAAATCACTAAAAGGATCATTTATGTACATATGTTCATACCAACAACCAGGTTATAACATTTTGTTGTGATGAGGGAAACAATAAAAATTGTATGGGATTATTACAAATAAAATGTTAAACAAAGTAAAGATAATGTTGTCTAGTTATAAACTAATTGATAAGCGATTTCTAAGAAAATAAGGTGAATAACGAAATATGAATGTAATAAATATGTAAACCGGGAAAGATTTGTCAAGGATGGTGCCTATAAATTATTCATAATGTAGTTGAATTGTTATGTTGTGTCTTATAATTTGAAAAATAAAGTGGTCTTGATGAGCGCCATGTGTTTTCATTTTGTTTATGTGGGTTAAATTTTATGCAAGCATCTCATGTTTTGTGCATTTTCCTAAGTGATCTCTTGGAGTGTTATGTGTACTAAAATGTAAAAAAAAAATTCTAGAAATTTTTAGTGTTTTATTTGTGTGTGTAAAATGTGGGCATTAAATTTGGTATTAGAGCAGAGGTTCATGGTTTCAAACCTTTGGGACAGATTGGAGTTGGGATGGTCTTGCATGGTTTTGGTAGATCATCGAAGAGTAATGTGATACATGGTGTTATGTGACCAATGTTGTAGAATCGTGATATTATGAAAACACATGTTTTGCATGTCACTTAATGCATATTTGTTACCATGTTGATGTGCTTGTTATGAGATCATTCACTCTCTTTTTCATGGATTTAATGAGAAGTTCATGTCTGATGTGTCACCTTATTGTGTGTGAAAAGAATTGTATTGTGGATTGCGATGTGTTGGAGTGTCTTGTTATTCTAGTGATATGTAGGTGTGATTATGTGTTACATGACAAAATTGGTGTATAGTGAATTGGATTGTATTATGATATCGCCACTGTGTTGTAATGAATCATGTGTGTCATCATGTTGTATTGCAATTTATTTTATGTTGTAATGTTATTAACTATGTTTATTATACGTATAATTCGTGTAACATGAGATGGTTCATGTCGTGAATTAGGGGCATATGGTGATTGTATGACCCCTATTGTGTAGTTCTTGCACCTTGAGTACATTATATGGAAACATGATGCATCATAACCCATGAAAGTAATGATTTTCTTATACCCTATATAAATACCATGCATAAGACGTTATGGTTAATGTGCGAGAATCACAATTTTGTTAGTTGATGAGGCCATAAATTACCATTATTTTTTCCTTCTAAGTTACCTTTGAAAGTAGATTTAAATGTAATATAGGAACTTATAGTTTGCTTAAGATAGAATATAGGATATATATATTGTTCATTCTTTAGAAATCCTTTATTATCTATTTTTTTGAGTAATCCTATTGATTATTTGCGAAAAAGATGCAAAGTCTTGTGTATGTAGGCCATAAAGGAAAGATAATGTCAGTATTGGGAAAAATGGAATTGATCATCCATGGTATATCTAAACTCAAATCTGATTTAATATTTAGATTCCTCTCAAAAAATTATGCAAGTTCAAAAAGAATCATCTCAATCCGAGATCGTATGCAAAAGTTATAACTATTTTAAGTTAGCTCCAGAACTCACAAGATTAGTTCTAGATCTCGCAGAGTTAGTTTCCGAACTCACACACTTAGTTCTGGAACTCATAGAGTTAGTTCTAGAACTCATAGGTTTAGTTCTGAAACTCACAATTTTTGACATTTTTGAGGAATTGTGAAATATTAGAGAATCTAATGGAAAATATGAGAGAGGTTTTTGTTCATAGAAATGTGATTAAAAAAACCTCATTCAAATTTTCTACAAGTATTACCAATAAAGAGAGATCTAACTTTTAGAGAGCCATGATCGAGGAAAAGTGTATCAGACGAGTGCTAAAAGTTCAATAAACAGAAATAGAAAAGTAAAACAGAAAATCTGAGAGATATTTTTGTTTATAGCAATTTGATTAACAAAAACTTCATTCAAATTTGCTACAGGTTTTACCAATGAAGAGAGATATAACTTTTAGTGAGCTGCAACCGGAGGAAAAGCAGTATCGAGACGAGATCTAAAAGTTCCATAAACATAAACAAAAAAGTCAAATGGAAAATATGAGAGAGGTTTTTGTTCATAGAAATGTGTTTAACAAAAACCTCATTCAGATTTGCAACAAGTTTTACCAATGAAGATAAATCTAACTTTTAGTGAACTGCAGTCCAAGGAAAAAGTGTATCAAACAAGCATTAAAAGTTCCACAGTAAAAAAAATTGAATTCAAATGGAAAATCCGAGAAAGGTATATGGTCAAAATCATATTTTGAGGAAAATATTCATCCAATAATTTAGGAGAATAAAATCATTATGATTCTTGTTACCGAAAAACAAGGAGAATATTTGGGAGCAAATCTTCCTAAAATAAGTGAGATAAGACTTTGACTTCAATAATATATCTCTCTCCATATTTTGTGGAGATGGAGATCTTAGTTGTTAGGATTGGAATAAAGATAAGATCAGATTGTATTTTCTAAAATAAGGATTTGGTTGGACGCATAAATTATAAATGCAACCTTCCACACTTAGATATGTAATGCTTTTCTCCCAAGAAATAAAGATCTGTTCTTTCCTCTCAAATATTTTGTAGTTTTAAGATCTCAGAAGTATGATTTAAATCCTCTTCCAAGGAATGAGCTAGCCACTCATTCCAAGGAAGATGGATCTTTGTATTTATGTTTATGTTTATTCATTTGTCTTTAATTCATTATGTTGTATTGTTTTTATCTTCGTATTGTGAAAATTCAATTTGTTGTAAACCTGTAGGTGTTTCATTTAATTTTGCTTATTTCCCATTCAGCAATTTCAATTTATGCAAGTGTTTTTATTCTTGCAAGTGTGTGATTTCCTTTATGCAAGTGTGTTTACATTTCTGCAAGTGTGATTTCCTTTATGCAAGTGTGTTTACATTTTTGTAAGTGTGCATTTAAATTTCCGCATGTGTGCTTTTATTTTATGCAAGTTTGGTTTGTGTTTAAAGGAGTTGCTTTCCAAGATCTTCTTCTCTTAATGCATACAACCATCGAGACACCAGCCCTGGATTGACATTATTAATGGCGAGGATTGACGACCCTCATTATTAGTGATGTAGTTATGTGTTATGTTGTGATCCTTACATAGGACGATCCTAAGGGAAGCAACCATCAAGAGTGTATGTGTGGAGAGAGGAGGTGTGGACAAGGTTTTCATAATATTGAGGTAAGTAAAAGTGAGAAACTGGAGTCTTATATAGACTAAAAACCCACTTTGATCGATTAATATACTTTGAGCTTGCTCGGTATATTGTGGATGTGCACCACCTTAGGATAAACTTATGAAAAATAGCATCTTCTACTCTCTCCTATTGGGTTTTCCATCGAACAATTAGATGTGATTTTTACTATGTTGAGCCTTGTGGGAGTTTGGAGGGATGATTCAGACAGAGGTGATGATAATTGTATTATTTTATATGTTGTTTTACAAGATGAGGATTGATGTATGAGTGCTTGCAACTCATTGAGTACCCCTTTGGTAGCTGTATAAGGCCATATAGTTATTGTGATGTGTTATTTATCTAACATATTTTATTTGTAAATTGAAAATTTTCCTTTTTCTTGCTAAGAACTAGTAGTTTTCTTGATTGATGTGTTCTTATATTTTGGGAATTTTATTTGGTTGTTGCACTAACTTGTGGATTTTACACTAACCATGGTTATTTGGCCATTTTCTTTACTTGGATTTAAATTTTTTTTTCATGTTTAAAGGTTTTATAGCCTATCCCAAGGATTTTGATTTTTTCCACTTGGCATTTGAAATGGATTGTTATTTTGGTTTTAATGTCATAATTATTTGAATAGGGTCATGGGATGCACCATGGAGTGATTGAACCTATATACCTACTTCATTGTATGGGGGTACGCCCCAAGGAGTTATAGATAACTAGCGGGTTGTTAAACCATATGTTATTATGTCACTTGGGTTAGGGGTGTTTGTACTCTATGTGCCTATGGCCATAGGGTGACCGATCCCTTTGAGGGAGACATAAGAGACCCGAGGGAGAAATAAGAGACTTGAGGGAGGCATAAGAGACTTGAGGGATGCATAAGAGACCTAAGGGAGATATAAGATACTCTAGGGAGGCATAAGAGACTTGACGGAGACATAAGAGACTTGTGTGTGTGTGTGTGTGTGATTAGTGCACTTGGAGTTTTATTTTTATGTTTTTGATGCTTTACGAGGCATATGTAGGTTTTAGTGATGCTTTGGGTTGTATATGGAGTTTTTGTGATGTTTTGAGAGGTGTATGGTGTTGGTGTTATGACTTATGTGTACCCATGTGAGTCTAGTTATGTGTTGTGATGTTGAGGTTGATTCTCCTCATTGAGGGTATGTTTTTTATTCCACTTTTGACACTATGTAGCTATAATTATTGTTTCAAGTTACGTGAAACCTTTATATGTGTACATGTTGGAAATTCCATGTTGTTGTAATATGCTTATCTTGTGAGTACTTTTGTGTCGTGGGATGTGTGACAATTACTATGTTGTGAGGGTTACATATGTTCTTTCAATGGTTTGATTGAGTTATTTTGATGTGATGCGATCATGAAGGTACGTAGAAATAATTAAACTAAAATCTTAAAACAATAAAATATTAAGAGCTTGATATTAAAAATACTTCTAAGTGAAAAGAGTAATTATGTAATAATGTAATTGAAAACTACTAATATTCAAAGAGTATTAAAAGTTTAAGAAATTGTTTAACCTTATTGAATTCCCCGTGGTCATGTTCTAATGACAGAGATATTTATCCCTAGATGAAACTTGTCATCCTTAACTATCCTTATTTGCTTATCCTTTTACCTACCCTTGTATCCTCACTTTTGTGCCACATCGAGGACGATGCTCTCGTAAGGAGAGGGAGATGAAACTACCAAATCTCATCCTCTTTTTAATGACATGTCCTTCGCAAACATGGTTACTATATTTATATATAAAAAAAGATAAAATAATAATGATAGTTACAAGATAATTTAGTTTAGTGGGAGCAAGTTATTGTGTTGGCGCCGTGAGTGGTCATAACTTCCTAAGGGATTCATGGACCTTAACAAGTGGTAATAAAATAATATAATTTTTTGGGGCTGCATGATATCTTGGACTTGGGAGATATTGTAGTCTTTCTTGGATTTTGCATACCCATTCAATATTATTTGTCTTTCCCTTGCTTGTGAAACAATATTCATTTATTCATGAACTATCTTGTACGGGTTAGTGTGGGGAAGTCGAGATAGAAATATAATATTAAAAATGTTATTCACCTTTTTCCTCTCAACTCTCACACATGCTATGTAAACCGTGTCCTTGTTGGGGATGAATAGATTACAAAGATTTGGAGGGCACATTGCCAAGTCCTATCCCCATACACCTTTTTCCAACAATTTCCAAAATGGTGCCATAGCGTAGTCTCAAACAATATAATTGTATACAAAATGCCCAGTGTAGATGTTTCCGACTTCACCCTGTGCCGTGTTGATGCGAGAATCACAACACCCCCGAATGTCTATGACTCGATGGGTTGAGACTTTCAGTGTGATTGTGTAACAGGAGCATCTCTTAAAATGTGGGAATTTACTTAATCGAAAGAGTTTTCCTGATGGAGGTCGGTTCATATTCCTCTATTCAGGGGCACACATTCATATCAGAGAGGATCTACTCTAAAAATTACTCGACTTGCCAAGGAGACGAGGTTAAGGAGATGTAAGAAATAAAACCTAAAATAATAAGGGTGATGCACCAAAGGAATGCTGAAACACCTGCTTTGCAATAAACACAAACCATAAAAATGCAATACAATCACCATGCACAAATAACCAGGACTACAATGAGAGATTAGAAAGGAGACAATGAATGCAAGAGAGGGTTGAAAATTATCCACAGACATGCATTATTGCTCCAAAAGTTGATACAGTGCATTACAATGGCCAAGAGGCACAAAATTGCATTACAATTTGAATGGGAGGCTTGGAATCCACAAATCCACTTATGGGAAAGAGAAGAAGGGAGGGTGCAGAGAAGAAATGTCCAACCCTTAAAAATGCACCTCCTTATAATATATAGGAAGAATGAGAGAAGGAGGTAGAAGAAATCCAGACTCTTGTTCAACCACCCAAGAGATGCATTGAATCCACCTACAAAATTAATGGGTCTCATGACACAACCCATGCCTCCATTACCATTTCTTGTTGGAAAAAAATACTCATTACAGTGGTGGGTGAGAAATGTGATAGCCTCAAGAATGACAACCTATATTTACTCTAGTCATAGTCGAGGTCATCTAGAAGACCAGTTAGGTCGTACCCAACGCGGGATCTCACAATATTTTAAGATCCAAGCATTTAAAAATCTTGGCGGGCTTTATGATTTGCCAAATCTTTTTCAAACATACTTTGGATTTGGAGTCTACCCCTTGAGATCTACATGGAGCCCCACGTATTCTTAAGATTTTACTGCCTCCTTTCACTCCTAAAGTTGCACCGAACTGACACATGGCATCGATTCCTTCACTTGTCCCATTTCCTTTTGTATTCTACCTAAGCCCCTCTTATTGGTGGAGACACTATGCTTGACCCGAGACACGTGGAGGCTCAACACACATTTGGGACCTGCTTTTGGATTTTCCCCCTGAAAGAGCGCCGAAGGGACATGGGGATTTCCATTGGTTTTTCTTTATTTAGCCGATTTAATGGCCAGCTTCTGCCCCCCTTTTTCTAGAATCTTGTTTAGGGGACAACATCCGGATTTTAACTCAAGTTGTGGCTTTGAATCGATTCAGTAAAGGCTTCCTTCGGCCTATCTCAAGATTGGAATTTTCAACGACCGGTGTCCCCTTTTCAGACCTAGGACACATTGAGGGCTGGTGCTTATTTGGGAACCCGTGCTTGGATTTTTCCTTTAAAGTTACATGGATGAGGTACACATGGAGGCTTCGTTGACCTGTTGACTTAGCCGATTCATGCCTCGCTACCTTTCTCGGTCCCGACTACGTGGTGGGTCAGACACACGCATTTGGGGACTGCTCTTGCCTCCATATTTTCCTTTGAAGATGCACTGAGATGACACATGGAGGATTTTGTCGGCCCTTCTTTACTTAACCGATTCAAGTCTCAAATCAATACTACCCCCTCATGCCTTTGGGTGAGTAAGTTTGGGGCCATCAGATATAATGCCCAAAAAAATATTTATGGGTGGGACCATCAGAGCTTGACTCGAAAGTGTGACAGTGGGACACTTGGCATCATCCACGGGCCACCCCTCCATTTCCCATGTTCATCTTAGTCTCTTTTGTTTGGTGGGGAAATATGTTTGAATCAAGACATGTGGGTAGCTTTCGCACTTTTTTAGTCCTACCTTTGGGGCACGACCTTTGAATATGTGTCGTTAGGATGCGTGGCCCCTCCCGTCACCTCTCGTGACTTTTTTTAATCAACTCTATCCCATTTTTGGCTCACCACGTGGTGAGCTAGCACTTGCCCATGGGCCCCTTTCAGATTCAACCCCAAGGTGCGTCATCGAGACACGTGGGGATTTCACTGGGTCTTCCATACTTAGCCGATTCCCGGTCTCAAGTGAACACTGTGTAAAGTCCTAAAACTTTGAGCATTTCCCTATTTTCTTCCTTTGGGATTTGGTCTCCTTTGACGTTGTTTGGCCTCACCGCTGACCTTGTTCCTTCATTATCGAGCTTGATTGCCCCTCATATTTGGGATTGATTGTGAGATTGGGCTCGATGACTGAGCCAACCTTTGATTGTCTTCTCAATGCAGGTCGTGTTTGACCAATTTTGCCTAAGGGTTAAAATTGTGATAACATTTGGTGACTCACGAGGACATCTACCGCTTTAGATGAAAAGATCAATTGCCTTTATTGCATTTATTAGGTATGGAGTCATTAATTTATAGCTGCATCGATCCTGTTCCTAAAACCTCGAGCTCCGGCTGATTGTGACCTATTGGCCCGAACCTCGCTTCGCCACTTGCAATCTCAATTTTATAAGAAAATCTTGAAGGTGAGATTTTTAGAGAGTAGAAAATTGTCTTGACCTGGAGCATTCACCTATTTCTGGAAATGGACTATAGGCACACATTCACCTTTAGAGGCACATTGAACTACACAATGATTCAACCTAGGAGCAATGAGACTGTGCTGAAGCACTTAGGAAATTGAAACCTAAACTACAACAAGACAATGTGCATACACACTTAGAGGAATTAAAATCCTAGGCTAATATTTACAATGGTGAAACCTTTTCCTTTCAGTAACAATGTTTAAGATAGATTCCATTAACCGGAATTGGAAGCTCCTCTCCATCCAATGTAGAAAATTGGAAGGCATTGCTACTCTTACATCCTGTGACCATGTAGGGGCCACTCCAAATAGCTTCAATTTAGAATGCCTCCCTGGCTTTTCCCGATCTACATCCCACTTCAAGACTAGGTCCCCTTCTTGGAAGGTCCTTGCTCTTTCTTTCTTGTCAAACCACCTCTTGACTAAGGCTTGATACTTTTCTATCATTTGAACTGAATGTTATCCGTTTCTTCTAATTCTATCATCTCTGCATACCTATCCTTCATTGGTTCAAACTCGAGTAATTCCAACTGCCTCATGAGTTCCTAATGCGGGAAGTTCTAATGATATAGGAAACATGACCTCCTTCCCATAGTCTAGCTTGTAAGGGAATTACATAGTAGATATCTTTGCTGTGATCCTGTCATACCATAATACAGATTTTAGCTTTATTTTCATCTAGGGTCCTTCTCGATGACTCTTAACAAATTTTTATTTGTGGAATCTTCCTACACATTACCCTATGGGTAATAATTCAAAGAGGTACTCAAGTAGATCCCATTCTTAACAGCCCATTATGTGATCTTGGAGCCTAGGAATGCCAAGGCATTGTTTGATATGATAGTTGTCGGTACTCGAACCTAGTCACTATCCCTTCATAAAAGTCTAGTATGCTAGACTCGTTTGCTTCTTTGAGTGCTACCGCCTTGGTCCACTTGGTGAAATAGTCTATTGCCATAAGAATCCATTTATGGGAGTTTGGATGTTTGACCCCAATGAAGTCCAATCCCCATTGCATGAATGGTTGGTCAACTGAAATTGGGTGTAATGGGAGTGTTGTTAATCTTTCCTTGCCTATGAAGAATGCACATTTTTTACACTTCTTGATCCAAGTGTAATCAGTACTCGAACACTGTGGGCCAATAATATCCCACCTTCATTATCTTGAGAGCTATTACTCATGGAGAAAAATGACCTCTAGCTTCTCCATCATGAAACTCCTGTAACACCTTCTCAATTTGACTTGTTTCAATGCATCTCAATAGAACACTATTGATGTCCCTTTTGAACAAAACACCATCAACAAGCACATATGGAATGGCTTGTAATCTGAAGTATATCCTTTTTTCTTTGCTCATTTCTAGAGGGCATATTCCTATTTACAGAAATGCATCATATTTTGAGTCCAACAAGGAATAGATACATTATCATTTGCTTGTTCTTGACCATCTTGTAGTACCAAGACAACTCCATTTACATTGCTTGCATCAACTTGTTGACTCGAGGCTATCTGTTCACATAGTCCCTTTCCAAGAACTATCTTAGTGACCTTAATTTCAATGTCATATTCCATGATACAAGTGATCCATCCTGCATGTTTCTCATTCACATCCTTATTCAAAAACAAGTCCCTAACTCCCGCATGAGAAACTAACAATTGGATCCTGTTGTTTGAGACTAGGTGTTTGAAATTCTTTAAGCTCTTAATCACTGCAAGGACATGTTTCTCGATGAAAGAGTACCTCACTTCATAGTCCTCCAAGCCTTGACTGAAGAAGGCAATTGGTTGTTCAGATCCCCTTTGTTTTGTTGCACTAGGATTATAGAAATTATGTCCCCACCACCAAAGGCATAAAGCATGAAGTCCTTGGAGAAGTCTAGATTGACGAGAGTTGGAGCTTGGGATATGGCTTCTTTGATGGCTTAAAACTTTCCTTTTCCTCAACTCTTTCCACCTAAATTCCATGCTCTTCTTCAACATCAGTGTTATTGGCTTCACAAGAGCAACAAAATTTGGCACAAACCTATGGACAAAATTGATTCTTCCTAGAAAACTCTGAAGAGCCTTCTTATGACTTGGCAAGGGAAATGCTTGAATTGCTTCAACTCTTTCTGGGTCGATCATCAATCCTTCCTTTGACACAATATGGCCTAGGAGCTTGCCTTCATGAGCCAGAATATGCATTTTTGGGATTCAATGATACCCCAAATCTCCTACATCTTTGAAATACCTATCTTAGATGGAAAAGGTGATCCGCTACATTTTTGGAGAACACAATGATATCGTCAAGATATATCAGTACTATTTTATTGATCAACCCCTTGAATTCCATGTCCATTTCCCTATGGAAGGTTATCCCAAACATTAGACAATCCAAACAACATCTTCTTGTAGGCATAGGTGCCCCACTTAGTGGTGAAATTTGTTTTGAAATGGTCATCTTCTTTCACCATTATCTAATTATACCCTGAGTATCCATCCAGGAGAGAAAATATTTCTAATTTGGATACTACTTGTAAGATTTGTTCCATTGAAGGGAGTGGGTAGTGGTCTTTGAGAGATGCTCTGTTCAAGTCTTGAAAATCCATGCACAACCTAATTTCTCCATTCTTCTTCCTGACTGGTACCAAGTTTGCAACCCAGCTTGAATGCTTGATTGGGAATATAATGCTTTCCTCTATCAGTTTGTTCAGCTCTTTCTTCATTAGAGGCTCAATGTGTGGGTTGACTGGTCTTTTTTTCTTCCTGATGGGCTTAGCCTCTAGATCCAGTTCTATTGTATGTTGTGCCAAATTTGGATTGAATCCTCGCAGGTCCTCATAACTCCAAGTGAAAATGTCTGGAAATTCTTGGAAAAGTTGTATGAATTCATATCTCTCTTATTCAGTGGACACCTTGCCAATTTGGAGTTTCTTTCCTTCCCAACAAAAATAGGTTCTGAATCATTTCCCTTGACCTTAATGTTTGCTTTCTCTTTACAAAACTGGTCGTTAGGATTGAATATTGACTCCAGTGTCACCAAACCTCTGGGAAGCTTGTTGGTTTGCAGCTGCACTACTTGATCCCCGTATTGCTGCTCTAACTTATCTTGATTCCTAGCTGAGAATTCAGCCTCTTCTTGTAGGAAATTTATGATCTGTTGATCACTTTCAAATACCCGCCAGCTTTTGTTATTGTCCTGAACTCTGGCCTTACAATCACATAGATATGTGGTTGTGTTTTTCCTCTTTTGATACTATCAACTACATCAAATGTTTCTCCAACTATTGTAAGCATATCTGTAGATTCATTATTTTTCTTGGGTATGGACACAATATTGAAATCTTCAAATTCTTCAATTAGGTCCCATACCCTTTTTATAGCTCTTGAGTAGGTCATTCTTTGCAGTGTGTTGTCCTTTGACCCGATTCACAACTATCTCACTATCACCAAATATTTGTAAGTTTTTAATGCCCCTCTTTCTTTCCCAATGCAATTCGTGGACTAAGGATTCATACTTAGCCATGTTGTTCGAGCAAGCAAACTGAAAATAGAAAGCTAAGTAGTATTTCATCCCTTGTGGCAAAATGATCATAGCTCATCCTCCCGTGCCTTGTCTACTCCTCAAACCATCAAAGAATAATTACCATACTTCCTTATCATATTTGTGATATGGCTTGGTGATGCTAGGGAGAGGATTATTTTCTTCATGCAAACAATAGAATCCTAGATCAAATTCTTCCATCTCTTTGTAAGGGTCAAAATCATGCCTTTTGTTTGAACATTCATCGAGAGTCAAGTATGAAATACTTCTGACTTTGGTATCTTCCTCATAGGTGCTTGGGTAATCTTCTTGATCAAATGCTGAACAATTTACATTAATTGGACTAGGTACATGAGGCTCTATGTGAAATTTTGAAATGGTCTCGGATCTGATTATGGCCTTATCCCCATACCTCATTCTGAATAACATGTATGACCAATCAACAGACAAATAGCCCCCAATTTTGGCGCAAAGAAGTCTCTTGACAAACACAATGCAAGGAGCAGTGGCAAGTGTATGACTGATACATCTTGCAACACTGTTACATTAGGACATACATGTAATGTGAGGCTCAAATATTTGATTACTCAAAAATTTGTTACTATTGTTCCATCCAATCGCACCACACATTTGGAAATCACTTTGTATTGAAGACCTAACTCGGTCAACTATTTGTTTCGGCATGACTGAGCTACTTGCTCAAGAATCAATCATGCAATTATGTATCAACTTATCTCCTATGATCAATGAAATATAGAATGGAGGGGGCTTCAAATTTTTACCTTGATGGCCTCCTCAATCTAATGCTCCTTGCTGAGATGCATTGGTAAGTACCTTGTCTTGTTGATTGGGTGGCTGATTTGATGCTGACTCAGTTTTCCATAGCAACTTGCAATAGGTCTCTTTGTCCTGGGATAGCTAATGACTCCCACATTGAGATGTTTACATTTTTTCTTCATCTGCTCAATGATGTTGAATGGAGATGAGTTATCTCTTTGCTTCCCCTTTCATTGCACATTCTTCTCTTGCACATTGGCTATTGTTGTTTCACCATTTTCTTTACCTTTTCAAAATGACGAAACAGATAAGGGTAAGGGCCAAGGAGGAATACTTCTTAAATGTTGGTCGATTGATGGTTGTTGCACACATTCTGAATTCTTGATCCACAGTGAGAGCTTTATTTTGGATAGGAGGAACTACCTATAATAGAAAACAAGACCACGAAATGATAGTTAAATGATATATGATAGTGGGCTGCCTAGCGTATGTTAGTTCCAGGAAGTGTGATACTCCCTAAATGGCTGTCAATCCATTGTTTAAAACAAATTAATGAGATAGAAAAGTAAATTCCTATTATAGTTGATATGATTTAGTTATTTCATTCAAGTACAATAAGAAAATCCAATCACAACAAGCTATGCTATAGTTGGATTTGAGAGATGAGGTGTCATCAAGGTGACGGGGCTAATTATGGTCCGATTCTCGGGTTATTTAGGTCAATTGGTAGGGTGATTTTTGGGGTTTGTTCTTAATCAAGGTATAAAACATAGACACCAAAATCGGCCGAGTGCGATCGATGCTTGGTTTAGGTAGAACGACGACGGTTGTGAGTAACCGACGCGTCGGTATGGTCGAGGTAAAATAAACTTAAATGGATTAAATGGCAGGGGCTGATCTGAGGTCAAATAAGGTTGGGAGAGTGAATGGGAAGGTCTATAGAGGTCTTAGGTATGCTCAAAAGTGTACAGAAGGTGAAGACAGGTGATTTGGTGATATGGGTGAAGGGATATTTGAGTTCACATGCAAGTGGGTGATGAAGAAATAAGCATGCAGAGAATAGATTAATAATAGAAGTAATAAGGGCCACTAACTGAAACAAACCCTACTGGTTAGGGTCATACTTACTGTGTTAAAGATATGATCACCGAGTAGTGGAGGTGGTTGATCAAAGAATGCATGTATGGTACTGTAGCATACTTGTGATTTCCCGAGTGCTCCCATGCATGCAATGGCTCTGATTTATCCCGTGATGGCTCTAGATGTCCTGGATATGTAAAGGGATTCTAATCTCACTTGTATATAGCTCGATCTCCTTTCTTCACTCTCGAAATGTGCTAACTCATAAGAAAGGTTGTTTGGGTGAATAAATGGTAACCAACGACGCTTCTTAGTTGACCGGTGTCGATTTAAGGGTGACCGCGTCGATTAAGGTGGGATTCCCTAGCTTTACTAAAATGGGTAGATCTTTCTAATTTCTTGGGCCCAAGTTTGTTATCGCGGATTAGAAAGGAAGCTTCCTTTCTAATGGGTGGGAATGTGGTTAGAGATATCATAAGGATTGATTTTAGGGTTAGGCCAAATCTTATCTCATTAAGGCAAGTAGGATTAAGTCTTAGTTAGTTATGGAAACATGTCAAGAATAGGCCCGGGTGAGGTGGTCAGGATGAGGTATCTAGGTGAGGTGGAAATTAAGATAATTAGATAATAAATATTGTGAGGATATATATTAATTTAATTAAATTTATAGTGATGTGGGGTGGAAGAGGCCATGGTTAAGTGAATATGTTTCGTTAGTTATTCATTGGGGCACCAAGGGGAGTGTGACCTAATTTTGATGTTTACATTTTACCCCTTTTTGTTGCATTGCTTGTATTGGTAAGTTTACAACGACAAAAATAAAATGTGGTAGCCCAATGTGTGGGTGAAGGTGATCCCCCCAAAACCAAGAATGGGTGAGGTAGAAGATGGAAGCAGTGAGTGGTTTGATAAAAGGTGGATGTGGTGAAAAAGGAGTGGAAATGTGGGAAAATGTGGTAAAGGATAGAGATCAAAAATAGGAAAACAAATAAATGGGCCAGGGTCAAAGGTAGTGGCACCGAATGCACACACATGCTACAAACCACGACATAGTTCCAAGTTGAAGAGCTTGCAAACTCTACACCGTCTAAGGTTGATAGGTTTATCCAAAAAAGCTGAAGTGATTCTCGGTATCCAAGGCATAGGATATGGTGTGGAAACACAACGTAGGTCAGTGTGCAAGAATGTTGAGGTATATTTTGGTACACCAAAGGTTGGATCAGGATAAACAACACGAAGTAAATAAGCAAGGTAAGGTCATTAGGTAAAATAACATGTAACACTTTGTCAGTAGGTATAGCAAGCACAAGGGTTCAAAGGTCACTTAACAATGTTTCGGGTACATGTAGCTAGGTTACGACACGAGTAAGTTTGAGGTATGGGTAAAATAAAAAGTCCTTAAACGTAATGAAGGACAAGTATAGGTAATGTAGGATTAGAGGTAGATTGCGATAAAAATGGTTAAAGTCAAATGATGGAGGAGTTGGGTAATTTGTTGGTGAAAATAGGTAAAAAAGAATTATAAGTGAAATGACAGGTAACCGATGTTAGTTTAGTTTTAATCGACATCGGTTTTCTAGGGCACGATCTAACCGACGTCGTAAGGTCGGGTCGGGTATTTAAAAAGAGAAATCCACAAAAATGGGATTCATTTGTGTGTTTTGAATTTTGGGAAAATGATAGAGCATGGAACCTTTTGTGCCTTTTTGAGAGGAAAGTATGAGGTACAATACTCAACTGAGGTGGAGAGATCAGGTTGGTTAGACGGGCCAGGTAGTCGGGTCCAGAGATCAGTGTGGAGGATTTGATTGAGGTGAGGAGTATTTTTGTTGGTGATTTGGACATGGCCGAGGCGGGAGAGAAGGTTCGGGTCGGTCACGGTTCAGTGGCCAGCCAGTACCACCATGCCATCAACATGGAGATGAGGTAGAGTCTAGCCCGATCCTTCCTTGTTAAAGTAGAAAAATGTGATGTGGGTATGGGTTTCATGGGTAGGAAAAGATAATAAAATTGGTGGTGAAAATTGATGCAATGAGGGAGGGGGAGGTTCTAAATAGGGTAGATAGGGATGGGCATGGGTTAGGTTAGCTTTGGGTAGGGTAGATTAGGTGTATAGGTTGGATTTGAAGAATTTTGGAAAATAGGGAGGGGTTTTGTGTGTGCAGATTTGCAATGTGACCGACATCGATTAAGTGTTGGCCGACGCGTCGGTGGTATTTTGGCAGCATCGGTCTAGAAGTAGGTGACCGATGCCGGGTTACATGTGACCGATGATGGTTGAGGCTGATTGGTGGCGGTTGGATATTGGGGAAAATTAGGGCAATAGAGAAAAGGTAAGAAGTGAGGATATGTCGAGATGTAAAGATAGGTTTCATGAGAGGAAAGTAAGGTAATAAGTATAAATGAGATGAATAGATTGGTTTAGCATTGAGTAATCTATAGGGTGGGTGGAATAAACAATGAGGGTTAGAGACAAGGTTTATTAGGTAGGGAGTGTGTTTGGTATGTGGGGGTTCTAACAATAGTATTTATTTTTTGGATGCAGGTGAGGGATCAAATTACGAATGCGGGATAGGGTACCACCTTTATTGCTAGATGTCTGAGGAGATGTGACTGATGTGGAGTGGAGGCAGGTGACTGAGGTGGGTCTGATTAGGATTCAATGTTATAGGTGCATAGTTTGTGATCCGAGTCTGATAGTCACTCTCATCGATAGATGGGATTCCATGACCAACACGTTCCATTTACTGATAGGGGAGATGACTGTCACCTTGGAGGATGTTTATAGGATTCTACACCGCCGATAGTAGGGCGCAATTGTATTTGATTTCATCGGAGGAAGCGAGGAGGAGTTAATGCTTGATAGTATTCGGGGAGGGATGGTAGAGATGAGGTTTCATAGTGCCAACTTGAGCTATGGAGAGATGTATGTGGCCCATCCTGAGGAGATGAGGCTAGTAGTTTTGATTATGGAGGCAGTGTGTTGTTTTGCACTGCCAGATGTAGAGGGTGGGAGATTCCCACAAGCACTGATGGGAGTCCTACATGATATGATGGAGGAGAGGACTTGCTTTTCTTGGGCACTCGTATTTGGTACAGCTATACCGGGAGCTATGGGCCTACAGGAGATTATGGAGGTTCAACTTATGTTGTACGTTTCTACTTCATTGTTGGGAATATGAGCACACTTTATGTGTTTGTCGATCAGGTGCCACTGACTAGATGCCTTTGAGCCAGGTATGGTCCGGATTGGGTACACGTGATGGGTTTCAGTTGGTGGGGTGCGGTGGGGGACTAGGGCTACACATGATGTAGCTCACTAAAAGTAGATTCTAGAGGGGGTGTTTGGGGTAGACATCATTTGAGGCCATATGTGGACTTCCCATCATGTACATGAAGATGGCCGCAAAGTTAGATGAGCTACGATTACTTTGATGGATAGAGGGGCATTGTGCAAGAGAGCACGAGATGATACTCATAGACGTGGGTTAGATGGTAGTTTGGGTTTCGTAGAGGATGTACCTCCACCATTCCCACTATACAGAAAGATGACGTGGAGAGGCCTATGCCTCTACCACACCTTGACTTTTGCCTATAGGATAGGAGGAGTAGGTGGTCAACCGACGGATTGATGATGTTAGAGTCACGAGATGGGTATAGAAAATGGTGGGATGCATAGCTATGAGTTGTACCACCGAGGTGGGTAGTTGGACTTGGCCACCATTAAAATGCAAGAGACACCCTCTAGGGGTAGGTGGCAACTCTAGTTACATAGTTGTGGGTAGTGCATGGATAGTTGAAAGGGTCCGAGGCACGTACAAATGTAAGTATACATAGACATCATGATTTATAGATGATGATATTTATACCATGGATGGTGTACTTGTTTTAATTTCCAATTATTAGTTGCGTATGTGATGGAAACTAGGTGAATTAGGTATGATGGAGTCTCATTCGGTTTAGGCATGATGGAGGCGGGTCATAGGCATGGATTGAGTTAGGTTGGTTTAGGCATGATTGAGTCAGGCTGGTTTAGGCATGGATTGAGTCAGGTTGGTTTAGGCATGGTGGAGTCAGGTTGGTTTAGGCATGGTTGAGTTAGGTTGGTTTAGGCGTGATTGAGTGTCCAAGTTATTGGTAACATGGAGGATAGATAGTGATGTATATATAGGGTATGGTTTAAATTTCCAAATATGTGCTATAATGGAAATGTGAAAATGATAAATGAATGATTTGATGATGTGGTAAAAATGTGTATAAATTGATGCTTGTTTGGTTTAATTTCTAGTTATTGATATAAAATGGGGACTAACTAAGGTCGAATGTGAATAGGAAAGAAAAAGGGAGGATTGGTTAGGGTAAAGAGTGGCTGAGCTATCCTTCAGGGGCCCCATGCCCTCGAAGTGCTTCCTACATAGTCCCAGTGAAAAGGGACCTCAGGCCGATGTAGTTCTCCCATAAGCTAGGGAAGATCGGGGTGAAATAGCGAAATGGGTTGATAGGTGCTAGGTATGGGTGATGGAGGTCATATGCATGATTGAGTGTAGGTTGTAGGCATGGTTGAGTGATTTTGAAATACATGTGTCGAGGATTTGGTCCTATATAGGATAATCAACAAGTAATGAGGAAGGAGATTGTTAAGAGGTGGTAAAAGGAGCTGCTTTAAATTGATAAGAACCTGCTGAGTCTACCATACCCTAGATGGGTTTAAAAACGTAAGACCTTACAGGCCTTGCATAATGAATGATTCTAAGGGTGAAGAAAAGTCACATGATCACGAAATGTCACATTTACTGAAAAATCCCTTGAGTAACAAGGAATTTAGGTGAAAAAGGAAAGGAGGTGAGAATGGGAGGTTGAGTGTAACTTAGTGTATGCCGACGTGTATTTCGAACAAGAAACCCAAAATCCAAAATAGGCAAGCCCATGATGAAAATTTCATCTACATTTTTTTTTTTTATAGACTCGATCGATGGGGAAATCTATATGGGATGAATATATTAGCTCCTTGAGGTCTTCATGAAGTTGATTAATGCGGGAAGTTTCTGAATAGTTATTATATTTTGTAATGACTGTAGATATCTGTCCTTAAAGGGAGTAGTCTATTGATAGTGGTAGAATATAAAGAAGAGATGTCCCTTTTTGGGGAGTCATCTTTTGCTGGAAGTTTGACTCAAGGAGTTGTATCCCTTTTTTTTAGACGTTTAAGTCATGGACAAGACTATAGAGGACGATCAAGTTCTTGTTTTAGAAGACAAGATCATAGTACACAAAGATTAATTATGAAAGAGGTGGTTTCGATTGATGAATGATCATGGGATTCCATATTAAAGATGACGAAAAGTGTCCATGAGAATCATGCTACGAATAGAGCCATAGTACTCATATTGAAGACAAGACTAAAAGGTTATGGGTAATCACATGATTCTTGTTTAGTCATGGATCCTAAAAATGGGTAATTACGAAGGTGAACAATGCTTAAGGGACGAGTAATCAATTGATGGAAAGTGATATAGGACTTGATATCAACAATAAAATGGTCGAAGATGTACGGCATTAAGGGGCTCAGGTTAGGTTTACCTTTGAGTGAAGAAAAACGATAAGCACCTGATCCATAGGCATGGGTAACGATATAGGGTCCAAGAAAATGAGGAGAAAATTTGCCCCATTTACTTTTATTCTCTTTAGTTACATGTTGATTTTCCTTCAGGATGAGGTCACTGACCTCAAAGGTTTGTTTTTGAACACGTTTTTCATAGGCACATTTGATACGTTTTTGGTAGATTTGGAGATGGTAAAGAGTATTGAGACGACGTTCATTTAATAACTCAAGTTTCGGCAAACAATCTTGGTGAAAGTCATAATCGTTGAGCATATCTTGTAGTGAGATGCGCGAGAGATGGAATCTAGACTTTGAGAGGTAATACAACATCAATACTGTGAGACCGAGAGAAAAGGGAGTGGTAGTAGTCAAAGTGTGAATGCTAGTGCAATAAGCCCACAAGGAGAAAGGAATGTGCGTATGCCAATCTTTCCTAGTATTGTTGAATACCTTCATAAGAATTTTGTTCAGGGTTTTAATGGTGGATTCCACTTGACCATTGGTTTTTGGGTAACAAGGTGATGAGAAAATGAGTTGGATGCCAAAAGCATTGCGAGTTTGCGTAGGTTTTTTTTGAATTGTTTGCCATTATCCATGATAATGCGGTGAGGGACACCAAAATGAAAAATGATGTGATGGTTGATGAATTCACATATTTTCTCGGCTTTGGTGGAAATGAGGGGAATGGCTTCTACCCATTTAGTGTAATATTCAGTAGCGGTTATGATCCATTGGTGGCGTTGTGAAGAATGGGGGTTGATCTCACCGATAAGATCCAAACCCCATTG
Source organism: Taxus wallichiana var. yunnanensis (assembly GCA_018340775.1). Taxonomy (NCBI): domain Eukaryota; kingdom Viridiplantae; phylum Streptophyta; class Pinopsida; order Cupressales; family Taxaceae; genus Taxus; species Taxus wallichiana. The sequence continues at coordinate 539,062,627 of CM031242.1, read as the reverse complement.
AGAAAAATTCCAAAGGTCTCGCATGACCTGTAAGGCATGACTAGGGGTGTGATGGAGATTAGCATGTTGCTGGCATTTTATGCTGCATTTGACATAATCACAACACCATAGTTTAGGGTTTTCCAAAGAATAGGCTAGGCAAAGAATACGTTTTGCAACAGAAGACCACTTTGAAGTGACCTCCATAAATTCCATTGTGGGCTTCCTTAATGGTGTAGGGAGTTTCAGAACTTGTAAGGAAACATAGGAGAATGTTGTCAAAACCGTGTTTGTATTGAAGACCACCCATGAGGACATAACGGAGACACTTTAAAGAAAGGCACGTTGTCCATTACGAGTGAGATCGGTGGGTAAAATGGAAAGGGAAAGATAGTCTGCATATTGCTTATACCAAAGGTCACGTGGGTCAAGGGCAGCAGTTCCAATAGAGTAGACCTCATGAGGTAAATAAGATGGTGATTGTAGCCTTTGTATAGTGACAAATATTTTAGAGTCGGTGGGCGAAGTGGGTATCTAAGAAGCCAAGCAGGCCATGGTATCTGCAAATTTATTAGTAGAACGTGGGGTGGTTTGAAGTGCGTAACGATCAAAGGTGGTCAAAATTATGTCCACGTGATGCTTATACTTTTGAAGTATCTCATTACGACATTGGTATATACCATTAACTTGGTTTATGACCAATGAGAATCACCAAAGATGTTGATTGACTTAACATCTAAGGCATAAGAAACTTGGAGACCCAATACGAGTGCTTTGTATTCAGCAATATTGTTTATATAATCAAAATTGAGTTTGAAATACAAAGGCATAGGTTCACCATCAAGTGGAATGAGGATAACACCAGCCCCACCCCCACGTTGACACTTGGAGCCATCAAAGAAGAGTGTCATTTGGTAAGTAGGTTCGTCCTAAGGAAAGGGTAGTAATAGACTCATCTGGAAAGTCAAAGTTAGAGGGTTGATCCTCGAAATGGGTGCGTTAGGCCAATTGGTCGGTGATATTTTGTTTGTTGATGGATGAATTCGAGGTCGAGGTCGGCCAGAAGCATAAGCCAACATGCGACATGTTGATTTTGATAAGGTTTGGCATACATATAGTGTAATGGATCAATATTAGTAATGACGAAGGTTTTGTGGTTGAGTAGGTAATGGTGGAGTTTGGTGGTGACAAAAACTAAGGCTAGGAAAAGTTTTTCAACGATGGGTATATCTAGTTTCGTAGTCAAGAAGGGTATGACTTATGTAATAAAATGCTTGCTCTCGGTGTTGGTTATCGCGATGAGTAAGCATGGAACCTAGAGAATGGTTAGTGGTGGAAATATATAGGTAGAAGGGTTGGTCTTCCTTAGGAGGGATGAGCACTGGTGGTTGAAGGAGGTATTGTTTCAAGTCTTCGAAGGCTTTATGGCATTCATTATCCCATTTGAATGAAACATCTTTCTTGAGAAGATGATGGAATGGTTGACAACGGTCGGAAAGCTGGGAGATAAAACGACGGATTGATTGCAACTTTCCTTGTAGGCTGCAAAAATGGCGGAGATTAGTGGGTGGCATCATTTCAAGGATAACATTGAATTTAGCAGATCAACTTCTATGCCACGCAAAGAAACAATGAAACCTAGGAGTTTCCTAGAAAGTACCACAAAGATGCACTTTTTGGTTGAAGATGAACACAATATTTGATGAGGTGGTCAAAGATGAATTTAAGAACGAGCAAGTGTTTGGTTCGATGCTTGGATTTGGCAAGCAGATCATCTACGTAATCCTCCAATATGTGATGCATGATGTCATGGAAGATGTAATTCATGGCTCGCTGATATGTAGCACAGACATTTTGAGGCCAAAGGGCATGACTCAATAGAAAAAATTCCCCTAAGGGGTGATGAAAGTAGTCTTGTGTTGATCCTCAGAAGCTAGTAATATTTTATTGTAGGCGAGAGAAACTGTCCATGAGCGATAACATTTCATGGCTATCGGTGAGATCAACTAGTTGGTCAAATCCTGGTAGTGGGAAATCATCTTTAGGATAGGAGAGGTTGAGGTCATGGAAATCCGTGCAAATGTGGAGTCCCCCTGTCGCTTTCATGATAGGAACAATGTTAGAAATCCATTGGGGATAATCAATGGGTAGAATGAATGAAATCGAGAGAAGGCGCTAAAGATCTTCTTTGACCAAAAGGGCAATGCAAGGATGTATTTTCCGCAGCTTTTGTTTGATGGGTTTGGCATCATGGATGGTTACGATATTATGAACCATAATTTTTAGGTTGATACTAGGCATATTGGCATAGGACCAAGAAAATGCATTGCTATGGTCTCGAAGGAAAGAGGTGAAGGCTTCCTGTTCAGTAGCGTCTAAGGATTGGCTGATCTTTAGAATGTGCGGGTCATCTTGAGTATTAATGTTGATTTCAATGGTTGATTCATTCAACATGGTTTACATCTTAGAGGGTAACGACCGGTGAATATAAGAGTCCTCTGCACTAAGATAGGTGAGGATGGACTCATCATCCTGACATTGAATGACATTAATTGAAGGCATATCATCATCGATCATGTCAGGATACATGAATGGGAGAGAAGAGGGAGCCTCATCATCACATTGATAGGTTAGCGGTCCTAAGGAAATGGTGTTTACAAAAAAAAAATGTTAGGAGGTATAGATTCAAGATCTATGGACTCTGTGGGTGAGGATGGTAATGTGGGTGAATGAGAGGGGGAAGATTTCTCATCCTAGATAAGGTCGATGCGAACCTTCTTAGAGGATGGAGCGTCAAAACCAATGCCACTATGGTCATTGTGTTTACGAGAGGTATAATAGATGACAAGTGTGGTGGCCTTGTTCATAAAAATGAATCCAAATCCTTTCCACGCGCACTGGAGGAAAGTGTGAGTGAAACGACGGTTAGTGAGGGAGTGTAGGTCAGATGAAAATTGTTGGGTTTGGGATGGAGGTTTGGGTTTATAGGTGGCCATATCAAGTCCCCCATATGTTAGATTAGTGTGAAGTAGGGAGGGCCATAAGGGAAAACGTCACCAATGCGGATGTCGTAATTGGGGTGTTGACGTAGATTCCCGTACTCTTGTGGGGTGAGGAAGGTATTGATATTGTATAGGCGGTATTCCCCTAGAGTGAGACGTTTAAAAACACTTTCTAAGGGGTCGTAGTTGGTATGTGGGTAACATGTATAGATGGATCACTCGATGAAGGGGAATCGAGCTGCTAGTGGTAGAGGCTACAGCTGCAATAGGGATAACGAGGTTAGACACAATAGAAGTAGTGGAAATTTTGGTGGATGGACTCGTTGGTGAAGGTGAAGTGGTTATGGTGGAAGTTACCTTGACTGGTATAAGCACGTCATTGGGTCAATATAGCATGTTATAGATCTTGAAAGGTGAGGGGTCAAAAGGGATGGTGTAATTATGTCCCTCATGTTAAAATTTGAGGCATTGATGTAACGTCAAGGGAAAAAACCCATAACATGGATCCAAGGTCTACCAAGCAGCAAGTTGTATTGTAACTCCCCTTCTAGGACATAGTAAAGTTTCGGGATGGTGCGGGGACCTATGCAAATATGGAGAACAAGGGTACCTAGTGTAGAGGTCAAGGCATCATTGAAAGAATACAACATAACGGGGTTACCATGCATGTAATCGATGTGTATTTACATTTGGTTATACGCATGGGAAGAAATGATGTTAATGCTAGCACCGCATGATCGATCATAACACATCGTATGTGTATATTATCTATAATACGAAGATTAAAAGAGCGGAGTCGGCGTCATCAGATTGGAAGGGAGTGATCTCTTCATTTAAAAAGTTGAGGGTGACCACTTGGCGAGTGGGTGGAGGTGTAGAGGAAGGCGATGAATTAGTGAAAGAGGCTACATGGTGAGGGGTAATGATGGAGGCCATAGGTTTGGGGTCATTTGGTAATACTTGAAAGATTGGAGAACCTCCATGAGGGCTTGACGATATGACTCAAAGGTCTAAACGAGGTCATATAAAGACATTTTTGAGGGTATTGGTGTAGTTGTTTTATCATTGTGCGATGTGTGACCCGTCGAAATGGGATATGTAGGACCTCGAATGATGACTTAGGGTGTGGTGTGGATGATATATTGGGTACAAGTTGGTTGATGGGCCACTTCTTTGTCTCCTTTCCCTTGTCTTTCTAAGCACGGATGGTAATGTTGATCATGTTAATCTGAGGGATGTGGATGAAGAGGGTGTGTCATGGAAGGTATAGCGAAAAAGAGGGAAAAAACCACAGTGGCGGATATGAGCCTTGTGAGATGAGTAGGATGCATTGGCATTTGTGTGCTGGTTTGGCCAACTCTCTTATGTGAACCATGTTAATTTCAAATCTCGAGAATGGATCTAAGATTTGCGGGGGTGGAGATCTTGGTAGCTAAGTAGGTAACGGGAGAAGATCTATGGAAATTGGTGAAGGAAAAAAGGGGTCCTCATCAAGGATATCATCATCATCAAAGTTTTCTTTATGAGGACATAATTAGACAAGAGCAGATTTTAAAGCCTTATAGTTCTCAGTACATTGTGTCTTGGCACATGATGGTAGCCACAAATTTTGGTTTGGAAAACCCTTTTGGTTTGGGTTTGAGTGGGTTGTAAGGTATAAGAGGTGGTAATGTGATGGCAGAAGTTTTGAGGACATCGGTTAGGATTTTGGCGTAGGACCACATTTAATGGATCACAATGGAAGGTGAATGTGGGTTTGGGTACAAGTGCAAATGACTATAGAGGAAGAGTCTTTACAAGAGGGGAGTAGGTTGGGCTACTATTTTTGGGTGTGGTGTGGTTGTAGGTGTTGGTCGTATGTGTTTGGGTAGGGACATGGTAGATGAACCGACAATGGAAGGTTTGGTTGGTTTAACTACCTTACTAGAGGATAACGGGTTTTTAGCTTTAGGTTACATCTTTTTGGGTAAAGGTGATACGGGCGCATGAGATGTGAAGGGAAAAATAGATGGTGGAAGAGGGTGGGTTACCCATGGGGGTAACCGAGGTGCTATGGAGGTAGGTGGTGTGGATTGGGCGGGGCGTGAGTGAAAGAGAAGGAAGCGTCATGGGTAGTAAAGAAGTTATTGACAATATTGGAGGTATGGGTGGTAATAAGGTTATGGGTGAGGGAAGAGGTGGTGTGCGTCACTTGAGTATATTAGAGGTCTGTAATGGGGAAACATGTTGTTGCATTTTGGTTTACCAAAGGATGGGGGTTTCTTGGCCAAGGTCAAGGGGTGAGGTCCTAGGATGGACAAAATGTGTGAAGGTGATAAGGGCGTGGTTGGTGAGGTCAGGGTATGAGATCTATAAGATTGGATCTTCTTTTTAGGGGCTGGGTTAATTTTGGTGTTAGTTTTGGAAGATGTAGCTAAATCTAATTTGATGGGTGGGTGAGTAAGGATAACTATTGGTATGACCCCTAAGGCGGTGGTAGTTTTAGGTAAGGGAGATGATATAGGTGTGGGTCCGAGTGTACATGCATGATGGGCTATGGGCGAGAGGTGTGAGTTGGGCCATGAGTGGTGCTGTGGAAGGTATTGCAATAGTTGTGGTTGTGTTTGGTTTGGTCACTTGAAACACTTTTGGATAGATAGTGAAGTTGTCAGCGAGTGACAGCTGCATTTGTGTTGAAATAGGAAGTAGGAGGTGTCCCCAAAGTAAGGTTGTATCGACATAGTCTAGGTGATCGGCCAAGCATGAGAATGGTACCATTGTAAGTGGAGCCAACATGGATTGAGTGTCAATCCCCGTAAAATATGTTTCAAATATAGGGAAATGGATAGCCTTAGACTCTGTGGGTAAGAGAGTCAAAAGCAGATCAGCAGGATCTTGAAGGTATGATGTTGAATGGTCACCTACAGGTGGTGGTACTTCTATAGTATCCTCCATGGGTAGAGGAGAAGATGGACCGGCCGAAGTGGATTCTACTTGTGTTGGTGTAGACAAAGGACCTACATCTTCTATGAGTAGGAGAGGTGCCACTGAAAACTGCTTAGAATTTTGAGGGGTCAAAGGCGGCGTGCTAATTATAAGTTCTTCCATGAGTGAGAATGAAGGGGGTTCCTCTATGGGTAGAGGAGTAGACGAAACTAGTTCTGGTGCCGGTAGGGGAACTCGGGCTAAGATTTTGTCTATAAAAGGAACATGAGGTAATTGGGAAGCTACTGGTATGTCATCGAAAATAGCATGGACTTCACAGACGTTGCTATCATTGTTTGAAGAATCACCAGGTTGGTTGGAAGAAGGGGTGTGATTAGGAAATGGTTTTTTGAAGATATGTAGGTTTTTGTTAGCAGGTGCATTCAAGCTATCCAAGACTAGATCTCGTGTTGTCTATCATTTCTTGGACAATATTCTTGAAGGTGATGTAGTTATTTTCGTTGTGACCTTTGACACGATGATAGGTACGAAAGTCATGTTCCTTATACCATGAGGGCATGGGTCACTTAGGGTCAAAAATAATATGTGGTTTTATAGGTGGAAGAGTAATGACACCAGCCTTAACAATATTTTCCAAAAAAAAAGAAGAAGATTCTCCTATGGAAGTGTAATTTTGTTGTTCTCATTTGAACTGGAAAGCTTGGACAAGAGAGAGGTTAGAAGGGGGTATGGCAGGGTTTGATTGAGTTCTGTTTTATGTAATTGGAATGTGAGCTTGGTTAATTAGGTTTGCGCTAGCAAGAAGGATAAAGTCAGCGATAGGCTCATCATCATACTATCGCGTGGAATAAAGATCACCATCATGGTAACCTTCTTAACAATGTTGATGGAAAAGTGATATAGGAAGGCTTGGGATATTTGATTAAATGATTAGATGGAGTGTCTTGGTATCCCGATATACTAGTCTAATCCAGTCCATTAGGGACATCGGAAGGTTCGTAGGAGTAAAGCGTTAGCATGGGAGATCATGTAACATCCATGTTTAAAGGACCACAAATGTTGTTGTGATACTATTTGCTATTGAAGCGGTTGAACTTTGGCACTTCCCAATGTACGGGGTATGGTAAAATAGGGATAGACGAGTGAATAGGCTCATTACAAATTTCATCATAGGTGAGAGAATTACGTGAGCCGGCCCGATGCTTCTAGTGTCTGCATCTTTTTTCAACATTAACTTAATGAGGTCGTTGGTAGGTTGTGATGGAGGGACACCTCCGTGGCATAAGGAGGTGGATACTAAACCCGATAGGGAGGTTGAGAATAAGGAACCAAAATAGAAGGCACATATCTAGAATGGGTCCTAGACAAGATAGGGGTTGTTGATAGTAGGTGTGTGTAGGTGGGATGGTCTATGTGACTCTAGTAGTGATTAGGGGTAGTGTTTGCATGGGGTGGAGAGGACAAGATTCGGAATGGAGTAGGGGTCACCGATACCGGACGTGGTTGTGTTGCAAATGGGTATTTGTGAGACAATGGGTGTAGACTGTGTTATGGTCCTGGGGTCAATGAGGGGACAATAGATAGGATAGGCGTGAGTGAAACTATAGACGTAATGGTCACAGGTGGGTATGGAGCCTAGGCAAAAACTACCTGGTGAAGCGGTGAGGGTAACACCACATTGTTAGGGACTCGATGCGAAGAATAAGAATAAGGGAAGGAGAGATGGATACACGCATGACATATATCAACCGACTCCGAGGAATATTAGGTGGAAGAGTGGGAAAGGTATAATTATAAGGTCACATGATTTTGATCAAGGAGTCATGCAAACTCTTCATCACTGCGAGAAATGGTGGTAGGTATGGCTAGATCCATGGGTGATAGGACAAAGTGTGGTGAAGGACTAGGTGGGAGTGGTTGACAATTGGTGTGGAATATGAGGGCATTATTCTCAGTTGCAAGTCACACCATACATGAACAAGTGCTACTGGTAAGACCGTGTTCTAGATGACATAGAAAATAGTAGGAACCAAGAATAATGGGATCTAGAAGGTGAATCTGGTCAATGTCTAGATTTGAAAATCAAACACAGGAAAATGACGATGGTCGTGTTGAATGGTGATGGTTGTGGGAACACCAATGATGGTTTTTGAAACTGATACCGGTCACTGTGGAAGAAAACCAATCTCAAAACATAAAACATGAATGTTGGATGTGTACTTGTGAAAACTGTGTATGACAGTAAGTATCAACAGGGGAGAAATATGATGATGCCCTGAGGGCCAGAAACATGAACAGAAATAGTGATGAAAGCTATTCTAGGTAAAGTAACTAGAAATTTAGAGTCCAACACCGGTTATGGGTTAACCGAATATGGTCGAGATGTGAACCGGATGATAGTCGCTACACCAACGCTTCGGTGACTATGAAATTAGAAAGGAATGAAGAAGATTGGTTTTTTGAATTAAATTAAGTGAAGAATCAAACTCAGAAACCTGAGAATGAAGAGATGGGGCCTTGACACACTCAAACAAAGTTAGAATACTCCAACTACAATGGTGGAGTGTGCAAGGAAGAAGAAAAATGGAGATTTGTAGTCTCACACCTCAAAATACAAGCCAAGAAGAATGCTAAGAAAAAGCACAATCCTAACAGTGATTTTCTTATGTTTTTTTAGCTTATGCTATTTAGGACTGACTATGTGTATTTAGAACATAATTTTTTGGTTAGGAAGGCATCCTATGAAGAAGGATATCTAAAAGGAGAGGTTTCAGGTATGTTATGGTGGGGGCGGGCCGTCCTCTGAGATGATGAATCGACAGAGGCAACGAGTCGGGAGAACACAACCGCAGATCGTGTGATCACTGATAGATGTTCCTAGGTAAGATGTTGTTTAAGAAAGATGTGTATATTTTGATTTTGTGCAAGTTTGGTAAGACACACAGAGAGAGAAAAATGTGCTTTCTATGATTCTTTGTGTCAACCATCACCACCATGACTTCCAAAGATATAGGTTGTCCTTAGTTTTAATGTGAGCTAATAATCCAACAAATCAGAATGTAATGTAAGTGTTTTAAACCCAAATTGAAGTGTAATATTCGATGTAGAAATATATGAACATGAAGAGGGATGCTCTTTCACTAATGCAATGCTAAAGAAAGGAAGATGTGTTCTTTTTAAAGCACCAAAAATATGATTGTTTTTAGACAATAGATAGAAGGAGAATGATTTCCAAAAGAGAAAATTAAAAGGGAAGCAAACACAAAAATTTCACCTAGGAATGAATAAATGCAAAAGAACCCCTGATGGGTCCCACCAGGCATGCCAAAATGTTTCACTTGTTTTCTTTACCTTTTCGAAATGATGAAACAAATAAGGGTAAGGGCCAAGGAGGAATACCTATTAAATATTAGTCGATTGATGGTTGTTGCGTGCGTTCTAACTTCTTGATCCACAAATGAATGTGAGAGATTCCTTTTGGCTAGGAGGAACTACTTGTAATAGAAAACAAGACCACAAAATGATAGTTAAATGATATATGACAATGGACTGCTTAGCGTATGCTAGTTCCGAGAAGTGTGATACTCCTTAGATGGTTGTCAATCCAATGTTTAAAACAAATTAATGTGAGATACAAGTAAATTAATACTGTAGTTGATATGATTTAGGTATTTCATTCAAGTACAATAAGCAAATCCAGATATAATAATAGGCTAGTCTATAATTCGATCGAGAGATGAGGTGTTTGTCAAGTCATTGGGGTTGATCAAGGTCCGATTCAGGTTATTCAGTCAGCTAGTAGGGTGATTGTTGGGGTCTGTTCTTGATCAAGGTATAAAACGTAGAGACCGACGTCGGTTGAGTGTGACTAATGCTGATCTAGGTAGAACTAACGATAGTTGTGAGTTACCGGCGTCGGTATGGTCGATGTAAAAGAAAATTAAATGGATTAGATGGTAGGGAATGATTTGAGGTCAAATAAGGTTGGGAGAGTGAATGGGAAGGTCTCAGATAGGTATTAGGTATACTTAGAAGTGTACAACAAGTGAAGACAAGTGATTTGGTGATATGGGTGAAGGGATATTTGAGTTCAAAGGTAAGTGGGTGATGAATAAATAAGCATGCAGAGAATAGATTAATAACAGAAGTAATAAGGGCCACTAACTGAAACAAACCCTACTAGTTAGGGCCATACTTACTATGTTAAAGATCTGATCACTGAGTGGTGGAGGTGGTTGATCGGAGAATACGTGTATGGTACTATAGCAGTTGATTTCCCGAGTGTCTTTGTCGTGGATGTAATGGCTCTGTGATTTATCCCGGTGATGGCTCTGGATGTCCTGGATATGTAAAGGGATGATAGTCTTGCTTGTATGATGCAACTCGATCTCCTTTCTTCGCTCTCGAATGTGCCAACCCACAAGAAAGGTTGTTTGGGTGAATAAATGGTAACCGACAACGGTTCCTGGTTGACCAACATCGGTTTAGGGGTGACTGGCATCGGTTAAGGTGGGATTCCATAGGTTTACTAAAATGGGCGAACTTTCTAATTTCTTGGGCCCGCTTAGTTTTTTTTTGTTACGGATTAGAATGGAAGCTTCCTTTCTAATGGGCAGGAATGTGGTTAGAGAGATTGTAGGGATTGATTTTTAGGGTTAGGCCAAATATTAGCTCATTAAGGAAAGTAGGATTAGGTCTTAGTTAGTTATGGAAACATGTCAAGAATAGGCCTAGGGTGAGGTGGTTGGATGAGGTGTCTAGGTGAGGTGGAAATTAAGATAATTAGATAATAAATATTGTGAGGATATATAGTAATTAAATTAAATTAATAGTGATGTGGGGTGGAAGGGGCCATGGTTAAGTGAATATGTTTGGGTTGGTTATTCATCGGGGCGCCAAGGGGAGTGGGACCTAATTTTAGTGTCTACAATTGCAACCTGCACTTGAGTCAATCTAGAAGGTGGATTGGGTTGACCTTGCACATTAAGAGCTACACTTTGATTTCTAACACCTTGCAGAGCAATAGAGGGTTGTGGATCATTTGAATTTGATGACTGAATTTCTCCAATATTCCTTCTCTTGGACCGAGTATTGGCCGCTACACTTTGAGAAGGGGCTTGGTTCACACCACAAAAATATTTTGTGTGCCAATTGACCAATGTAGTTTCGGTTGGAGGTGCCTCTAGCTGAGTTTCCTACTGCTGATTTACCTCTTGACTTGGTTCTTGGGACACACCAATGGTCTGTACCATCAAGGCCTGGTTTAGTGCATTGTTGAAACACATTGATTGATTGTGAGGTAGATTACAGGGGTAACATGAGTTGTATTCTTGTGCCATGTTGTTTTGTGTTTGAACCAAGGCCCTCGATGTTGAAGCCGCATTTTGATCATATGGTTGGAATGGCCTAGTAGCTTGAGGTTGTCCTTGGCTCTAATTTTTATTTCCATCCATAGCTGGTAGTCTATTTTACCGGTATGGGGTCTAGATTGATACTGATATGGATTTTGATACATCCTAAAACTTTTATGTTGTTGTCTCTTGATAGTCACTAGCTCATTTCCTAGGTTCTGCAATTAGTTCATAACCTCTTGTAGCTCTTTTGAGGTTCTTGAAGAAGTAAAAGCCTCACTATTTCTTTGATTCCTAGGAGCTAGAATGGGATTCAACTTTGGTATTTGGCTAGTTGTAGGAGCTCCTAGTTCTGGATATAGAGGCATAGGCGGCCTAGGTGCAAGTTTACTAGCCCGAATTAAGCAATTTTTGACTCTAATGGGAATAGGATGAAGGTAAAGTTCTACCCACCATAGATTAAATCATCATGGAAATATCAAAATTTATAGCTTTAAGGAAGTATAAGAAAGCACCTTCTTCTGTTGGTCTCACGGCCAACATAATCCTATCCCACACACGCTGGAATCTGAAGTTGAAGTTTGTCAACTACTCATTAAGATCCCTCTTGATGGTTATCAACTGCTCCAACAAGGACATATTGTCCCCCTTTTCTCCAAACTGGTTATAAAGGGATGTGCATAGATGATCCCAATTCTGGATAGACCCTACTGTTAGACACCTAAACCATTGCAAAGCTTTACCTTAAAGGAGGATGCCAATAAATTAACAAAAATGTCCATTTCAACAATCTCATGAATTGTGTAGACATTTGCAATGTCTTAGATGTGGTCAATCAGAGTCATCTGGTTCTTTCTAGTGAAATATGGGATGCTCTTCAAGATTGCTTGACTAGAATCGGATTTTTGCATTGAGAGCTAAAGCAAACCGCTACAAGTGAATTTGACGTAGGGGTTGAGTTGTGCTATCCTGATTGGTCAAAGAAATCTAGTTAATAGAATGAAAGGCCTACTAGGTGGAGGTGTTGACAATGTCCTACTTGGTGGAGATTGAGACCTTTGGGATCTTCTTCCCCTCCCTGCTCTATCTAGTTATAAATGTAGATAGATAAATAGCCCCTCTTCTCTAGTTCTTGACCTTGTTTGTATTATTCTCATGAACTTGATAAACTTGGGCTGCTGAAACCACTGGATTTGAGTGACGGAGTCACCAGATGTGTTTCTCCAAAGCCTCCAAAGGCTAGAAGTTTACCAAGACACACACCCAATCTTGATAAAACTGAAATATGACTTTTGGTCCCACCGAGCATGCCAAAATTGTTGATGAAGAATCACAATACCCTTGAATGTCCGTGAATCGATGGGTTGAGGCTTTCAGTGTGATTGTATAACATGGAGCATGTCTCAAAGTGTGGGACTTAGTGAATCAAGAGAGCTATCTAGATGAAGGCCGGTTCCTATTCCTCTGTTCAAGTGCACACGTTCATATTGTAGAGGATCTACTCTAAATCCTACTCTAACTTTCCAAGGAGACATGGTTAAGGAGATGCAAGAAATAAAACCTAAACTAACAAGGGTGATGCACCAAAGGAATGTTGAAACACTTGCTTTGCAATAAACAAAAACCATAAAAATGCAATATAATCACCATGCATAAATAACTAGGACCGCAATGAGAGATCAGAAAGGAGACAATGAACATAAGAGAGGGTTGAAGATTATCGATAGACATGCATTATCACTCCAAAAGTTGATACAGTGCATTACAATGGCCAAGAGGCACAAACTTGCATTACAATTTAAATGGGAGGCTTGGACTCCACAAATCCACTTACAGGCAAGACAAAAAGGGAGGGTGCAGATTAAAAAATGTCCAACCCTTAGAAAACTGCACCTCCTTAGAATATATAGGAAGAATGAGAGAAGGAGGTAGAAGAAATCCGGACTCTTGTTTAACCACCCAAGAGATGCATTGAATCCACTTGCAAAATTAATGGGTCTCATGACACAACCCACACATCCATTAACGTTTCTTGTTGGGAAAAAAAAAGTCATTATGGTGGTGGGTGAGAAGTGTGACAGTCATCAAGAATGACGGCCTATATTTACTCCAGTCATAGTCGAGGTCATCTGAAGATCAGGGTCGGGCACCCAATGCGGGCTCTCACAATATTTTAAGATCCAAGCATTTAAAAATATTGGCAGCTTTATGATTCACCAAATCATTTTCCAAACATACTTTGTGGATTTGGAGTCTACCCTTGAGATCTACATGGAGCCCCACACATTCTTAAGATTTTAGTGTCTCATTTCACTCCTAAAGTTGTGCCAAACCGACAAGTGGTGACTTCCTTCGGCTTGTCCCATTTCCTTTGTATTCTACCTAAGCCCCTCTTATTGGTGGAGACACTATGCCTGACCCGAGACACGTGGAGGCTCAACACACATTTGGGACTGCTTTTGGATTTGCCCCCTGAAAGAGCACTGAAGGGACATGTGGGGCTTTCTGCTGGTTCTGATTTATTTAGTCAATTCAATGGCTGGTTTTGCCCCTTTTTTGGACTCTGACCACATGGTGAGCTTGCACTTGTTTGGGGACCACCTCTGGATTTTAACTCTGAAGTTGCACTGAAATGATGTGTGGAGGATTCCTTCAACCTATCCCGAGCTTGGAATTTTCAATGACCGGTGTCACCTTTTCGGACTTGGGACACATGGAGGGTGGCACTCATTTGGGAACCCGTTCGATTTTTCCTTTAAAGTCGCATGGACAAGGCACGTGGAGGCTTCCGTTAACCCTATTGTATTTAGCTAATTGCATCTTTGCCTTTCTCAGTCCTTGATTACGTGGCGGGCTAGCGCATGTTTGAGACCTGCCTCTAGATTTTTCCTTTGAAGATGTGCCGAGATGATGCATGGAGGATTCCATCGGCCCTTCTTTACTTATCCGATTCGGGTCTCAAATCAATACTGCCTACCTCGTGCCTTAGGGTGAGTAAGGGGGGCCCAATGCATATAATGCCCAAAAACTCTTTATGGGTGGGAAACTTATAGCTAGCTCCCGAAAGTGTGACAATGAGACACTTAGCGTCATCCGCGGGCCATCCCTCCATTTCCACATGTTTAGCTTAGTCTCTTTTGTTTGGCGGGAAATATATTTGACTCAAGACACGTGGGGGCTTATGCTTGTTTAGGTCTTGCCTTTGGGTCCCAACCTTTGAAGAAGTGTTGTTAGGACGCGTGGCCCCTCCCATCAACTCTCGTGACTTTTCAATCTCGACTCTATCCCATTTTTGGATTTGACCACATGGCGAGCCAAAGACTTGCCCATGGACCTCATGCTCGATTCAACCCCGAAGGTGCGCCATCGAGACATGTGGGGCTTTCACCGCTCTTCCATACTTAGCTGATTTAGGGTCTCCAGTGAACACTGTGTGAAGTCCCAAAACTTTGACCCTTTCCCCGTTTTCTTCCTTTTTGGATCTGGTCTCCTTTGATGTTGTTTGGCCTCATTGCCGATCTTGTTCCTTCATTGTTGAGCCCGACCGCCCTAATATTTGGGATCAATTGTGAGATCATAGGACCGAGCCGACCCTTTGATTGTCTTTTGTGTAGGGTCATGTTTGACCAATTTTTCCTGGGGTAAAATTGTGATAACACCAGATCATGGAAGCATCAACTTTGTTAGACACATTCAATAGTGAATAAAAGGGAGTGTTTTAAAAACAATTTCTTCTATATGCATCTCGGGTTACTGAGAATGTTGCTTTTCTCCTGTCAATGGTGTTTATTTGAAGCTCGAGGACTTTCAAAAACCCATTTTGTGTATATACAATAGTCATTGTAGTTTATGAGCCAATTTTATTTCATGAATTTTGATGAACACTTCACATGCATTATGCATGCTTCCACATTTTGCATGCATATTTGTCAAGGCACTTGCTTTGTAAAACATAAAAAAACACTTCTCCATAATGCGTTGGTGGCTATCTCGTACCTTGTTTTAAAACTCCTATTTTGGTAGATGCTTTGGACGCATGCTAGCAAATCTTGAATCGGTCGCTTTGAGACCAGTGCAATGCATATAGTAAAATAATGTGTCTTCCTCGTGAGGATACACATTTTTTTATGTTGTAACAATGGTATTCCATAAGACGTTGTATCATTCTTTCACTTGTCCAAAAAATTATGGTTATCTATAAAAAAATTGTACTTGATATACTTTTAAATAAGGTTTTTTTAATGAAAATTTGTGTAACAAATTCCATTTAATCACCTCAAAGCAATGGAATAGTGGCTTGGCAAAGGAAATAGATACTCTGTGGAAAATTATTCTGATGGAATAGATACTCAAATCATGTTCATGTAACTGGTTAAAATATTTCAATAAAATGTAATGGTGGAATTGAGGATGCATGCAAATTGTTTGACGAAATTCCTAGTTGAGATCCAAAACTGAGTCCCACAATTTCGACATGCTTCGTTCATCGAGGCATGGTTCATCTCTCATTATCTTTCATAATTCTTTTTCTTTACTTTTTCATTTAGAACAAGATAAAATTTTAAACCTTATGATTATCATATATTTTATTGTTTTAAATAAATTTTTTTAAACAATAAAACGTCATATCATAACTTACGCAAACCAAATATTCTTTGGTAGACAACCATGAACTCAAACCCTCATTTTGAGATGATCTAGAAACATCATAACCAAACTAGATTGCTATAGTAACCATTTTTATTGACAAGTTGAGGTTGATTTCTATGTAAATATGATGACCATTCATTTGTTAAAACTGTTTAATCGTGATTATCGTGAGACTCGCAATCAACCTTCGTGAATCGCGAAAAGGGGATGTTAAGTTTCTTTTGTGTACCATTCTACATGAGGAGTCACTTCAAGTTTTAGATTGACATCAATTGATCGGCTATGATCTATTTAATGCCCCTAAGGATCCCTATTACACTATTTTTCTATTGTAGGAAGTTGCTAAAAGTGAAAAGTTGGGTTTCATTTTGGCTCGCCGATTGGACCTTGAGTGAGGAAACACTAATCCTCCTTCACAAACACCTAGTATTTTAATTAGACAATTACCTGGAACCTTTAGTTTGGGAAAATGTGCACACCTAGTTATTTTAGCAAGAGGGTTTGGTAGGTGTCTAGCTGATGTTGACCAGTAAAATTTAACGAACTATGACTGGTGGCCCCAGAAAACTAGTCGCCAATTATAAACCATCCCCTAGATCTAAATTATGTCTGTTCATGTTAATTCCTAGTATATAGGAGTACTCGTAGAAAATTATCAGGTTGTAAATTTTCCCATCGGAAGACATATTTTGAACATGGTTTCTTAGCTTGCATGCGAAGATTGGACGTTTTTGTAATAAGAAAAAAATGTAAAATTAAGACTATAGGAACCTAGTCAAGAATTTTAATCGTCATGAAAACTTATTAAAACATATAATTAACTATTTTAAACTCTATCTTGTGACTTGTGTGAAATTTGAGTTTCGGAAAAATTGTGTTTCTCTCTCTTCCCTATCTCTTTCTCTCTCCTCCCTTGATTAAGAAATGGAATGAAATGAAATGAATATACGCCCTAACCCTCTCTTGTTGTGTGTGTATTTTTATAATCATGTAAATTGAAAACTAATAAATTTAATTAAGCTAGATTTAGGTGGATGCCAAGCCAGCAATTTATTGCTGATTTCATGCTCACATGGTTTTGCAAGATGCAAGAAAGATGGTGAAAAGGCGTGGTGTAATTTATTATTTATTATTGTAATTTATATAGGTAATTGTAAAATGTATATATATGTATAATGTATTTCCATGTTCTTGAGAAGTTTATAATTGAAATTTTTTAATATGTTTGAGATAGTAGTTTTAGGGATGCCTTGGGAAACGTGTATTTAATCATAAACACCATTTCGATTCAGAATTACGTATGGTAAAAAGGTTGGATATATATATGTATGCTAGGTGAATTTTAATTTAATATCTCGCAATGCATTTCCTGTTTGCAATAGATCGGTAAATAATTGATGTTGTGTTTATTACCTTGAAAATGTAATAAAAGAATCTAACCACAACAGTCAACCATAGTATAATATTTGTGCTTAACTTTTCTTCATGTGTGATCCTTCTTAGCATAGAAGAAATTGAAACCATAGAATGAAATTAAAATTTGCACTCTATAACACCTCCTAGTTTAGGTAAATAAGAGCCCAATTTGAGTTAATAATCATAGCCTATATACTTAGCGACATTGTCGTGAACCCAATGAATAGGAACAACATGTTAACACATTATCTAGAGTATGTTGTTCCCTTCTAGGTTTTGTAATCGTGTATGTAGTAAGGAGAATGTGTTCTCTTAAGGTAGTACCCCTAGGGAACCACATTTAAACGTAGTGTAAAATCCTCTTGGAACGATGTGCATGTTGAGTGGCAAAGACCACAAACTATCCTTGACAGTCACCCTTAAGAGTTAGGATTATAATTGAACTCGGTACTCAATCTCTTTTATCTTTGGGCTTAATGGTGAAATACTACGGGTTAATTGTGAAACTTAACAATTTTTTTAAGTTACAATTACTAGGTGAAAATGTAACCATAAGATGATGTGCTTGGAGAAAGGTGAAATTTATATCATTCATATAATGCAAATAAACCATCTTTTGGCGAGGGACTAAATCCACAGTGTTTGATCCCTAATGTGAACCATAATCCTCTAAACAAAGGATTATTTTGTCTTGTTCTCCACTTTTTGTAATGCATAATGAATTTTATGTTGTGAAACTCGGTGATCATGTTCTTGAGGAAATTACCTTGGATGTGAGCTAGTAGGATAACAAGCATGCAAATTTCCTTATTATCAAATGGGTTTCTCAACAATTTCAATTCACTAATTAACATTAAATTAATTGAAATAATTTTAAGATGAATGGAAATGATTCAACCGGGACCTATGTTTTAGATACCTACACATGAGAATACTAAGTGTGAATCCCCTTTATCCCCTCTCAAATACGAGTTTTAGCTTGACAAGGACTATCGAATGTACCTAGAATTACAAGAATATTTTTGAGATAAGGGTGTACAATAAATATAGTTGTGACCTTAGTAAGGTGTGTAAAATATATAATTGAATGCCTCCTAGTGATACACTTATAATACTTAATTTTCCACAAATCCAACTTTGGTTGAGTGTGAATCATCCTCCTTGGGACCTTCATGACTGAGCATTTAAGTTAAGTAGATGGGATACGTGGTTATTTGTCATAACGTAAAATAAAATAAACTACCGTTATAACTTAAATGATAATATAAAAAGAATGCGTAATCCATCTACCTTTGAATCAATAAAATTCCTTTGTTTTCATGAGAACCTCCTTTCTTGCAAAAAATATAAAAGGAAAATCGAATCAAACATGCAACTTAGAAAATGAATCCTTGGAACAAACACTAAAAGGATCATCTATGTACATATGTTCATACCAACAACACGGTAACAACATTCGGTGTGATGAGGGAAACAAGAAAAATTAGATGGGATTACTACAAGTAAAATTCTAAATAAAGTAAAGATAATGTAGTCTAGTTATAAAATAATTGATGAGTGATTTCCAAAAATAAGGTCAATAACTTGAAATTCGAATGTAATAAATATGTAAATCGGGAAAGTGTTGCCAAGGATGGTGCATATGCAAGATTCTTAGTGCTATTGAATCGCTATGTTGTGTCTTGTCATTTGAAAAAGAAATTGGCCTTGATGAGCGTCATGTGTTTTCATGTTGTCTATGTGGGTTAATGTTTTTCCAAACATCTCATGTGTTGTGCATTGTCCTAAGTGATCTCTTAGAGTGTTATGTGTACTAAACTATAAGTAAAAAAACAAAATATTCCGGTATTTTTAGTGTTTTATTTGTGTGTGTAAAATGTGGGCATTACATGGTCAATCAATATTGTTTACACTATGTGGATAGGTGGGTCATCCGGTCACAAACGTGAGTCTCCTTTCCCGCCAAATGTAGATAAGGAAACTTACATATGTTTGAGCTCCTAATTTTTCATATGTTCAAACACTAAAATTTATATATGTTAGGATTGCAGGTGATAAGGAGTATATTTTACAATCCATTTATGAGAACAAAATACTAGGGGAAGAGATACAATTGAAAATTAATTAGTAGAAGTAAAAATTAAAATCCATCTTACACAAAGAAAGAAAGAAAGAGGAATCTCTAGTTAATACGATCATAAGCTTTGTTGTATTAAAGCTTAAAAAATATTCACGTTTTCTTAGAAAAAGAGAGGGATTGAACGAGTTCATGCGCCAACATAAAACCATCAGAGATATTACGACCTGGAATAAAACCACTTTTCTTTTTGGCCATTAAATAATCAAGGAAAGGTTTGATGCAAAGAGAAATATCTTTGGAAATGATCATATTGGTTGTGTTGCATAATGATATAGGATGGAAATCGTCGAAAGAGGATGGTTGATCCTAATTTTTGGGAAATAGACAAATAAAAGTGTGATTAAGTTCACCCAAAACCTTCTTTGATGACGAGATTATTCCAAAGTAGCCCAAACATCCAAGCCAACGATGTCCTAAAAATCTTGAAAGAAATCTGCATGAAACCCATTAGGACTGGATGCTTTGTCATGCTCAATTTATAATACCACATTGTGTATTTCTTCAAGGGTGAAAGGAGAAAACAATTTTTCATCAGAAGCAGCATCAAGAATAGTGGGTGAAGGGAAAGAAGAGAATTATGACTATGGAGAATGGAAGAATCCTCTCCACTCAACAAGGAGGAAAACAAGGAAACCACTTCATCTTTGATTTCCAATTGTTTGAAAAGAATACTAGCACCCTCATTGTTTTTAATCCCCGATATATATATGGAGATGTGATTAGGTTTTACAGAGGCATAAAATAATTTTGAATTGCTATCACCATCGTGTAACCATTCATCACAATATTTTTGTTTCTAAAACTATCTTCATGCAAGAAGAAACACACCTTACTTTGTAAGGATATATTTCTAAACAAGAAATTAAATATGCCCCATTCCAGAAGAAAAGATAGAGAGATTGTGATCTTTGTGTTTGGCTTCGACATGAGAATTTTCGGAGAAGATGTTTTTAAAATAAGAGATATTCCAGGAATGAAATTTGTCTTTGAGGAGAGAGAGCTTCTTGGACAAAATTAACATATGAGTACCCATAATCTTGAAGGATGTCCACTAATCCTTGACCATCCCTTTAAGATTATCATCTCTCAGCCACATAATTTTGAACTTGAAATGTGATCATCTTAGAGCCAAGTCAAATGAAATATAAAGGGTGATAGAAAAATGGTCACAACCAAAGAAGGGAAGAACCCAGCTGACCATAACCATATTTCATTGCATTCACTCCTCATTGATAAGAAATATAGTCAACCTTTCAGCAATATTGCTAAAACCAAAACATCTATTGGTCTAGGTAAACCACCCAATATTAGGTTCAATATCGACCAAAGTCGATTTCACAAAAAGGCTCGAAAGTCAATGAAATATTATGGTTACCTCACCATGCCTCCATATTTGTCTCTCGATCGAGAGTATTGCATTAGTCCCAACCAAAAGAACCAACTTCTTAGGGAAGGTTTATAGTTCCAAAAAAATAGATTGACATAACTAATATTTATCTAGAACATTGTTAGGACCGTAAATGTTACACACAAGAAAAATCACCTCATAATGATGAACCTAGACCCTACACCAGATCCAATACTGCCCCTTTGAAATTAGGATGATCTCAAACTTATTCGTTTTCCACAAAATACCAAGGCCACTAAAGGCCCATGCCACTGTAGAAAATATTTCATTCCACCCTTTCCACCCTCAGTAACCATTAGGTGGAAAGATCGAACCCATCATTTTTTTTTCTTAGGAGAAGGAGATTGCCTTTTTTTTCCAAAATGAAATTTGTTATAAGGTTTTGTTTGTTAGGTGCGTTGGATCTCCTAATGATCTAATAAAATATTTTCTTGATGGGTGGGTAGAGAGACTTATCCCTACCCCGAAGATGAAAAAAATTATGATCTCGTTCTAAATACCAACAACCATTTCATTATTGGCCTTAGTGATAAAATATTTGGGGCCCGATTTACTGTGAGAGCCACAAGTGGGAGTCTTGCCCAGTATCAACGAGTGAACAATCAAAGTAACTTCCAAATCCAAAATAGAAGAATTGACCTCAAGAGTAGTCGAAGGGGAAGCAAATTCCTGAATGAAGGGTTCTAGATAGAAATTCTCATTCTAAACAACCCATATTCCTAGAGACTCCAGAGAATCATCATAACCAACCTCCATCCCTGATTGAAAGAGGTTCAGGATGGAGGAGGATTCAATCTCTACTTGTTTTGTATTAGTGATAAGGTGTTTGGAGGTGGCTAAAAGGAAACCCTCGGGAGCCGAGCGTGGAGTAACCGAGGTAGGGGAAGAGAAGAAGTCACCTAAGTTCTATCTAGAGAGGAGGATGGCCAGGGATTCATTTATTTTCAGATCATTCTTTGAGGCAGGTGGATCTTTGAAGTCTCCCCAAAAGTGGCCCTCCTATTTACAACGGAAGTGAATCTTCTCTACCTCAACTGGTTGCACCCATATGCTTTGGAAGAGGAAGAGATCTTAATTGATTTGGGAATGACTTGAGAGGAGTCAACATAAATACAAATTTTAACAAAGGCATCCAAAGTTTCATCCATTGTTTTAGGGTCAACCTCAAAACCGATTAAAGGCAACTTCATATCTTGGAAACAATACTAGAGCTCTAATACTCTTTTAGGAAGGGAATAAGGATGCACCCAATCGAAGCGGGTATTTTCGGTGGCATTAGCATGATAAAAGTTAGGATCCTGTGCACGCAAAGACAAATTTAGCTCACCGATACTAATCTTTGTGTGGTATTATTTCAACACGCTGAGCCTCATTATAGAACAAGATAATGAAAAAGATATTTTTTTCGAGGAAACACATGTGCAAGATGTTTCCATATTACTTTTCACACCCGTTGTATAGGTTAGTGGTCAAGATCAACCTTTCTTTGAGCTTAGAAAACACTTACGATAAAGTTCCACATTAGTTTCTAGTCAAGACTCAACATCCAAATCCACCGAACATTGAGGGTGCACCGATAAAGAAAGATGCAAGGACACGCTCGACTCATCGAACAAGGCATATAGATGTCCAGAAACCCTAAAACCTACGAGGACATAATTTTTTTCCTTTATTGTTCAAGCCCCACAACACAAATTATTAATTATTGTCAATTTTAAATTTTATTATTTTTTAATCTTTAATTTTAATTTTTAATAATTCTAATTATTAATTATTAATTTTTATTATTGATTTTATGTTTGAAATTTAAATTATTTTTTAATAAATAATTATTGTTAATTTTAATATTTAATTTTTATCAAATTTTTAAATTAATTTAGTAATTTTTATTAAATTCTTTATTTTAATTTTCAATTATTTCTATCGATTTTAAGTAGGAATTTGTAATAATTTGTTAAATTTTAATATTCGTAATTTTTTAAATTTTATTTTTATTTTTAATTTTTGATATTTATTATTTTTAAAATTTAAATTATTAATAACATTATTTAATTTTTAATAATATAATATAATTCAATAATATTATTATTTAGTTCAATAATATTTTTATTATTTAATTTTTAATAATATTATTTAATTCATTTGTAATTAATTTGTGATTTTTAATAATATTATTTAACAATAAGATGATATGTTTAGGGAAAGGTGAAATTTAGATCATTCATATAATGCGTATAAACCATCTTTTGGTGAGTGACTAAATATATAGTGTGTGATCCCTAATGTGAACCGTAATCCTCTAAATGAAGGAGTATTCCCTCTTGTTCTCCACTTTTTCTAATGTGTAATGAATGTACATTGTGAAACTAGGTGATCATGTTCTTGAGGCAATTCCCTAGGATGAGAGCTAGTAGGCTCACAAGCATGCAAAGGTCCTTATTATCAAATGGGTTGCTCAAAAATTTCAATACACTAATTAAAATCAAATTAGTAAAATCGTTTTAAGATGAATGTAAATGTTTCAAGCGGGTCCTATGTTTTATATACCTAGACATGAGAATACTACGTGTGAATCCCCTTTAACCCCTCTCGAACAAGACTATCAGCTTGAAAAGGAGTATTGAATGTACCTAGAGTTACAAGATGATTTTTGAGATAAGGGTGTACAATAAATCTAGTCATGTGACCTTATTAAGGTGTGTAAAATATATAATTGAATGCCTCCTTGTGATACACATATAATACTTAATTGTCCCGAATCGCACCCTTGTTGAGTGTGAATCATCCTCCTTAGGACCTCGACGACTAAGCATTTAAGTGAGGTAGATGGGATACATGGTTCGTTGTCATAATGTAAAACAAAATAGACAAACCTTAGAATTTAAATGCTAATATGAAAATAACGTATAATTTATCTACCCTTAAATCAATAAACTTCCTTTTCTTGCATGAGAACCTCCATTGTTGCAACTAAGATAAGTGGAAAATCCAATCAAACATGCAACTTATAAAATGAATCCTTGGAAAAAACGCTAAAAGGATGTGTATGTACATATGTTCATACTAAAACCAGTTACAACATTATGTTGTGATGAGGGAAAAAGAAAAATTAGATGGGATTATTACAAATAAAATGTTAAACAAAGTAAAGATAATGTATTCTAGTTATAAAATAATTGATAAGTGATTTCCAAGAAAATAAGGTCAATAATGAAATATGAATGTAATAAATATGTAAACCGGGAAAGTGTTGTCAAGGATGGTGCCTATAAAGGATTCATAATCTTGTTGAATTGTTATGTTGTGTCTTGTAATTTTATAAATAAAGTGGCCTTGATGAGCGTCATGTGTTTTCATTTTGTCTATGTGGGTTAATTTTTGTGAAAACATCTCTTGTTTTGTGCATTTTCCTAAGTGATCTCTTGGAGTGTCATGCATACTACAATGTCATTCAAAAAAAAAATTTATGGTATTTTTACTGTTTTATTTGTGTGTGTAAAATGTGGGCATTACATTTGGTCTTATAGTAGAGGTTCATGGTCTCGAACCTCCGGGACAAATTGGAGTTGGGATGGTCTTGCATGGTGGTGGTGGATACTGGAAGAGTAGTGTGATATATGTTGTTATGTGACCAATGTTGTAACTATGATATTATGAACGCACATGTTGTGCATGTCACTTAGTGCGTATTTGTTACCATGTTGATGTGCTTGTTATGAGATCATTCACTCTATTTTTCATGGATTTAATGATAAGTTCATGTGTGATGTGCCTTCTCATTGTGTGTGAAAAGAATGGTATTGTGGATTGCGGATTGTTGGAGTGTCTTGTTATTCGTGATATATAGGTGTGATTATGTGTTGATGAAAAAATTAGTGTATAGTGAATTAGATTGTATCATGATATCGTCACCGTGTTGTAATGGATCATGTGTTTCATCATGTTGTATTGTAATTAGTTTTATGTTGTAATGTTATTAACTATGTTTATCATATGTATAATTCATGTAACATGTGATGGTTCATGTTGTGAATTGGGGTTTATGGTGATTGTATGACCCCTATTGTGTAGTTCTTGTACCTTGAGTGCATTATGTGGAAACATGATGCATCACAACCCGTGAAAGTAATGATTTTGTTATACACTATAAAAATACCATGCGTAAGGCGTAATAGTTAATGTGCGTGAATCACTAGCGTATTAGTTATGTAGTTATGTGTTATGTTGTGATCCTTACACTAAATGTTCCTAAGGGAAGCAACTATCAAAAGTGTATGTGTGGAGAGAGGAGGCATGGAACAGATTTTCATAATCTTGAGCCGAGTACAAGTAAGAAATCGAGTCTTATATAGATTGAAAACCCACTTTTATCTAATTAGTATACTTCAAGCTTGCTCAATAAATTGTGGATGCACACCACCTTAAGATCAACTTATAAAAACTAGTGTCCCCTACTATCTCTTATTGGGTTTTCCATCAAACAATTATATGTGATTTTTTCTATGTTGAGCCTTGTGGGAGTATGGAGGGATGATTAAG
This sequence comes from Taxus wallichiana var. yunnanensis, assembly GCA_018340775.1. Classification (NCBI taxonomy): domain Eukaryota; kingdom Viridiplantae; phylum Streptophyta; class Pinopsida; order Cupressales; family Taxaceae; genus Taxus; species Taxus wallichiana. Next base: position 539,037,217 of record CM031242.1, on the reverse strand, counting down.
ACAGATATGATGATAGTTGTATTATTTTATATGTTATTTTATGAGATGAGGCTTGATGTCCGAGTGCCAACACTCATTGAGTACCCCTTTGGTGGCCGTATAAGGCCACATAGTTATTGTGATGTGTTATTTCTCTATACGTATTTTATTCGTAAATTTAAAAAAATCCTTTTCTTGCTAAGAACTAGTAGTTTTCTTGATTGATGTGTTCTTATATTTTGGGAATTTTATTTGGTTGTTGCACTAACATGCGGATTTTCACTAACTATGGCTATTTGGCCATTTTCTTTACTTACATTTAAATTTTCTTTTCATGTTTAAAGGTTTTATAGCCTAGCCCAAGGATTTCGATTTTTCCCACTTGGGTTTTGAAATGGATTTTTATGTTTGTTTTAATTTTATAATTTTTTGAATATGGTCATGGGATGCACCATGGAGTGGTTGAACCTATAGAGCCGCTTCATTGTATGGGGGTACGCCCTAAGGATTTACAGATAACTAGTGGGTTGTTGAACCATGAGTTATTATGTCACTTGGGTTAAGGGCATCTAGACTTTATGTGCCTAGGGTCATAAGCTAACCGACCCTTTGAGGGAGACATAAGAGACACTAGGTAGAAATAAGAGACACGAGGGAGGCATAAGAGACTCCAGGGAGGCATAAGAGGCTTGAGGGAGGCATAAGATACCTGAGGGAGGCATAAGAGACTTGAGGGAGGCATAAGAGACTTGAGAGAGACATAAGAGACTTGTGTGTGTGTGTGATTAGTACACTTTGAGTTTTATTTTTATGTTTATGATGCTTTGGGAGGCATATGTAGTTGTTAGTGATTCTTTGGGAGGTATATGGAGTTGTTTTGTGATGTGTTGGGAGGTGTACGGTGTTGGTGTTATGACTTATGTGTACTCATGTGAGTCTAGTTATGTGTTGTGATGTTGAGGTTGATGCTCCTCATTGAGGGTATGTTTTTTATTCCCATTTTGACACTATGTAGCTATAGTTATTTTTTCAAGTTACGTGAAACCTTTATATGTGTACATGTTGGGAATTCCATATTGTTGTAATCTACTTATGTTGCGAGTACTTTTGTGTTAAGTATAGAACAAAATTTATATACCAAACAGAATTATGATTAGATTGACCGGGTACTTGGGTTTTGTTTTCTCTACTTTGAGTGTTGTGCTCGGTTAGAGTGGATTGATGCCTTAGAAGGGGAGCTTCGTAATCATGGCCATGCTATTATTACTCTTACCTTATCTTGGTCAAAATTTTCCTTCTTGAGAGGCTTTTGATAATATGTGAATCGCTAGTGAACGTAATTTTAATGGTCATAAGTTTATGACCAAACCTTTGTGTTGGTTTTAGAATTTGAAATGTGTTTGGGATGATCAGTAGTCATTATTGAAATAGGACTCTTGTTAACTCATGACATTTGATGATACATTATGAGGATAATCATGAGGTTACAAATGGAATATTTATTTAAATACATTGTTGGCCTATGTCGTAAAAATTGTTAAAAATTATTAATGACATTTGGGGATTACTTTTCCTTTATATTATTTAGATAATTTTTCAATTATGATGGGGTTTGTTGTTAAGATTAATGGTTTTTTTGTGACTCTTTTAAATGATTTTGAAGGGTGGTTTCAATTATGCTAACAAGTATTACTTTTAAGAGATCCTGTAAGGAGGAGGTGGTAAAATTCTTGTTTAAGACTGAAACTATGGATTTTTCTTCGGAGGGTTACGAACCCATATTTCTATGAAACCTCCCTCCTAGAAGGATTAAATAACCTTTATTGTTTCATGTCTATGATCATAACTAGTATGTTTTGACTTCTCAAGTTTTTTTATTTTTTGAGATGGATGGATTGAGTATTAGATTTCAATCACGTAATCTATAGGATTACATGATTGAAATCCCAATACTATTGACCTTTTGTTTCTAACCTATAAGGCCTTTCCTTGATTAGTTGAGATATTATTCTTACTGGAATATTTGGATTCCTCCTTGTTGGCTGGTGTAAATCTTTTATCTCGTGTGAAGAATTTTGATTAGTGGTTTGTGCTTTGATCCATTCTTGAAATAGAACGTTCCTTTCATGATATTGTTAAATGTTAGCTTACTATTGCAATGTGTAGCCTTATCATGCTCAGTTCGCAAACTGACTCAAGTTAATACTTGTGCAGATGGATTTTGTGAGTAGATAAAGGAAATATTTGTAAAGGTTCATCGGTTGATTTATGAAGTTCCTTGTACGAATGTCTAATGTGTTGTAAATATTGGAATGGTGCTTGTAAAGGAGTTTGGAAGGCCTCTTGCCTTGGTTTTTCTGTATTTTTGAAATAAGGTTGTCTTATCCTTTTGTAACAAAACTTGTAATTATTATTGTGAGGAATAAAATTCAATCATCACCTTGTTATGAGTATTCTTTTTGTGATATTATATCAGTCATGAAAATGTTGTAGCGTGGCTTGACCAATTTTGTTACCTTCTTGTTCTCAGCCAAAGTTCAATCAAATATTTTGACACCTTTGGTTTGTGTGCCATGTTGAATAGAAATGTTATAACCGTGTTTAGTTTTCTCGATAAGTAATGGTAATTTCTTCTTTCGAGTCATAAAAATTTCTGTATAATAACCCCTCCATGGTCTTGGCATCAGTGCAATTCTAGGTATATTTTAGTGGGTTGGCAATCATTTTTCTAAAGTAAATCAAAAATAAAATAAAATGAATACATAGATGAATAAATAAATAAGATAATAATGAAGTTGTGTTTTTATAGATAAAATTAAGAGTCTTTAATTGGAAAGAAAGGAGTTTTCTACCAGTGTAAAAGAATCCACCCTCACTAACCCTAAGCTACGGATTAAAATTTATCCTCTTTGTTGTGAAACATTAATTATTTCTAAAAGTAATTTCATTGTTGGATTTTGGGGATATAGTTAGATCTTAGTTAGTAGGGGAGTTTGAATAAGAACACATTAAGTCTTATGCTTCCATTTTGGGAACCCCATGTGTATCCTTTGTCACGAACTTAATCAAGAGAATGCTAAATGAAGCTTTTACCCAAATCCAGTTGAACTCTTAAGTCTCATTAAAAGACCGGTTAATAACTAAAGAGATCATGATGATGAAATAAATTGACCTTCTCACTCTAACCTTTTCCATAGTACATTGTAATCTTCTCTTAAGCGTGGTTAATTGTTGATCCTTGCACAAGGAGGTTGTAGTTCCGAACCTTAATGGCACTCCACTTCAGTTAGAGCTTACACTCGTCGCCTTGTGCAATGGAGGTCTGAATCAAGATTTAGTAGCTTGGGTATGAATAAGCAACCTTGTGAGAGATGGAAGGTGTCCCTTTTGATCAAATGAATTAAGCCAATTTTGCCAGTCTTTAAGATGATCCTCATTCAAAAAACTTGATCTTAAGCTAACTAGTCTTTAGTATAAAAGAAATAAGTTCACCTTTTTTAGGAAAATTTCTTGAATCAAACCTGAATCTTCTAGATCATAAAGTCAGGTCTTGTAAGACAATTTTAGTAAATACATAACCTTAAAGGATTTTACATTGTGGGGTATATTGAATTGTAACTATGCATTGTGGATTGGTATTTTTCTTGGTTCCTTGTCAAAGAGAAAAGTGAACTGTCCTTGATAGATTTTGGATGTTTCCATGTTTCCTATGTGTTCATCGTTGTGTCAAGTTGTTCAAATAGTTAGTTGTGACCTTCGTGACCACCTGTAATGTCGTTTTATACTTCGAACAAGTAAAAATAAAGTTATCCTATATTTTTCTATGTTATCTTGTGTGTGTCCAAATAGTGGGCGTTACATCATCAATCTCATTAAATTAGATAATGTCAAGGTTGATATAAATATTAAGATGTTATGGGAAGAGTTCAACCCAACTATGCACCCACTACACTTTACAATTGTAAACACGATATCATGCATGGGTTTCACTGGTTGAGTTGTAACACCTAGTGTTTTGTTGCATAAGTTAAAATGTTAATAAAAATTCATGTTATCAAAATTATAGGTAAATGCTATAAGTTTGGAAAAAAATCGTATGATTTGACTTCCCACATTGGAATGCTAGCTTCTTATAATTTTAATCCAATATAAAATAAAACCCCTAAAATTTAAAGCCTCGTATTCAAATAAAAATTGATACCATGAATAGTTAAAAATATAATGAATTCATTTTTTTCATTTATTGTTGGAAGGAAGAATGATATTGTACAAGTTGGGAGAAATAAAAAAACAAAGATATGATTTTCAAGATAAAATAAGAAAATAATAGGAAAAACATGGAATGGTTTGTTTAAACCATGGAAATTACAACATTTTCAACAAGAGAATTTCCTTTATTATTATGAATTTTAAATGATAAGAGCTTACGTATAGAACTATAATCAAAGTATGTTGCCTCAAGAATTTTTGCATCGCACTAAATTTCTCTTTCCGCTAAGTTATACGTATAATATGTGGTTCATATGCGATTTATTAATCGAAAGAAAAGGATTGCCTACTTTCCCCTTACGGTTGTCCCTTCCTCTTTAATTTTCCTTTCTATTCCCTTCTTCATCACTTCACTTCCTCCTACACTATTTATCTTTTGGTCCTCCTTATCGAAATAGCCATTGTACCACTCGAGTGTGATTGTTTATGAAAATGCAAGTTGTAAGAAAATGTGATTTAAATAAATATAAATATTTAATATCTATAAACATGAAAAATATGTAAATGGACATCAAATTTAAATTTAATACAACAACAATTATCAAAAGGGATAAGAACTAGAAATTTGACCAAAAGTGTGTAACGGATACACTAACAGAAAGTGCACTACGATGGATGGACACTAGTGTTGTTGCATTGCATTGAAATGATGGGAGAGCATTATTTTTTTATATTTCACTTTCAAGTGAAATATGTATATCGAAAAAAAGGAAAAAATAGTGCAAATTATGTATCATTAGAGAATGTGTGGAAAACAATAACATGGATTTATCATGTTATAAATAAATAAAAATATTGTCTATAAATAATACCTGTGTATTCGGAAGCTATAAAAGTGTGACTATATGGTTTAGAATTTTTTATGTTGACCATGCAACAATTCATTTCCTTAAATGGACATTGTAATTTAAAAATCTTAAAAGAAGTTATTTTTTTGTAAATTTCATACCTTTAAATAATTACATACATCATTAACAAATAAATCAATTGAAAAATGTTTCATTGAGAGGCTCATCATAATCGTTTATCACCATCAACAAACATGTAAAAATATTATGATTTCATGCACAAGTTTTCACTTTATAGTTTGTGGAAAATGGAAACTAAAACATGCCCAAAATATATGTCATGATTATCTCAGAGATGAGGGACCAGGTAGTGGTGTAAGTGTAGTGCTGCAAAGGACACGCATGGGAGATTCGTGTGTGTAATAGATGGAAAACTACAAGGTCCTTTCCCTAACCTCTCAAACCCCATTTTGTGCATCATCAATCTCATAAAATTAGATAAAGTCAAGGTTGATATGAATTCTAAGATGTTATGGGAAGATTTCAACCCAAACATGCACCCACTACACTTTACCATTGCACATACTATATCACACCTAAGTTTCACTAGTTGAGTCAGCAATCCCCGCTTTGTAACACCCATCAAAAATGACGTTCTTGGAACATGCTAACACTAAAGACTTATCCTGAAAATTATGAATAATTTTTTTTCGTTACAAGATAAAGGTAAAAGGATAGAAGAGGTTATAAGCATGTTAATCCCCTAGGGTACAACAATTAACTCACACCACTAAACTCAACTTTATGATTGAGGAACCGGGTCTAGTTAAGAGGTTAACATATTTTCAAATTTATCTCTAAAGTCCATTAATCAATTATTCATTAGGAAGGTACCTATACGTACCCAAAATTGTAGGGTATTGCACCATTGGAACGATGTTACACATGCCCCAATGATGATATAGGTCACCTCGCAAGGTGTTCAGGATCCAAAGAAGCTCACGAAGTATATGTTAGCATCCCAAATGCTTTATCCAAGTTCCTTGTGCTTTTTTATCCCTCGCCACCCTTTTTAAACATGTTTTGACCTTGAAGCATGAAACCGCCACCCTGCCAGGGTGGCGGTCTTGTAACTAACCGCTCTGCCCGGGCGGCGGTCCTTCATGCATTTTCTAGCATGTTCCTTTGATCGCGAATTGCGTAAATTTTCAACATTTACTAGCTTTTCTCAACCGCCTTAGCTTTTATTTATGTTTTTGGTTTCCTATACTAGTGTTTCTCCATTGTTTAATGGTAAAAGAGTTTCATTCCAAGTTACCCTTTGGTGAATGGGAATTCTATAAATAGCTGGTTTGTTTTCAAACAAATGGCCCCTCATCCTCTCAATTCTCTTGTTTATTTTTTCAATTCCTTGCTTAGAATTTTGTTAGTTTCAGGTTTTGCTTCCATTGTTGGCATTTTGGAGGTCATATCATCTTCTTGTTTCAAGTCTTGTTGCATTACTACTGCATACAGTCAGTTTAAACATAGGATAGCTTCATTTCTAGACTAGAATCCATTAAAGTTGTAGGTTTTGTTTTGTCACAAGAATAGCTTCTGAAACTCTCAGTACACTTGTGTTGTATTCCCGCAATAAATCCCGCTAGGAATTACATAGTCAAGCTCTGTTCACTTGCGTTATCCCTCTCCTACTCGCATTGTATTTGGTCTATATCCAAAGCTACCATTGTTCGAATGCTATCTTCTACTGATACTATCATATACACACTTTCTGGATTCATGAGGACACGAAGGAACGAGGAGATCACACTAAGGGGATGAAATCACACACAACTGGATTTACCACTGTTTTGTAAATGCCAGGTTTGAGCTATCAAAGTTCTAGTTACAACATATCAAATAAAGTAGTGAATTATTTCATTTCAGTTAAAATTTCACTCTCAATATCACCAGGGAAGCTGTGGGGATTAATAGTTTTTGAGAAATTATGATTCATTCCTCACTTCTGAGGTAGAATCGAGAGCCTTTCAAGTTAATACGTTTAGTTGCTTAGATATTTAGGATAAAATCATAATTACACAGGAAAATAGCCATACCAGGCTACTTTGTTTGTTTTCATTTTGTTTCTAGATTAGTTGTCCATTTTATAAATATACTAGAGTAGCTACTCTTCAACTTCATTGAAATACATCATTGAAAAATAAAAAAATAACAAGATGCTTGCATAGTGTAAATACCTCTTTTGTAATCAGTTTATTTAATGTTAGTTGGAGGTCGAATCATCTTTGTATGACAATCACAGGACCTAGAGAGCCTAGAGAGTATATATTTGAACCTATAGTACCTCAACCAAATTTACCCATGACTTTAGCTGATATAGATCAGGACCTTAGGATACAGGTCTTTCGAGCCACAACAAACTTACAAGCAATTAGTGAGCAACTGAGAGGGTTAAACATTGAAGATGACAAAGCTTACAACTTCTGGTCAAACCATCCAAATTATAGATTGCCTTGATAAAACACCTGAATGACCGTGCAAGGGTTTAAATGAGAACAAACATTTGGTTGTGATCCTTTGGTTCCGCAGCCTAATGCAGGAGACCTCCTTGTTGATATAGACACTAGCTTATGCATCCAAGTTGCTGAACACTGCATAGGTACTGATAAAATCATACAACTTCTAGTTCTAAACATAGAAGCTTTGAAAAGGTATACGACATCGGATAGTCGGAAGAGGGATTGATTCTTCACATGACCATAACAGTCCTCAACAACCACGTACTCACGGTTGTGATCCCCAAATCCCACAACCCAACGGGCCTACAAATTAGTCAAGTATTGACACCACCTGCGATTTTCATCTCTTACATCCACCTTCGGTCTTTCCCATTATTTTGTGGGTATTCATATACCCCCCAAATATGTCGGGATATGATGCATATGGTAGACCTCTCTCAGGTCTCGAAGTAAACTATAGTAAAAAATAGACAACCATCGCCCTCACTTTCTACATGGGCTGATAACTATTCGAGTAATTACTTGTCATCTCAAACTCCCCCTCACAGACTAGCTCTAGTTCTTCGTTCCGAATCAAGGAATTTGATCAGTTTGCACAAACACAACAACCAGAGCCATCAGGCTCTAACAATATGATGTTTACTGGAGAATCCACTTCATCTCCTCGGGTCTTGTTCAGACCACAAATCAGTAGACAATCAGACCCACTCCCCTTTTTGGATGAGGAGTACTTAGCACACTTTGCTAAAAGTGAACAATGCTTCCAAAATATGTATCCACCTATAGGGAGTTTGCAAATATAGTCTGATACCCTATTCCAGGAGAACACCCCCACAACTACACCTATGGGAAATACACTTGGTGAAGCTTGGCAGGGTAATGACTAGTTCATAGCAGGGTATCATACCCCCTTACAACCTCAAGCCATACGACAAGCACCCTTAATGAAAAACATTGCGTCTTCACCGATGGAGGTCATTTCACCTTATCTGAGAAGGTTAGAGGGCTAGAACTTGCTCAAGCAAACCAAAATTCATATTTTGGGCAAGCAGAATTCCCAACCCTCTCGCATCACCCTAGTCAAGTTGACCTCCTTATAGAACAGGCATGTTAGGCATGCCTCCTCAAAATACTTATAATTATCCACAACATACGCCAACTAGGACAAGTGTTTTCAAACACCACTCCTGTTGAAAACATGACACCTCCTGGCTTGGCACCAAACAACCTATACCAGAACAATGCTCCTCCTTATTTAAACATTTATTCAAAGTCACCACAAGGAGACATGTTCTCTTCTCCTGGAATGTTCGTTCAACCACAGGGATTCCCTTATGTCCCTACAAATGCATATGCTATGCCATATCAACAACTTATTCCACCTCAACCCCCTCAGCAAACCCCATCAATGGTCGAGGCCTACGCAGTAGGGACTTATTCAGAATATTTAAAAGAGCCCCTAGACTTCACCATACGAAGTGTTATGCTTCCAAGACCTCTTCCCGATTTACCCAAATACAAAGGGGAAGGGGACCCAAACGCACACATTAAGGCCTATGCCATAGCCATACGGGAGTTACTCCCTTGGGATGGGGTTGTTGCTAAGATCTTCCCCAAGACCTTAGAGGGTATCGCCCTTGATTGGTATTACAGAATACCTGAAGCCTTGATACACTCATTTAAACAACTCATGTTAGAATTCATCAAAGCTTTCGACATGAACAAATTGTTAAGAACAGGAATCAGGGAATTCTTGCATATTAAGCAAGAACATAATGAATCCACTGCTCATTTTATCCAAAGATGGCATACGGTTCTCTACTCATCAGCGAGTGCTCCAAATATGGATCAAATGGAACTATGTGATTTATTCCTTAATTCACTCAATAGAGAGATAAAGGAAGAAGTCCAAAAGTTCCCACTAAGAACTTACGATGAAGTACTCAAAAGTGCTCTCCGAATTGACCAAGTAGCGATTGATAGTGGTCGTAAAACATATGGGACAAACAGAAATTAACCACTCCCAAAAACACTCGGCCTATCCTAATGCCGAGAATACTAATCAAGGACCTAAGATCCTTAACAAGAACCATTGTGTTACAACGGATGGAGTAATCACCAAGCTAAAAGGGAAAGTATTGTAAACATTTCGCCACCTGTTAATAGTCAACGAAATAAAAATTTTACCCCAACAATCAACGTGGTGGATTTTAATCGTCCACCACGACAACAATAACAACAACGACAAGTCCAAATGCAAAGTCCAAATCAAAACCCAACCGGATATCAGAGTCAAAACCAAAGGCAACAACCTCAAAATTTTAACTCTAACAACCAACAACCTTATCAGAATTTTGGGCCACAACAGGTTTTAAATCAATAGCCTCAAAATTACAATCCCAATTTATATTGTGGCTTCCACAAAATTCAAGGCCATGATACTAGGACTTGTCATGAATATAATAAATTCATGCAGCATTTTCCAGAAGATCAAAAACAAATCTTTATAGATATGTTTTTAGCAAATTTTGTAGTACCCACGCCAAATGCTTATGCAGGGCCAGTTTCCCCTCAAAATGCATCCATCAAGATCTTCAACGACCCACTCCCAAACCATTCTAACAACAACAGGTTAGATCCTAATGGAACAAATAAGGGTGTCATGATAGGAAACAATGATCATGAAGCTTCAACTTCATTAAATCCACCAGTCGCACCCCAATTAGGAACTCGACCTCAAACTAAGATAGTTGGTTTAGTAGAGTTAGACGCCGAGCTACCCATAGAAACCATAACAAGAACATGGGATTATTCTTCTCAACCAACTCCAAGTTATTCATTAGAGCTAGACAACACTAAACAAACATTGCTAAAACCTATAGGTGCCTATGATCTAATTAATGATTTAACTAAAACCTTCTCACACATATCCTTCTTGGATTTGTTAAAAACTCTCCCACCCACAGAGCTACTCTCTTAGAAGCATTAGGCCTTGGTCATTTAATCAACATCACTCCTCCTCCGGAAATGCAAGTAAACCATGTGGATTTTGAAATTTATCCTCCGGGGCAGCTAGATAAGGATACAAAATTTATATTTGATATAAGAAAAATACCGACAGACGCTGAAATTACACAAAGAGGTGACCCAACTTTACATTTACAAGTTTGGGTCTACAATAATTATGTTAAACATGCAATGGTCGAAAATGGGGTGGCAGTCAACATAGTCCCCTTTGCTTTCCTTCAAAAGCTAGGATATGGAGAAATAAACTGTTCCACAACGTGAAATACGCTAAGAGGTTATGACAAAGATCAAAGCCACTTCAATTGGAACCATAGTTTTACCAGTCACTTTAGGACCCAAGACGGTCCTCACCAAGTTTTATATTATAGATCGGGAAACCAATTATAATATGATCCTTGGTTGGCCATGGATACACCGCATGAAGGCAATCCCTTCTACGCTATTCCAAGAAATAAGATTTCTACACTTAGGGAAAATATTCGTGGCACAAGGTGACCCAAAACCCTTCGATATACACCTAGCTGATTTAAAGAAAAGACCAGGTGTTCACTCGAGTTTTATCTCTCAACAAATCATCTTGTTAAGCCAACTAATTCACAACCAAAAGAAAATATGATACCCACCACTGAGTTAGAAATTACAAATCCAACCGAAGACGTTCCAGTACTAAAAAATGAGACCAATGCTATAAAAGCAGTATCACTAGGGACTACCACAAAAATTGTTGAGTTGTTGGAGAAAGACTTACCTATTCTCCTACTGTTTGATTCCATGGGTATAGGACACACCCTGGGAATTGTTTCTCTTCCATCAGACAAAGTTTTTATGGTAGAAGTAACCGAAGCAGAAGAAACAAATATGACAGATATCCCAACATCTATTTTTCCAAGCAAGTATTGGACTCTCCACTTTGATGGAGCTAGATGTCACTTTGGAGCTAGGGTGGGGGTGATCTTTACTTCACCTGAGGGAAAGATCCTACCTTTCACCTTCAAATTAAACTTTGAATGTACAAACAACGGATTTGAGTACGAAGCTCTCCTCCTTGGCCTCATCTTAGCTAAAAGAATGGGTGTCAATAACATTAGAGTGATAGGAGACTCACAACTAGTTGAAACTAAGTCTCTGAGGTATATGAAACTAGGGCTGAACATTTACAACTATACAAAACAGCCGTGTTAGATTTAAGCAAGGGATTCAACTTCATATGAATTGAAGCAATCCCATGAGAGAAAAACCTTCTCACAGACTCAATAGCAACCTCAGCTTCCCATTTCACCCTAAACAATGAGTTGGAGGACACAAATTTCACGGTATCACTTCGTACCGAACCATTAGTGCGTAAAATACCAACAAACTCACTCCTAGCTCATGGAGAAGCTGAGGATGATTTTTCTATCATAGGTCACTTTGACAATGATAAAGTCACTCTCGAATATCTGAACACCTATGCGGAACTACACCTTGCTCACCATATAGTTGATCTTTCCCTAATACCTAATTCCTCTTCCTACTTTGGAAATCCCACGGTAGAGTATCCTCCACAGAAGGATCTCAATATCTACGAGATAGAAAATTAAGAAAGCTTGGAACTACCTCCAGCCCCACCTAAATTTGAAGAAGGTAACGCTTCTTTGATAGAAGAAACCATTGATATAAACATTGGAACGGAAGAAGAACCAAAAATTTTGAAGTTGGGATCCTCGCTAACCCCAGAGGAGATATAAATACACACCCAAATCCTCAAAGAACATCAAAAGGCTTTTGAATTTAATTATAAAGAAATGACGGGCATTACACCATAAGTCGTGGTACATAATCTTGTCACTAAACCATGATGCGAAGCCAATTAAACAAAGTCAAGACCAATGGAAGCCAAAAGTGGCTCTCATGGTAAAAGAGGAAGTAGTAAAACTTCTCCAAGTAGGATTCATCAAGCCCGTTGACTATTCACAATGGGTATCTAATATCGCTCCATTCTAAAAAAGAATGGGAAAATACATATTTACATAGATTTTTGGGATATTAACAAAGCTTATCCCAAGGATGATTTCCCATTACCATTCATTGACATTATCATTGATGCAACAGATGGATTTGAACTATTGTCCCTCATGGATGGGTTCTCAGGGTACAATCAGATTAAAATATCTGAACAAGATCAAGCCAAAACCACATTTATAACTCCTTGGGGAACTTATTGTTACGCTATCATGCCATTTGGTCTTAAGAACGCCGACGCTACATATCAGGGCAATGACTTACATATTCCACGATCTTATCCATAAAATTGTGGAATCCTATGTGGATGACTTGTTGGCCAAGGCCAAGAAATGCTATGATCATCCGGAAGTGCTCTGTACCATCCTCTCACGACTAATTGAGTATGGTGTCACATTAAATCCAGAAAAGTGCGTGTTCGGTGTAACAGGAGGCAAACTTCTAGGCTACATTATATCTTCACGAGGGATTGATGTTGATCCAGCCAAAATACGGGTTGTTCTCGAAATGATCCCACCATCGGATGAGTCTGGAATCAGGTCATTTCTTGGGAAACTCGGTGCAATCCAAAGGTTCATCCCAGATTTAAGCTTTGTCATTCATCCAATCAACAATCTACTCAAGAAAGATTATAGTGTCGATTGGACTGAAGATTGCAATGAGGCCTTTGAAGCAGTTAAGCACTTCTTGTTATCACCACCCACGCTAATGCCTCCCAAGCCAAACCGCCCTTTGATCCTATACTCACAAGCCACTCATGTCTCGCTGGCTTGCATGCTAGCTCAAGAAGACGATGAAAATGAGAACGTGTGATCTATTTCATTAGCCGAACGTTGCTCGATTATGAAACACGTTACACACAGTAGAGAGAGAATGTCTTGCCATAATTTTTGCAACAAAATGTTTGAGACATTACATGTTAAACCAGGAAACAAGGGTCATTATAAACACAGACCATTTACGAACATTTCTCACATAAGGATCTTTATCTAAAAAGGCTTGTGAGCTTTCATAACCTTAATGGGAGAATTTGAGTTAACATTCGTAAACCAGAAATCCATTAAAGGAAAAATTATTACAGACTGGTTAGCTGACAATCCACTAGATGGAGGCGAGCTGGTAGATCTAGAATTTCCCGATGAGTGCGTATACTTTGTCGAAACCAGGCCCCCCATTTCTACATGTTCCTGGTATACTGATATCATCAATTTTATCATGGACCATACATACCCGAAAGGTGCCATGTCACAACAAAGAAGGTGGTTACACATTATTACCACTAAATATGTTGTTTTAGACCAAGTACTCTATCGTAGAGCCTTCGATGGCATGCTTCTAAGATGCGTCGACATAGAATAATCCAAGAGGATTCTTCATGAATCCCACAGTGGGGTATGTGGGGGCCACTTCGGTGGTCACGCCACCGCTGCAAAATAGATCGGATGGGCTATTTTTGGCCCACTCTCAAGCATGATGCAGTGGAGTTTGTGTGTAAGTGTTACAAATGACAAGAATTCTCTCACGAGATTCACATGCCAAAGACAATCCTCAGTAACCAATAGTGACTCTGTGACCCTTCTCCACGTGGGGTCTAGACTTGATAGGGAAATTCTCTCCTCATCAACCGATGGCCATAATTTTAAAATCACACCACGAATATTTTACCAAATGGGTGGAGGCCATGCCTCTCACCACCGTACTAGGTTCTAGTGATTGCCAAATTCATTTTGAACTAAATTATCTGTAGGTATGGTGTCCCACAAGTCATTATCTCAGATAATGGCATGTCCTTTAAGAACGACGAGGTTTGTGAGCTATGTAGAAAGTTCAAGATAAACCATCACAGGGCCTCTCTTTACTACCCTCAAGCCAATGGGTAAGTCAAGCAACAAACAAAACGTTGAAAGCTATTCTCAACTAACAAATGAGATTGGAATTTAAAACTATATCCGGCCTTGTGGGCCCATCGAACCTCAATAAGAACACCAACAGGAGCAACTCCTTTCTCACTGGTATTCGAAGCAGAAGCAATTCTCCCACTTGAGGTTGAAATACCCAGTCTCCGCATCTCATTACAAGGGATTCTAGATGAAGAATCTTATAGGGAGGCACACCTCTCTCAACTAGAAAGCCTTGATGAGGCCAAGTTAAACACCAAACAGTGGCATAGAGCCTATGCTGACCGGATGTGCCGACAGTATAACAAAAAGGTCTATGAGCGAGAAATATATGAAGGAGATCTAGTTCTAAGACTAGATAGCCGGATCGATAAGAAAACTGGCGAAGGAAGAAAGTTCCGGCCCAAATGGTTGGGCCCATACCGAGTCATGAAGGATCAGCAAAAATGGTGCACATCTCTTGTGCACACTAAAAGGTGAGGAATTTGGTGAAACTATCAATTCCTTGCATCTTAAGCGGTTTTATGCATAAAACATCAAAGTCATTCCTAGTACATTATAGCTACTTACATTGCATTAGTCTCTTAATAGCTTCATTCTGTCCATTCCGTAAAAATGGTAGTCCAGGAGCTTACTCTTAAAATAATTTGTTACAAATTTCTGAAATATTGGCAAAAGCATTCATATCACATCTCTCCAAACATCATCAACTATTTTCAAATCTTCTCATCAATTTCAACAGACAAACATTGACGGAAACCATACCAAGACCTACATACTTGGCTTTGTTCTTTCTTTCTACTAGGTGAAGTTGTCCTTGCCTACGGTCTGTTCTGGAAGCTTCTTGGTGTCACATCTATCCCTCTTAAAATCTCTTGGAACGAAAGGATATCCCAAAGTCATAGATCAGAAGTGTCAAAATCAAATGAAATCAAAAGCACCAAGCAAACAAAATATTTTATTTTACACACTTCTTTGCCCCATCAACCTTCGGTGATAAGCCCACATCTCTTACCGGTGATGTGAGGTTGGGAAAGGAAAGAAGTGCCCTTACTCGCCTATATCTTACCTTTGGTGACAAACCCATGCTTCTTACTAGTGGCGTGAGGCAGGGTGTGGGGGGTCCAATCACACAAACTAACAAATCTTGGTATGCTAAAAACACAAATCAAATTCTGTTAAGAGAAAAGCAAATATCCAAATATCCAAATTCCAAAGAGATCAAATCCTCAAAACCAGATTTTGTCAACCAAGTTGCCATTTATGAATCTAAGTCTAGATAAACTGAAAAGTAAGTGGTCTTCTAAGCTTGGTAGTAGTTCTGAGTAGGGTGGGTGTGTAGGTCCAAATTTGGCTTTTGTTACTAGTTTGTCTGTCTCTCATCATTCCATTCAATCAAACTCATACAACTTGTGCCCTTCCTAACTCTTGGTGTTGAGCCCTCGCATCTTACCAGTTGCGTGGATTTAGGATTGGGGCAAGTTCATCTCTTTATCACTATACATTCATCACGTCTTGCCAACATCAGAGGAAATTATAAACATTGCCCAAAGAGTTCAAAAGTTCAATACTACCGTATGTTAGTATCATCTCATATCAGCATTACAAAAACATATAGAGTAAAACATCCTATTTACTATCATTTTTTGTCCATTGCATACATTCTGGAAACATGAAAAGCAAATATTTTAAAACAATCTAAAAACACATTTAGAAAATGAGTCACAAAATTCAAGATACCAAGAGTCTAGATCCAAAGATATATATATATATATATACAAATCAGGTTTCGTATACAATGCCATCATGCACTAGGCATGGTCAAAACACTCAATGAGCCCAGAAAGTACAAAAACACTCGTATAAACATCTGACAAAATACTACAAAAATAGTCTATCAATCCCTATGGGATCCCTCAGAGGGTGCGCGGCCACGCCTAGGACTCTAGCTACGCCGACGCTCCGAATGCACTGAGGGCTCACGGTCACGCCCGGTAGCTGCCATCTCGCTACGAGAATGGCTCCTCCTCATCAGGCACTCGGCTGTCCTATATCCAGCCACCTCAATGTGGAGAGAAGTCATAATCTTCGCCACATTCCGCATGAGGCAAAAACATTGGTGTACCTGCCACCATCGAGGGCTCCCCCACGTCCATAGAAAGCTCAGCACGAGTCTTCTTCGAGGGAGAAGTAGGGTATTAGTATACACTCAGTGAATCAAGTCTCACCACTCATCAACAAATGCTACAAATAAAGGAGAAAACAAGTTAGAAAATGATCAACGATAAAACCAAGAGTAAGCAAAACAAAAAGTAACAACAAACTAGAACAACTCTAACTAAAACAAATGTCAGGAGAAGAGTGACAACTCACTAGGATTGCCAAGCCTCCAAGAAGGATCTCTAGGATCCATGCGCGCCACTGACTGGTGCCCCTTGCCCACGTCTGGGGCAATGTGACGGCCCGTAATAGACTCACCATCTCCACCTGGGTCCCGAGAGAGTAACTCCTTTGAAACCAGAGTCACCCTCTCTGCACTCCACTCCACCCTCTTGGCCTGTAGGATCTCTTGGGTGTCATGCCACTCAGGATCACTCTCATCCCCCCCACCCATCTCACTGATCTCCATGTCCTCTATCTCCTCCTCGGTCTCTCCCCTAGTGAACTCCTTAGACTCGGAGTCCACGTCAATGGGCTCATCACTACTATGAGCGGGACCGGTGGCAATTCAAAGTAAGGGTGCCTGAGGAGCACCAGCTCTCCCTCATGCACGTACCACCCTCCTAGCTGCAATAGGAGTGCTAGGCATAACAATGGTCCACCCTCGGCCTCTAGGAACTCCCCGAGCCTCGTGAATAGATCTGTACACTAGCATCACCGGAGGAAGCATGCCGCTATAGGGGAGGCAAAACTGTTGTGGAACTCACAAAGGGGTGTACCTCTAACTTCCCGCCTGTCTATCAACTAGTTGGTGGTCTGCAGTAGGTAATCGTCAGGTAACGGTCTCCTCTCCCCATACCCTTGCCATGGCCTGATAGGGAGTGGCCTCCATGTCTGTCATAGTCGGTGAAACTATTGGCCGGTGGGGTGCTATGAGAACTGTCATCCCCATCCACCTCTACCCCTCTCCCATATGGGATAATGTGCTCATACACCCAACTCATGACAAGAGTTGGATGGCTCAATGACTGTCCCTATAAATGGACTACCCTGTATAAATCATGGTAGGTAGTCCCAAGGATATCTTCTCCCCAAGCGTAGACACGTCCATGGCCCTCAATTTGGGTAATAATAGGAGCCCAACAATATAAGAGGGTGTCCCCTCCCTTGTCCCCAATCAGTCTAGATGTAAGAATACCCATAAAGGCCTTGCATGGAGCAAGGGAATGTCTCGACTCAATAATAGAGTGGATCCTCACACCCTTCTTTGACCCCACTGATACGACCACATCTCCCATGCAGTGGCCCACCGAACCACCTGTGATCTAGATACTACACTGCTTAAGAGACAAAGCCTAAGAATCGTAACTCCCAAGATGCGGTAAACATCCTCTAGGGTGATGGACCACTCACCCCTAACTCCTGGAAATTGGAAGGTATTCTGATCCGCATCCCAATAAGAAAACAAGTCACACAATATGTGACTGGTAAGTGCAACATGAGGAACCTATGTAATCCTCCATATACCATCCCTCGGAAAGTATCCCGCTCTGCCTGGGAGAGTGCCTCCAACACTGCCGAGAGCCAATCACACTCCCTCTCCCGGCTCCATCTAATGTACTCCTCCTTCTTCTGCATACACCCAAAACACACAAAAAGGAGTAAGTTAGTACCAAAATTGCATTGGAAAAACTATTAAGAACATGCAAGAATGCTAAAAATGCAAAAACAAGTTAAGTGAAGTGTTGTTTTAACACTCTGTAACGGACTACCACCCTATGTAGGGTGGTGGTTCCATAACCGCCACCTTCTAAGGCGGCGGTCCCATAACCGCCACCCTACTCAGGGTGGCGGTCTTGTCCCGCGAGTTCAAACGGGTCATGTGCCCTAAAAATGCTCAAAAATGCAAAAATTGACCATTTTAACTAAAACAAAAGCCTACCCATTAGGCGCCCCCCCTAAGTGACCCTATTAACACTAGCATTTCTAAAAATGACCCCCCCAAGACAAAGATTTCGACATTTTAACATTTTGGGTGCAAAAACGGTAAATCGAGAAGAACTAACCTAAGATCTCGCGGGTCGACGTTCCTCTCGGAGGCATGATCGCTATCTCACCACGAACGTTTTGACTATACTCTCGTCGAAAACCGTCACCGTGGGTCCTAGAGCTCAAAAACTATCAAATCAACATGCGCAAATGAATAGGAAAATGAGCCCATTATATATATATATATATATATATATATATATATATATATATATAGTGTTTTGACTCATTTTTGAATGCCCTTTTGCAGGTTTGGAGCGCCGATGGAGGTAAGTTCTTATCCCCGCGCAAATGGTAAGTCCTCATTTCATATTAATTTAGTATTTATTTTCTCGACTTATTTTATATATCTGCACTTGAGTCCTCTTTTCATTTTACAGGTAGCGGGAATTTGGATGGCATCATTTCAACACACGGGCATATCAAGTATAATTTCTAGCTTCCCATTTTGGGACCGCCATACTCGGACCCACCGTTTTATGCCTCTTCATGGCTAAAACGCTTCTCCAAGGGGGAAATATGTACGTACCCAAAATTGTAGGGTACTGCACCACCGGAATGATGTTACACATGCCCCAATGATGATACAGGTCACCTCGCAAGGTGTTCGAGATCCAGAGAAGCTCACGAAGTATATGTTAGCATCCTAAATGCTTTATCCAAGTTCCTTGTGCTTTGTTTTATCCCTCGCCCCCCTTTTAAAATGTGTTTTGACCTTCGATAATGGAACCACCGCCTGCCAGAGGTGGTGGTCTCAGTAACCGCCACTCTGCTCGGGCGGTGGTCCTTCACGCGTTTTCCAGCATGTTCCTTTGATCGTGACTTGCGTAAATTTTCAGCATTTACTAGATTTTCTCAACCACCTTAGCTTGTAGTTATGTTTTTGGTTCCCTGTAATAGTGTTTCTCCATTGTTTGATGGTAAAGAGTTCCATTCCAAGTTACCCTTTGGTGAATGGGAATTCTATAAATAATCGGGTTTGTTTTCAAACAAATGGCCCTCATCCTATCAATTCTCTTGTTCATTTTTTCAATTCCTTGCTTAGAATTTTGTTAGTTTCAGGTTTTGCTTCCATTGTTGGCATTTTGAGGTCATATCATCTTCTTGTTTCAAGTCTTGTTGCATTACTACTACATATACAAATCGGTTTAAACATAGGATAGCTTAATTTCTAGACTAGAATCCACTAAAGCCTGCAAGTTTTGTTTTGTCACAAGAATAACTTCAAACTCTCAAGACACTTGTATTGTATTCCCGCAATAAATCCCGCTAGGAATTGCATAGTCAAGCTCTGTTCACTTGCGCTATCCCTCTCCTACTCACATTGTATTCGGTCTATATCCAAAGCTTTCATTCGAACACTATCTTCTACCGATACTATCATGTACACACTTTCTTCGGATTCATGAGAACATGAAGGAACAAGGAGATCACACTTGAGGGGATGCAATCACACACAAATGGATTTACCACTATTCTATAAATGCCAGGTTTGAGCTATCAAAGTTCTAGTTACAACATATTAAATAAAGTAGTGAATTATTTCATTTCAGCTTAAAGGTTCACTCTCGATATCACCAGGAAGTCATGTGGGATTGATAGTTTCGAGAAATCATGATTTATTCCTCACTTCGAGGTAGAATCGAGGGATTTTCAAGTTAATACGTCTAGTTGCTTAGATATTTAGGATAAAATCATAATTACACAGGTAAATAGCCATACCAGGCTACTTTGTTTGTTTTCATTTTGTTTCTAGATTAGTTGTCCATTTTATAAATATACTAGAGTAGGTGCTCTTCAACATCATTGAAAAATACAAAAATAACAAGATGCTTGCATAGTGTAAATAACTCTTTTGTAATCAGTTTATTTAATGTTAGTTGGAGGTCGAATCATCTTTGTATGACAATCATAGGATCTAGAGAGCCTAGAGAGTATATATTTGAACCTATAGTACCTCAACCAAATTTACCCATGACTTTAACTAATATAGATCAGGACCTTAGGATACAGGTCTTTTGAGCCACAACAAACTTACAAGCAATTAGTGAGAAACTGATAGGGTTAAAAATTGAAGACAACAAAGTTTGCAACTTCTGGTCAAACCATCCAAATTATAGATTGCCTTGATAAAACACTGAATGACCGTGCAAGGGTTCAACGAGAACAAACATTTGGTTGTGATCCTCTGGTTCCACAAATTAATGCAGAGACCTTCTTGTTGATATAGACACTAGCTTACATATCCAAGTTTCCAGAACACCATTAGGTACTCCGAGAAAATCATACAACTTCTAGTTCTAAACGTAGAAGCTGAAAAGGCATACGATTACTGGATAGTCGGAAGAAGGGATTGATTCTTCACATGACCATAACAGGTCCTCAACAACCACGTACTCACGGTTGTGATCCCCAAGTCCCACAACCCAATGGGCCTACAAATCAGTCAAGTATTGACACCAGCTTGCGAACGCTAGTGTTTAGATCTTCACCACTCCCGCCAGATATTATAGCACAGTTTTCCGTATTAAACATAGAAGCTAATCAATCCAATATTTTCTAGGCTAGACCAGAAAACCACCCATAGCTAGCCACAAAACCCGCTAAAACGACCTACCACTACTTTCATGACCTTTTCTGGAGATATATACGAAGCTCCCATAGGTCACTTCCCATGTATCTAACAACCAAGAAATAGGATCTCGGCAGAGCTTGACATCGATTGGAGTCTCCGAACTTCCATTATATCTGAATGAGCCATTACACCAATCCAGGTTAGGAGGGCCTTCTTCACCTTAGATTCCATTATTACGTGTTGAGGATTTAAGATTACCCAATTAGCTTATACATATCCATTCACATTCAACATTCACCAACTATCTCGACACGACCTCGGGAAGTCGGGTATATGGAAAGAGTACTTGTAGATTCCCATGCTCGCTTGTCACTTTTCCATCGTACGACTATAGATTAATTTACTTAGTTAAATGTTTTCTTCTCTTTAGTTAATGTTCAATCCTAATAAGGTTAACCTTATGTTAATTTATTTAAATTCATTATCCTATTAACTTAGAGTCCTTTCCAATAACTTCCTAAGGCTTGCTAAGAACTAACAATAGCTTAACACCCTAAGGAAATTAAATGGCCCCATTCCCCATTTACACATACTATTAAGGTTTTAAAACAACATTTATAAAAATCATTCTCACCTAACAAAAGTAGGGTTGATCCTCCACCCTTAGATCAAATCAATTTTGACCACAAGATCCTAGGGTTCCAATTAACCCTAAAAATCCTTATGAATTTTTATTTAATCTCTTTCTTTACCAAGTCTCCTCATTTGATCTATTTTCTTTTGTGAAAAAAAGGTTGGAGAGGAGGAAGCCATGGGAGCAAGAGAGGAGAAACTATGGAGGATTCTACAAGGAGATCAAGCTTGGATTGATTTAGTTTGTAGTTTTAATTGTTGTTATTACTTTCATTCAAGGATTGGGAGGGATTTCCTTCACCAATCTGGTTTTGTTTCAAGGCTATGTGTATTTGGGTTTTCTATTTGGGGCAAACCCTACACCCATTATTATAAATGAAAATGATTTTTTTAATCTACCCTTTTGGGTTTTTATTGCTCAAATCCATGGGATTTACCCATTGTTTGCTTGTTGGCAATTTATTAGTTAAATTTACAACTTATAAATTAACAAAAACAACATAAAATTTTTGCACATGTGCAAATCTGAGAAGTTCTATCGTAAGTGATGAGAACCACGCTGCCCCGAGTGTAGGCCGGTGGTCTTGGGACCGCCGCCCTACCTGAGTGACAAACCATGAATCTCCGCCATATTGAGCGGAAATTTTGAGACCTCCGCCTTGCTTGAGTGACAATTATGAGACCACCGCTCTACACAGGGTGGCAGTCCTATTTTTGAAAAACAAAATCTAAATTCGAGATTTTCTCAAAACTAAAAGTTACTAAAATGTGCTAAAATGTATTCTGAGCTTAATTTTGTACATCTAGATTTTCCAATTTTGGGATTTCATTCTTATTGTTCATTCTTAGTTAAAATTTACTCATTAAAGCATTTTCAAATCTAATAGTAGTAAAAACAACTACAAGATCTATTCAAATTTGGTCAACTAATTTTCTTTCAATTTAAAGAGTAAAAATGATCTAAATCTAATTCTAACATTGCTACTTTCTTACTACAAAATAAAATTTCCAAATAACAATATAATTCAAATTTGTTCTCTTGCTTCCATTATATATATAGACTTGAATGTATAATAAAGTTGTTATAGTTGTTTTATATATATATATATATATATATATATATATATATATATATATATATATATATATATATATAACAACTATAACAACTTTATTATACATTCAAGTCTACCATGCATATAAGTTCAACTTCATACAACTTCTATATCTCCTTCTTTCTCATTTACAACATTACAACTTCACAATGAAGGTAAGCGTTCCTTTCCACAATAAAAATTTCAATGGAACTTTTATACAAGATTTCTATTTCACAACTAACTCAACACAAATCTTTCTTTCCCTTTTTCAATATGCAAATATTGGAATGCAACTTTTCTCCACAAGATTATTACAAAGTGTTCCACTCAAGGTGGGAAATAATACAATAATGTAAGAAAATAAAATACAATAATACAAGTTCTTCCACCCTAAGTGGGAATACAATAAATTCTTCTCAAAGGAATGGCTCACAATGTCTCCAACAAAACTCGAGCTTCACAACTCCAACAAGAGAGTTCCTCCAATATTTTTGACCCACAAAAATGGGGGAGAGGAAACACTCTCCACTTAACCAAGATATCCAATGAAGAGGAGAAGCCATCCTCCTCATTAGCCCCCGAGCCCTAACCACATTAAAATGGGAGATGATTCCAACACATGGCAACAAAAATATT
Source organism: Taxus wallichiana var. yunnanensis (assembly GCA_018340775.1). NCBI lineage: Eukaryota > Viridiplantae > Streptophyta > Pinopsida > Cupressales > Taxaceae > Taxus > Taxus wallichiana. Next base: position 539,013,586 of record CM031242.1, on the reverse strand, counting down.
CCACAATACTCACAAATATTTTCACAACCATTCCAACCACATTCAAATCAACTACAACACAAGAAAGAAGAACAACAAAAAAACAAATAACAAGGCTTAAAATGAAAGACAAAGGAGCAAGACCTATGGGGAGGCCACTTATGCCTCCCAATGGGAATGGGTGCCCACCTTAAAGCCTCCAATGCATATCTGAAATCCCCTACATACTCTTATGCCTCCCTCAAGTACCCCTTATACCTCCCACATACTCTTATGCCTCCCTCAATCTCTTATGCCTCCCTCATAAAAGAAACAAGTAAGAAATGCAAGCATTCCTTATCCAAGGTGGGGCACCCAACCCAAACTCCCTCTAAACAAGAAAGTAAACTCTTATGCCTCCCTACATGAAATCTCCCCATAGTCTCCTCCTACTCCAAACTTAGGCAATCTACCCACACCCAAAAAAAGATTCTAAAGAAAATAATACTCAACACAAGAAAATAAACACAAAATAAAAGCATAACATAAGCAAAGGTAAAGCTCCTACCTTTCCATATTAGAGATTGTTCCGTGAGTAAATCTCCAAGGTCCTCAAAACCAAGCTCCCAAAAATCCACAAGCACTCCCAAAAATCCTCTAACTCTCCAAAAATGAAAGAGCACAAACATGATGAAGTAATCCCCAAACAAGAAAAAGAACTACAATAAATAGAAAAGGGAGAGAGGAGGATGAGGTGGCTCCATGTAGGATGCCACATCACTCATCCTCAACTCCACCTCACAAGTCAAACCTCAACCCCAATGCACCATAAATTGGTGGGTGAGAGGAATGACAAGTTACTTACACACACAAACCAAGCCCACACCCCCTAAGGACAAAATTAATTACTTGAAAGAAAGTGCAATAAACATTTCACCTTTTTATCTTCCCAAAACACCTAATGGGGTCTAATTTTGACCCCCAACCCATAGGTAGGGTTGGTATAGCAATTTAAGAGGTGTTATAAAAGTTTAACTTGTCCCAAAAGCCTTCAAAATTGGCCCTTAAGGCCAAATTCGAGTTTCCAAGAAGGGTAGAGTGTACAACACTCAAGATCCCAAGCATTCAACACACAACACAAAATCTAAGGTAAAATATAGTCTAATAAATGAACTTCTTTTGGTCACATCTTTAATCAGTTTAGGAATAGATTAATTTAACTCTAATTAAGACACTTAGACCCATTAAGATAAAGGGAAAAACATACATCAAAATCTAAATAAATAAAACAAGTAAATTACATCACTAAAAGAACCACATACTAACATCAATTAAAGGAACTAATAAAGGCAACATATGATCCCTTGGTCACAATTTCCCTTAACCATAAATCTAACACACACACACACAAATTACATGTTGCCATGGTGAACACAACACACACACTCAATCACACCTGATGTTTGTTATGAAAATATACAAAATACCTCCTTTGGCCTCACGAACGTATCAAAACATCCAAAATAAATAAGAAATTTAAATATACAATCATCTATATATGAAACAAATCATCATCTAAATTTTGTCACATTCATCTCTATTCTAAATTTTATCCATGTCAAAATGATCACAACATTAGTTCAATTATTAAGGCCTATGCGGTGGCAAAGATATCACATGTCAAAAATATAAATGGTCATGTCCACAACATATCAACATCAATATAAAATGTCTCTAATGATCCACATGCATCATATATGAATCGAAACAACAACCATCGAGTATCTCTAACATCTAATATAATGCTAAATCAAAAAGTTAGAATAATGTCCATAAGTGTAGTTGATGTATTGAAATCAATAACAAAAGGGTCAAGGGAAGTGAGCACTACATCCCCGTCCCCTTAGACTCAAATTCTTCTTGGAAGTCACTGGAGTAAGTGTGGAAAATGAACTCGTAGTAAAGTAACATCCTCCCATGTAGCAGCAATCTCATATGTGTCCCACTTGGACGTAAACCTAGTCAATCTCTCTGCCTTGAAGGCCTAAGGTCATGTGCTCTATAATATGGATGGGATCCACCATCACCTCCCCCGATCTTGCACCTACAATGCGGTCTAATCTAATACGTGAGAAGGATCATAAATATATCTCTTAAGCACATAAATGTGAAACACATCATGGACGCGAGACAAGCTAGGTGGCAATGCTAGACGATAGGCCAAGGGAGTGATGTGCTCCAAGATCTCAAATGGACCCACAAACCTAGGAGTAAGCTTAGAACCTTTTTCGTAATAGATAGGGATCTCATGCATTCTAACATGAAGAAACACCTTTGTGCCCACCTCATAACTACGATCTATCATATGTTGGTCCGCATAATTCTTCTGCCTGTCTTGCACCTCCTGTAATCTTTGTTTGATCAAAACAACCTGTTGCTCCATGTCCTATAATAAAGTTGGTCCAAGAGAAACCATGTCCTCTAACCTGTCCAACTAAGAGGTGTCCTGCACTCTGCCATAAAGTGCCTAAAAAGGAGCCATGCCTATCGAACTCTGAAACTATTATTGTAGGAAAACTCCACCAAGTACAAATACTCCTCCCATCTCGACTAGTGATCCATAACATACATCCTAAGCATGTCCTCTAGGATCTGATTCACCCACTTAGTCTGTCCATCTGTCTCAGGGTGATATGCCATGCTGAAATTGATCCTCGTCCCAAGAGCATGCTGCATGGTGGTCCAGAAATGGGAAGTGTACAAAGAATCACTGCCATAAATGATATTTCATGGGGATCCCATGTAGTATGAAAATCTCATAAAGATATACCCATGCCACTACACTAGTTATATAGGTGGTCTTCACCGAGAAAAATGATCCACTTTCGTTAATTTATCCACCATGACCATGATGGCATCGTGGTGGTATCTCGACGTCGGTAACCCAATAATGAAGTCCATGGAAATGGTGTTCCATTTCCACTCCTAGATAGCATAAAGATGAGAAAAGATAAGGCCAACTAGATGTTGATGCTCATTCTTCACCCTCTGACACTCTAAATAACGTGACATAAACTAGCCATGTCTCTTTGAATTTCTCTCCAATGGTACAACTATCTCAAAGTGGCGTGTATCTTCTTCACCCTAGGATGGGCTGAATAAGGTGCACGGTGAGCCTATGTCAAAATGTCTTGTCTCAAGTCTCCATCTCTAAGAACATATATCCGACCTCTATGTTTGAGAATACCATCTACCTCTAATGAAAATCCATCAAATATCCCCTCAAGGGGTCTCGATACTCAATCTTTGCTCTGATGTAAGGTAGAAACTATCACGAGGAAGCTACAACAAATTCCCGCTCCACAAATCTGTAACTACTGAAGTAGCCATAGCCACATTTCTCTGTCTACTCAGGCATCTCTACAACCACATTCTCCTTCCCTTTCACATGCTCTATCTCCATATCGTACTCACAAAGAAACTCCATCCAACATCGCTGATGAGCGTTGAGATTGGGCTACATGAAGAGGTGGCGAAGACTCAAGTGATCAATCCTGAGTGTAAATCTCTGGCCAAGAAGGAAGTGTCTCCACCACACCAAGGCGTGCACAACTACTGCAAGCTCAAGATCATGAGTTAGATAATTGAGCTCATAATCCTTGAGTTTTCGAGACTCAAAAGCAACTACTCTACCCTCCTGCATCAACACACCTCCAAGTCTTGCCAAAGAAGCATCTATGCAAACGTAGAACTTACCCTGAGGATCTGGCACTATAAGAATAGGCACTGTTATGAGGCATTCCTTCAGTGTCCTAAAGGCCTGCTCACATCTATCTATACTAAACAAACTTCTTCCCTTTATTTGAAGGGAAGTGATGGGGTGCGTAATCCGAGAAAAGTCCTACACAAATCTCCTATAATATCCTGCCAAACCCATGAAGTTGCGCACCTTGGTCACATTGGTGGGTGTTGGCCAATCCATGATATCTCAAATCTTGGAAGGATTCACTGTGATACCTTCCCCAGAAATTATGTGGCCCAAATACTGCACCTCTGTCTGAAAAGAACACACACTTCTCCAGGTTCCCGTAAAGATGCTGCTCATAAAGACACTGAAGAACCTAGTGAAGGTGCTCCTCGTGCTCCTCACATGTGTGTGAGTAAATCAGAATATCATCAAGGAAGATGAGCACAAAGTAATATAGTAAAGTCTTAAATACCCCATTCATCAAGCTCATGAACACTGTGTAGGGGCATTCGTCAGACCAAAAGGTACCATTGTGACCTCGTAGTAGCCATATCTCATACGAAGGAGGTCTTATGAATATATGCCTCCATAATCCTCACCGATGATGATACCGACTTAAGATCTATCTTGGAGAAAACTATGACCCCCTTCATCTCGATCAAAAATTCATCAATGCATGGAAGGGGGTAACAATTCTTGATCGTTACTTTGTTCACCGGTGGTAATCAATACACAACCACATAGATCCATCCTTCTTCTTATAAAAATCACTAGTACACCCCAAGAGGATATAATAGGGTAGATTAGGCCTTTCTCCGAAGGCCCTCAAGATGTAACTTGAGCTCACATAGCTCGGGGTAGTCATCCTATAAGGTGTTTGTGAGATAGGATCTACACTCGGAACTAAATCTATGTGAAAATCTATCTCACGTGGGGAGGTAACCCCTATAGCTCCCTTGTAAAAACATCAAAAAAATATCTTAAGATGGGATGGTCATCAAGGGATGGTCCACTAGACTCATCCTCAGATATGTCACTAACCGTAACAATATAGATCTAACAACCTCATCACACACACCGCTTAAGCTACATAGCATGGAGATGGTGCAAATAGAAACTAACCTCCTAACCCCTATTATCACTGAATCCACTCCTATATCATTTGTACAAGCAATATTCTTATGGTAACAATCCACTCTAGCTCTATGTGTAGACAACCAGTCCATGCCTAAGATGACACCATAGGAACCCAAAGGAAGGATTAGAAGATCCGAGGTAGTGGTGAAGTGTCCCAAATCCACCACACACTCCTTATCTAAGGATTCTATAGAAAATTTAGATCTCGAAGCCATCTCAACATCCCAACTACGACCCTTCCTAACTGCCACTAGCCTGTAACATTGTACTAAGGATGGTGTAATAAAAGAATAAGAGGAACTAGAATAGAACAATATAGAGGCAGAAACACCACCAATACTACATGTCGTCTCTATCATGGTACTCTAGTGCTCAACCCGACATTTCTCGATCGCAACATATATCCAATGGCTCCATCCCATATCTCCCACAAGTAGGCTCTAATATCTCGTGTCTTACCCTTGTTCCCGTGGTTCTATGGGCACTCTCTCCAATGATGTCCATCGACGCCACAACCATAACAGTGCTTGCCCGTCCTCTCTAGTGGGATGCGGCTCCAGCCAATACTCTAGATGTCTCGTGATGTGGATTGTGATGACTGGCTATGGACTGTTGAGGTCTCTCGAAGAGATCTTCTTGACCGAGCTCTCTATACACCCTGTGTTCGATGGGACCCTAGGAGGAGGCCCCATACTCGCCCCTCTCGTGTGTCAAATCTCTGAGGAGTTTTGTATGGTGGGTGGGTCTCTATTGTTGCTTGCCGAGGTGGCCTAAAGGAAGACTGCACTAAACCCTATCCACGACGAGGAGGAGGATCTCGATCCCCTCGACCTATTGTCCTACATCCGCCGGATGTGACTTTGAAATTTGTCCTCTAGCTCGATGCATCTTCCCTGTGTCTCCTCTGCAATATAGGCCTTCTCCACGACCTCTGCTAATGTTTGTGGGAAGTGAATGCACACCGCACCACCCAAATCCAAATTCAGGCCCCGGATGAACCTGTGAATCCATACCTTCTCATCCTGCATATAGTTGACATACTAGAGTAGGTTCAAAATTGACTCTCATACTCGGATACAGTCATAGATTCCTGGCGAAGTCGTGAAACTTGTCTCTATCTACTGCTTTGAGTAAACCTCTTGGGTAAATATCTACTCCTAAAATACTCCTCAAATATCTCCTGTAAACTACTTTGAGTCAACATGGAGCTTCTACTCCTCGGTCCTCCACTAGACTCCTGCTCCATCCCTCAGAAGATGGATCGCAACATGAGCTTTCGTGTTGCTAGTACAAGGGTAGAGCTTGAAGCATCCACTCAAGCTCACTAACCAGGCCTCTTCCTGAAAACCTCCTATATCTCTAGAATAGTGTGATGGCCGTAGCTTTAGGATCTCCCTAATATGGTCTGCAGCCGACAATTGATGAGCCTTAGGTCTCTTTGCATGCTCCTCCCTCTGTCTAGGGCTCTGAGATCTATCCCTATGTCCTGAAATCCTGTCTCCATGCCCTCTCTGTGGTGACTCTTCCCTGGATGACTCCACATGGAAGTTCTCTACCCCATGCTCCTCACTATATTGAGGAGGTTCCCTAGCCTCAACTGATGGCTCAATATCCTGTCTAGTAGGTCATTCTCCTAGGAACCCTCCGTGTATAGTGGCATTGACATCCTAAAACATCTATAAAATTTGTGGAAGAATGGCTGCTATAGCCTTTGATCTGGCGGTGGTATACCTAGGTCTATGTGGAAAGACCCCTCGTCTGGTCCGTGCCTCCTACAAAGACCAAGGTGAGAGTTAGTTCATAATTTTGGTTTTGTTTCAGTTTTTTTTAGTTTTATAAAATTATACATAGATCAGCTCGTGTGGTTTTCTATATTTAAAAGAACAATTTTTCACTAGGTTAAAAGTTCATGTCTTGTATTTTATAGTGTGCTCAAGGGTCCAAGATTTAAACCCATGAATCTGATACCAAATGTAACGCCCATAAAAAATGACATTCTAGGAACATGCTAACACCTAACACTTATCCCAAAAATTGTGACTAATATTATTTTGTTACAAGATAAAGGTAAAAGGATAGAATAAGTTACAAGGATGTTAGTACCCTAGGGTACAACAATTAACTCACACCACTAAACTCAACTTTACGATTGAGGAACTAGGTCTAGTTAAGAGGTTAACATATTTTCAAATTTATCTCTAAAGTCCATTAATCAATTATTCATTAGGAAGGTACCATAGATTAATTTACTTAGTTAAATGTTTTCTTCTCTTTAGTTAATGTTCAATCCTAATAAGGTCAACCTTATGTTAATTTATTTAAATTCATTAACCTATTAACCTAGAGTCCCTTCCAATAAATTCCTAAGGATTACTAAGAACTAACAATAGCTTAACACCCTTAGGCAATTAAATGGCCCCATTCCCCATTTACACATACTATTAATATTTTAAAACAACATTTATAAAAATCATTCTCACCTAATAAAACTAGGGTTGATCCTCCACCCTTAGATCAAATCAATTTTGACTACAAGATCCTAGGGTTCTAATTAACCCTAAAAATCCTTATGAATTTTTATTTAATCTCTTTCTTTACCAAGTCTCCTCATTTGATCTATTTTATTTTGTGAAAAAAGGTTGGAGAGGAGAAATCCAACAGAGCAAGAGAGAGAAGCTATAGAGGATTCTATAAGGAGATCAAGGTTGGATTGATTTAGTTTGTAGTTTTATTTGTTATTATTACTTTTGTTCAAGGATTGGGAAGGATTTCCTTCTGCAATCTAGTTTTATTTCAAGGCTATGTGTATTTGGGTTTTCTATTTGGGGCAAACCCTACCCCATTATTATAAATAAAATGAATTTTTGTAATCTACCCTTTTGGGTTTTTATTGCTCAAATCCATGGGATTTACCCATTATTTTCTTGTTGGTAGTTTATTAGTTAAATTTAAAATTTTTAAATTAGTAAAAACAAGATAAAATTTTACACAAAGTGCGTGGATCTGAGAAGTTCTGTTGTAAGTGACAGAACCGCTTCCCAGAGCAGACCGGTGGTCCAAGGACCGCCACCCTGCCTGGGTGACAAACCATGAATTGCAACCCAAAGCAGACCGGTGGTCTTGGGACCACCACCCTACCTGGGTGACAAACCATGAACCACCGCCCTACTGAGTGGTGGTTTTGATACCTCTGCCTTTCCTAAGTGGCGGTTACGAGACCGTCGCTCTGCACAAGGTGGCGGTCTTGTTTCTGAAAAATAAAACCTAAAATCTGAGATTTTCTCAAAACTAAAAGTTACTAAAATGTGCTAAAATGCATTCTGAGATTAATTTTGTACATATGGAGTTTCAAGTTTTGGGATTTCATTCCTATTGTTCATTCTTAGTTAAAATTTACTCATTAATGCATTTTCAAATCTAATAGTAGTAAAAAAACTACAAGATCTATTCAAAAATTTCAACTAATTTTCTTTCAATTTCAAGAGTAAAAAGGATCTAAATCTAATTCTAACATTGCTATTTTCTTACTACAAAATAAACATTTCCGGATAACAATATACTTCAAATTTGTTCTCATGTTCCCATTTTCACTACAACATATATATATTCAAAACAACTATAAAAACTTTATTATACATTCAATTCTACCATGCATACAAGTCCAACTTCTTACAACTTCTATATTTCCTTCTTTATCATTTACAACATTACAACTTTCACAATGAAGGTAAGCTTTCCTTTCCACAATACACTTTTCAATGGAACTTTTACACAAGATTTCCATTTCACAACTAACTCAACACAAAGCTTTCTTTCCCTTTTTCAATATACAAATATTGGAATGCAACTTTTCTCCACAAGATTATTACAAACTCTTCCACTCAAGGTGGGAAATAATACAAGAATGTAAGAAAAGAAAATACAATAATACAAGTTCCTCCACCCTAAGTGGGAATACAATAAATTATTCTCAAAGGAAAGGTTCACAAGGTCTCCAACAAAACTCTAAGCTTCACAAATACAATAAGAGATATCCTCCAAGATTTGTTTGATCCACAACAAAATGGGGGAGAGAAGATCATCCTCATTGGCATCCTCTTCATTGAGCCCCAACCACATTATAATGGGAGATGATTCCAACACACGGCAACAAAAAGCTTCCAAAATACTCACAAATAGTTTCCCAACCATTCCAACCACATTCAAATCAACTACAAAACAAGAAAGAAGAACAACAAAACAACAAATAACAAGGCTTAAAATGAAAGCCAAAGGAGCAAGAACTATGGAGAGGCCACTTATGCCTCCCAATAGGAATGAGTGCCTACCTTAAAGCCTCCAATGCATATCTCAAATTCCCTACATGCTCTTATGCCTCCCTCAAGTACCCCTTATACTTCCCACATACTCTTATGCCTCCCTCAATTCTCTTATGCTTCCCTCATAAAAGAAACAAGTAAGAAATGAAAGCATTCCTTATTTAAGGTGGGGCACCCAACCCAAAATCCCTCCAAACAAGAAAGTAAACTCTTATGCCTCCCTACATGAAATATCCCCAAAGACTCCTCCTACTCCAAACTTAGGCAATCTACCCACACCCAACAAGAATTCCAAAGAAAACAATACTCAACACAAGCACATAAACACAAAATAAAAGCATAACATAAGAAAAGGTAAAGCTCCTACCTTTCCATAGTAGAGCTTGTTCAAAGAGTAAATATCCAAGATCCTCAAAACCAAGCAAGCATCCACAAGCTCCCAAAAATCCTCTAACTCTCCAAAAATGTAAGAGCACAAAAATGATGAAGTAACCCCCAAACAAACAAAAAAACTACAATAAATAGAAAAGGGAGAGAGGAGGATGATGTGGCTCTATGTAGGATGCCACATCACTCATCCTGAACTCCACCTCACAAGTAAAACCTCAACCCAAATGCACCATAAATTGGTGGGTGAGAGGAATGACAAGTTACTTAAACACACAAACCAAGCCCACACCCCCTAAGCATAAAATTAATTACTTGAAAGAAAGTGAAATAAACATTTCACCTTTTTATCTTCCCAAAACACCTAATGGGGTCTAATTTTGACCTCCCAACCCATAGGTAGGGTTGGTATAGTAATTTAAGGGGTGTGGGATAAGTTTAACTTGTCCCACAAGCCTTCAAAATTGGCCCTTAAGAACAAATTCGAGTTTCCAAGAAGGGTAGATTGTGCAACACTCAAGATCCCAAGCATTCGACACACAACACAAAATCCAAGGGAAAATCTAGTCTAATAAATGAACTTATTTTGGTCACATCTTTAATTAATTTAGCAATAGATTAATTTAACTCTAATTAATACACTTAGACCCATTAAGATAAAGGGGAAAAACATACAACAAAATCTAAATAAATAAAACAAGTAAATTACATCACTAAAATAATCACATACTAACATTAATTTAAGGAACTAATAAAAGTAAACATATGACCCCTTGGTCACAATTTCCCCTAACCATAAATCTAACACACACACTGCTTTGTAGACACTTAAAATTGGTTACTCAATTTAGTGTCTCTTACATTCGTTTACCTTCTCAGGTAACCTGGGGCACGTTTATATCACCACTACCCCCTTGGAGTATTAATCAATTTGTGATTTAAACACCTATCCTAAGTTTAATTCACCCCATTTTATTTTACCCATGAGTAATTAAATATTAACTATTTAATTACACCTTTTTACATATATCCTAACCACTTATCTACCCCATATCTATTTTATCCATATATCCCCCCTATTTCTCCTCCTCCCAAACCGAGTCGCGGGATATCTCCCGTACTTGGGATGATAGGATCATTCTCATCTTCCCAGAAATTGCTCCGTTTGGCCATTTCAGAGTTCTGTTCCCGATCGGCGCCGACCGGTACTTGGTCGACGCCGATTTTTTGGAACGGCGCCGATTTAATCTCGGTCGGTGCCGATTATAAATAGAAGCCCAGAACTCAGTTCTGGTTAGACACAGATTGTAAGAGAGAGAACAAGAGAGTTCCGAACATCAAAATTGAATGTTATCTATCGAGTGAAAGTGAATTTTGTCCAAATCAATCCCTGAGAGGAGCACCGTTACTCTGCTCTTATCACATCAGCATTGCACGTCTCCATTGATTCTCTGGTGACTCTGTTTCCGCCTTTAGACAGTGGGAGCTCGCCGGTCTCTCTCAGCTTCGCAGATCCAGCAGACGCGTTGGACGATCTTGCCTCTCTGATTCTCTTTTCGAGTCTCGCATCGACTCTCCAATCTCGGACGACGCCAATCTACATTAGTCGACGCCGATCTATATTAGTTGATGCCGATTTGTTCGATTGACGCCGATTCTACATAATCGACGCCGATCATACTCATAGACAGTAAAAGGACACAGTAACACAAATCTAGCTTTATTTCATAGTTTCTGTTTTTTTTGCTTTACGTCTGTTAAATTCTCGTTTTATTACTTGATCAAAAATCTAGTCCTTACGTACATCTTTTATCATGTATGCTTCTCTACTTAATTGAAAACGTGGATCGACATCCGCCGAGGAAGCTTATCGCTTCCCGACCGCTTCTCGGCAGTCCACCTAAATACCTTTTAACGTGGTCTTTTTCTGTCAAGCATCGGTGTCTTGCAGGTTACTCGGATCTACTGTGTGAATTGCTCGTGTGCGCCCGTCTCATCTATATTGGCTTCCTTATCCGTCTGCATCTTCAGATCTTGTCCATCAGGTATCAATTTCATTTGAGTTTTTCAAGGTTTTTGTGTTTAGTTTGGTGCATTAACTTGGACAGGTAACAAGCGCGAAATTCTTGATCTACATTCTGGCACGCCCGGTGGGACCCAACCAAAGTCCCTTATTGGTAAGTTCATCTCTTTTCTGGTTTTGAGCTTTGTTCTTTTTCCTCGCTGATTTTTATCAGTCTTGTTTGAGCATTTCCTTTCATAGTTTCAATCTTGCTTTTTATGCGAAATCGTTATCTTGAAATTTTTCTATTTCCTTAAAATAGAAATTTTTCGTTTCACCATTATCTGGATATATCTTTCCGGATCTTGTTTGCTGTATTTGCTTAACCTTTTCTTGCGGAGCACTTTGCTTGTTCGTGGGATTGTTCGAGGGGAAGAGCTCAACAACGCGCTTTTTGAAGTCCACACACCTTGGAGAGCTAAATCTACAGGTATTTCTCTTTTACGGTGTTTTCTCTTTTTAGGAACTAAAAAAAAAAAAATAATAAAGAAAAAAATTTGTTTGTTTTTTTTTAATCACATCCAAACATTTCAATTTTTGGTGCTTAAAAGGAATTTAATCGCATTTGGGAAAGAATCTGTTTGACTTGTCTTCATCGAAATCAAACACTTCGTTTTTAAGTGCTTAAAAAGAACTCTTTCTTTGTCATTGCTTGTTGTATGTTTCTCATCTAGTTTTAATTAGGCTGGAAAATTGATCAAAATCGGTAGTGACACTATTTGATTTTTATTTTTCACCCTTGCACACAAAGCCAAAATCACTAGGTATAAAGCATTTAAACAAAAATTCCTTCCCTGGCCTCGCCTACTTGGAAGTGACATCCAAGAGGAAGAGCCTACGCGGTACTCGGGCCGCTATAAATTCACGGAAGTTCTGGTATATATTGGCAAAGCACCCGACTCCCTTATCGCAGCGGTGTGTGAAGTGCGGGGGTAGGCCCCTATATCAAGCCACGTACCGGTCTTTTCTTGAAAGTGCCTTCGGGACTCCTCACCAAACATTCCCCAAACCATCCTTAGTTTGGCTATCTGAGTAGTTCCTGTTCTAAAAAGCCTTCCCTAATATTTTCTTTCTTAAAAGCATCAAAACTTAAAGGAGATAATCACCTGCGCTGCTTGAATTGTCTGTGCATTAGTTAGGTCAATCTTCTTTTCTGCGTGTTTATGATGGTCATCACTCGGTTACAATCTAGAAGAATGGCTCAATTGGCCCCTTCTTCTTCCGAGATTACCACTAGTGTGGATGTTTCGGCACCCCCCAAATCTTCCTCGGGACCGCTGTTAGTTGGTTCCCCATCCTGGTCATATAATCCTTTCTATCAAGCCAAAGCAACCCCATCACGTCCAGCTTCCCCTAGTCCTTCAGAAATATCATCTGCTTCTGACTTAGAGTATGTTCCTCGTGGGGATCCTGAATTTCAGGCACTCCTTGATCGTAATCCGGTAGCCCTCATGGACTACCTAGTACACAAATCTATTCAAATATCTGATCAAGGACCACCAATCCAACAAGTGTACGATTATCCTCGTGAACCATCCCAGGCTTTTGTAGAACAGTTAGCATCATTTTTCTCGCCTCGAGCCACGGAAGAGGGTGGCGCACCTGTGCCTCCTTTTTCTCTTCCACCGACCGTATCGACTAGTTCTCAAATAGTCTTACCTATACCTAACGCCACAGTTACCTCGACTATTCCACAACCTACTTCTGAGAAGTCCTCTTCTCTGGCTATCATGGGTGCATCTGCGCACCCACATATTGCTGTTAATTCATCTATGCCGTCCATTGTATCCCAGGGTCAGTACCTCTTTATGAGTCAACCCCCTTCGACTAGTCAGTTGGTTCCTGCTTCTCGTCCTCCAGTGGGTTTTTCTTCCAATATTCCGGCAATAGTGACCTTCACCCATCCTCTAGCATCGGCGCCCTTAATAACTAATCCGGCAGTAAAAAGCCTCTTTCAGGTCTTGTTCCCCACCATGTCCAATCAAACCAACACCCATGTTCCTCAATCTATTCCGATTCAGTCAACAAGCATAGGAGTCCACCAATCACAGGCTCCGTCCGTCATCCAACCTTCATTTTCTCAACCACTTATTATCCCATGTACTTTGCCTATACATGGCTCCTTCACAAAGAAATACCTCACCAAAGGCGTCCCTGCAACGCCTGGTTATTCCTCTTATCATCCTATCAATCAACAGATGAATCCCCGTTGACACCTCAACAACATCCACCATCTGCTTCCTATGTAGGACATGCCACTGTGCCTCCTCCTCAATCTGACGTGGTTCAAATTCTTTTCAAGAAAATCACAGACTTGGAAGCCTCCACCAAAGGGGCTCGTCCTTCATACTCTTTTGAAGAAGTGTGTAATGAACCCATTCATCCCTCAGTGGCTTTTAAGCCTTATCCTCCCCAATGGGAACTTCCTAAATTTTCAAAATTCCATAGTCGGGAGGACCCTCAACAGCATTTGCGAGCATTCAAACATGCTTGCTACCTCATAGTCCAAGATCAGGAGCTTATGCTCCGTACTTTTCCTATGTCTCTAGCAGTCCCGCTTTAGACTGGTACAACAACATTCCTCAACATTCCTTGTTTTCTTTCTCTCAATTGGCTCAGATGTTTGTTGAAAACTTTTCAATAAATATCGCCCATAAGATCTCGATCACAGATCTTTATAACATTCGTCAATTCGATGATGAGTCTATTGCAGACTTTGTCACTCGTTGGAGAGGGATAGTAAATCAATTGTCTTTCTCCCTTCCTCAACCCCAACAGATCGAGTTGTTTACTCGATCTTGTGCTAATCATATTTCTTCCACTTTAAGGATCCAGACCTTTCATACATTTGAAGAAGCCTTTACGATGGCACGCAAACTTGAGTCTCGCGCCATTGAACAAGGGAAGTTAAAACTTCGCTCTAAGTCTAAACCAGATTTTTCTCGGTTTACCAAATCAAATCCTTCCACTTCTAAAGACAAGAACCAGGGATCCACCAACGCTATCGTATTAAAAACATCACGAGCCGATAATACTTCTAATCAAACACCACGGAGAGACTCCTCATCTTCTCGAAAAGGGTCCTCGTCATCTCGATCTTTCACTTCGTTGGGAGAATCATATGCTTCTATCTTAGAGAAAATGTTGGAAGTTCGCATGATCGAACTTCCCCCCATTAGGAATATTGATGAAAACCAAGAACGTCCATTCTGGTATAGGGAAAATGATTTCTGTCATTATCATAGAACCAAAGGTCATGACATTGAACGGTGTCAGACCTTCAAAAATCTTGTCCAGAAATTCATTGATAGAGGTGAGCTCATTCTGGATAACCCAAATGCTCCCCCAAATCAAGCACTGGATGTTTTTAAACAACCTTTTCCTAATCATTCCCCGAACCATAATGCTTCAGAGTCTCAAAAACCAAACACTCATACTATCAACTTCATCTCTACTGAAGAATCTTCTTCTGAAACTAAGCCATCTGCGAACACATCGACCGAATCAGAACCTCCTTCTACTTCGCTAATCGCTGGGATTCCACCATCTTCAAATAGCTCGTCTTCGAATATTCCTACATTGCTAGATACGGATTCATCTCTCTCCGCTTCTTTGTCTGACCTTCCATCCATACCCGAGACAGTGTCATCCTCATCTGTCTCATCGTCAGACATTCTTTCAGTGCTCGAGGCAATTACATCCCTTCGAGTTTCCACTGCGGATACACCTACTTCTGTTTCTCCCATTTTTGCTGCGACTATGCCATTGGTAAACGTACCTATAGTTGTACCAACTTCAACGGAAGCGTCTTCGATTTTGACTCTTCCTGTTTCCTTTCCTACAGTAGTTTCACCCACAATTACTGTACCAGAAGTAGTTCCTTTGCCAGGAGCTGCTTCTTCATCACTCACTTCTTCCATCACCAATGCTGCTTCGCCCATTAAAGGAAAATCTAAAGAGGTAGCACCGACACCTATACACTCGGTTCCCGAACTTAAACCGAGACAACCAAAATCTAACATTGCATCATCAGCATCTCCCCCTTTGTTCTCTCCCGAAAGGTTACAATCCCTTATGCGGTTGAAATTGTCACCATCCCTGAAAAGGGAAAGCCTATAGTTCACGTGTTCAAGAATCTGGGTGCTTTCCCGCAAAAATCTCTATCTACGCCTCATAAAAGATTGGATTTATCCACTGAGAAGGCGTCTTCTCCTGCAAACTTATCAAAACCATCATCTTCTTCTACAACACATTCTTCACCAGCACCTCGAAAAGTGGACTTACCTATTAAAAGGACGTCACCTCCTTTATCAAAATCATCATCTTCATTACCAAAAACCAGGGCACCCTTTATTCCTCCGATTAGACCTACTTTGGGAGCTTCTTCCTCATCTAAATCGACATTATCTAAATCATCAGTAGTTTCGACCAAACAGCCTCCTTTACCTCTGAAGACCGCGACACCTGTCACATCTCCATCATCTTCAAAATCTATTTTAGGGGCTCCTCCTCCATCAAAATCAATCATGTCTCACTTACTTCCACCTCAAGTGCCCAGGGCTGCTCCTCCAGATGTCCAAAAAAATAAGATGATCCCTAAAAAGACTGTCAAACCTAACATGCAAGTCCTTTTACCTCGGCAGTCTGTTAAAGTGGAAGAGGTGCCTTCATCATCCCTGTCCTCATCTTTGTCTAACGGATTCTATACTGAAATCCTTCGCCAACTTATCCAATCTTCATCCATATCTCTTCCTCCGATTAAACCCTATAACCCTAAAGGAGTTAAACCTGCCTGGTTTAACTCTGATTTGATTTGCGCCTACCATCGTACCCCGGGTCATGATACTGAGAGATGTAAAGCTCTTCAATCTGTTGTCAACAGCCTTTTGGAAGAAAGTGACCTTTTGCTGAGGATGAGGAACAAGTATCTCCTGTCATCATAGCTCCATCTGAGCCCCAACGATCTACTCAGACCTCTACTTCTAGTGATTCCACTCCAAATGATCTTCCACCTTCTCAAATCGACACAATCCATATCGCTACTAGAACCCAACAGTATGATAATCCATCTTCATCTACAGCATCTCGACCACGGGTTGTCATTTCTGCAGCCCCCGAAGGAATTTCTCCTTCCTCATTAGCCTCGAGACCCCGAGTCTCCATTCGTGCTGCACCTCGGGCTCAAGTTCCCGTATCAGTTGAGGAGAGTGTTATGAAACAACTCACCCAGGCTCCGGTCAAAATGTCTCTTTTTGACCTCATTCAATCCTCTCCGCAACATCGCCAAGCTCTGATTGATAATCTGCGTCGCATCGCAGTGAATTCAGATGAGCCCCAGCCTTTCGAGATGGTTGTTGGATTGAATAGACCATCAACCACCATTTCTTTTGAAGACTCAGAAATTCCTTCCCTTTCTTCCGAGGATTTAGAGGCTCCCCTCTTTATCACAGTCCAGATCGACAACACTACATTAAAACGCATTATGATCGACAGTGGAGCTGCACTTAATGTCATCTCCTCACACACATTCGAACAGCTTAAGTTACCAAAGAACGTAGTGTCACCCCCGCCTTTCGCTCTTCGATCATTTAACGATCAGCTAGCAGTTACTTTAGGAACTGTGGTCCTACCCATTCGAGTAGGTAAGAAGTTGCTTCACGAACTCTTTTACATTGTTGAAGGGAAATTCCACTATAATATGATCCTCGACGCTCCTGGATTCGTGCAATGCATTGTGTCCCATCCACCCTCCATCGATGCTTAAAATATCAATATGAGGGCAAAATCTATACTCATCCAGGAGATCCTTTTCCTTCCGCACAATGTGACATGACCACAGGGTCTGCCCCTCTAAAGGAAAATGCTTGTTCTCCTGACGGGGCCTCATCTTCTTCCATACCTGCAACCAAACTACCGGATTTACAAAATCTAGAAGAGACATTGCAGCGTTTCTCACTGGGTGAGCTTCCTCTCCTTTCTTTTGACACCCATCTCACACCTAGTGAGTATGGTAGACCAGACAAACAACCTGAATATCAGCCAGGTCTTGGTCGCATCGTCACCATTGGTCTACCCAATCAATAGACTAATTTCATCTACGGTGGTCTTGATACGCCTCACTATCGCCCGGATTCTCCTCCTAGGGCCAAACCTTATTTAACAGGGTTCGATTGTCTACAGAATCCCACGTTTGCAAAAACTTATTTATATCGATGCGCGTGGAAGGGCTTTGGCCTGGGAAAATATGAACAAGGTGTGCATGACCTCGCATCCATTCCAACTCTCATGCCACATCAAAAATTTGGTTTAGGATTTAAACCTCTTTCAAAAGCCACCGTCACTGTTCTCGATGAGCCTCTTCCTATTGAGGAACCATCTTCTCCCGCTAGGTCAGAAGCATCACTCGATGTGGACGACGCCATTTCCATCCCGTCTAACTTTTTTTTTTAGTCAATACCATTTCCTTAGGACCACTAACCTATAAGACTAATGACACGTCCACTTCCATACCGTTAGTTTTCCCTGAAATAGTTGGAGACGACTCTCCTACTATCAACACTATCCACTGTGCGGATGATGATTCTGTTCTCACCTATCTGGGGGCAGAGGATTCCTATCTTCCTAAGACCATTCCTTCTGACACGTCTACGCTTCTCAACGAAGCCACTGTCGACCTTAATATAGGGACTTCTAAAGACCCTCGCATCATTAAGGTCGGCCAATCCCTTAATCCACAGGAGTTAGGAGATTTTACCACTTTTCTTTCCAACCATCGTCAAGCCTTTGCTTGGTCATATGAGGATATGCCCGGACTCGATCCCGATATCGTGGTTCACAATATCGTTACTCTTCCCAACATTAAACCGGTTAAACAAAAATTGCGTAAAATGCACCCTAGAGTAGCCCTGCTTGTTAAAGAAGAGTTACAGCGCTTGCTCTCGGCTAATTTCATCCAACCCATCGATTATCCACAATGGGTTTCCAATGTAGTACCAGTAACTAAAGCCACTGGGAAAATTCAAATTTGTACCGACTTCCGGGATCTCAATCTTGCTTGTCCAAAAGATGATTTTCCTCTACCTAATATCGACCAACTCGTGGATTTAACTGCGGGTCATGAGATGCTTTCTCTTATGGATGGTTTCTCTGGGTATAATCAAATTCTCATCGCACCAGAAGACCAACATAAGACTTCTTTCATAACTCCTTGGGGGACCTTTTGTTATCGTGTCATGCCCTTCGGTCTTAAGAACGCAGGAGCAACCTATCAACGAGCAATGACCTACATCTTCCATGATCTCTTACACAAAACTATGGAAGATTATGTCGACGATCTCCTTGGTAAATCAAAACGTCGTCAGGATCATCTTTTCATTCTTGCACCTCTCTTTGAGAGGCTTATTCGCTTTTGTCTTCGTCTAAATCCATCTAAATGCGTGTTTGGCGTTCTCACTGGTAAAATTTTAGGTTTTATCATTTCCATTAGGGGTATTGAAGTAGACCCCGCAAAAATAAAAGCTATCCTTGAGATGCCTCCCCCTTCTAACTTAAAGCAACTCCGCAGTCTCCAAGGACGTCTTCAATCAGTGCGTCATTTTATCTCACAATTGTCGGACCGTTGTCAACCTTTTCATCATCTCCTCCGTAAGAATGTTCATTTTGAATGGGATGAGCATTGCCAAAAGGCCTTTGATGATCTCAAAGCTTATCTTCTTTCTCCACCTGTGCTTACACCTCCACGCGAGGGGGAGCCTTTCTATCTTTATATCTCTGTGACTGACCATGCTCTGGGAGCCATGATCTCGCATCGGGACACTTGCGGTAAAGAACAAGCTGTCTATTACATCAGTCGCACCCTCCATGAGTATGAAACACGTTATTCCGAAGCTGAAAAGCTGTGTTGTGCTCTCTTCTTCGCAACTTCTAAGCTTCGTCATTACCTCCTTAATCACAAAACTTACATTGTCACAAGTGTCAATCCACTCAAGACAATTCATGCAAAGCCTTATCACAATGATCGTATCACTCGTTGGCTCATGCTTATGACAGAATTTGACCTCGAGTTTATCCCACAAAAGTCTATCAAGGGTCAGGTTATTGCAGATCAATTAGCTGATGCTCCTCTTCCGGACACTCAAAACCCCCTTGCTCAATTCCCCGATGAATATATCCAACAAATTGATTTTGGTCTATCTCCATTTAAAGTAAAGCTCTTCTTTGATGGATCCAAATGTCAGCAAGGGGGAGGTGCAGGTTTCGTAATGATTCCTCCTTGGGGTACGCCTATCCCTGTCGCACACAAATTAAACTTTGAGTGCACCAATAATATGGCCGAATATGAAGCTCTAGTCTTGGGTCTTCAAAATGCCATTAATCTCGGCGCTCGTCATATTGACATCTTTGGTGATTCTGAACTCATCGTTAATCAAGTCACAGGCGTCTATCAATGCAAGAATGATATCCTTCAAAAATATCGTGACATCGTTCTTGCTCAACTCCAATCTTTCGATAAATTCACTATCCAAGCCATTCCTCGCACTGCGAATCGATTCGCGGATACAATGGCTTCGTTAGCTTCACTTATCCCGCCTTTTACCGACGACTCGCGACTTTATGTGGCTGTGCAACGATTAGATCAACCGTCTCATCTTCGGCAACTAACTTTAATCCATGCTGTCACAACCGATACCCAGGATGAGTGGTATCAACAGATCGTTGATTTTCTATCTCATTCGGTGCTTCCTCTAGATCTGACTTCCAATGGTAGGAGATCTTTTATCCAACGTGCTAATCGCTATACTATCCTAGGTGGGATCCTCTACAAACGCAGCTTTGATGGCATTTTGCTTCGGTGCCTCAAAACCCATGAATCATCTAAAGCTATCCAGGAGGTCCATGACGGTATCTGTGGTGGACATTTTAGTGGCTTGGCTGTAGCTAAACGCATCTTACGTTTGGGATATTATTGGCCTTCTCTTAATCGAGATTGTTGTGAATACACTAAGAAATGTGTCAAGTGTCAACAACATTCCAATCTCACACATATCCCTAGTCAAGCTTTACAACCGCCATGGATTTGTGGCCTTTTTCGCAATGGGGTCTTGATCTCATTGGTCTCATCAATCCCCGTTCTTCACAGCGTCATCATTCTATCATTACTGCCACGGAATACTTTACTAAGTGGGTGGAGGCTATCCCTCTTTCTTCAACAAAGGCTAAACCCATAGTTGATTTTGTCTATCAACACATCATTTGTCGCTTTGGCGTTCCACACAAACTCATCACAGATAACGGTAAGTCTTTCAAGAACGTTGATTTGCAGAATCTCTGCGACGCTTTCAATATCAAACTCAGTTTTCTTCTCCATACTATCCGCAAGCTAATGGCCAGGCCGAAGCTTCCAATAAAACTTTGCGTAATATCCTCGCAAAGGTAACTAGTCGAGCTGGTAGGGATTGGCATTTACATATCCCTTTTGCTCTCTGGGCTTATCGGACTAGCATTCGTACTCCTACTGGTGCTACTCCCTTTTCTCTCGTCTATGGGTCTGAGGTTGTTCTTCCTTTGGAAGTCCAAATCCCATCTCTCCGTGTTTCTCTCAGAGAATTTGTCTCCGATGAGGACTATCGTCAAAATCATCTAGCACAACTTGAATTATTAGATGAGTGGCGTCTCAATGCTCTTGAACATCATCAAGTCTATCTTGAGCATGTCAAACGTGCTTATAACAAGCACTTGCAGCACCGTGACTTCAAAATTGGTGATCTTGTTCTTAAAGAAAACCAAAATGTCACTACACTCGAAAGGAGTCAACGTGGTAAGTTTGCTCCCAACTGGATGGGCCCGTACATTATCACTCATAAATATGGGTCTGGGGCTTATCGTTTATCTTCCATGGATGGTATACCTGAAGTGGAACCTCTTAATGCTTTGCATCTACGGCCCTTCTACTGTTAAAATCTATCTTACACAAATTTAGTCGCAAGACAGATCTTTCATCCATCTAACAACTAGTCATATACTTTCATGGTGATTCGGAACTATGTGGTTCTCCGCCTATTGCCTCTTTTACCTTAAATATGAGTATCGCGGCTCTACTCATTGCATGTTTCTTTTGGATATGTTCCTCCTCATGGTAGGAATACCTTAATCACCACTTCATCTGTCCCAAGTGCTTATCTTAATCGGATCTACTCGGGGCATGAGTGCGTGTTCTTTTATGTTCTCTTCCCCTCTATCTGATCTATCTAGGTCTAAACTCAGCTTCTTCCAAAAGGATTTCCAAAAAAAAAAAAAAAAAAAAAAAGAAAGATGCTATCCAAAAAGATAGACTGATCCCTTGAAGGACAACTATCCATACATTACCAAAATGAATCAAAAAAATATAGACCATGCCCTCGAAGGATGGCTATCATTTAAATTCAAAATACGACTCGCTCCTCAAGGATGGCATTTTTTTTCTCAAAGGCATACTCAAGGCTTCTTCATTGACCTTTGATCGCCTCTATACACTTTTTAGCATCACTGAAAGACTTCCCGTATTGATCAGTCTTTCCATATCTAGCAAACTTCCCGCATTGATCAGTTTGCTTTTCTGCCAAAATCATGAAGCTGAGATTTAAGACCTTTTGTCGATCATATGGAGAATCCTATTTTCCCAGTATGAACATGTATTCTGTCCCTTGTAAATTTCGACAAGATACTTACTGCTCTTTCCGTTTCCATCCTAAATCTGGTTTGCGGCTAGTTAGTGTCAGGTTTATTTTAACCTTATATAGGGCCTTGTATGCATGGTCTTTCGGTTTCCTATCCAGATTCTATTTATGGTCGGTGGGGAGTCCGACTTATCATTTTTCTTCATATTTGGGTGTATTTCCTTTATTTCTAATCCAGGTCATTCTCATTACGTCCTTGACTCTCACCGAGAGTCTTTCCAATTATTTCATCCAGTTAAATTAACATTTAACATGTTAATTTAATCAAACTCCATCATTTATCTAAATTCATCTGATCTACTTTGTCCAAAACACATCTCATCGCCTCTATTATAAACACATGTGGGTCTATCTATCTATTTTCATCAAAATATAATTAAAATCTCAAAAATATCAAATCCATTCCAGCATATTAACTCCTACCTATCTATCACATCATCTAATCACTTGTCTATCCATGTCACATTACATCTATCTATATCTATTTTCTCATCCAAATTAAATCCACATATCAATCACATCTATTTATATCCTCTATCAGTCTATATCTATCCAATCACATCAAATCACATCTATTTATATCCTCTATCAGTCTATATCTATCCAATCCCATCTATTCCTCATCTATCAGTCTATGTCTACGTTTACTTAGGTCGGCGCCGATTGGTGTGATCGCCGCCGATTTTCCATATCTTCTTGCCATAGTGTTGATGCTTGGCTTATTTATCTGGTCATTATTGTGCCTTTGAATGTTGCCTTTTGGCACATCTTTTCGATATTACCGTCCATTTCGAGTTTGTTCCCTTTGCGTGGAACACTCGCTTTTTGGCCGCTTAGGGTTCACGGGTCTGTAGGCACTAACGTCGTCTGCCTTGCAGACCGTCTAGTTGTCCCTACCAATGTGTCTCTCTTTAGAGGCTGACTATTTTGTAGTCCTCCTTACACTCATGGGTCTGTAGGTACTAACGTCGTCTCATAGGAGACCGTCTAGATTTCCCTACCAATGTGAGTCCTTTAGGTTGCTGCCTCTTTATTTATTTTTGTGCATCGTTAATGATCAGATCTACTCCGGCATCCGACTGGGGCATCCTGCGTTTTCATCTACCTCTTTCAAACTTGGGATCGTCTGTTCTATCACCCATCCCATCCCTAGTTTGAGGGGGATCACATCATCACTTTTTCTTCTTTTCTTCCACCTCCTTGTTTTTGTCTCACAACTTTGCTTATCGCAAGTTACTTGACAAAAAGGGGCAAAATGTAGACACTTAAAATTGGTTACTCAATTTAGTGTCTCTTACATTCGTTTACCTTCTCAGGTAACCTGGGGCACGTTTATATCACCACTACCCCCTTGGAGTATTAATCAATTTGTGTTTTAAACACCTATCCTAAGTTTAATTCAGCCCATTTTATTTTACCCATGAGTAATTAAATATTAACTATTTAATTACACCTTTTTACATATATCCTAACCACTTATCTACCCCATATCTATTTTATCCATATATCCCCCCTATTTCTCCTCCTCCCAAACCGAGTCGCGGGATATCTCCCGTACTTGGGATGATAAGATCATTCTCATCTTCCCAGAAATCGCTCCGTTTGGCCATTTCGGGAGTCTGTTCCCCGATCGGCGCCGACCGGTACTCGGTCGACGCCGATTTTTCGGAACGGCGCCGATTTAATCTCGGTCGGCGCCGATTATAAATAGAAGCCCAGAACTCAGTTCTGGTTAGACACAGATTGTAAGAGAGAGAACAGAGAGTTCCGAACATCAAAATTGAATGTTATCTATCGAGTGAAAGCGAATTTTGTCCAAATCAATCCCTGAGAGGAGCACCGTTACTCTGCTCTTATCACATCAGCTTCGCACGTCTCCATTGATTTTCTGGTGACTCTGTTCCTGCCTTTAGCATAGGTGGAGCCTGGCCAGTGTCTCTCTGGCTTCGCAGATCCAGCAGACGTTGACGATCTTGCCTCTGTTTTCCGAGTCTCGCACTCTGTCTCGGATCGACGCCGATCTACATCAGTCGACGCCGATCTATATCAGTCGACGCCGATTTGTTCCAGTCGACGCCGATTCTACATAATCGACGCCGATCATACTGCAGACAGTTAAAAAGGACACAGGTAACACAAATCCAGCTTTATTTCATAGTTTCCTATTTTCTGTTGCTTTCTGTCTGCTGTTTAAATTCTGTTTTATTACTGTGATCAGAAAATCTAGTCCTTACGTACATCTTTTATCATGTATGCTTCTCTGCTTAATTGAAAACGTGGACTGACATCCGCCGAGGAAGCTTATCGCTTCCCGGACCCGCTTCTCGGGCAGTCCACCTAAATACCTTTTAACGTGGTCTTTTTCTGTCAAGCATCGGTGTCTTGCAGGTTACTCGGATCTACTGTGTCGAATTGCTCGTGTGCGCCCGTCTCATCTATATTGGCTTCCTTATCCGTCTGCATCTTCGGATCTTGTCCATCAGGTATCAATTTCATTTGAGTTTTTCAAGGTTTTTGTGTTTAGTTTGGTGCATTAACTTGGACAGGTAACAAGCGCGAAATTCTTGATCTACACACACAATTACATGTTGCGATCGTAACCCTTGGTGAATTCATCTAGAATTCCAATGTGGTTGGTCTCTAATCCCCTCGATGTTTGTAGTGAATATATATATACCTGCAAAACAAAAAATACCTCATTCGGCCTTGCGGCCGTATCAAAACGTCCAAAATAAATAGGAAATTTAAATCTACAATCATCTATATATGAAACAAATCATCATCTAAAATTTCTCACATTCATCTCTATTCTACATTTTATCCATGTCAAAATGATCACAACATTAGTTCAATTATCAAGGCCTATGCAGTGTGGCGAAAGATATCGCGTGTCAGAAATTTATATGGTCATGTCCACAACATATCAACATCAATATAAAATGTCTCTGATGATCCACATGCATCATATATGAATCAAAACAAAAACCGTCTAGTATCTCTAACATCTAATATCATGTTAAATCAAAAACTACAATAATGTCCATAAGTGTAGTCGATAGTATCAAAATCAATAACAAAAGGTGTCAAAGGGAAGTGGGCACTTCAAGTATTTTGTTGCATAAGTTAAAATGTTAATAAAACATAATGTTATCAAAATAATAGGTAAATGCTATAAGTTTGGGAAAAATGGTATAATTTGAGGTCCCACATTGGAATACTAGCTTCTTATAATTTTAGTCCAATATAAAATAAAACCCCTAAAATTTAAAGCTCCATATTCAAATAAAAATTGATACTATGAATAGTTAAAGTTATAAAGAATTCAATTTTTTCATTTATTGTTCGAAGGAATAATGATATTGTACAAGTTGGGAGAAATAAAAACAATGATAGGAGTTTCTAGATAAAATAAGAAAATACTAGGAACAACGTATAATGGTGTGTTCAAACCATGGAAAATACTACATTTTCAATAAGAAAATTTTCTTTATTATTGTGAATTTTAAATGATAAGAGCTTATGTATAGAGCTATAACCAAACTACGTTGCCTTTAGGATTTTTGCATCACACCAAATTTCTCTTTCCACTAAGTTGTACAAATAATATGTGGTTCA
Organism: Taxus wallichiana var. yunnanensis; assembly: GCA_018340775.1. Taxonomy (NCBI): domain Eukaryota; kingdom Viridiplantae; phylum Streptophyta; class Pinopsida; order Cupressales; family Taxaceae; genus Taxus; species Taxus wallichiana. The sequence continues at coordinate 538,987,645 of CM031242.1, read as the reverse complement.
TATGTGACATACTTGATAGAAAGAAAAGGATCACCTACTCTCCGCTTAACGTTGTCCCTTCCTAATTATTTTCCTCTTTCTATTCCCTTCTTCATCACTTCACTTCCTCCTACACTATTTCTCTTTTGGTCATCCTTATCAAAATATAAATCATACCACTCAGTATGATTGTTTATGAAAATGTAATTTTTAAGAAAATGTGATTTAAATAAATATAAACATTTGATAGCTATAAACATGAAAAATATTTAAATGGACATCAAATTTAAATTTAATACAAAAACATATGTTATCAAAAGTGATAAGAACTAGAAATTTCACAAAAGTGTGTAATGGATACAGCGATAGGAAGTGCACTAAGATGGATGAACACTAGTGTTGTTGCATTGCATTGAAATCATGGGGAATATTATTTTTTTGATATTTCATTTTCAAGTGAAATATGCATATCGAAAAAGAAAAAAATAGTGGAAATTATGTATCATTAGAGAATGTGTGGAAAACAATAACATGGATTTATCCAGTTATAAAAAAAGAAAGAATATTGTCTATAAATAATACTTGTTGATTCTGGAGTGTGACAATATAGTTCACATTTTTTATGTTGACCATGCAATAGTTCATTACCTTAAATGGACAATGTAATTTAAAGGTCCAACAACTAAAAGAAGTTTTTTTAATTGTAAAATCCCTGCCTTTAAATAATTACATACATCATTAAAAAATAAATCAATTGAAAGTAGAGATCATAAACTAACCCATTTGGAGGGAACTGCATTGAGACTCTTTTACTTTTACAACTTTTAGAAAAACATGTACTACAATGCTGGTATACAACCAAGTGAAATAAACTTGCTAAAATGACTCCTATAAATATCTGAATGTGAAATAAGAGAAAGCAACTTGCTAGATAAGAAAAAATATTAGTTAAAGCGTTGGGAAAAATAAAGGTTGTGTTGGTAATCAACAATCATAAGAAACTCTTATTATATTATTACAATGGAATCTCCTTTTAACTATTTTCTTCAAATAATGAAATGATTCTAAAAATTATCGATTGTTTCTATGCAGATAACATTTTGTAATTTTAAAGAGCTAAACTATGCATGCTATATGAATTCCTAATGTCTAAGAAGTAATTATTTTAAATAACTTATATGCTAAATTAATGCCCAATTAGGATTTTTACAGTGTTGGAATCCTTACACGGGTAAACGAAGACCAAATGTTTCTCTCAAAATCATTAAACTCTTGATAGGGATGATCAAGTATAGAATATAAATAATTAAAGTGAATCCAATTTGAAGGATAATATTGTCATGTGCATATCATTAAACATATTTGTGTAATGGAAGATAAAAGTTGAGAAATCAAGATAAATGTGAGTTCCTAATGACAAAATAAGTGGTGAGGAGGTTATCCTAAACCTGATCTAAAATAGATCTATATAGTTATAATTTCTCTTTTTATATTTATCATTTATGTTTTTTTTTTTTAAAATAAATCTGTGTCTTCCACATTTCAAGAGAATGTATATGCCAAAGATATTGTATCCCAAGGATGGCCTTATACATGATGATAGTCAACTCTTTATGATAGGTTCATGCTGAGATTAAAGTATGAAAAAAATGTATTTATATATGGGAAAATAATTTGAATAACAATCGCACCTAAAAAAATCAAAAACCATGAGGATTTTGAATGCATTTAACATTTATAAACACAAAATTTCAAGATTTATAACAACAATTGTCGAATCAATATTTTCATTGATGTGAGTTTCTTCAAAAAAATCAGATATTAGTATTTCTAATTTCCTTCTTATTGCATCATCTAAGTAAAATGGAAGATATTAAATAATGAGAAAAGATTATAATTGAAAATTTCAAACACCACTTACACCATTTAAAGGAGAATGCATTGTTTCTCAACAATAACTCAATACTAAAACAAAATCCATAACAACAACTAAAGAATGGGGCAAGGGAGACATGTCAACGCAAGTGTAATTTACTTGTGATGTACTTCCTTCTTTTAAGTTGCTGCACAAATTATTATAAAAATGGAAAGTATAAATTTTACAAACAAAGTTATTATGAAAGGAATTTTGCAGAGATGAATTTTAATCTAGCTGGAAATTATATCATGAATAACCAATCTACATGGCTAAATTTTATAATTTTGAGTTATTTGTAAATGAAAACAATGGAAATAATGTAATTCCATGAAGGGAGGAGAAAAATGTGAACACGGTAACACGGTTGCAAGGAACCATCAACAAGTTAGAGTAATCACCGTGAAGGAAGGCATAACCAACCCAATGTATTAGTTTTCTAACATTCTAATCTTTAATACATTATTTCTTCAAAAATATTTCCAGATAGTGGACCTCCTTATTTTTAACACAGTAAAATGTTTATATATTTTCTATGTAGCCTACTCACTTTTGAGGTGTCATGCCATCTTTAAGGATTCATGGTTTTGGTGACACCTTGGTTTTCCTCTCAGAATTACCATAAACTTAAAAGTGACAGGATTATATCACTGTGCTAACAACTTCAATAATTTCCCAAATTACCATGAACCACAATGGTTTTCTGTCGACAAGTGTGGTGCCCGACAAAAAAAACAAAGAAAACAAGTTAATAAAAAAATGGAAGTGCGTTTGGTGGGAATTGATTGGGAGTTGGTGGAAGGGGGAAGGGTAGGAGTGGACAGAGGCGTATGACAGGGTATGTCCACCCTTTCTGACCTATAATTTTACTTTCATAACAATCCAAAGACTTTAATTGAGATCCATAGACATTACCCACGCTGAAACCCAGGTGTACGTTGCAGATTTAGCAGTAATTGGATTGTTGCAGCGAAGCTGAAGTTGTGAGAATGGGAAATGTTTGACCAAATGAAAGAATGAGGAAACATCTCATGTGATATGATTATAGAAGTGTATAGAAGAAATGGGTTCCCTTCACGAGATAGTCACACTGTTTCACCTATGCAACAAACAGGTCTCCAACATGATCAGTTTACATTTGCCAATGTACTCCCAGCCTGTGCCAAAATGAAAGATCCGGAATAGGGTATGGACATCCATCAAAGCATAAAAGATAGAGGATTTTTTTCAGATGTTGTAGTTGCAAATTATCTTGTATACACGGACGCAGAATGTGAGTATTTAACTCGCTCGGGTTTTCATATTCCGAGAAGTGTCAAATTATGTTGGTATTCTTGTTTTGAGCAAATTTTATGTTTGTTAAGCATTCCTGTTTTAAGCAAAACTCATGGATTTTCATATTTTGAGCACTGTCAATCTTGTGAATGGACATTGCAATCAGGACCCCTTGTCTGTTATTTTCCTTCATGTGTGGTTTTTGCCCGTAATTGTAAATAAAAATCTCTGGATGGCTCAGTCTGATTTTTCATTACAGTCACACCCTTCTAAACAAGCTTCTTAGTTGAATCCACTCATCTTTCAATCCTGTAATAAAGTTTCATGCTTTACAAATCCATAACCAATTTCTCTTGGCTTGAAAACATTCAGAAGGGGTTTCCAAGGAAGGAATTTGATGGTTTCTCATACAATCTTATCAATGCCAAATGCAGTTGTGGGCAATATGGAAAGCATGAGAGATTCTTTGAAGGGTACTACTCACCTGAATAAAGACCTTAGAGAGCTTGAGCTATCCAAGTTGATTTCTCTATTATCTTTAGATGAGCGATATGCTAGAAAAGTTAAGGAGCTGAGATCCATTCTAAGTGAATATGGTCTTATTGAGTATCATGTTTTTGTTGAGGTTAAATGGCTGCTGAAACTATCTCAGATTCCAAAATCACTGAAGTTCCAAAATTTAGCAAATAAACTCGAATGTATCTCGAAGAAATTGCTAAGAATTGTAATTTTGATGATTCCCTTAAAGTTAAAAGAGTGGGGAACATGAAAAATCATGATGTCAAGGTGGTTGAGTATGTTTTAAAAAGAGGTGCCAGACTCATTCATAATTAGCCAAGGTAATCGAATTTATCCACTTCTGTTGCGTTAGCATTTTTAAAGGAAGGGTGAGGCTATGGTAAATATTCTTCCCAACTCCTTGACCTATGAAGAACATTGCAGCAAATCTGGACACTTATTGCATTATGGAGGATTAAAGAAGATATACGAGATGGGCTTGGTGAAAAGGCTTTGAAACCCCTCTAGCAACTACAACCGGCTCATGGAACACCAAAACTGCTTATCTTCTATCGTCGATCATTCCAAGCATGGTTCATATCTCCTTATCTTTCATAATTCTCATATTTTAGTTTTCATTTTTGCAACGAAATAAAATTTTAAACTCTAGAATTATCATACATTTGATTTTTTTAAATAACCTTTTTGCAAAATAATAAAATGACATATCGTAACTTGCACAATCCAAATAATCCCTTGGTAGTTAACCATGGACTTAAATCCTCATTTTGAGATGATCTAACAAACTTCATAACCAAACTAGATTTCTACAACACCCTTTTTATTGACAAGTTGAGGTTGAGTTCCTTGTAAATATGTTGATCGTTTCCTTGTAAAAACCAATAAACCGTGATTTTTGGAGACTCAAAAAACCACCTTCAAACCCTAGAAAAGAGGTGTCAAGTGTAGTATCTGCTTCTTGTTATGAGGAGATTCACACCAAGCTTTAGATTGACCCTAATTGATAGTTTGTACACTCCCCACTTTGCTCCTCTCGGGAGCCATGTTACCCTGTTTTGCACTTTTACGAAGTTGTTAAAATTTTAAAAGTTGGGTTTCGTATCGGCTCTCTGTGTGGGCCCCAAACAATAGAATATTTTTCTTCCTTCACAAACCCCTAGTATTTTTACTAGACAATTTCCTACAACCTTCGGTTTAGGAAAATCACATTCCTGGTTAGTTTGGCAAAGGGGTTTCATAGGCCTCTGGTCCCCTGTTTGACTAGGTCATACTTGGTTGACTAAGATCGGTGGCTCCAGAAAACCATTCGCCAATTATACACTTGTTTTCTAGCTCAAAAATATTGTCATTACCTTTGGATTCTTGGTATATAGTAGAACATGTAGGTATTCTCCTATCATGAATTTTCTTATTGGAATATAGTTTTCGAATGCACTTTCTTAGCCTCTGAGCCAAGATTGGGCATTTTTACAACTAACGGGAAAATGTAAAAGAAAGTGTTAGGTCGCTATTCAAGTTAGGAAACCATCATGGAAACTTATTAACACTTGTAAATAATGATTTGAAAATCTATCTTGTGACTTGTGTGAAATTTGACTTTTGGAAAAATAGTGTTTCTCTCTCTCCCCTATCTCTTTCTCTCTCCTTGGTTAAGAAATGAAGTGAAATGAAATGAAATGAATATATGTCTCTAACCCTCTTCTTTCAAATGAAAATTATTATTATTATTATGTAAATGGAAAACCTAAAATGTTAATTATGCTAGATTGAGATGGATGTCATGCCAATGATTTATCGTTGATTTCATGCACAAATGCTTTTAACTCGTTGTGAAACAATGTGGTTGTAACTCGTTGTGTATTATTGTAATTTATATTTGAAAAATGTAATTGTAGAGGCTGAACCAACTTTTTGTAATGTATTGAAAGACTTATTATTCAATTTTTGTAGTATATATGAGATGATTTTTAGGGGTGCTTTGAGAAATATGCATTTAACCATAGATTTCATTTTGATTCAAATATATTTATGGAAATCAAAACGGGGTTGAATATATATGTTAATTGAAATTGAATTTAATATATTATATTGCAATTCCAAAGTGTGAAATTTATGATTAAGTAATTGGTGTGTTATGTTCCTTACCTTGAAATTGTAGTAAAGAAATCTAAACCAAACAATAAACCCTATTATAAAATCAGTGTGATGTAACCTAGAATTCACCAATGCAAGCCCAGTGTGTGCTTTGTTACATCACTTAGTCTAGACTAAGAGCTAATCCAAAGCGTGTAAAGGTACCAGGCACCTCTTTAGGGTTGTTGTTGAAGTATGTTAGCATGATGAAGACTTTAAGCATTCAAATCTATGACTAATATATCCTTCTACAGTGCATATTCAGATCTAGATCTAGAAAATAACAAAATAAAAAGATGACCATGATGAAATCAAGCATACAATACTCAAATATAACCATGATAACACCTTGATTTAGTCCATGTAATCTCCATTATATTAAATACAGAATACACGTAAGCTTCTTTACAATAATAAGAGTATACGCTCATGCGCGTAATGTTTTATCAAGATAATATTGTTATCCCAATTTTACCCCTAGGTAAACTTGGTCAAACACGACCCGCACGCAAAGAAAACCTAAGAGTTGGCTTTGTCTCAAGAAATCATATTCAAATACAACAATCAGCAAAGTAGTGGGACTCTACATGGAGGAGCAAGGTCCGTGAAAGATCAAACGACACCAAAAGGAACCTAGAGCTTGATAGGAAAGAAAATGGGAAAGGCTCGAGGTTTTCAGACTTATCCACATACGAGTCAACTCAAGACCAAACGTCGGACTCACCGAGGCGCGTCATGTGTCGGCTCGGTGCATTTCAAAAGACGCATTTAAGGAGTGGGTTCCTAAATGAGCACGGGCTCGCCATGTAGTCCAAGTTAAAAAGTGGGATAGAGCGAGCCCAAATCAGCAATTGAAAAGTCACAGGCCAACGGAAGCTACCATGTGTCCAAATGGTGCACCTTCAAGGGTCGAAGCCAAAGCTGGAGGCTCAAACAAGCGTCAGGCCTCCACGTGTCCCAGGCTCGAAGAGGGGTAGAGTCAACAGGTGAAAAGTCAAAAGGGGGACTAGAGTGGGCCTAAAATGACTAAGTATAAAGGTGTTGGTGGAGGAAGCCATGTGTTGACATGGTGCTCCTTCAAAGGTAAAATCCTGAGAGGATTTCCAAATGAGCGCCAGGCTTCCATGTGTCTAGGGACCGAAAAGGAAGCAGACTCGAATCAGCTAAGTACAAAAGGTAAGCAGAAGCCTCCACATGCCTCAGCGGCGTAATTTCAAAAGGAAAATATGGAGGTAGTATCCAAACGAGTGCAGGCTCGCCACGTGTCCCAAGTCCAAAAAGGGATAGAGTCGAGGGTTGAATAGTCAAAGTAGAGGTAGGCTAGTGGAAGGAGCCAAGTGTCAGCACGACGCTACTTCAAAATTAAAATTCGGAGTGGGTTTCCAAATGAGCGCCAACTTGCCACGTGTCCCCTGCAGAGTGCCGAACAGGTGCGGTCAAAGCCGTTGAAAAGTCCAAAAGTAAGCGAGGGCCTCCACGTGTCTCAACCATGTAAATTCAAAGGTTAAAACTAGGAGCAACTTTCAAACAAGCGCTAGGCCTCCATGTGTCTCGGGAGGCACAATGTCTCTCGCCAACATAAGAGACTTAGGACAAATACAAAGGAAACCATAGAGGAGCCCGGAAGCCGCCATGTGTCGATCGACACAATTTCAAAAGTGAAAGGAAGGGGCTGAATCTTCATGGTGCGTGAGGCTACCATATGGACCCGGTACAAATAGACTCTTTTAAATATTGTGTGCCCGAGACCCTGATCTTTAGATGGCCATATATTTTGACTGAAAGCTCGGATTTGGAAAGGAGAAGACTTTTTGGAAAGATCTCGACCTCGTCTACACCATGGGAGCTTGAAACTTTAATTTTGATGAGGTTAGGTGGGTGAAAAATGGGAAAAATATTTCAGGCCATTAATGTAGAATCTGATTATTTGACTACCGGATCGACTTTGATCGATCCTCGTTCTTCCTTCTTCAACACGCCATAAAGACATAATAGGAAAACTTGACAGATTGTGGGTGGATCCGCAGTGGGCATTGATGGTTGGTGGTTGGGCTTTAGGAACATAGTGAAGTTTCTCTTCTTTCCCTTTGATTTTCATCATCTATATATTGTAAAACTTCTCATTTGAGAAGGGAGAGACATTCTAGGATGTGGGGAAACTATGTCAAGTTATTTCCTGACTCCATTTGAGATGTAAGCCTTCTCCTATGCCTAGAGAGCGTATTTGTGCCTCTGAGTACCCATGTAATAGTCTATGCACCTTATAGAGCAATAAAATCTTGTTTCGTGGCGTCTTTCAACCCTTGGCATTGTTTTGTTGTTTCTCTATGCCTCTCTATCTTGTGTTTTCTCCCTATGTATGTATTTCACATTTGTAGGTGTAAAATGTCGTGGTTCATTGATTTTCATGGCAGATTTGGATTTGGGTCTGTGTCACTTACTTCCTAACATCCCTCAACCCCTTTTCTCTTTCATTCTCCCTCACAGCAGAGTAGTATCCCACTTCCTTTTCTGGTGTATCACCGGTTAGTGTAGGCTCTTTCACCCTCTCTCCCTCTCTTTTTCCCCTTGGAATGGTTAGATTAGGATAGATTAGATTTTACCCGCACCGGAGTAGCTTCACGGTAGGTAGATTAGGAAGTAGGAACCAACCTTCTCTGGAGGTCCATCTCAGGTTTGCAAGTCCCATAACTTGAGAGATGGTCTAATGTTGTGCAATCACATCGAATTCCCAACTCACACTCAAACATTCGGGGTGTTGTGATTCTGCAATAACAATTTTGGCACGCTCGGTAGGGACAGTCTAAAGCACCTTACCACTTCATCTTAGCAGTTTGTGTGTTCCTATTAAATTTCACCCTTTTGAGGCACATGCAAGCACATCTAGCGACTCCATCTGGTCAACAACCCATCTTTGAAGTTGCAGACCTTCTCCCATCCATTTCTACCATTTTTTTCCGTATCTCCCATTTTTCTTCCATTTCATGAAGTTGTGCAATCATGACTTCATTTCCTTCTTGGAACTCACACTTGCAACAAAAAAACAGTGCATTCCACCTCCAATGTATATCATGACTCCTCCATATCAACATTATGACCAGATCCAAGACCATTATGCCTACCCATATGAGCAGGGTCAAAACCAGTTTGGCTATGGAGCTTATCAAGAACAAGGGGACGCATACAATGGTGACAGCTATGTGGAGAATGCTAGTTTGCTAGAGAAGATTCAAGGGATGGAGGCTAGCATGGTGTAGTCTAGGGCTACAACACAAATGAAGGCATTCAAGATTGGTTTCAGGGAACCTTTTCCATGGGGAGGCCCTTTTCCAAGACATTATAGCCCTCAGGAGAAGCTTGACTTCATGGTTGAAGTGCTTTGCCTCAACTTACACAATGGATTGAGGATATTGAGGCATATGAGAAAAGTGTGAGACAACCTTGTCAATGGGTAAGTCAATCACCAACTCCCTGTCCTTCATTTTCTCTTTCTCAAGCTTTATCATTTCAGCAGTGTCAAGAGTCAAGCCCCTCAGTTGCTGCCCCAAGTGTTGATTTCTCTTCTCCATCTCTGATCTTCCATCCCATCTCAGTTCTTCTACCCTTTTCCCTTCCAAGTAGTCATTTCCTCCAAATAAACAAGAAGTTCCACTTCCCTCACCACCACAAAAATTGGAAAAGCTGGTTTGAAACCCCATCCACCCTCCTCTTGCTTTCCCAAGTCCATGTTGGGAAGATACTCAAGAATCTAGTCAAGGAGAACAACAAGAAGAGGAACCCAATAAAGAAGAAATGATAGAAGATCTGAAGCGTTGGGCTGCCAGGTTTGGGTTTACAAAGATCCCCTTGATGGTTAAGCCAATAGAGGAGGTCAAGGTTGAAGAGCCAGTGGTGGTTAAGGCTGAGTTTGCAATAGAAAGAAGAACAAGAACAAGAAGGAGAAGATCAACAATCTGTTTGCTCTAAATATAGTTTCCATAATGACACTTTTTCTGAAAAGAGGATGCTTTGATCTAATCCAAGTTGCACAATCAGTCAAGAAGGAAGAAGAACAATCAGCTCCAAGTCCAGTTAAAGAGGAGCATATGGAGGTGACCAAGATAGATTCAGAGGCATTGAATCATGAGCTGGTTGCACAAGAAATTATAGACCCCTCTCCCATTCAACCTCTCCAAAAGTCTGATTTTTTAGAAGAGCCTGAACTCACTAGCTTCATGTTTGAAGATGAAGCTTCATATGGTGAAAATAATGAATATTTTAAGATCACCATGCAAGAGGGAGAGACCTTTCTACAACAGATAATAAAGAGTTTGATTTCCTATCAAACTCAAAAGAATGTTTTGATAAGAAGGAGCCAGTTGAAATTGTAATCTTTTCTCCCCCATCATTCATTCTTCAACCATAAGAACTGTTGTCATGGAAGAGAACGTGCGTCAAACCAACCCAGCATGAACAACATGCCCCCTTGAATCAAATTTCGAAGATTTTGATCTTCCAAAAGTCACACCTGTCTACAGAGGAAGGGAAAGAGTATGAGGCTATCATCCCTCTCACATCACCCATCCAGGAAGATCTGCAAGAAGACTCCATTTTTGGAGTTAAATATCAGAGCAGTGGGAAAATTCAAAGGACCAGACCTTGCCCAATCAGATACTTGGCTTCATTGGAGCCAAGGAGAAGCCAAAACCAGTCATGCCCACTTCAGGGCATGAGGGTGAGTATCAAAGTACCAAGGGTCACCATCAACACTCTAGGAGCCCAATGCCAATCAACTTGAGGAGGTATTTTTGGTTGATGTTGATACCTTGATGATCTGGGTGGAGGACTGGCAAATAGTTAGTTTTTCACTCATACAAGTAGCCATATTCAGCATCAAACCATTTACATGGCTGCCCCTTTTGAGGAAGGGAAGCTATTTCTCCCTACCTGTGGCATGCTTTGTTTAAGCTTTTCTTTGTTAGGGTTAGTATAGGAGTAGGAGTAGATTTTGTTTTCAGTAGAAGAAGTTCTTGTGCACACTCTGCATGTCTCATTTGAGGCATGTATGATTTTTGTCTTTGTACATAAGTTTTGTTCGTATTTCTCTAGAGGTGCAGAGGCTAGGCCCTTCAATGATTCATGACAAGGAGACCCATAATTTCCTAATAGTTGCTAGTTTCAAATAAAACAAAAATACAGAGCAAACTAAAATCAGATTCGAGATAGTCCATTCTCGAGAACAGGTAAAGCCCTAGCGGGGCGAGTTTAGGGTCAACAGGATGTAGGAAATCGGGGAGAAGTTTCAAAGTAAAAAGGATCAGTATCAGGCTATCATTCTTGACTCCACACCAATGGATGCTTCAAGGCTACTGGTCCCTTCATCTAGTAGGAAGATGTCCCCATGAGTTGCCAAATTGTTATCCCAATTTTACCCCTAGGTAAAATTGGTCAAACACGACCCCACACAAAAGAAAACCTAAGGGTCGGCTCTGTCATCCTAAGAACTCACATTCAAATCCAACAATTAGGTAACAATGAGACTCTACAATGGAGGAGAAGGGTCTGCGAAGGATCAAACGATGCCAAAAGGAACCTAGAGCTCGATAGGAAAGAAAACAGGGGAAAGGCTCGAGGTTTTCAAAATTATCTGTATACAAGTCAACTCGAGACCAAACAAAGGACTTGTGGAAGGTGCCATGTGTCACTCGACGCATTTCTAAAAGACGCATCAAAGAGTGGGTTCCCAAATGAGCGTGGGCCCGCCACGTAGTCCAAGTTAAAAAGTGGGACAGAGCAGGCCCAAATTAGCAATTGAAAATTCATAGGCTAGCGGAAGCTGCCATGTGTCCAAACGGCACACCTTCAAGGGTTGAAGCCAAAGCCGGAGGTTCAAACAAGCATCGAGCCTCCATGTGTCCCGGTCCCAAAGAGGGTAGAGTCAACAAGTGAAAAGTAAAAAGGGGGAAAAAAGTAGGCCTAAAATGACTAAGTATAAAGGTGTCAGTGGAGGAAGCCACGTGTCGACACAACGCTCCTTTAAACAAATGAGTGCCAAGCTTCCATGTGTCTAATGACCGAAAAGGGAGCAAGCTCAAATCGACTCGACTGAAAGGTAAGTGGAAGCTTCCATGTGCTTCATCGATGTAATTTCAAAAGGAAAATCCAGAGGTAGTCCCCAAACGAGTGTAGGCTCACCACGTGTCCTAGGTCCAAAAAGGGTAAGAGTCAAGGGTTGAATAGTCAAAGCAGAGGAAGGCCAGTGGAAGGAGCCAAGTGTCAGCACGACGCTACTTCAAAAGTAAAATTCAAAGTGGGTTTCCAAATGAGTGCCAACCTACCATGTGTCCCAGAGTTTGAAGAGGTGAAGTCAGCCGTTGAAAAGTCCAAAAGCAAACAGAGGCCTCCACATGTCTAGACCGTGCAACTTTAAAGGTAAAAGCGGGGGCGACTTTCAAACAAGTGTCGAGGCCCACGTGTCTCGGGTCGGGAACTAGTGTCTCCGCCAATAGAAGAGACTCGGGAAAATACAAAGGAAATTATAGGAGCCATGAAAGCCACCACGTGTTAGTCCAATCGTGTAATTTTAGAATCGAAAGGCAAGGGCTAAATCTTCAAGGTGCGTGATGTTGCCACGTGGACCTGGTATGGACAAACTCTTTTAAATATTGCACGGTCGAGATCCTGATCTTCAGACGACCATATTTTTTTACTGAAAGCTTAGATTTGGATGGGAGAAGACTTTTTGGAAATATCTCAACTTCGTCTATGCCATGGGATCCTAAAAATTTAATTTTGACAAGGTTAGGTGGGTGAAAATGGGAAAATGGCTTTTAGGCCATTAATGCATAATCCGATTGCTTCAAATACCATATCAAAATTTATCTGATCTGCCATTATTCCTTCTTCAACACGCCAGAAAGACATAACAGGAAGACTTGACAAATTGTGGGCCGATCCGCAAGGTGGGCATTGATGGTCGTGGTTGGGATTTAGGAAAAAGTGGAGTTTCTCTTCTTTCCCTCAATTTAAGAAGGGAGAGACATTCTAGGATGTGGGAAACTTTTTCAAGTTGCTTCAAAGTGACTCCATTTGAGATGTAAGCCTTCTCTTACACCCGACAAGCGTATTTGTGCCTCTGAGTACCCATGTAATAGTCTATGCACCTTATAGAGCAATAAAATCTTGTTTCGTGGTGTCTTTCAACCCTTGGCATTGTTTTTTTTTTTTTCTCTATGCCTCTCTATCTCGCGTGATCTCCCCATGTATGTATTTCACATTTTCAGGTGTAAGATGTCGTGCTTCATGGAGTTTTGATGGCGGATTTGGATCTGGGTCTGTGTCACTTTTATCTGACCTCCCTCAGCCCCTTTTCCCTGTTTTATTCTCCCTCAACAGAGTATCTCACCACTTCCTTTTTGGTGTATCATTGCTTAGTGTAGGCTCTTTCACCCTCTCTCTCTCTCTTTGTCCCCTTGGAATGGTTAGATTAGGGTAGATTAGATTCTACTTGCACTAGAGTATCTTGTGGAAGGTAGATTAGGAAGTAGGAACCAACCTTCTCTAGAATTCCATCTAAGGTTTGCAAGTCCCACAACTTAAGAGATGGTCCAATATTGTGCAATCACACCGAATGCCCCACTCACACTCAAGGCCATTTGGGGGTGTTGTGATTCTACACTAACAAATCTCACTATAACCTAGTTCTCATACCTATATCTATGCTCTCTCTCTCTCTCTCTCTACACAATTTAATACATATTTATAAGGGTGGGGACTTTCCCTTCACCACTTATCTAATCCCAAAATAGGTCGCATGCTATTATTAGCCACACACCGTTTACAAAAATAGGTTTATGTCAACTATCAGTTCACAATTCTATCTTTAGCTTTGCATCCATTCAAAGCGCTTTGTGGTCGATAAAAAAAAAAATAGCCAATGCGTGTAACGCAAGTGTCAATCGGTTTGAGTAATCTATACTCTATCTCCAAAATACATCCTCATCATGAAAATGGCTAAGTCCCGAATATGTATCTCTTCTCCGTGTGCACAATATTTTTATGATACTTCCATTCCTTTGAATTTGCGAACCTTATGTATTTCCTTCTCTAAGTGCGATTCTAAGCGATCAACATTACCCCACAATAGTTGCATTTTCACCTTAGAAATTGTTGTCTCCAAAACGAATCAAAGAATATGAATAGAAGAATAGAAAGAATTTTTATGAATAAAATAATGTTTTTACCCTACAGTAACTTCTTCTTCAACCTGAATAATCAATTCTGGATACTCTTCTTTTATTTCCACCTCTAGAGTTTGTCAATCATTGAGTGCGATTCTGCCTCCTCTGGAATATCCACTGCAATTGACTCGATTCATCCCTTGCAATCTCTCCCTTCTCATTCTACAATACCAACACAATGCTGGAAATTCTAGTCATTATCCCTTCCAACAAGTCCATATTTTGAGTGATGAGTTTCCCAAGCTCATCCAACCTTTCCTTGTGTGGTTCTTGAGCTGCTATAAGGGCCTCATGCTTCTTCTTAACAAGTGTTAACCATTCTACATGGCCCAATGTCTCATCTTTCATGGCCTTCAAGACTTCATTGTCTTCTAAAATGGTCCTGGTCCTTATAATAACTTCTGGCGCTGTATAAATATTCAGTGCTTGATCTTCCTTCTTTAGTTCCTCCTACAAGCTCTGAAGCAACCCTTCATATGATGCAATCTTCCGCATCACTGAAGCCTTTTCCTGCTCTGCTTCCTGTGTTGGATATTTTGGTTTTGGCATGCGCATAGGTTCATCTTCAAGCACTAAGTCCACCAATGTACTTACATAATGTATTGCCAAAGGAAACATCTTGGGTACCTTTGGCTCTAAGTGTGGCCTAGCCTTCATGACATTGTCACCAATCTCCTCTGCCATGTTGATAAAAATAATGTTCTTCTTACTGCACCAAGTATTTTTCCTGCTTTAGGTGCACTATTTCCTCATCCTTAGTCTTGATCTCCTCCTCAACACCCTAATTGTGGCAACTTTATCCATATTCCGCCGTGCCACTTCTATCGAGACTTTCACCAAAGCATTGCTCACTTGTTCATCTGACATAACAATAGGCTTTATTGTTATGTGCCTAGCCTGAGGTGTCTTTTTCAACCTCCTTAATACGCATGACTCCTCACACACATCAAAGTCTAGTTCATCCATGTGCGTGTGCATCGACCATGAAAATTTCTTCCTTGTGCACACGGTTGCCATATCTTCATCCATCAATTCCCAACCATACAAATCCTTTTGTGTCATTGTGCTCTGAAAAGGCACAGACAATTTTACTTGTGTCCTCGGCGTAGCCCATGGCTGGTGGAATATATTCCCCACTTGTTCTTCTTGATCTAGGTTGTTTAGGAACTTGGGCTTCAAGATTTGGAACTTGTGCTACAATGTCCTAAGCAATCTCGAGTTGTTGTCTCATCTGCCCCTTTTTCTCCCTCTTCTCCATCCTTCATTTCTTTATCTTTTTATTCTTCCACATTCTTTAGAGGTGTAGGATAATTGGGCATTCTTTCCTCAAACTCTTCCACTTCCTCATTCAGATTCAATTTCCTTCTTCTTTTCTCAGTTATCTCCTTCTGTGGAGAGAGTCGAGGCGATCTGCGTATTGTTTACTGAAGTATCACCTTGGGTCCTTGTTCCCCGAATACTCTCTTAAAACAAGGCTATCCTTGGACTACTTCCAAATCCTCATCATCTCCTTCTTATGGATGAGGTGGTGTAGTTGTGCGCTTAGCTTCTTCCTTATTTAGAGGATATCATCTGCCTCTCGTGCTTTGAACCACCACTATCTTCATGCTCATCCTCTACATCATCTACCTGAATTGTTTATGTGGGCTTAGGTGTTGGAAAAATTTCGATTATATGCTTACCTTTTGGTGGCCCGGGAGTGCAAAATCATTCTCCACATACTTAGTGTTCTCTAGCTTGGGTTTAAGTTGTTGGTACACAAGTTCTGCTATGGTGTCCCCAACTACCAAGCTTACAGGATTCATGCTTATAATATCTGAGATAAGCCTCTCAATGTAGGCATTCCACCTTGGATATACATATTTATTTCTCAAAGTGTGGTAGTTACAATATACCTTGTCTACATTGAAGGTTAGGTGACACGCATCCCGAAAAATAGTGAACTGATGCCTAGAAATAACTCATTGTAAAGGCATACGATAGCTTGTACCATAGGCTCCAAACTCCTTCCTTCATCGAAAATCACGCGATGCAAAAATGCTAGTAGAATGCAAACCTGAACTTCCTTACCCACCATTGAAGGAAAATCCTTGGGTATGTGCCACTCTTCTTGAACGCCACATGGAGTCTATCATACCACATCTCTTCCCTCTACTTGAATGGTCCACTCATTGATCCATCACACAAGTACTTGCAAATCTTTCCGAGTAACTTGTGTTATGTGGGGTAGTCCAAAATCTTCTCCTTTGGCTCATTAGGCACCCCAATCTCCATAAACACTAAGGATAATAACACAACCCCAAAAATTATTCTGTCACCTGTTCATGCTTCTTCAATGATTGTCTTTTCTATGTTATCTGCAATATTGTAGACCACTCCTTGAGACATCTTCTTTGCGATGTGAAGCCACATTGTGTTTACCTGTGACCACCTTTCTTGGTCATTCAGCTTTGTTACAAGACGTGTAGGTTCTTGTACTACTAGGTACTTTTTCAATTTGTTAATGTGTTGGTATCCAAATTGATTCTCCTTTGCAAGCTGAACAACATCACAGATTTTACAAGAAGCCTAGAGACAGATAAATCGTCATATATGTCATTTTGTAGCCAGGGAGGTGATTCAGCTGCATCTTTTCACTCAGATTTTGGAGAAATGGATAGTACCTTCAAAAGGATTTGATCTATCCTCACTACTTTAGGTTGTGCCTTTCAACCAGGGTGAGAAGACCCATTTTATAACCTCTATTGGTGAAGGAGAATGAATATATCCTTCTTTGCACAAATTTGAAAGGAAACCTTGAGAAAATATGATCAATGCACCACAATTTAACTCTCACGAGTTGTCACTTCTAAATAATGGTGATATTTTCTAAACAAGGTTAAGGTTACTAAAGACATTATGGAATCCTAATTGCTTTTGCATATTTTGGTAGTAGAATTTATTCATTTGTGGACATACAAGGAAAACAGGGGTAGTTCAGGTAGGATTCATTGTTTTTGAATAATTTTGGTGGGAGATTAAGCAGGATAAACTTGATTTTGCCAGATATTTGAGAACCTTCACAACAATTGGAAAAATAAATGACATAATGCTTTAGAATAGCTAAAATATTCCTTCAACTAGAAGGTGTGCATCAATGGAGGCCTATATTTGCATGGTTTCACACAATATCCAATAATTTAACACGAAGGCTTGAGCTAAAGACTCAATTAAACATTAAAGACCCCTGGTTCCTAATGCCTAAAATACACTAAAAGGCTTAAAAACAATCTTAATAAACAAAATGACAGTAAAGTGATTTTAAATTGTTTATCTCATTACAGGATGAAGGCTCTTCTCGTAATGAAATTGTAAATGCCACTAAACTATCACAGGGACGAGATCCTGCATGATTCAGAG
Organism: Taxus wallichiana var. yunnanensis; assembly: GCA_018340775.1. NCBI lineage: Eukaryota > Viridiplantae > Streptophyta > Pinopsida > Cupressales > Taxaceae > Taxus > Taxus wallichiana. Next base: position 538,970,206 of record CM031242.1, on the reverse strand, counting down.
GGATTTTAACACAAGATTGCAATAGGAACAAGAAATATTATTTGCAGACATTCTAAACAAAGCATAAATTTTTTTCCCAAGATTAACATAGATTAATTTGAAGTTGATTAGATTCATCAAAGCAGGGAAGGTTTCTTGAAAATCTTAGAGCTTGTCAATGGCTGTACACTTGCAACCAACTTGACATGATCAAATCTAAAACATAAGAGATTAACAGTTTCTTAGATGGTCTCTTAGGAAGATGGGATTTCTCAAATTTTCTTGTAAGAATTTAACCCCTGACCATTTGCATGACTAAAGCATGCTTTTTATAACACTCAATTTACATCCAAGCTTTCCCCCCAAGAAAATAATATTCGAGGAACCTTTGTTTGTTACATGTTTGATCATGATTTCTAGAAAATGATGTTTAACAAGGTTTCAACAAAAAGTTGCCAATTGTTCAAAAAGGTGAATCATTGCAAATATCTCCATCATTTTTTTAACTGGGGCACCCAGTCATCTCCTTTAGCAACACGTTTTTCATCCTTTGCACCTGCAACCTCCATCATTTCATCCTTTTCCCATTATTTCCTCTACAACTTTTCTTTACATCCATCTTCTTTGGTAATTCAAGTTTTTGCAAGTGCTCAAGCAATTCCAAATTCAAAATATCAACCTTTACATTCCTTAAACTCACAAATTAATCTCTAAATCCATTCAATTGCACTTTGTAGACAAAATCGACAAGGAATTTCATCAAAAATGATGAAAAAATTTTGTATTTGCATCTTCAGGAGTCTTAGAGCAAAAATGATGGCAAAATCAGATGCAATGCACAACAACCGTTGATTCTACCCTTTCTCAACTTTAGATTAGAGTCATCCACGTGGAAAAATCTGATTCGAAGCGGGCCTAGGGTTACCTTTTGCATTTTATGACTTTTGGAGAAAATGTGTAATTTTCACATTTTCCCTACCCTCCACCTTTGAAAATCGAGCTTGACACATGGCTTAATTTGGGCCTTTGATGGAGTCGCGACTCATTTCTGCAATTTTACCCTTTTTAACAAAAAGGCAAAATTTCCAATTTTCCTCCGCCGACTCCCTTCCCGATTTTATCTTTTGATGTGGGCCCTAGCGGAGTTGCGGTCAATTTATAACTTTGCTCCTTTTTTACAAAAGGGAAAAAAACTTCAAAACACCTCGGCGACCCACCTCTCTACTTCTAACTTTTGATGAATGGCCACATGTCCATCTTCGGGATCAAAGTAAGACTTTTTCCTTGTGGGGTTACAGATCAATTTATAATTTTGCTTCTTTTTACAAAAGGGAAAAAAACTTCAAAATGCCCCGGTGACCTGCCTTCCGCTATTAACTTTTGAAATATGCCACGTGTCCTTTGGGGTCAAAGTAAGACTTTTTCCCTTTGGGATTGCAGATCAATTTATAACTTTTCACTTTTTCACAAAAGGGGAAAAAACTTCAAAACGCCCTGTGACCCACCTATCTGCCTCTAACTTTTGAAATATGCCATGTGTCCTTCTTCGGGGTCAAAGTAATACTTTTTCCTTGCCTCTTCATATTTGCTTAGATAGCCAATCAGAGACTATCGGGGCTGCGGGGCCAATTTGATATTTTTTACAAATGTGACCAAAGTGGCAAATTTCACCAAAAAGACTCCGCTTGCCACCATCCGATCAAGAATGAAAATGTGTGTGAAGATGCTTTGAGATATAATTTGATGGGCAAAACGCCCGTTGAAACAAGTAAGATGTAGGGGAACTTCACCATTTACACCTAGAATTGAATCTTTATGTAAGAAAAAGAATTTGGAAATGATACAAGGCCCAAATGTGATCCATAACCATGGAGAAGGATCTTCAACAACATAAAAATGAAGAAAACCTTTCACGCATCCATTTGGGGAAATATAAAATACAACAGAGCCTACAGATTGAAGAATTTTTAGAGCAAACAGGGCGAGATCAAATTGAGCACCAACATCGGCTCCAACTCGGGGATGGGCACTCCCAATGAGTGCCAAAAGAACAAATAGCAGACCAAGTGCCAAAAATAAACCATTGGGAAATGAATTCACGAGCCAACCCTTCGGAACAAACTAAGAAACCAACAAAAATGGCCGCCAAGGACCAGGACAAACCAAAATAGAAAAACATGAAAGCATAAAGAAACCAAAAGACTATACACTATACAATGGTGCATACCTCGATTCTAGAAATCAATCAAGGAAATGTTTCAAATGCCTACCATTAATATGAAATTCAAGCAATTCCCCATCTAGGTCTTTTAAGAAGGTATGTTCACCAATTCGAATGTCAATTGAATAAGGGCCCATCCACAATGCATCAAACTTTCCATGTTTTCCCTTATCCTCATGCCTGCTATCCCACAATAGCACAAGATATCCCACACTAAAATCTCTTGGAGTCACCTTCTTATTAAACAACTTCTTTAATTTCTCTCTGAATTTTACATGCCTTTGATGGGATGCCCTTCTTTCTTCATCTAACTCAACAATCTGATTAATGCAAACATCATAGGGACTAACCTCTTGATCTTCCATTTGTTGAAGAAATTGAAATGAAGACAATTGTGTATGCAGGGGCAAGCAGAGCTTGAGTTCCATACACCAAATCAAATGGGATTTTTCTAGTAGCTCGTTTAACAGTGATTCGATCAGCCCAAATAGCAAACTTCAACTACTCACCCCACTTCCTTTTGTTCAACTCCAAATTTCTTCTAATTATCTTCAACATATTTTTATTGTTGGACTCTATTTTTCCATTTCCTTGGGGATTATAATTGGAAGCATATGTCAAATTGATCCCATATTCATGGCACATGGCCACTAAAGGTTTGTCTCGAAGCTCATGGCATTATCAAAAACTATCTTAGCAGCACTCCAAACCTACAAATGATATGATTCAAGAATGAAATCCATGACAATTTGGTGAGTTTCTTTCTTGGTGGGGATTACCTCCACCCACTTGGTGAAGAAATCAATGGCTACTAAAATCCACTTATGGCCAACACTTGAAGGATCTGAAATCTCACCAATGAATTCCATTCCCCATTGCCTAAATGGGGCTTCAATTGATACAGGCTGCAAAGGAAGGGAGCCTGAAGCTTTCAGTCTTCTAGAAAAGTGTTGGCAACTTTCACATTTTCTTACCTAACAGTTGTATCTTTGAAAAGAGTTGGCCACCAATAACCATCCCTTAAGATCTTATGAGCTATGACTCTTCCAACAAAATTCCCCCACAAACTCCTCCATGGAGATCAATAATTATTTTAGGGGCTTCATCTTCAGTAATGCATCTTAAGAGAACTCCCTCAGGGTTCTTCCAAGCTAATCTAAAATCAGTAATGACATATTTTTGGGAAGCTAACTTAAGTGCTCTTTTATGATTCTTTCTCAAATGTTTAGGGAACTGTAGATGTTTGAGATAAAAAATGATGTCCTTGTACCATTCAGAATTTATCATTTTTCAAGGATATTCAACCTTTCTTCTTCAACTTCATTTACCTCAATTATCTACAGATTGCTCTCTGCCATAATTTTTTCCAAGCCCAAACCTTTGACTAATTTTTTTGTTTGGATATCCATATCATACTCTTGCAATTTTTTTACCCATTGGCATCTCTTGCTTGAAACCTCCATTTCTAATAGGATATCTTTCACCATGGTGTGGGGAACATAAGCAATGACTTTGGAACTTAGAATATATGGCTGAAGACCTTTGTTTCTTTTACCAAAGAAAATGCCTACTTCTCCATGATAGTATACTTTAGCTCAGCTCCTTGTAATGCCTTACTAAAAAGGCAATTGGTCTTTTAGCTCCCTCATCATCCTTCTACAACAACACATATGCAATAGTACTTTCTAAAGAAAAAGAAAACATTTGGAAAGCCTTCTTATAATCTGGAGCTGCTAAAACAGGGGCATTATTTAATGCTTCTTTGATCCCAGCAAAATCTTGAATAGTTTCTTCTTCCCATTTGATACTTTGATCTTTCTTTAGCATGCTAGTGATTGGGATAGTTAGTTCAAAAATTTGGAGATAAATCTCCTAATAAAATTAATCTTCCCAAAAAGGATTGAATTCCCTTCTTGGTTCTTGGAATAGGGAATTTGCTGATGGCTTCTACCCTTTTAGGATCAATCATGACCCCTTCCTTTGACATAATGTGTCCAAGCAGCTTTGCTTTCTGAACTCCAAAATGGCACTTCTTGGGATTTAGTGAAATACCATACTCCCTGCATCTTAACAACATTTTTTCTAAGTATTGCAGTGGTGGTAACTTCTTTTTCTATAGAAAAAAATCACATCATATTGATATACAATAATGAAATCATTAATATAGCCAAAGAAAGATAGATCCATTTCTCTTTGGAAAGTGGCTCCAACATTCATTAGACCAAAAGGCATTCTAACATATACATATGTTCCCCAAGGAGTGGTAAAGAAAGTCTTGATTCACTCTGATTCCTTCATAACTACCTGGTTATATCCAGAAAAACCATCCAAGGTGGATAAAAATTCCGAACCAGTAACCAATTGTAACATATTGTCCATATTTGGCAGAGGGTAGTTATCCTTCATTGATGCTCTATTCAAGTTTCTAAAGTCCACACATAACCTTATATCTCTGTTCTTCTTTTTGACAGGTACCAAGTTTACAACCCATGATGAGTACCTTGTGGGTTGTATGATTCCTCCATCCCTCAACTTTTTCAATTCTTCTTGCATCTTCAGGGAAAGGAGTGGATTGATCGGCCTCTATTTTTTCTAAATGGCTTGGTAGAAGCTTCCAAGGGAATTTCATGCTGGAAAAGATCCTCTCTATATGATTTCAATTCAGAATAAGACCATGCTAAGCAGTCCTGGTATTTCTTCAACAATTGGACATATGACTACTTTTCTTCCTTGCTCAGATTACTACCTAGCCAGATCTTACGTGGTTTATCCTTCATGCCCAGGTCGTGCTCTTCAACATCCCTCGAGGCTGACATGTGTTTGTTGACAATACAATCAACATTATCAAAGTTTGATTCAAGTGCTACCAAACCTCTGGGAATAGTATTAGTCTTCAACTAAATGATGTCTTTTCCAAATAAAGTCTCCTTTCCATCAACCACACAAACCATTGGCTCCCAATCTATACGTTGATCAGAAAATTCTCCTTGGTTCTGCAAAACCTTTGCACCTGGGTGTCATCTTCGAACACTTGCTAGTGTTTAACATTGTCAAGAACAGATGGCCTAGTTAATATCTCAATATTATACTCACAATAGGGGATATAATACAATTTTCAAATCTAGACCCCAATACGGAGACAATTTTTCTGCTAAAGTATTGTACTTCCTATCATGATGTATTATGTTGAAGGAGTCAAACATTTCAATGAAATCTAAGAATACAAGCTTATATTGCTTCATTCTCTTATTTTTTGTTGCATACAGTTTTCTAACCTGCTTGACAATTAGCTCCAAATCTCCTTCAACAATGATGTCTCTAATACCATATTTCCAAGTAATTATTAAACCCAATAACAGTGCTTCATATTCTGTAATACTTTTAGTGCACTCAAAGTTGAGTTTAAAAGAAAAAAAAACTCTTCCTGGCCTGGAGATATCAAAACAATACCAACACCATTTCAAAATTTAGAGAAAGCCCCATCAAACAACAAAGTACAAGGAGAACCTACTTGTTTAAGAGACTTGCATTGATCAATTTTGTGTTCTTTACCATCAAAAAATCCAACAAAGTTATTAGCATCAATGTCAGTGTATAATACTTCATAGGAAGCATTATTGGGATCCTCAATGAGATGTAGCATCTTCTTTTCACCATACAAATTTACAAGGCTTCCCTCAATAGGTATAGTGGCAAAAGACTTATCCATTTACACACACCCTACCACACTAGCAACCCATTTTCTTGATAACAACATTCCCTATTTGGCGGGGGGCAATAAACAATAACAACATCTAGTTTTAAGTTATTTCTGGGTAGGCTATAAATTGCACTATCAAACCCTTGACACATCCAACCACTAGAACCTCTCTGGAATCCATGACAGTGCACTTCCCATAAGTTGTTGTCACTTTGATATCTAATTCATTCATGACCTCAAGAGGCATAACATTGCATGATGCTCTAGAATCAAACATACAGTTGTGTAACAACTTGTCCCTAATAATCAAAGTAGTGAAAAATGGATCTACATTTAGTTGGGACTCAACCAAGGATGTTCCCAAATATACTTCAGGTGGCTCACCTAGTTCTTCTAGCACTTGGGTTTTTCCAACTCTGCAATGGTAGGAGGAATCTCAACATTGTTTACATTTATGCCTTGGGTAATCTTTTCTTCTTTCAATCCCAAATACTCAAAGGCACTTTTTCTTGTGCTCAAGAATCCTAAGCAACTCAAAATTGGAATAGAAATCTTGATCGACTCAAGAATTTTGCAATGTCATAAGGAGCGTATTTGGGCAAGGTATCATTTGGAGAAAGATTGACAAATTCATCTAATAGAAAAGGATTTTTTACGGTCTGAGCATGGGTAGGGATACCAGTTCTGTTTGGGGAAACAAGGCCTTTTTCAGATGTATCTTTATTAGGAGTTTCTTTTGGGATATTGGTGAGAACTGGAGTTTTTGGTTTGGCCTAAGGCCTTGCCCCTTTGACAAATTTACTCCTAGTGTTATATTCATTTTCTTGGGAAACTATACCATTAACAACTGCCTATCCTCCTCAAAAGGGATTCCTCCATCATAATTTTTAATCATTAATGCCCTTAAGTATTCAAAATCATTATTAGGCAATTCAAAAGCTTGTACCATATCTATTTCAAAATTATGAGAGGGAGGAAGGGGTAATACCGGTGAATGCAATCCTAGAAATCTGTGAAGCTTATGGGCAACTGATTAATTCAGTTGAAGTTGCTCCTTGTCGTGAGCTTGTAGAGCACCCCATCATACACACATCATCATTAGTGTCATCATCAACTTCCTTAACTTCTTTGTCTTCATCACATGGTGCATGTGGCAAGAAATATCTATCACCCCCCTCAATTTCATTGGCTTCTTCCATAGCAGCAACTCTGGCAGTCAAAGGATCAGACACGATTCTATTTTCACGGGATTAGGGTTATCTATTTCCCAACCCCATGGGTTTTTTAACTCTGTCATCAGATCTATGATCACCCATAGGATGATTTGAAAATATTTCATATCCTTGTGGTTTATGCTGACCTTGGGAACCTTGTCCAATCCCATTCTCTACCATTGCCAATTTGTAGAATATTTCCTTAACAACTCCGGCCGAGTTTTTACAACCTCCTCTAGATCCACAACTTTACTTGACTGAGGCTTCTCTGGATTGATCAACTTGATACCTTCCCTCTTAAGAGGCTTACCAACTACTTTGATATTGTTTTCAATTTACAAAGCCATGGTGAAGGCTTGCCTCAATGTTGTTGGGTTCTTATCCCTCAAATAATAAGCAACCTTTTTATCAAAATCATCAGAGTATTTTATCAGATAGGAAACATCACTTGGCCTCAGGATTACAGGTAGCCTATTCAGGGTCTTATTGAACTCGAGTATTGAAGTCATGAACAGATTCATTAGGATTCTTCTTAATATTCTCAAATTTTAATAAAAGAAACCTAGGGTTTGTTTTATCCCCATATTGTAATCTAAAAGCATTCTTCATTTCTTTCCATGAATCTATTGAGTTGTCTGGTAAATATTTATACCAGTCACGTGCATCCTCCTCAAGAGTATGAATAAACAATTTTATATACACATCCTCAAATTCAATCTCAAATTCTTCCATCATATTGACAAAAAGCTTTAAGTGCTGATCACCAGTAATAGCATTATTTCCTTGAAATTTAGGCAGTCTATTTCTAAAATCTTGGGGCACAACATTTGGATATCCAACTCATACCTCTGAAATATATAGAACCAAAGTGTTCACAAAAATAAAGGTCTAGGTGGGGGCTAGGCTAGACCATATTGTTTTGGGGAGGTGATCTTACAGGAGAAAAAAATGATAAGGAGTGAGGGGTTTGTGGGGCATAGGAATGCAATTCTCAGAATGAATGTTCTCTAAAAACTCTATTTCTTGGAAGATCCTATCAACTTTGGAAAACACAGGGACAGAATGAGACAAACTTTTCAAATACAAATGAAGGACCCTCTCTAGTTGGAGAATTCAGATCTACAAAAATACTACCTGATTCAGAAGCACTTGAGGAAGTATGGCAATCTTCAATGACAGGCTTGATCAGTTTCCACAATTGATAACTCTTTTCTTGATTTCGATCTCTTATAACTTTCCAGATTCTTCTTCCTTCAGAATTTTTCTTTCCCAATTCTAGAAACAACCTTCTAGTAGGGTCCTTAATGAAGAAATATCTTCTTCCTTCCATATTTGCAAAGATTAGTGATAAATTTCAATTGATAGAGGTTAAGACACTGGAATTTATCAAAAATTAATTCAACATAGAGTCGCCACTAAGGATTTTCACCTTAGTTGTGCAAATGCACTAAAATTGATCTGATCAAATGTATTTCAACACTAAATTCATGAAAATATTCACAGATATGACCTTCCTTTACCCGTATTTAACATTGATGATGTAAACTTAGTGCAAAAACCCAACGAAACTAGAAATATTGCACACAAAACTTGTAACTTGCACAAATCTCAACAAAGGACGATATTTAAACAATGTATTTGCACTTAGATCATGTAAGAAACATTACCAGGGTCGGTATGTTTACACCTTTTCTCAAATAGTCATCGACAATGATGCCAAAAGTATTTTTTCCACACAAATAGGTCCCGATGTTCAAATAGTCCCCGATAATGGTGCCAAAAGTGTTGTTGCTGCACAAATAGGTCCCTGTGTTCAAATAATCCTTGGCAACGGTACCAAAAGTGTTGTTGCCACACAAATCAGTCCCAATGTTCAAATAATCCTTGGAAACAATGCCCAAATTGTTGTTTCCACACAAATAGGTCCCAGTGTTCAAATAATCCCCAGAAACGACGCCAAAATTTTTGTTACCACATAAATAGGTCGTGGTGTTCAAATAATCCCTATAAATGGCATCAAAAGTGTTGGTATCCAAATTGATTCTCCTTTGTAAGATGAGCAACATCATAGATTTAACAAGAAGCCTAGAGATAGATAAATCATCATGTATGTCATTTTGTAGCCGAGGAGGCGATTCAACTGGCTCTTTGTCACTCAGATGTTGGAGAAATGGATAGCACCTTCAAAAGGATTTGATCTATCCTCACTACTTTAGGTTGTGCCTTTCAACCAGGGTGAGAGGACCCATTTTGTAACCTTTTTTGGTGAAGGAGAATGAATATATCCTTCTTTGCACAAATTTGAAAGGAAACCTTGAGAAAATATGATCAATGCACCACAATTTAACTCACGAGTTGTCACTTCTAAAGAATGGTGATATTTTCTAAACAAGGTTAAGGTTACCAAAGACATTATGGAATCCTGATTGCTTCAGCATATTTTGGCAGTATAATTTATTCATTTGTGGACATATAGGGAAAATAGGGGTAGTTCAGGTAGGATTCATTGTTTTTGAATAATTTTGGTGGGAGATTAAGCAGGATAAACTTGATTTTGCAAGATATTTGAGAACCTTCACAACAATTGGAAAAATAAATGACAGAATGCTTCAAAATAGCTAAAATATTCCTTCAACCAGAAGGTGTGCATCAATGGAGGCACAGATTTGTACGGTTTCACACAATATCTAATAATTTAATACGAAGGCTCGAGCTAAAGACTCAATTAAACATTAAAGACCCCTAGTTCCTAACGCCTAAAATAAAGTCAAAGGCTTACAAACAATATTTATAAACAAAATGATAGTAAAGTGATTTTAAATTATTTATCTCATTACAGGATGAAGGCTCTTCTCATAATGAAATTGTAAATTCCACTAAACTATCACAAGGATGAGATCCTGTGTGATTCGGAGGGATTTTAACACAAGATTGCAATAGGAACAAGAAATACTATTTGCAGACATTCTAAAATAAAGCAGACACAAATTTTCCCAAGATTAACATAGATTAATTCGAAGTTGATTAGATTCATCAGTAGGGGAAGGTTTCTTGAACAATCTCAGAGCTTTTCAATGGTTGTACACTTGCAACCAACTTGACATGATCAAATCTAAAACATAAGAGATTAACAGTTTCTCAGATGGTCTCTCAGGAAGATGGGATTTCTCAAATTTTCTCGTAAGAATTCAACCTCGACCATTTGCATGACTAAAGCATGCTTTTTATAACACTCAATTTACATCCAAGCTTTCCCCCCAAGAAAATAATATTCAAGGAACCTTTGTTTGTTACATGTTTGATCATGATTTCAAAAATGACGTTTAATAGGTTTGCAACAAAAAGTTGTCAGTTGTTCAAAAAGGTGAATCATTGCAAATATCTCCATCATTTTTTTAACTTGGGAACCCATTCATCTTCTCTAAAGAACACGTTTTTCATTCTTTGCGCCTGACAACCTCCATCATTTCATCCTTTCCCCAATCTTTCCTCTGCAAATTTTCTTTGCATCCATCTTCTTTGGTAATTCACATTTTTGCAAGTGCTTGAGCAATTCCAAATTCAAAATATCAACCTTTACATTCCTTAGACTCACAAATTAAGCTCTACATCCATTCAATTACAGCTTTGTAGACAAAATCGACAAGGAATTTCATCAAAAAATGATGAAAAAAAATGTGTATTCGCACTCTCCAGGAGTCTTGGAGCAAAAATGGGGAAAAATCAAATGCAATGCACAACAACCGTTGATTCTGCCCTTTCTCATTTTTAGATTAGAGTCGTCCACGTGGAAAAATCTGATTCAAAGCGGGCTTGGGGTTTCCTTTTGCATTTTATGACTTTTGGAGAAAATGTGTAATTTTCACATTTTTCCCCGCCCCTCCACCTTTGAAAATCGAGCTTGACATGTGGCTTAATTTGGAATTTTGATGGAGTTGCGACTCATTTTTGCAATTTTACCCTTTTTAACAAAAAGGAAAAATTTCCAATTTTCCTCTATTGACCCACCTTCCCGATTTTATCTTTTGATGTGGGCCCTAGCAAAGTTACTGGATCAATTTATAACTTTTCTCCTTTTTACAAAAGGGAAAAAAACTTCAAAATGCCCCGGTGACCCACCTCTCTACTTCTAACTTTTGATGAATGGCCACGTGTTCATCTTCGGGATCAAAGTAAGACTTTTTCCTTGTGGGGTTGTGAGATCAATTTATAACTTTGCTTCTTTTTACAAAAGGGAAAAAAACTTCAAAATGCCTTGGCGACCTGTTTGTCATTTCTAACTTTTGAAATATGCCACATGTCCTTTGGGGTCAAAGTAAGAATTTTTCCTGCGGGGTTACGATCAATTTATAACTTTGCTCCTTTTTACAAAAGGGCAAAAAAATTCAAAATGCCCTTAATGAGTCGCCTCTCCACTTCTAGATTTTGAAATATGCCACGTCTCCTTCTTTGAGGTCAAAGTAAGAATTTTTCCCTGCCTCTTCATATTTTCTAGATTGCAAATCAAAGACTATCAAGGCCATGGGGCCAATTTAACCCCTTGTTCCTCACGCCTAAGATACACTCAATGGCTTACAAACAATCTTTATCAACAAAATGACTATAAAGTGATTTTAAATTGTTTATCTCATTATAGGATTAAGGATCTTCTCGTAATAAAATTACAAATCCCAGTAAACTATCATAGGAATGAGATCCTATGTGATTTGGCGGGATTTTAACACAAGATTGCAATAGGAACAAGAAATACTATTTACAGACATTCTGAAATAAAGCAAACACAAATTTTCCCAAGATTAACATAGATTAATTTAAAGTTGATTAGATTCATCAGCAGGGGAAGGTTTCTTGAACAATCTTAGAGCTTTTTAATGGCTATACACTTGCAACCAACTTGACGTGATCAAATCTAAAACATAAGAAATTAACATGTTTCTCAAATGGTCTCTCAGGAAGATGGGCTTTCTCAAATTTTCTTGTAAGAATTCAACCCCGACCATTTTCATGACTAAAGCATGCTTTTTATAACACTCAATTTACATCCAAGCTTTCCCCTAAGAAAATAATATTCGAGGAACCTTTGTTTGTTACATGTTTGATCATGATTTCCAGAAAATGACGTTTAACAGGTTTGCAACAAAAAGTTGTCACTTGTTCAAAAAGGTGAATCATTGCAAATATTTCCATCATTGTTTTAACTAGGGCACCCATTCATCTCCTCTGGCAACATGTTTTTCATCCTTTGCGCCTGCAACCTCCATCATTTCATCCTTTTCCCATTCTTTCCTCTGCAACTTTTCTCTACATCCACTTCTCTAGTAATTCATGTTTTTGCAAGTTCCCGAGCAATTCCAACTTCAAAATATCAACCTTTACATTCCTTGGACTCAAAAATTAAGCTCTAAATCCATTCAATTGCACTTTATAGAAAAAAACGACAAGGAATTTCATAAAAAATGATGAAAAATAATGTGTATTTGCATCTCTAGAGTCTTGGAGCAAAAATGGTGGAAAAATCAGATGCAATGCACAACAACCGTTGATTCTGCCCTTTCTCAACTTTAGATTAGAGTCATCCACATGGAAAAATCTGATTCAAAGCGGGCCTAGGGTTGCCTTTTGCATTTTATGACTTTTGGAGAAAATGTGCAATTTTCACATTTTTCCCCGCCCCTCCACCTTTGAAAATCGGGCTTGACACGTGGCTTAATCTAGGCCTTTGATGGAGTTGCAGCTCATTTCTACAATTTTACCCTTTTTTAACAAAAAGGTAAAATTTCCAATTTTCCTCCACCGACCCGCCTTCTCGATATTATCCTTTGATGTGGGCCCTAATAGAGTTGTGGGTCAATTTATAACTTTTCTCCTTTTTAACAAAAGGAAAAAAACTTCAAAACATTTTGACGACCCACCTCTCCACTTCTAACTTTTGATAAATGGCCACGTGTCCATCTTCATGGTCAAAGTAAGAATTTTTCCCTATGGGGTTGCGGATCAATTTATAACTTTTCTCCTTTTAACAAAAGGGAAAAAAAATTCAAAACGCCCTCATGACGACCGCCTTTTGCTTCTAACTTTTAAAATATGCCACGTGTCCTTTGCGGTCAAAGTAAGAATTTTTCCCTACGGGGTTACGGATCAATTTATAACTTTGCTCCTTTTTACAAAATGTGAAAAAATTCAAAATGCCCCGACGACTTGCCTCTCCGCTTCTAGATTTTAAAATATGCCATGTGTCCTTCTTCGGGGTCAAAGTAAGAATTTTCATTGCCTCTTCGTATTTTCTAGATAGCCAATCAAAGACTATCAAGGCCACGAGGCTAATTTGATATTTTCTCGTAAAAATGACCAAAGTGGAAAATTTTACCAAAAAGACCCATTGGGCCGCATCCAATCAAGAATGAAAACGTATCTGAAGTTGCTGAGATATAATTTGATGGGGAAAACACGCCTGTCAAACAGTAAGATGCAGCATAACTTCACCATTTACACCCAGAATTGAATCTTTATTTAAGGACAAAGTATTTGGAAATGATACAAAGCCCAAATGTGATCCATGACCATGGAGAAGGATCTTCAACAACATACAAATGAAGAAAACCTTTCATGCATCCATTCAAGGAAATAGAAAATACGACAAAGCCCACAGATTGAAGAATTTTTAGAGAAAATGGGGCGAGATCAAATTGAGCATGAACACAATGTCCATGTCACGCGGAACTTTAGTATACCCCAGCTCTTTCCTTATCTCTAGGATTGCGGCCTTATTAGTTAAATCACAATCCAGATTCAACCCTAAGGCCCTTAGTCTTGTCCTGTTGAAATCAAAGAAGCCGTGATTCTTACCCTTTGTTCAGCTAAGTAAAAGAAGTCCTCATGGACTATGCTCATCAACCACCGATACAATGGTTCATACTTTCCAAAGTATGGTAGCTCGTAGAACTATTAGACTCCATTTTTCTTTAGTAACTTCTCACCAACGTCATCGTACACTGACATATCTTATGTTATGTGCTTGTTCATTTTTGTGCTCAATAATACATCAAGCTCCTTATTATTATTTGATGTTTGATGGTTGTAATTGTTGATTTTACATTGGCGGATATGGGAATCCCATTCTTGTCCCACAATCACGCCCTCTGGATACTACATTTCTGAGAAATTACTCTCGGAGAAATTTCTTCTTCCACTTCAACCTTCTTCTTCCCTTTATCTCCTACATGGGTGCTTTCTTCGGTGCCATTTGAAAAATATCTCTTTTCTTCCCTCTGTAATCAAGCAATTTGAAACCCTAGTTTAAATCTCCATGCCCTAGTGGAAATCACATTCCCTAGCTCATTTGTAACACATCTACTTTTCTCAAACCCTTCACCTATGGGAACGCAAGCTTCTCCTGCACACAACCCTTCTCTCCACATCTGGTTTCACACTCTTCACACCTCAACATGATTTCTCGGCTCATTCGCACTTAACCCTTTTCAAATTCTCTCAATTGCAATGGTAAAAATGAACTCGCATCCCGTCCTTATATAGAATTTCAAAATTTAGTGCATTTATTTATCCTCCACCTACCAACAATCTCTCTCATTAATCGACCATTTTTTTATTTCCGCATGGTACATCTTTGTGCCTAAGCTATAACCTTATAGTGCGTACTCCTACCCTTTGGATGCAAACTTCTCTTCAGCGTGCTTCTATGTGCCTGAGTACCTCATCACTGCACCTTCCACTAGTAGTCTTCCCGGCCTCTGCTTACCTTGCGTTATACTTGTTTCTTCATTCCTCTCTATCTATGGTCCTTGTCTCTAGAAGCAATATATATTTTTTCAATTCTTTTGTTTTTCAATTCTCTAACCTTGAATAGCACCCATAGATATTTCCTTTCATGTGGAATTATTTTCATCGACCCTGTACCTCAAAGGGTATGTGCAATCCTCTGCACATAAAAAAACTTCAAATAGTAATTAGCTTCTAGTGCGTAAACATGCTTATTACACAAACACACCAACTTAATTGAAAAATTATAGCAACAAAGAAGGAAACACATTAAGGAAATGTAGAATTAAAAATCTAATATAAATGACAACATTGCCTTATTACAAACACCAAGAAGACTTATTTATAGTAGGGCTTCAGCCCACTCCTATTGAAGTAACCGGGTAACTCGTATTCCATCAAGTGCCTTTAATTGACAAGCGCCTAATTCGAGTATGTGAGTGATAGCATACGTCCCTAACCAATGTACCTTGAGTTTTCCTAGATGGCACAAAAACTTAGAATCATTAAGGAGCACCATTTGTCCTATATCAATATTTTATCCCCGATGTTCTGTCATGCCATGCTTTCTACCCACCTTCTCTTGGTTTTGACTCAAACGTGATATGGATCATCACTCATCTAGCTTAATTAACTTCTCAATCCATTCTTCTAATGCTTTCATCATTTAAACCTCCAGTGTGCGCAATACACAAAGAAGGTAACATAAATTCCATAGGAAGAACTACTTCTGCATCAAACACTAACTGAATAGTTGTGGCTTTGTTCAACCTTTTATATGTTGTCTTGATATGCCCAAAGTACTATACATATACTTTATCATCCCAATCCTTTCTTACAACATCACATAAATTTTTCAATGTGTGGCTCAAAATTTTGTTAAAAGCCTCAATAGTTCCATTTTCCTAAGGATGATAGGGTGTAGTCTTATGGTGTGCAATCATGAATTCATCCAATAAAATTCTGATTGTCTCATTAAGAAAATGTGTGCCCCTATCACTGGTCAAACTTAAAGGACACCCATACCTTGTAATAACATTTTCCTAAAGAAAATTGGCTTCATAGCCAATGTACAATCTTTTATAGGTGTTACTTATGTCCACCTTGTCGATAGTCTCATGTAATTTATGATGTAGCACAATCCAGTTATGCACGTAGCTTGGTGAAATAGGACCCAAAAAATCTATAGCCCATTTCTCAAATGGTTCTGCACTAGTAATGGGTCTTAGAGGCATTTCATCTTGTTGACCTAGTTTCCTAAGATGTTGGCAATGATCACATGCCTTACAAAATTCCTTACAAAATTTATATAGGGTCTCCCACCATAATCCAGTGAGTAGAATATTGCACATAATGCCATCACTAGCATAGTGGCCACTTGCAATACCACCATGAGATTCTTCCATAATGTCACGTATGCGTTCATGTTCTAATACAAAACAACACAATACTTCATCCTAGACCGATTTGTAGAGTCACCGCTAATTAACATATAAGGGGCTGCACATATAGCAAGTTGTTTCTTCTCCAAGGATTTCATTCCTTCTGGTGTCATCCCTGTTTGTAGAAAGACAACAATGTCCTCTAGTTCTAATGGTGCTCGTTGTAACTTGTATAACTGTGCATCTGGCATGGTATCTTCAATTGCATGTGCTTCTTCTCCTAACTATATTCTAGATAAATGGTCTCATCCAAAATTACTTTTCCTGGCTTTACCATGATTGTGAAATCAAATTCTGAAATAAGAGTACCCATATGCATATGCGCCTTTGTAGAATGGGCTTATTTACCAAATAATTCAATTCCATGTGATCTGTATAAAATATGAATTGTGTAGCTAGTAGGTACTGTCAAAATTTATGTAGCACATAGATCATTGACAAAGCTTCACACTCTGTAGTTGTGTAATTCTGTTATGCAGGAGTTAACTTTCTACTAGCAAAATAGATAGGATGATCTATAATACCTTCTCCAGTTGAGCCAACACCACACCAATGTCCATGCCGAGAGGTGTCAACATGGACATGAAATGGTTGGTCCCATGAAGGAAAGTGCGAATAGGTGCGGTAGTAATTTTCTCCTTTAATGTCTTGAATGCGTGCTATCATGCGGTTATCCCCAGTGGGATGTACCTTACCCTTTCAAGAACTCCTCTAATGGTGTGGAAAATTTGGCATATCATTTTATAAAATTTATGTAATATCATGTGTGACCCAAAATCCACACACTTCACTCCATTTGGTAGGCTCTCTTAGGCCTATAATGAATGCAACCTTGGCTAGATCAACCAAAAAACCTTCCTTACATATTATGTGTCCTAATAGTATTCCAAACGACATAGAAAATATGCACTTCTTGATGTTCAAAGAGATACTCAACTATCTACATCTTTCAAACATTAAGCATAAATTTTCACAATGATCCTTAACTAATCCATACACCATCCAATCATCTAAATAGACCTGTAAGAAGTTGTTGATAAATTCCTTGAACGCTTGAATAACTATGCACGGAAATATAGCAGGTACATTTTTCAGACCAAAAGACATTACAGTATAGGTGAATCTACCCCATTCAGTAGTAAACATAGTCTTTTCCTGATCCTCCTGGGAAATCCTAACCTGGTGATACCCAGAGAACCCATTTCTAAATGAATAGATTCACACCCCCCGCAATGCCTTCCAAAGTATTTCCTTAGTGAATAGCGTAGGAAAGGAATCAGATCACACATGTAGCATTCAGCTCCTGTAGTCCATGTAGATCTTGATTTTCCATCCTTCTTGATACCGATCACCATTGGACTAACCCATTCGACTCATCAAGGGGTTTGATAATTCCAGGACTTCAAAATTTTTTCAATCTCTTCTTTGACCTTTTCGCAAGTTGGGTTTCATCGTATAAGGTCTCTTTCTAACTAGGCGCACACCCTCTTTAAGCTTTATCTTCATCTCCCCTAATGATTCATGCAAGCATTTAAGTTAAAGATACCCCCTAGGGAATAAGTCCCAATAATCCCTTAATAACTCAATGATTTTTGCCACTTCAGAGTCTGACCAATAGTCTCCAATTATGACTTTTTAGGCTCAACATCTAACCCAATATTAACCTTCTTTATATTCATAGGTTAATGATAGGTGCACATGGTATTATCTCGCACCGTCAAAGCTCACACCTACCGTTTAATGGTTTACATCCAGATTTTCTATTGCTTCATCATCCACTAAGTAGACCATTTTTCTTTTTCTTTCTCAAGACAAGAATGTTGAAGTAGTGTGGCATTGGCCTCTATTTCTTCAACAAGACGAGCTCCTGAATTTCCTTCATCTAATAAATCCTAAAGGAGTTCATTAGCCTTAGCACTATCTCCCATAGTTAAGCACTTTATGACTTTTAATGCTTCTTCCACTGGAGGCTTTGTAGAGAAGAAGTCAAACATCCGATTCATTCATGCAATTAAATCTTTCCGATTTCCTCTCTCTATGGAGTTCTACATATACATACCAAGAACATGCGCATCCTTGTAAATTGGAATAAAACTTTTATACCCATAGCGAAGGTGGTAAATCTTCCTACTCCTCTCGCCCGAGTCTCCCACACTTCGAACATGGTGTTGAAACGGTTGATTGCCATGATAAGTGCATATTTGAGTAGGTGCATTTCTCCTGAATAACCTAGTAGCAAGAGAAATCCTAATTTCATTCCATCCTACAAGATTATCCTTATGGACCATCCACAAACGTGCTACTTGTATATATTTCTTCTTTCCAATGGGTCTATCCACTATTCCTCCATGGTGCACAGGAATACCATAGGATCTCCTTCTCCAGTGTAACAAGGTACCAAGTTGTTACCTATCCTCCTGACATAACGCGGTTTGTTACCTTTAGGAAATATGCACTTTACGTTACACCCTAACAAATCATAAGTACTATGAGCCCAATTATCACAAGAAACACTTGTAGTATCGCTGATAGATTTTCCATCCTCCCACTAAAGGATTCCTTCTTTACATGGCTCAAGCACTTCGGATCCCGGATGGTGGGTAAATAAATCCTATTTAGATCTTATTCACTTAAGGGATCAACATAGGATCATATTTTCCATCTATTAAAGGGATAATAACTCTTTCCTCCTTGTTTTAAAAACTGATATAACCTTTGTTGAACCAAAGATCAACATTATTTGCATAGCACCAAGGACACCCTAATAGAGATGAGAAGCTATCTGACTCTATCAGCGCTAAACCTCAAAGTCTCTAGTGAACTTGGCTCCTTGTATGGTAATGGATGCATCTTTCAAAACTCCGATGGGAGTGGCCTTAGTCGATAGCCATGAAAATACATTAGAGTATGGATTCAATGGGGTCTTCCCATTTGTACCCATGCATCTAAAGTAAGAGCATTGACTTCTGTGCCTGTATCAATCAGTATATTACTCAATAGCCACCCATCCAAAACAAAATTTAGAGTGATTTCCTTGTCATAATCTAGGCTATGAGGGGAGAATATTTGCATGCAAGATCTGCTATCCAATCTCAACACTTACGCGTAGAGTTTTTCCTTTTAACCGATTCCCTAATAGTGGAATGATATGTTCCTGGTGCAAAAATTGCACACTCCTCTCAAGTCATCTATATCAGTTTGGACCGTCTCTAATTCTTTCTTTTGCTCCATCTTCCGTGATTGCTCTTTTAAGTATTGTATCTCACCCTAAAGATTCTTGAGAAATTCCATGGTTTCCTAGTAAACCTCCTTCTAATGGGAAGGATCTAGGTACCATGCATGTAGAACCTCCTCCTTAGTGATGGTAGGCTTCTATGTCAATGCTTCTTTAGCGCGTGCTACCGCAACGCAGGTCATGATCTTCACTTGTAATGCCTCAAAATCTTCTTCCAACTTAGGCATCCACTGATTTTCCATAGCACATTGTATCCTAACCATCCCCGTGCCTTTGTTTTCTTGTTTATGTTGCTTACTAAGATGCTCATACAAGTCTGGGCACTCCTCATAGCTATGGTTCTTTCCACAAAAAAAAAACATGTAATATTCTGAGGACATTCACACCTGTAGTGGTCAGGAGATCTGCATGTATAACATGTTCTGCGAGGAAACTCACTTCTTCCACTACCATGGCCTCGTCCTCTAAATCCACCATGGTATCCTCGACCTCTGCCATGACCACCTTCAAAATTCCCTTCATTTTGATCATAGTGACCCTGGTTGTGATCCCGATCCCGATGCTCGTTCTTGCCTTTAGAGTTATTTGAGACCCCTATCTTTTATAAACCAATATCTATAACATCATGGATTTGACCAATCAGCCAAGAGAGTCTTCCATATCATGAGTCGTGAACCTACATATTTTACAAGATTGAAACGTTCTTCCTTATCATGCATTGTAGTAATGGGAAATGACTAGCATCATGGTTTAAATGGCATATCTCAAAATCCAACATTAATGATCACACGATCCGTGAGGATAACTATCCTTTATGTGACCTTCTAGTTCACAACCCGTACACCAAATCCTTGTGCGTGTCTCATGTGCTAAATTTACTAATAGTTTCTCCAACTATTTTTCCATGGTTGCGATCTGTGCTTCTAAAAGTGGGCTCACCCTAGTGTCTATGCTTCTAATTACCTCAATAGGTAAGGATGCTTCAAGTGCTTCGCATGGATCAATGTATGTCTTATGTGATAATGCCCTCCTAAAAGGGGTAATTAGACCCCCAATGAATCACTTTGTGCATGTTGGCTTGCGTGTATGTCATAAGAAATCTTAGATATCGTGTTTTAAAATGGGCATCATACTCTCTGACACTTTCAGTAGTTACTTAATATCCTTGAGTGCACTTATACTCTTCTGCTCAAACTCAAGGATGTGAAACTCTTTAAGGAATGCATCTTTTAAAGTTGTATAGTCTACGCAAGTCTGATTAGGGTCAAAATTTATGTACCAATTGTGTGCGTGCCCTTGTAATGTAGTAGCAAATTGGATTTCCCTATGCTCAGAAGCCGTGATTACTTTTACGCACCACATTATTTCACACATATGCACATGTTCAATAGTGTTTTCTATGCCTCTATACTCTACAAGATGAAGAGACATCTCCATGTAAATATTCTGGGGTTGGTACGGACCTTGCCCACACCGATCCGAACCTCCTGTGTTTCCTCTACCTATAGAACCACCAGATCTGCTAGAACTAGAGCTACCTATACCTCTTGATCCTAAACTCCGTAGCTCAGTCGGACCGAGGAGGTAAGATGTACTTCCCTATGTCCCAATAGTAGAATTGAACTTGCTGTAACCGCATACAGGTCTACAAAGTGTTACCACTCCCAGAAGTTAGTCCAAAAATTGGCGCAAGTTGATGATACACCCGAAAAGGTACTCCCATATAATAACGAATCTATTTTCACCGGCATCATTTGTTGTGCCTTTCATAAGACGTAGTCCTACTCTCCTACTACTTGAATTATATTATTGGCTACTTGTCGTACTAGATAATGGAAAACCAAGTGCAAGGGCAAGGTTGCTCGGTGGATTGATTCACACCCACGGCCCAAGTTGTCTCTACTAGCGTGCTTCTACATGAGGCTGAGGAGGGATACCTATCACGCTTTCTCAGATGGGGGCGTTCTTGATGCTTTGGCTCCATGTCTCCTTCGTGAGCTCTAAATCCTTCACGAGACATCTCTCTCCTTAACTCCATCCACTATGTAATGTCACGCTACTTCTCTACCTCCCTTTCGTGCGTATTATTATACTTAAGCCTCCTTTCCTCTCTTTGTATTTATGTTGCTAGGTCTACTAGCCCTCACTGAACCTTCTCCTGCCCCCGCACATGGTGGATTTTAGTTAGCCATAGGTTTACTCTCCAAATTCAAAGCTACCATCAAGATCTTGATCGCTAGTGGAATGTCTTGTAAGTTTTTATCACGAAATTACAACACCCCCAAATGGCTTTAGATTTGAGTGGGGAATTCGGTGTAATTTTTGTAACATTGGATCATCTCTCAAGTTATGGGACTTGCGGGCTTGAGATGACCCTCCAGAGAAGGTTGGTTCCTTCTCCTAAACTACCTGCCACAATCTACTCTAATGTAGAAAAACCCTCTAATACTAATCTATATTTTCAAGGGACTAGGGAGAGAGAGAATTGAAAATAAAACCTACACTAAAGTGGTGATACACCAGAAAAGGAGGGTTGTTGATCACAAATCCAACTTCCTAAATGGAGAGGGGTGAGCAATGGAGAGGATGGATAAGATGCATCACAAGACCAAAGATAAAGTTCACACATAACACCACTTCAAACCCATTAAACACAACTCCCAAAACCTGCAATAGACATCGAGATATGCACAATATACCTTGCAATGATGAGAGACAAGAAGAGACAATAAAATAAGCAAAGGATGGACAAAATGCATCACGAAAAATATTTTATTGCTCCATGAGTTCACACAGTACATCATTAGTGGGAAAGAGGTAAGAAAATGCCATTACAAAGAAAAGAGAGGAGGCTTAAGCTCCACATTCAACCCTAACAGGAAAAAGAGAGAGGAGGCAGGAGAGAAAATGACCAAATCCTTTACAAATGAGCCGAAGATTACAATTTATAGAATTGAGAAGGAGAGAGAGAATTGCAATCCCAAATTTGTCTTTTCAACCACTTACAAGTTGTCATAAATGAGTGTAATTAATGGTATGTTTCTTGCAAAAGGCTCCCCATGTTGTCCCATGTGCTGTAGCAGAGAGATAATGATGACCATGCCTCATTAAATGCATCCCAACTACTAATTAAAACACTATTATGAACCTTTTCCATTTTCTACAAAATCACCATCCATCATTTATCAATTTCTATATTTCCTTATTTCGTGCATCGAATTGGAGCCACGATTCCAAAGGTACCAATTTTGTGTGATTTTGTTGAGAAATGCAAAAGTTATGTCCATTCCAAGTCATAGAAAAGTTACTTTTTTTCTCTGCCATATCTATGCATGATAAACTGACTTGCATCGCTTCTCATTTCAAGTTTTTTTCTTCCCTTAGTGTCCCATGAGCACCTTCATCTCAACTATCCCGCATACCACTTAGGAAAAAAACTTCCACCTTTTCCGCATTTGGCTATCTCCTTAGCATTTTGGGCTTGAAATTGGTATGATAAACCTTAGTATGGCCCGTATTGGTTCCATCCATAGCCTTTAGACCTGATTTGCACTAAAATAGGCCCTTGACTTCATTCTTTTAGAATTTTGGCAAATTTTTCTAACTCGGATTCTCTTTAGATAGGAAAGTTAGAGATAAGCCAAGTGACCCCTTAAAACCTGATTTTAGGCCTCAAATCATTCCTTCTCACTCAATCCTGAAGAAATTATGTAAGTTATCAAAATTACCTTAGGGGTAAATTTTGGATAACATAAGTTCCCCTTGGATATCATAAAAACTAGAATTCAGCTACCTCTAGGCACGAATAAGTTGAAATTGAGTACTCTAAGATATAACTGTCCAAAACACCATAGAACCACATATCCACATCATGAGTCCAAATCAGATCAACATCATAAAGGGCCTGAAATTCTTCGTATGTCTAGACAAGTGTACGATACCTCCAATTCCTCTTAGATGCATAAGCAATCAGCCACACGTACAATTCTCTTTGGAAAATAACAAAAAAATATCTCATCTAAACAACATATAGATTCTGTTCCACCCACATGCATGCATTAAACTTAGATCCAAGTGTTGAACTGCAGTTTGTATTCTTCTTCCGAGATCATGTATCCACTCCTCAACACTTGTTTTTAGGTATGTCTTCATCATGAACCATCCTAAAAACAATTGAAAAATAGGTCCCAACAACCGAACCAATGATGCAGCCTAGAATTCTCCAATGTAAGCCCAAACGCTTCCGACACATCACTCATCCTAGGCGATCGTTCACTGAAGTGCGCAAAGGTACCACGCCCCTCTATAGGGTTGTTGTTGCAGGATGTTAACATGATGAAGACTTTAAGCATTTAGATCTATGACTAATATATCCTTATAAAATGCATATTCAGATCTAGATCTAGAAAATAACATAATTAAAAGATGAGCATGATGAAATCAAGCATGCAATTCTAAACTATAACCATGATAACACCTTGATTTGGTCCATAATCTTCATTATATTAAATACAATAATACACGAAGCTTCCTTACAATAACAATAGTATACGCTCATACGCTGTGCATTTGTTAGTATAATCTCACTATAACACAATTATCATACCTATATCTATGCTCTCTCTCTCTGCTACATAGTTTAATACATATTTATAAGGGTGGGTACTTTCCCTTCACCACTTATCTAATCCCAAAATAGGTCGCATGCTATTATTAGCTATTATTAGCCACCTACTAGACATCAAAGATATTGTTACAAAAATAGGCTTACATGCAAGAATGCTAACAATAGACCTCTCTTAGTCAACTATCAGTTCATAATTATATCTTTAGCATGCATCCATGAAAAGCACTTTGTATCCGATCATCCAAAAATAGCCAATGCATGTTGCATGCAAGTCTCCAATCGGTTTGAGTTCTCCACATGCTATCTCCAAAAATAGATCCTCATCATGAAAATGGCTAAGTCCCAAATATGTATCTCTTCTCCACGTGTGATCCTTTTCGATACTTCCACACCTTTCAATATGCTCTGCTCTCCTGCATGAACCTTCTACGTATTTCTTTCACTAAGTTCCGATCTTTGCTTGATTAACATAGTTCATAACTATTCTTCATATGTTATTCTTCTTAACATAGGAAAATGAAACCTTAAGATAGACTTAAATCTTTACACTCAATGACACCTTATGGTTAAGTAGATAAGAGCCCAAGTTGAGTATTCCATCCTATCCTACATGTTTATTAACATTGTTGTAAACCTATATGTATGCAATAGTTAGTTAGCCATGTAAGTATAATTGAAACTAATGAAAGGAACGATAACCAGATCGTACCATGTCAAGAACACAGATGCTAATCAAACACCACGATCAATAAGATGAAAGCAATTCACCAGAATAGCTTTACATAAAACCTTTGCAAACAAATGAGAAGTAATATCATATATTATTATGGAACTCAATGCAATACATTGAGAACGGGCCTTTCTTAAATAGGAAAGGAATAACAATCTAAGAACTAGTCAAGGTCATAGATCAAGCCATAAATCAAGGAAATAACTGGTCATCAAAAAACTAGTCAAGACCATATATTTAAGAAAGAACTAGACATCAAGGATATAGTCAATACCATAGATCAAGGAAAGAACTATACCTAACAACTAGATAATATCTCCTAATATCTAAATAAGATAAAAAAATATCCATACACATAAGTGGGTGAGGATAAATACAATAAAGGTAAATAAAGTACCTAGGTGAACATGAGCTAAGGTAAATACCTACTCTAACACCCCCTCAAGTGAAGCTAGGGGCCAAAATAGAAGTGGCATGTCCACAATATGAGTCCGCAACTAGGTCTGATGAGGTACTCATGTACAATAACTAGGAAAAAGGACACATGAAGGTACCCAAAACCAATAACAAAGTAAAGAGAGTAAAGACCCGCTCCAAGGCATCCCAAGAAGCTCGGATCAAAAAACTCATACAATGCTAAAGAAGTTTGGTGTGCACTTGTGGTCTAAATCACTACTCGATCACAAAACTCAAAAAAAACTGACACTGGGTTTCACCAGAATAGCTCCATACAAGGAGACCTCACAATGAGTCAGAGTGATGTTGAAAGTGTAAAAAAAACACAAAACATAATTTGATCAACTGCTGCAAATAGGTGTGCCACGATCCAAGAATAAAAACCAAAGCAATAAGGCAAGGACACAAAATCAAGAGTGTCATGATCCAAGAAAATCCAAGGTAACAAGGCAAGGACATAAAACCCGAAGAAGCAGGATCAACACCACACCCTGCCATACTGCTGAATGGGTGGAATGACGCTACAAATCTATATGAGTTGTCAAAACAACTACTCAAAAACGACAAACTAACACTGGAATGCACGAGAATAGATCCCCCATAAGAGATACTATCAACATTCCAAAAGTGTCAAAAATACAGATACAAAATCTCTCAACAAACAAGAGAGATACACTACACCTACTAAAGAAAAATACTCAAAACAAAAAGCATCACAATGCGAAAGGTATAGAAAGTGGAGCAAAAGGCCGGATGATGGAAGAGCCATGCACCAGAGAGTCCTCTCAACAAATGCCTATGTCACCTCCACGAGTGATCAGATATCCACCCCAAATCAACATGGATGGATGAAGAAGATGCCTGTATATGACTTGGTGTAAAATGCATAATGGGTGCATGTAAAAGAACATCAGAATGTGTGTCAGGTTGATCATGTCTGACAACTGAAATCTCAGGTTTCTCAAGCCTGAGTGAAGATGTAGAACTCATGTGTTGTTTAGGATCCTCAGAAAGAATTAAGCGAACAAAAAAGGAGCTCTGTCAATGTGTGATCCCAATGAAGTATCTGCTCGAAAACCAATGTCATGACGAGAATTCCACTTAACATGTGGAATAGAGGAATCAATACCTTGTGAATTTCGCAATGAATCTGCTAGTGCGACCCATATAACGAGCATGCGAGAACCGAATGCGAGTATGCTTCTCAAAAAATCCATGCGGTTAGTGGAAATAGGATACACAACACGTGGTGTTTTGTAATAGGCATAGATGTGGAAGAGCATGCGAGAATAATCTTCGTAGATATATGAGCATCAAGAGCAGGAACAGACTCAAAGACTGATAGATCAATGTCAATGGGTTCAGGAGCAATAGCTACAAGTGGACTAGGAGCATGAATATGGCTGTCCACAATATGATGGTGATGTTGTAGGCTAGCAAGTTTGTTCTGCAGGAAGTGTATTATTGTATACTTATTGTGAATGAGTGATTGTAGAAGAGAATTTTACTTCTTGAGAGATCTATTTTCTTCCACAAATTTTACAATATCCTCTTGAAGTTCACATACTTCAGAGAAAAGCATATAATTCTTAGAATCCATGATAGGTACAAACCGTACAAAAATTTAGGGCGTGGAGACTGCGGCCAAATTAAATCCCTGAATTGATTACAACAGCCTCAAAATAACTCCCAAAAATTTAGGACGTCGGGCTCGCTCATTATTTATTTTAGGTGCCAACCATTACATCCACATTGATTACAACACTCCTCCATGTTTGGTACTTTATAATGATAGTGCAAGTCTCAAAATAAATAACTCCTCGAATGGAAAGAGCACAGAAAAACAAGAACTTTTTTATTTGCAAAAAAAACTTACGACACTCAAACCATCGAAAGTTAGATCAAAAGATACAAGCTTTTTAATATTTTGCTTACAAGCAAATATTTATTTTAGGTGCCACTAAAACAAAACAAAATGTTGTTGCCTTCACCACACAAATATCAAGACCATAGATTTAAGATAGAACTAAACATCAAGAATCTAGTCAATACCATAGATCAAGGAAAGAACTATACCTAACAACTAGATAATATCTCCTACTATCTAAATAAGATAAAAGAAATATCCACACACATAAGTGGGTGAGGATAAATACAATAAAGGTAAATAAAGTACCTAGGTGAACATGAGCTAAGGTAAATACCTACTCTAACAACTAACACCTAGTAGCTTCAATACAATGCTAAACTAAACCTATGCATCATCATGCTAAGAGCTTAAGAAAAGCTAACCTATCAACATCTCTACATTAGAACATGAAATGAACATTTCAAGCTAATATGCTAAACAAATTAACTTCTATCTCTTATTGAATGCTAAATGAGATGAGATTGAACCTATGTAGATCTATAGCAATCAAAGAGTTGATTGTATGCTTGAAATCCCAAGGTTTTCAAGAATGGAGTCTTGTCAAATCATGGCTACAAGACCACTTGACATATCTCCATATGACTTCAAAACTTAGGTGGATGAATAATAGAAATGGATAAAGCTAACTCTTCTGATGGAAGAATTCTCTAATATGATAAAATGGCTATAGTGTATGTTCTATGCTCATTTAGGTGTGAAGGTGTAAGAAGAAAGGTAGGAGGGCTCCTTATATAGCCTAATGGATAAAAGAATCTCTACATCCTTTTATATGTGGGATAATAGCTAGGTTGAGTTAGTTTTGGATAAGGATGGTTAAAAGGGGTTGAGTTAACCTTACGAGAGTTTTTTTGTCCTTTAGTGACTCATGGGGTTTGAGGGGATTTATTAATTAACCTAAATGATTAATTAATAGGTGAGCAAGCTTATAGAAAATTTTTATAGGAATAATTAGCATGAATTAGACTATGAGAGAAATTTAATCAAATTAATGACGATTTATTGATTTAATGGAAGAGGAAGCTAATTAATTAATAATAATTAATTAGTCTAAATAGAAAGGGGGATTAATTAATGGAAGGTCATTAATTGGCATATTTTTTTGATAGAAGAGTTAATTAATTAATGTAATGTAACTAATTAACGATGATATAAGAGAAAATGAGCATTTATTGACGATATGTTGTCAATTTATAGGAAAGGGTATAATTAGCACAATTTAAGTATTTAAATTGCTCGGGCTAAATTATAGGTGTCTACATTTTCCCCTCTTTGGGGTGGCGTAAGTTACGCTACTTCAAAGACAGAGACTAGTAAAATTTTGAATGGGTAGAAGAAAAATAGTAGTAGTAAGAGATTCCCCCTCGAGTGTCCATGGGGTAATGAAAGAAGGCGATCGACGATTGAAAAAGGTGAGAGAAATGGATAGAAGAATGGGTAGGGGCAGGATGCTCCAGGTGAATCAAAAGAATAGTGTTGATAGGAGAGTGATGTAGAAGAGGAATGAATATGGGAATAAAAGATATAGTTTTTGTCTAGTGTATTGAAACAACTTTATTGTCAACATATTGCTAAAGATCTATGTCATCAGTCCTTATTAAAAATATAAGTATATGACAAAAGTAGAATGACATGAAAAGCCATACTATGAACAATTATCCATTGCTGAAAGATACCAAATCCATGCAACATAAAAACGCAATACAATGTGAGAAAGTAAATGATGCCCAAATCCTTACAATATACATAATACAATGCAATATAAGAAAGTAAACAAGATAACCTAACAAAGAAACATAATGTAATTTTTTTTTATCAAGATTTTATTACAACTTTGTATGAATTAATGACAAGGGTTAAAATATTATTACCCAAGCAAGGATATATGCAAGGGGAATAACGGAGGACACTTGGGTCTTATGAAAAGAAATCATGCACTATGAAACAGTACCAAGTAACTCATTGTGCCCTAGAGTACAGACATAGTAAGAAACCAGCTTTGTTGATAGAGGTAGATCAAGATGATCTATGATTCATGCACAAGAACAAGTGAGAACCAAAGAGAGATGTTTTGTAGGATGATTTTTATTGTTTTTTATTTTTTAGAAACATATTTGAATGTTTTTTTATGATTTTCTATAAAAACTGGAAACTCTGTATAGGAAGAAAAAGAAGCGTGGATGCCCCCAGTGATAGATGGGATGTACAAGGGAAAATGCCACGCATATGAGAAAGTGAAGATGCAACATGCCCCAATGATTAGGTGGGAGTATTCAAAGATAAACTCTTCACATGTAGAAGGGGGATCAAGGCCAATATAAAATAGGTTCAATCATGAGGGAGCAAGGATGCCCCCAGCGTAAGCTGGCCAAGAAACACATGAGAGAAAGGAAGTGGGTGATTGATTTATTAAAGGGGACAAAGGTGTCCACAAACATAGAAAAAGGCCATCCTATACACATGGATGTTCTAAATGATTTCCAAAGAACAGAGGATGTTATGAAAAGATTTAGAAGGATGTCGATGAAAAAGTGATTAGCCCAAGGTACAAGTCTTGAGACAATACATGCGCTAAAGCAAGAGTTTGAACAAGGTCCAAAAAGCAACATGTGGTAACACACTAATCATGTTTAGTCATCAAGATCCTATGTTTTCATGTGGAAATGAATTACCTCTTGAAGGAAAGAGTTGATAGAACACAAGTGAAGACACTAGCCAATGCATAGGAATGATTTAGTTTGAAAGGTGATTTGTGAATGGATTGTGAAAGGAGAACCGTACATTTCTCTCGCCAACAAGGCGCCCATAGCCTTGATGGAGATGCATTTGATTCTAATTACAACATTTCTCTACGCAATCGGACGTCCATAACCCTGGTAGATATTATTGGAAATACCCCAAGAGAGAGTTATATATCAATTTAATTTTACTTTTCGATTTTTCTTTTTGATTGATTGATTTTGATTCTTTTGCTTCGAAAACTTATGCCAGATCTCTTATTTAACAAGGGCTTAAGAACCGTTGATGGCTTGATGGAAGATTGTGGAGGTGATTGTAATGATAACATTGGCTAGTGTCAACAAATACGTCTAAAAGTTCTTCCCACCAAGTTTATTAGATGAGAATAGTGATAGGAATCATGTAAGAGGTCATTCATTCTTTGATTTACCAAGGTTGTGAAAGACCAAGGTCAAACGGATACCATAGAGATGAATGTCACAAAATGTGTGTGAAAAGGCTAACCACAATAACATCAAAGGGATGAAAATGGTGGTTGAATTGCGAAAGGAATATGAAAGAAAGGGAGGAAATAACATGCATACATATGTAATACCTTATTGATAATGTTTGGTTTTTGTAATTTTTAATGTTTTCTTATTTATTTTTGTAGTTTTGAACTATTTTATGATTTTTTAATTTTTGAATTGTTTTATGATTTTTGTTGATTTTTTGGAAGTTGGGAACAACAATGTCAATCTGCATGATAGGATCCAACAATGATGTGTGTGACTTCCTTGATAAGGGAGACTAAGCGTGTTTGTTTATCAAGAGTGATATTATCCCCGATCTCGATGGTTGTGGTGAGTTCACACTAAACAAATGACTCTAACTTGTTTTGAAACATGGGTTTCGTATGTGGGAGTTTGAGTTCCCTATCCATAGGTTTCTTTACTTTACACCATACTTGATGGATGCATTAGTGTGCATTCGGTATTGCATTTGATTTTGGATTTTATGATTATTTGAGTTTTTGGGAGCTTTAAAGCTCTTTACATTTTTATCTTGGCTTCATAAAGAACTTGTCTACATTTTTATAAGCTAATGCGTGACTTGTCGATCCTGGGAAGTGAAAGAACATCGTAGATGTTTAGAATTTATATGAGAAATGACGATGGGATTTACACAATCATTGGTAGAAGGAGAATGTGATGGAAAAAAAGGATATGGTCCAAGAATTAAAGAAGATGGGATACCAAGAGGTGAGCCAAAATAGAAGATGGAAGGCTACTTGGATGTGGCCCCAATATAGAGGAAGAAGGGCTCTTGGAAGTGACCCAAGAATAGAAGAAAGGGCTACTAGGAAGAGACCCATAGATGTAAGATGATTGGCTAGTAGGATGTAGCCCAAGAATAGAAGATGATGGACTAATTAAGGGTGACCCATACATAGAAGACAATGGGCTAGTTGGACGTTCTCCAAGAATAGAAGATAGTGGAATACTTGAAAATATACCATAAATAGTAGAGGGAGGTCTACTAGAAGGTGACACACACCTGACGAGATGAAGGGATTCTTGGTGTTGACCCCATAAGAGATTGTGATTGAGGAATTGTGATAGACAAAGAGTGATTGGATGATGAGAAGATAGGCCATGGATCAATGCAAGACCTAGGATTTTACTTTTTAACGAAGAATGTGAAGATGGAAGAATAACAGGAGGATCAAGTTGCATGATCTCGAGGCTCTTCCTCCATTTCTTGATAAAATGAATCAACCTTTTGCTTACAATACACAAACACATCAAAGTTTAAAGATAATCCTTGCTGCTTGTAATCTGTTAAAGGAATATCTTCATGTGCCCCTATAAATGAACCAGATTGTTTCTTCATGCTTTGAAAGAGGTCAATCGACATGAGTTATTGATTGACCACCGGGAGTTGAGTGGAAGAAATAGGTTTAATTGGTCCGGAAGACTTAGAATATGTTTGATGATGATTGATAGAAGAATATGATGTTGCGGGAAAAAGAAGATGTGGAGCTAGATGTCCTGGGGAGTAGAAGAAGGTGGTGTGGACCCACCTATACGATGATGTATATCATCTATAAACTAGTAGGATTAAGTCCAAAGTCTGCAGATTGTGACACATGGGTTGATTCGGATGTTTGAATATAAGGACTTTGAGTTACACGAATATTCAAAGAAGGAATACTTTGTAGGGGTGATTGATGAAGAAGGTCCTGCAAAGAAGGGGGTTCATGATTCAAGAAGCACATTGGATGCATAATTACAAGGGTCCTATGAAGAAAGAGATGACCATGATTCAATAATTGTATTAGATGTTTGATTGGATGAATTTAGAGTCGCGCATATCTTAAAAGGAAGAATTTTCATTGAGGATTGATAAAAGGGGTCATGTGAAGAAAGGGAGGACTGCGACGTAGGATACACATTAAATAAATGATGAAGAGGGTCCTGCGAAGATAAAGAGGACCGTGACGTAGGAGTCACATTAAATGAATGACGAAGAGAATTTACAAAGGTGACCCAAATCTTTAGAGGAGGAGAATGTTGTTTAGGTGACTGATAATAGAGGCTCTACAAATAAGGGGAGGACCACGACTTAGGATTCAAATTAGATGAATCTAAATAGTAGTTTGGAAATGAATCATCAAAAGAATCAAGGGAAATATTTGCATTGAAATCCTTAGAAGAAGAGGAAATGTTTGGATTAAAATCAAGAAGAGTGGGGAAACTTGAATAATAATTTGGATAATAAGTGTCCAAACCATACCATCGACTATGAGATGAAGGCGGGAACCGGTTACCCAGATGGGTTCTCTAGCATGAAGAACCAAATGAGGTTTGGTCATGATGGGCATCTTTTGATGTGAACAATAAAAATTTGATTCCTTATTGTCATATGTATAAGGGACCTTGTGATAATTAGTCATTTTTGGCGTGTGTTGGGTTCAAATTCTATACCTAGATTGTATGATCAAACTTCTTCAAAGTGAAGAAGGTTTCATGTTGATTTGGGCAGCACAACAAAACCAACTAGACATTTCGTAAAGATGGGGATGCTTGTGTGATTTTCCAAAAGGGAAGTTAAGGAAAACATACATCATGATGACTCAAGATTTATAATCCAACAAGGTTTGGAGGTGTAAATGTCAAAGGATTGATCAAAATTTTAGCAACATAAAGGATACAAAGGAAATATTTCCTATGTTTGATTGATGCAAAAGTTAGTTGATAGGAAATGTTTTTGTGAAGGTTTGAAAGATGTGTTCAAAAATGATCATGAACTTAGGGGAAAAAAAGAAGATCAAGAGGATCAAAGACCCAAAGGATTGTCGTACAAATGGATAATTCGATGTGAAAAATGAGACACAATCACACAAATTTGTTTCTAAACCAATTAGTCAAATGGATTACTTCCTAAGTGTCTGATCAATTAATAATTTGAAACTTAAGATGATAAAAAAAATGTCACCACTTATGCCAAGTTTAAAAACAAACAAGACATAAGTAATAAAAAAGGTTGATACAATTTCTAAGAAAGGTATGCTAAAATCAAGTTTAAGTCCAATCAAGACCTATATCTTAAAAAGTGGGAGTTACTGAATATGAATGATGTAACAATACCATTAAGATACGTTAACAATACTTTGTTGAAAATTAATGTATTAGTATCAAAATAATATTGACATGATGCGCACAAAGGTAACAACAACACCTTTCAAAATTGAGGTAATGTTTGAAAGAAAACCAAGGCTAGAGTATACCAAGGAATTGTTACGATGTGCATAGCGTAACATTACAATATAGACACTTAGGTCAAGTTTGCAAGAAACAAGACGTAAGTATCAAAATTGTTGTGATACGATATAAGCAAGATAATAATTCAAAGGAGAATCAAGATGATGAATCATGCCTAACTACGATTGACAATCTTGACTTGGGTATCAAGATAAAAATTCTACCAATGATATGAAAACGTCTCCACACACTTTAGATGTTTAACAACTCGACGCAAAACATGGATGAGAGTAAACAAACATAAAAGTGGTGAAAAAAATTAATTGATAATGCAAAGGTAGTCACTCTTCTTTTGATCAAGAAAGTGTCAAGAGAAATTAAAGAAAGTAGATCAATTAGGGGTGAACAATGTTAGCCTCACTTTAGTAGAGTTTTACCTCACCTTAGGGCAAGTGAAAAAATAAGAAAAATTAACGCTTCACACATTTCGTGATGAATAATAACTCCCAAATCAAATTGGTTTTGATATGGTCCAAGTTGGCTCCTGTTCAAAGATAGCTTCCTAGGTGGTTCACTCAACTAGGTGTCACAAGTTATCTAAGAGCAAGCTCAATTTTCCAAGAAAAGTCACACTGACTAATTCTTGGAGTATCTCGGCTTTACTTTACCCCCTTCAAGCACAATGGGCAATAAATGCGTCCATCGTGTACTCTCATTGGGGTCATGATACGATAAATTTGACGTTAAATCTCATAAATGGTAATACTAGTCAAGTAGGTTGTGTGGAGAACTTCTCGTTTTGTCCACAAGGTTCCCTCTTATGTGGAACAATTTAGGGTTCCTAGAACCACCCCTGTTGTTGTAGCTTAAGGCTTATGCCAAATGGGTTATGTCCTAGTTTTAAGTGGATGGGGCGTACCCTTATCTGAACCTGCAAATACAATGTGATGTTTGTGGTGTGTTTTTTATCTTGTTTATCTTAATGTGGTTTAGTTGAACTCCATTTGGAAACCTACGAGAAACATGTTAGAATTTTTTTAGATTCCTTTCTTTTGCAAGCGTCTCTTTGGGTTCTACACAAAGATGTTAGTAGTTCTCCACAATCAAGAAAGGGGACAAGATGTCATTTATGATTCTCAAGATCATCCAAGGATGCAAGAGAAGAGAATATGTGACAAAAGGCCCAACTATGTATATATTAATGAAAGCACATACCATTTGTTCATTTTAACCAACTTGAAATTCATTTCCTTAGCACAAAAAAAAGTTAAATGAGATGTTTTCTAAAGAATAGACAAGGTGTAGGATCGTTTATGATTCCCAAGATCACCTAAAAGGTGCGAGGGAAGAGCATACGTGATCCTAGCCTCCTAAACAAAAATGCAACATTCATTAACTTTAATCAAGAAAAATTAACATAAATTATGTTCAAATATACCATGAAAAATATAAATTAGTCTCAAATAAACCCTACAAGGTGTTAGAACATCAAAGACCAAATTTTACAAAGCATTTAGACATGTTAGAAATGACTAGTTTTATAAAAATGAAACCTTAAATTTTTGGTAACTCAAAACCCCAAATTTATGTTTCCATTGTGTAGTTCGCTTCAATACCTTTCCAACGTAAAAAAAATAGAACCGTTTCAAGTTCGGGAGAAAAATTCATGGCCTCTGGAAGACTGATAATGAACATAATTCTATGTGTGGGTGACTTTAAGAGTGTATGCACACCCATTTAAGCGTGTGCGTGCTCCTATGTAAGAAAACATAGTGAGAGGTATGCTTGTGTACACATAATGATTTTTGTATTCCCTTTAGAGTGTATGCACACCCATTTAAGTGTGTGCATACCCTTACAAGGTACAAAAGCTATAATAATGCATGTGCACTGTCTGAGAGATGTTTGCGCTAGAAAAAGGGTGCATGCGCCACTAATATATATACAAAGTGTGTGCGCTAGAAGAAGGGTATACGCTCTACCTTTAGGGTGCATACACTAACTTTAGAGTGTCTACGCTACCTTTAGGGTACCTGCGCTACCTTTAGGGTTCATGCACTACCTTTAGGGTTCATACACTAGCCTAACACGTTTCTGACAGTAGCAAGGTACAATACTAAAACAATGTGTGTGTGCACCGAGATTAGTGCCTGCGTGTGGTTTTATGTGCTTGCACATGGTTTTGTGTACCTATGATCCTCCTACAAAAATGTACCTAGTGATAACGTTAAAATATGGTCAAATGACACAAAGAAGTTCAAAAAGCTTCAAATTTTAACATGTTCACTCAAAATTGACAATAACCCATCAAAATTAAAGCTCTAAATAAGACTCCACACATGTAAGGTTAACAAAATCATATGAATTTTAACATTATTTCACACATTTACATATTGGGGTTAGCCAAATATTGAAATAACAAAAAAATTGAGCTACAATGCTAAGTGACTAAGGAATCGTCCCACCGGGTGCCAAATGTATGCAAGAATTAGTTAGCTATGTAAGTATAATTGAAACTAACACCTAGTAGCTTCAATACAATGCTAAACTAAACCTATGCATCATCATGCTAAGAGCTTAAGAAAATCTAACCTATCAACATCTCTACATTAGAACATGAAATGAACATTTCAAGCTAATATGCTAAACAAATTAACTTCTATCTCTTATTGAATGCTAAATGAGATGAGATTGAACCTATGTAGATCTCTAGAAATCAAAGAGTTGATTGTATGCTTGAAATCCCAAGGTTTCAAGAATGGAGTCTTGTCAAATCATGGCTACAAGACCACTTGACATATCTCCATATGACTTCAAAACTTGGGTGGATGAATGCAAGAAATGGAGAAAGCTAACTCTTCTAATGGAAGAATTCTCTAAGATGATAAAATGGCTATAGTGTATGCTCTATGTTCATTTAGGTATGAAGGTGTAAGAAGAAAGGTAGGAGGATGGATCTTTATATAGCCCAATGGATAAAAGAATCTATATATCCCTTTACATGTGGGATAATAGCTAAGTTGATTTAGTTTTGGATAATGATAGTTGAAAGGGGGTTGAGTCAACCTTATGAGAGTTTATTTTGTCCTTTAGTGACTCATGGGGTTTGAGGGGATTTATTAATTAACCCAAGTGATTAATTAATAGGTGAGCAAGCTTATAGAATATTTTTAGAGGAATAATTAGCATGATTTAGACTATGAGAGGAATTTAATCAAATAAATGATGATTTATTGATTTAATGGAAGAGGAAGCTAATTAATTAATAATAATTAATTAGTCTAGATAGAAAGGGGGATTAATTAACGAAAGGTCATTAATTGGTGTATTTTTTGATAGAAGAGTTAATTAATTAATGTAATGTAACTAATTAACGGTGATAGAAGAGAAAATGAGCATTTATTGATGATATGTCATCAATTTGCGGGAAAGGATATAATTAGCGCAATTTAAGTATTTAAATTGCTCGGGCTAAATTATAGGTGTCTACACCGACAATTAAGAACGATATGGTTTAACTTTGTTCTATTATATGTCGTTATATCATAGGATTGATAGTTTGGTGTGTAGTAAGGAGAATGTGTTCTCTTAGGGTAGGACACCATAGGAAACCAACATTAAACATAGTGTAAAATCATCTTAGACTCACATACATGTTGAGTGGAGAATATCACCAACTAACCTTTGAAGTCACCCTTAAGAGTTTGGATCATAAATGAACTCGATACCCAATCTCAATTATCATTTGGGTTTTATGGTGAAATCCTAGGAGTTAATTTCAGAACTTAACAACTTTTAGTTTATGAATAATCAAGCGATAATGTAACTATAAAATGTTGTGGATGGAAAAAGTGAAAATTTACATCGTTCTTATGACATGTCCGAACCATCTTACACCGAGAAAAGGGACTGACATCATGTAATATCTAATTTGATCCTTAACAACCTTAAAACATTTAACTACTCCATCCTTCTCTCACAGTTGTCCTATTATGTATTATATGTATGATGTGAAGTTATGTGACCATGTTCTTTAGATAAATACCCTAAGATAGTGACTACTAGTATCGTGAGGGTAGAAATTCCATATCAGCAAATAGGTTACCCAATCGTTAAAAAAAAGAGGTCATACGAACCTAGTTAGGGAAATCCATCTTAATTTGGTCGCAAATGATACTCGGAAACCTAATCTAGGAAAAAAGGAGGTACATTGTAATGTTAAGAGACTTTGAATCCTTAATTAATTATTGGATCATAACTATAGTAAAACTATAATTGACGCTTCACCTTAGGGAGCGTAAGTGTGAGATGTTATCCCTCAGGTAAATTGAAACATGATCTTCCTTGTAATGTGATTAAACACTCTTGTTGTGGGTAAAGAACCTAATTCATATAATACTTATTGTGTACTAAATAAATTATCCAATTCTAAATGAATGAAAGAAACATGACCCTAAATCCTTAATAAAAATATGAA
Source organism: Taxus wallichiana var. yunnanensis (assembly GCA_018340775.1). Classification (NCBI taxonomy): domain Eukaryota; kingdom Viridiplantae; phylum Streptophyta; class Pinopsida; order Cupressales; family Taxaceae; genus Taxus; species Taxus wallichiana. The sequence continues at coordinate 538,931,940 of CM031242.1, read as the reverse complement.
ATTCACCTCGATTGGACTTACACTTGTTCCGTTGTGTAATGAGAGGTATGAAATAAGATTAGGATGCCTACCCTTAGGAGTGAATCCTAGGGATAAGACCTAGTAGCCTCATGTGTATGTAAATAGCCTTGTTTGTAACTAAATACCCTATTAATGAATGAGCGAATTAAATAAGTAATTGATCTAATGTAGATTATCCTTATTCAATGTGATACATCATATGTTAAATGTTAAATGACATAAAGGAAATCTAGCAAAAAGGAAAAGGATGGTATGATTCAAATGTTATGATCCCTTCTCGGACTTATTTTAAAGACTGAAAAATCATTGTAATAAAATTGTAATTCTAAAAATATTGTGTCATGGGAAGGCCCTACCTATAATTTTATACTGTAGTTGAATCGGTATGTTGTGCCTTGTCTATTAAAAAAGAGTGGCCTCGATTTACATCACGTGTTTTCATGTTTTCTATGTGGATGATTTTTTGTGCAAACATATATTATCTTGTGCATTATCCTAAGTGATCTCTTGTAGTGACGAGTATACTACAATGTAAGTGAAAAAAATTATTCCGGTGTTTCTCATGTTATATTTGTGTGTGTAAATTATGGGTGTTACAACAAGTTGACCACAAATATGGAGATGACAGGAGGTCTCAACTATACACTTTGGTGGTTTATAGGATTTCCACAAACCCATTTCCAAGAACCAAGTGCTACTTTAGTGCGTTTTCACCTCACAATGTTCTTTGTTAGTAGGTACCAAAATAGAAAAAAATACTCAATATTTTATTGAAAAATCCACACTACACATAATAAAACCACACCATGCACAACATAAAGAAAAAAACTTTAAAAATGTCACAATAAAAATTATGTGACCCCATCATAGGTATAAAAGAAGATAAAAACCAATGTTGGACCACTGAATATTGACTAAGTACAAAGAAGCGCGCGCGTAGGACCAATGAATAGAAGGGCGGTTAGGGAAAAACATGTAGGAAAAATATTTAAGAAGGGTTTAAGTGAAACCAGGTGCATGCAGGAGGAAAATAAAGGGTTTAAAGGACTTAGCCATATTTGGCATCATGGAGTCACTTGAGGAAAAACCGAGGACCCGACTAGACGTGATAAGATACAACGGTCTTGTCGGAACCTTAGAGGCCAAGAAAATAATATTTCATGTAGGGAATATTCCTAGAAGCATTATTACAAATAGTGGAGGTTTTTATAAAGATGATAAGCATTTTACTATGGAGGACCACATTGACACTTGGCACATGATCTATTCATAGGATAAGAAACGACGGTGGATGTTGATCCTATTTAAAGGAGTGCTTGGGCCAAAAATAAGGATGTATGAGTGTGTGTGAATGTGCTAGAGAGAGTGAGAGTACTAGAGAATAAGGAAGGTAAAACAATGTTGCAAGAATATTAGGTGATGATAGGGTTTAGAGTCCATGATGCTAAGGGTCGTAAGGAATGTCATTACGCATATGTATGGGTGTTAGGGTCTATAATGGGGGGGTTATAATGGGGAAAGCATAGCCGGATCTCGATCATACTAGTTTGTAGGGGTTGGATCTATGAAATTTGATGTATATGGTCTGAGATGACCCTTTTGAATGTAATGTGGCTATTAGAAACTCTTTTAAATCAATATATAAGGATCTATTTTGTACATCTTGTTCATGGGTGTAAACCCTTATGTTATTTAGCTTATCATGACTCAGATCTGGTTCTTTGTGTTTAATACAATGTTTATTTACCTTTGTGATGCATTGATGTGTGGATCTATTAGTTATATCTTATTCTTTTAAGTAGATACATGTATTTCTGTTTCTGCAAATAATCCTCCATTAATGACAAAATCTCTTGCAAATCTCACATAAAGGAGGGGTTCGATACACTGGCGTGCCTTGCGTGAGCACCCGGCTCATGTTGGGTGATAGGCTAGTGCACTTGGGGTTAGAAAAGAAGTATTGAGGGTATAGAAAAATTACTAAAACCAATAATACAAGGGCTTGCAATGTCAATACCCTTCTAGTTGCTGCTACTGAACATGCTTTGCATCATAGAATATCTATAGGAAGAAGAAGACCCACTTCTTAAATAATTATTTTCCTTAAATCCAATCATAGCATTAGGCTACTGCAAACTACAATAGATGAGCAAGATACATTGTTGTCCTTATCTTTTCATTTACATTGGACTGAAATATGAAAAGTGTATGACCAATAATAAAACTAAATAATTAGTTATGCACATCCTAGAACACTTCAATGGGGTTTTTGTCATTATTTAAAGTCTCATCACCCATAAATTTCTAGATCACATGCTTTACATGCATCGAAATATTTTTGTGCACCCTCACGTGCAACCTTGGCTCTTTGGCTTCTTTAAAATGACACTATATATCAATATCATGGGTATTCCCATGGTCCTGAATCTAGGAAATTTTGATTAATACTTGTTCCCAAATACATTCTCTCTACTAGAAAACAATGTTAGCTCTATGTAATGGGATCTAGCCTTGGCTCTCGTGCATGCCTCCTATTGCATGTCTCTAAGCAAAAAAACATATTATTCCTCACAAATTACGTCTATAAATAAATCTAGGTGTGGCTTTGGGCCACATATGTATTTGTCATTGCTAAGATTATAGAAAACAAATACCCTTTTTCCCTTCACACTAAGGTTATTCAATCCCTTCCTCTTTACTAGTCATTGCCTCATCTCAATCTTGCACATGAGATGTCACTCTTAGTCATTGAAATGAACAGGTGAAGTCCTAATTGAGAAGGATTATACACCATGTTATAGTCACAAAATTATAGGCACCCACTTGCTTTGTTTGGAATAGAAAAATGATCAAGTACGAATTTATTCTCATGTATATGAAGAACGAAGGAAGAAAAAAAACTAAAGTATTTTCATTATTTATTTTTAATGGCAGCTTCATGTTTATATAGGAGACTTTTAGAAAAATTCCAAAGGAGAATGATTCAACTAAATACTCCACAAAATGCTAAAAGAGGTTCTATTCATAGTTATGAGATATATCCTTAAGCCCTGGTTATGCCTCATCAATATTTGAACCCTACACACATTGTAGGTATTCCACAAGGTTACAAACTCTTTCATGCAAGTACAATATGCTAGCCCCCATCGATCACTAGTTGTTGCTTTTTATGATGGGTCATTGTATTCTCCAATCATTTAACTAACAAATTCTTCTACTAGTGTCATTATAAAACCAGGGTCATGTCCTAGGATGTATGCAATGAAGCCCTATACATCCAGTTATCCCATTGGATCTTTCTTTGGGGGGTTTTCCTCTGTTTTCTACTAATCTATGGAAACGTAATACTAAGTTACGGAAATTAATTTACTTGTAATATAAATGAGTTTTAAAGAAAATAATTTTAACTAAAATGGAAATGCGCACACAAAATTAAAATAATAGAATTGAAATTGTACACTCTAAATTGAAATTGCAATTAAAAAAATAACACATGCTTTGAATGGAAACGTAGTAGAGGAAATAAACCCACTAAATGGAAATTGCAATAAAGGAAATACACACATTGAACGGAAATTTTTGTAAAGGAAATAAGTAATTGTATTTAAATTATGACTTATTAGAAAATCACATTCATGCGTAAACATAAAAATGTCCAGATTATCTTGGTCGAGTGGGCCCTTTCTCTTCCTCAAGACAAAGGTAATATTAACAACACGAGATACTCAAAATGATATCTATTTATATTGATTCGAAAAGTTCTATGACATACATAGTGTATATAGAAAGTAACTACTAAGCTGTTATGAACTATACTACATATTATCAATATCATCTACTACTAGTTTTTCCTTCAAGGAGATGTATATATAAACAATCGTTGATTACATATAATGGAAAAATATAGGCACTAAGTTCTTCCACTAATAACTTCGATTAAAAATCATTAAATCCTATAGAACTCCTAAAAACAAGATCCATGTTTATTGGTCGTTAATGTAAAAAATCCTTCATGACTACATGATGACTCCAAACTCGGACTCCTTTATTACAAATCTCAAAAGTTGAAGTAAATGCTCATTATTATCCTACACGTGTTACCCCATGTCACTCAAAATGGAAATTAGTGGGAAGTTATATGGTTAACAAGTTGCATAAACAAGAACATGGGAAATGCATTGAACTCACTAAGATATAACCATATAAAGCATCCCCATGCACTTAATAAATCATGTTAAATGACAAATTATTAATCACATAGATGATATAAATAATTCAAATAATTTAATCATCATTTTCCAAATGCGTCCATGCCAAACATATCTCCAAACTACCAAAGGGAAAACTTCAACATAAGCCTCTGCTGCCACTTTTTTGTGATCAAGAAATGCCATTATTTTCACAAAACATTGCAGATATGAGTGAGAAATAATATGAAACATCAGCGGATAGGGACAAATATAAAAATGGTTAAGCACCAAACAATTCAACATTGACACGAGTTTATTTACAAACATGTTTCGGTGCCAAAAATAAATAGATGCTCACCTTTTCCATCATGCGTCCTTCTACCTTATCACTCCGATACATTAAAGGAAGAGGAATCATATTCTATTCCTTTACTAAACTAACCAAAATATCAAATATATACATAGGGATGGTTGTAGGGGAACGGTCGACCTGTTAGAGTAACTTCCACAAAGGAAGGTATAACTGACCCAATGTATTAGTTTGTTAACAAAATTTTAAGACAAGGTGCATTACATAAAGCAAGTAAAATGCATGAAAAATGTAATATGAATACCAATAATTATTGATTGTAATATCAACATGGAAAAATATAACATAAGGGAAAAATATCATATCGAACAACCAAAAATGTAAATAGTATAAGAGTGAATTTAAGCATTTTTTATTTTTAAAATGGAATTAAATAAGTTTATTGAAGATTGAAAAAGTCCAACAAAGTTGGGTTGATTTGTTTCATATATAACAACTTGAAATTTGTCCATGCTCAATCGGCTTTACAAGGAAAAAGAGCATTGGATTTTTAGTTCTTTTTAACTTTGAGCCTTTCTTTATGTCCGTAGGTCTATGGAGTTACATGTTCATTTACTTTTTCCCACCTCTCTAGATATGAGATGACATAAGTAATGTCTTTTTTTTAAATCTATTCCTCAAACTCTTCATCATCTTCATCTAAACATTGCTAGAAATATTATATTTTTCAATTATATCTTCAATATATTATTTCAAAGAGATGTCCAACTGATTTGTAAAGCAACCACGGTCAAAAGTGAAATCTCGAATTACAAAGGGCCTCTTTTTTTGCATGCCTTATTTGATTTTCTCCATGAATGCTTTGAAGGTGGAGGTTTTTTCAAGATAAACATGCTCTTATTGGGGTTAAATCATAAAACAATGTTGTCCATATCTATAATCAATTAAAGTATATAAGAAACAAACACAAAATTCAACCGAAGATGAATAAAAAAGAAATAAAGATAACACCAGATATAACGTGGTTCACCCATTGTGGGATACATCCACTAATAAATGACCAATCGTATTATTCAGTGCTTTACAGAGGAAATACAATGAATATCTACAATCATCCACACCTCACAGGGTGTACAATGTATTCTCCTCACTAGCTACTCTTTCTTTCTCTCTAAGGAAACTTACATTCAACAATGTAATTCACCACCTTCTAAACCCTAATTCTCATGCCTTTATACATATAAAAACTTAGGGCACCTTAGCTATGTGTTTACAACCATTAGCTCAACTTTATAACAAATATTAGATCTAATTACCGTGACATAAATATAAAGTTCCACACATAGGTAAGCGACATTGAATACCCTAATTGATGTCAATTCCTACTTTCTTTTATTGATACCGGTCCCAAGTGACCAATGCTAGTCATCCAATCAATGGTAGTTCTTGTATTCCAAAGCAAGTTACTAAAGCATGCTAATGTGAATAAATTAAGCTCCACAACTCAACAATCTCTAACTTGGAGATAAATTGCTTCACTACACATACAAATCCATCCTTGAAACATTTTTTCCTTTTCTCATTTATTCCACTTCAAGTCTTAAACTCAAATACCAATAGAAGTGGAGTGAATCTCCATCTTCTCCTTTGCCAATGACTTTGTTAGAATATCTACGAGGTTAGCATTGGTATGAATTTTCTCCAACTTCACTTCCCATCCTCCAACACCTTCCATATGAAGTGATATCTCAACTAAATATGTTTCTTTACGGAATGAAATACTTCGAGTTATTTTCCAGTGGATAGAACTTTGACTTTCACTTTGTACAACCTATAATCCTCTTTCTCCTTTCCTAACCCTCCCATGAATCGATAATCCAAGTCATCTCTTTACTAGCCTCGTAGAGTTGTAACATACTCAAATTCTATAGTGGAAAAGGCCAAAACCTTTTACAATCTCAAAATTTAGCTAATTATCGTCCCACCTACTATGAAAACATATCAAATAGTGTTTATCCTTCCATCCAAATCTCCATATATATTTGAATCAAAATATCCACGAAATAAGTATCTGACACTCCATAACATAACTGCATGCTGGATGTACCTCTCAAATATCTAAGAATCCATTCGACTACTTTCCAATGCTCTTTACCTGGATTGGTCATAAAACTTATCACAAATTCCACTACCTATGCAATGTATGGTCTAATGTAAACTATAGCATACATAGGAATTCTAATTTCTGAAGCGAGATGGAACTCATTCCATGAACTCGAACTCCTCATGTGACAAAGGAAACTCGATCTTTTCTCAATTTGAAGTGTCCATCCATAGGTGTACTTAAAGGTTACGCATCCCGCATTTTAAATCATTTTAACACCTTATTGATATAATCCTCCCGAGAAAAAGAAAACTTCATTCTCTTCCTATCTCTGTGAATTTTCATACCAAGGATTTTCTTTACTGACTCCCAAATCCTTCATTGTAAATGTGTGTGCTAACTTTTCTTTAAGGTCAACAATGTCTTCCATACTTAATCTTGTAATAAGCATATCATCCACATACAAGAAAAAATAATATAGCTCCCATTTCCAAGAATCTTGAAATAAACACAATGGTTAGATTCACATCTCAAATAACCATGCTCATGCATGAAGCTATCAAACCTAATATACCATTTCCTTGGAGCTTGTTTGAGCCCATACAAGCTCTTTTTCAACCTACACACAAGTTTCTCCTTACCCTTGACTTGATAACCAAGAGGTTGATTCATATAAATCTCTTCCTCCAAATCACCATGAAGGAAAGCCCTCTTAACATCAAGATGTTATAAATAAAAATATTCTATTGTAAATAAACTTAGAACAATGTTTATGGAAGTCATTTTAACTATAGAAGAAAAAATCTCACCAAAGTCAATACCTTCTTTTTTAGAAAATCCTATTACCACAAGCCTTTCCTTGTATCTTTTCTTTCCACCATCTTCCTCTTTGATCCTGTAATCCCACTTGTTCTACTATGTCTTGTTACTGTTGGAAAGTTGACTAAATCTCACGTTTGATTATTTTCCAAGGAGTCCATCTCCTCATCCATGCCATGATCCCACTGCACGTGGGTATCCTACTACACTTCTTCTTCAAAACACTCGAGTTCACCATTATCAGTCAATAATAAATAAGATAATGAAGGATTAAATCTTTCTGGAGGTCTACTTACCTTTTGTGACCTTTTCATTGAGATTTGGGGTGCATGGGGATCAATATGTGCTTTTTTACACATTTATGTAAATCTTTGATAGTGACCGACATCGGTTCCTCTGTAGCCGATTTCGATTCACCTAACCAATGTCGGTCCTTGTCTAACCAACATAGGTCACCCTGACCGATACCAGTGTCTGTGGATTTTCATTTTAAATCTGAGAATGCAGATTTTTCAATAAACTCTTCTCCCGGTTCATTCTTGGGTACTAAAACATGATCCCCGTACATTATGTTTTCATTCCAATCAATGTTACACTCCTAGAAATCTTAGTATCTACTAAATCCTACAATTATAATCCAAAATCACCATAACCATAACCAATGAAAGTACATATCTTGGATTTAGCATCCAATTTTTCCTATTTTCCTTATAAACATGCAAAAAGCTTCTAAACCTAATAATCTAAGAAAAGAAAGATATACCTCTTTTCCAATCCATAATTCTTCGGTATTCCACCATCTAGTGCACTTAAAGAACCATAGTTAATTAAGTAAACCACCGTATTTATTGATTTTTCCCAAAATTCAAAGGAAAACCAACATGAAGTCTCATACTTCTAGCACACTCTATGATTTTTCTATTCATTATTTCTGCAACTCCATTCTACTTTGGATTTATAGGAACCATTCTTTATCTTCGTATTTCATTCACTAAACAATAATCATTGAAATCCTTGCCGCAATACTCAACACCATTGTCAAATCTAAGGCACTTTAACTTTAAATTTGTTTCATTTTCCACAAGGGCTTTCCATCTTTTAAAATTCTCAAAAACATCATATTTCCACTTAATACAATAAACCCATACCTTTCTTGTGGCATCAACAATTAAAGTCACATAATATTGGGATCCTCTAGGAGAAGATACCTCGAGATGGTCCCCATAAATTTGTATGAACAAGCTCCAATTTTTATCCTTCTTTGTTGCTCCAAATTTAAAAATATCACTTTATTCTACTTTCCAAATATACAATGCTCACAAAAATCAAGATCTACATGTTTCAAATCTGATAACTTACCCTTTACCTTTAATATTTGCATTCCTTTTTCACTCATATGGCCTAGCCAATAATGCCACATACTTGCATATGAATCAAAGAAGATAACACCAAAAATAAATTAGTGACACATGTAGATAACTACAATGTTCCTACCTTCTTTCCTCTTTCCACAACAAGGGATCCCTTGGAAACTTTCTAAGAATCGGTTGTGAATGTAACCATGCATCCAGATTCTCCTAATTTCCCTGTAGAAATTAGATTTCTCTTGAGGCTTGGAACATGCCTCACATCTTTTAATATCCATGTATTTCCATTCTGCAGTTTTATATGTACATTACCTTTACCAAAGTAATCATTCATGGTTCGTCATCTCCTAAATAAACATGTCCAAAATAATTTCTGAAATAACCATTATTAAGGGTAGCATGCAAAGAAGCTCCGAATCAAAAAACCCATGATTGTATTTTATTATCCTAGGAGAGAATAAGGCCATCTTCCATTACCTCACTTGTAATGTTTACCTCTTTACATTTTCTTTACCTTTGTCGATAAATTCTTTTTGTTTTCCTTGAACCAACATTTCTTATTTACATGTCCTCTCTTTCAACAATTCTAACAAATTATATATCTGACTTTGGATGTAGATCTGCCATTCTTTGTTCTCCCATTCTTCTTTATATTGGATCTCTCTTTATATTTCCCCTACTTTCCACATTCAAAGAATTCCCGGATGATGATTCTCCTGTAACTTTCTTGCTTATTTCTTCATTCAAGATTCTACTAACCACATAATCAAACTTTAGAATATTAGAAGCATATGTTGTATTATTAATAACCATTACAAAATTTTCCCAACTGTCTCAAAAAAGCATAAGAATAATAGTTCTTTCACTTCATCATCAAAAAGAATATTAACCAAGTTTAATTGATTGACAATAGAACAAAAATCATTCAAATAATTAGATATAGATCCACCTGTCTTTGCATTTTAGGATTAAATAAATTCTTCATCAAATAAACTTATTTTGATGTTTTGGTTGTCGGACTCTCTACAAAAAAGTGGGACATATAAGTTTTCTAAATCTTTCATCAAATAAACTTTATTTGATGCTCTCTGCATAAAAAATATATATATCGTGGTTCCTACTTCTATTATATTAGAAGTTATAGATGCTTTAAAGCTCAATCTTATAGATCCCATAGCCTTTCTTTCAATAATTTTCCAATCTTCATCACCATCATCTTCGTAGGTCTTGATTTCTCATCCAAAAATAAATATAAATATCTTTGATACGATAATCCTCCACTGCATCTTCCGTAATTGATAATTACAGTTGTCAAATTTCTCTACTCTATATTTGTTATCTTCTGCCATTGTTAAGATCCCACTCAATCGAAAACCCTTTGACAGTAAATCATGTCAACACACAAAACCTCCAAACCTCGCTCTGATACTTGTTGGGGTTAAACCATAAACCAGTGTTGTTGAGATCTATAAATAATTAAAGCATACAAGTAATAAACACATAATTAAATTATAAGATAAATAAACAAGAGATAAAGATAACACAATATATAATGTGGTTCACCTAGTGTGGGCTAGGTCCACCAAGAAACAACCAATTTTATTATTCATCTCTTTACAGAGGAAATACAATGAAGATATACAATCTTCCACACCTCACGGGATGTACAATGTTTTTTCCTCACCAGCTAATCTTTCTTTCTCTCTAAGGAAAATTACATTCAAAAAATGCAATTCACCACCTTCTAAACCATAATTATCATGTCATTATACATATACAAACTTATATATGCGTTTACAACCATTAGATCAACTTTACAACAAACATTAGATCTAAATCCGAGACTTAAATATAAAGTTCCATGCATAGGTAAGTGAAATTGGTTACCCTAACCGATGTTATTTCCTACTTTTTTATTGATACCGTTCCCCAGTGACCAATGTTGGTTACTATGCATTCCAAGAAGTTCGTAAAACATGCTAATGTGAAGCAATTAATCTCCATAAGTCATCAACTCTGTAATTGGGAGGAGTTGATGAACTATTATTTTTCAACTTTTTTAATTGATGTATGTTTTAGTGATTTTTAGGAATCTAAAAGAATGAAAAGAGCATTAATTATGTAGCCAAAATGAAGGAGAAATACAAAAGAGAGTTGGAAAAAAATTGTAAAGTACTATAACTATGATAGCTTTTTATGATTATGTAAAGACAACTTTACATAGAGCTTCAAACAATATGATATTTTATATACTCATAAGAGATTGATGTTGAAGGATCTTTTGTTGGTCACATTGCCGGTGTTCTTTTAGAAAAATTTGCAACCTAGTTTATTATTCCTTTCTTATTATTATATAAGCTTGAAGCCACATTTTTAAGTTTCTTTCAAAGATGAAAGAAAGTGATAAATTAAGGTCCTTCATGGAATGAACTATTGAAGTAGTTAAAAATGCAAGCCTTGGTTGTTTATTGTTTCCAACATCTATGGTTATGAACTAGGGAAAATAATGGTAAATGGAAAGATACACAAAAATGCAAACCTTCCCACACATTTCGAGAGAGAACATCTAGTTTGTGAGAGATTAGGAGATGTGTAACCTTGTGGAATTATGGGTGCTCTTTAGTGACCTCTATAATGGGGATGTAATTCCTCTAATAAAAAGATTTTGGATTGGATTATTGGTGCTAAAATAGCAGAAGTTGGAGAAAATTTGAAAAAATAATTGTGCTTAAAATCTAAGAGGATTTGGTAGAGAGTAAGACTACATTTTATAAAGGAAGAAATATATGGAAGTTAGTTGAACACAGTTGAATGCACATGCTATATATAACATTTGAGAAGTTTGCAACAGATTCTAGGAAGTTTAGGGGCAATAATGGAAGCTATTAATATAAGTTGCATCCGAGAAGGTGGTTATATATACAATTCAATTTCCCCACCTTTCAAGGATTCTAAATGTGTTTTTACTAGACTAGTGATGTGGATTCCATGTGGGGTCCAAAGTGGTTGTTGAATGTGCACATTTAATTAATTAATAAATGATAATTGAATTAGGTAAAAGATTACTAGGGATTAATTTAATTAATCCAAAGGGTGAAATATATATGATTTAATTCATTTAATCAATTAATCACAAATGGGTATATAATTGGATATACTACGATAAGGTTGTGATGCGGGACCATCACCTTCATGGCTTGGAGAGTTTAATAAAGTCTGAATAATCCTATAAAAGGAAGTAGGTATAAACTAGGAGTTGTCAAAGTCTTCTTACATAAATCATATTCATATTTGTATATGTATTGTTTTAGTAAAGGTGAAAAGCCTTGTAGTTCTAGTAATGTGTCTTATTTGACTAGGTAAAGAGGTTTAATGAGTAGGAATGAGTTGGAAATAGTTGATAAGGTCGAAATACCATCAAAATAGGTATGTAGCAAGTTGTTGATATGTTTTATATGTAATTACTATGTTTAAGGTCATGGTTGACCAAGAACACCTCCTTATGTGATTGTATAGTTGAGAATATCTCTCTCATGTAAGAGTCTAAAGCCTAGATAAAGGAAAATACAACTAGGTCTAGAAATATACAAGGAGCCGAGCTCAAATATCATCGAGAGAGGTCGAAAAACATGGATAATAGAGATAGAGGAGACAAAAATTAGAGGATCAATTGTTAATTTTGTATTGAATTTCTATTGTAAATCATGTCTTGAGTGTGAAATGGATAAAAATTGAAGTTCTTGATCCACACCAACCTTAAAATCCTTCTTCACTATGTGCATGTTTTGTGTCTAAGGTGGAAATGCATGAGTTAAGTATATTATGTAGGATTCTTAGTGGACCGTGCTAAATCTAGTGCTATAACAATGACCAATAAACCCTCCATCATAATTATGCATTGAATTCTCTTTGATTTTTAAGGATTATAGTTTCTAGAGATAAATGTTCATTCTCGGGCTCTATCTAGGGCAAGGTGAATCTCACGATTGTATGGATGAAATTGGTTGAAAATTGCAAACTATTTCTATATTATTGTGAACCATAAGACCTTCAAGTTTTTTCATGAGTAGGTGAGTGTAGCAGAATTTCTTGTTAACGTAATCTCGAACAAACTTGCAAAAAACATAATTATATTTAGAAAGGAAAATGATAGATTTTGCATCATTTATGATAAATCATTATCCTATATCATCCTTGGAGGCATAATAGGGTTGGATTGGAATGTTTGTATTATTCTAAGGAGAATCATATAAATATTTTTAACTCATCAAATTCTAGAATGGACTGTACGGTCGAGGAAACACAGTAAAATAGAAAAGAAAGAAATTTTGTTGTCTTTTAGCACAAATTGGGAGGTGTCAAGGTCAATTATGATCTAATATGGGACTAAAATTCATTGTAGATGTGAGATTAAGGTTTTGTGAACAATTTATGAATGGAAAAGTTATCATCTCAGTGGGAATTGCCTTTATATACCATAGGATTGTCCGAGACCACTAAAAAGGCCAATATAAAAAGGTGAGTTGGGTATAATTGCAAGGGATGTATGCATAAAAGGTTTTAAGGAACCTATCCAGGGATTTTAGATGAGTTTGAGTGATTCTATAGTGAATGGATTTGTCTTCATTTGAATATAGTATGACTATGCTAAGTCATTTAAGGAGGACAATTCTAAGAAGGTGACTTGGAAAATTTCTAGAGGACAGCCTATGAAATATCTTGGACATCTATAACATGAAATAATACCATCGTTACCTTGTAATTGAATTTTAAGCCTTGTATTGGACAAATAGGTGTTTAAGATACCTCAAGGAAGAGTTGAGAATGAATGCATACTTGAAGAGAATCAATCGAGCATTAAGAAGGGAGCCTAAACTTTAGTGCGAAAGTGTATTTGACATGATAAATTTTTTTGAGTGGTCTCATGACTTGATGGAAGTTATGTTGAAGAATAACCCCATGTGAGGGAAGGAGTAACTATGATAAGTATAAAGGTATGTTTGCTAAAGATTCTATATGTGTGGATTTAGACAAGCATGAAATAGTCCCGCATATGGGTAGGAGACTTGCATCTCTATAAGATATGAGAGTCTAGTAATCTTGTTATAAACCATTGGATATGTGATCACATTTCTTATCATTTGATATCAAAGATCCCTTCTATTTTTTTTTTTCTTCATACATGAGCATGTACTAGGTCTATATGGACCTCTAGTGTCAATGCATACAAATCGTGTTATAGATCTTATAGGTGAATGAATTCAAGAGAGCATGACATCAGGACATGAAACCCCTGCAAATACATATATGAATTGAGTATGCATGAACCAAGGAAGGCCATAAGGAGTGTAGGGAAATATCAACATTAGAAGGATGATGATTTGGCATTTCAAGCTAGTTGGATAGAGAAGGAGGATCACTTAAAAGAAAATTGACATCCATTGGATTTTACGGGACTACTATGATGAAATTAGTTAGACCATATTGGAGACTAAAGGAGAACAAGATATAGGTCCAAAGAAGGAAAAGTTGAGTTACGAAAACTATATACCAGTTGAGACCGAATATGAGTAGAAATCAGTCTTGAATGTTACTTGGAGTAGAGTTATGTGTATGCATGTAAAGGTGGATTTTTGAGCTATGCTTTGCATCATCTTGGTATCAGAGTTGGTCTTTGATTTTTTTAATGTAGATATAGATGTTTGTTGAAGTTTGTTTGTTTTTTCTAATGAATGGATGAGTGAGTTGATACAAGTTGTAGGTGAATAATAATGGAAGAGAGGCATAAATATCAAAGAGAGAAACTATAACTAGCAAGAAGAAGCCAAGGAAATTGTCCTAATGCCACTAGTACTTGAACAATGAGAGGTTTTGAGAAAGAGAGAATAAGAGGTAGCCATAAGTATCCAAGAAGAAGATTGGATAAGAGAAAGAGAGGGAGATTATGGATTTGAAATAGGTAGTGGTTTTGGTGCAAGAAATGAAGAGGATAAGATTGGTAGAAGAGAAAAAGAGGAAAGATATGAAGAGAGAAAAGGAGATAATTGAAATGAAGAGACAAGTTGAATTCCTTGATAAAGAGATAGCAATAGTAAGAGAAAAGCTAGTTGGTACAAGATATGAAGAGATTAAAAGAACATAAGAAGGGTTAAGCTTCATGAGTGAAGCATGCGAAGAGTCTTGTAAAGAAGACACAAAAGGTAATGAAGAGAATGAGTGGTCTAGAGGAACCAAAAGAGAAATGAAGGAGAATGATGGAAGTTCCATGCAAAGGAAATTTTTGAGTGTTAATGCTTTATTGCAATCTAATTTTTAGGTATACTTGGAAAATCTAGCCAAAGAATCCATTTTGGACAAGAGATTAAGCAGAGATTCCATGGTAAAAGGAAAAAAATAATGCAACAAAAAAGAGAGGAGAAAGAGCAAGGAAGTAGCATAGAATACCTTGCAAAGGAATATGGCTATATAGTGTCCAAGTGGCTCAAGAAGACAATGCCAAAGGAAGTATGTGAAGTCCAAAATAATTCACATGAAATAAAGAAGACTAATGAACTAGTTAGTGTTCGAAGGAGCTGTCATCGAAGAAGAATGTTGAGATCATTCCAAGAGAGGTAAATGAGACAAGAGATAAAGGTAAGAAAATTGAGTATGATTCATCAGCTCATGATACATTGAGCATGATTAGTGACAGGTAGTGATGAATGCATGTTTTTAGTTTAAAAATAAATTATAGAATGGGATAATTTGGAATCATGTGAATACTCTTATGAAAATTCAAAATGAGAAGATGAAGGAAAATGAAAGCTTCTTGAAGGAAGAACAACAGTTTCCAAATGCTAAGCCAAGGTTTGATGATTATCATGAAGATGTAGTTGAGTTCTTGTTAAAGGAAGAGCTGAAGGTGATAGAAAATTGGTTTGCAATCCAGTCCATGAGTGAAGAAGAGGTGGAAGCATGGAGAAATGATGAAGAGCATCCACAAGTGCATGATAATGAAGAGGTAAAATGTGAGAATTTGTAATCAGATTTTGTGTATTTTGATGATAGTATGAATTATGTAATCCTTTCTCAGGAGGTGTTGAATTTTTACCAAGATAATGAGTTTGTTTATAAAAACATGGATCAATTACAAGTATAGGTAAATGCATTAGATAATTATTTGCATCATGAATGAAACTATGACTATCCTAAACTAGTTGAGATGGAGTAATTTGATAGATGGAAGAAAGAGTATGAGTTTCAAGAAGGTAGAATTGTCAACAAAGAAGCAAAGGTAGTAGTTGTGATGAAATATTGGAATGAGAAGATCATTTCAAAGCCTAGAAATGAAGCAAGAAAAGAACAAAATAGAGATAAGAAGACCAAAATGGAATTGGTAAATGAAAAATAAAAAAGAAAAGAGGAAGAGAAGTGGCATGAAGAAGCTTCAAAGCTTCAAAATGTTTTGTCTAAAATTGCTTTTAGTGCTTTGTATGTAGGTATAACAACCGATGAGGTAGATGAAGCTCAAGGTTATATGAGAGAGCTCTTGGTAAAAGAACAAAAATACTTTCAAGACCTACATGAAGATGAACAAACCATATGGAGCCTAGTGGATGAGAAGCAGAGTAGGAGAAGAAAATATAGGAAGATACAAAGGAGAAAGAAGATAGGGTATAAAGAATACACAAGGAACACCGAAAAGCTAGTATGACCAAGAATGACATGGGACCCGTGTACAATTTAAAGAAGAATGAAGACTAGAAAAGAGAGGAATTTACTCAACATGACAAGTCAAGGCAATTTTTGTCATTTAATGAAATTAGAAAGCTTATACCAACATTGAGATCAGGAATTTTTGAATTAGAGAAAGAGATGGAAGAGTCTTAAGAAGAAGTAACAAGATTAAGGAATAAGAAGAAGATGGAGAAACATGAGCAGGAGCTCGTGATATCCTTCAAGGTGGATAACCTTATGCAAGAGCATGAACTTCATGGCCTGGAAAGTATAATAAATTTTGAAAAAGGATATGAAAGGAACTAGGTACAAACTAGGATTTTTTGAAGTCTTCTTGCATCAATCAGATCGTTTTTCATATTCATATTTGTATATGTATTGTTGTAGTAAAATTCAAAATCCTTGTAGTAGTAATTTGTCTCATTTGACTAGGTAAGGAGGTTAAATGAGCAGGAATGAGGTGGAAAGAGTTGAAAAGGTCAATAAGACTATAAAAATAGGTATGTAATGAGCTATTGATATGTTTTAGATGTAATTACTATGTTTAAGGTCATCGTTCACCATGAACACCTCCTTATGAGCATGTATAGTTGTGAATATCTCTCTCATGTAAGATTCTAAAGCCTAGGTAAAGGAAAATACAACTAATTCTAGAAAGATAAAGGAGCTGAAATTGCATGTCATCAAGAGAGGTCAGAAAACATGACCAATAGAGGCAAAGGAGACAAAATTTGGAGGAGAAAGTGTTAATTTTGTATAGAATTTATGTTGTAAAGCATGTCTTGAGTGTGAAATGGATAAAAATTAAAGCTCTAGATCCACATATACCTTAAAATATTTCTTCAACATGTGTATGTGTTGTGTCTAAGGTGGAAATGCATGATTTAAGTATGATTTAAGTGTATTGTGAAGGATTCTTAGTGGAATATGTTAAATCACGTGCCAAAATAGTGACCAAGAAACCCTCCATCATAATTATGCATTGAATTCTCTAACTCTTAAGTATTATAATTTATACACGTGACAAGGATCACATATATCTTTTAATGTCACTTAAAGTTACATAATTTTGTTTTTAGAGCCAATTGTTCATTCTCGGGCTCTATATAGGGAAAGGTGAATCTCTTGAATGTACATATGAAATTGGTATAAAATTGTAAACTATTTATGTCTTATTGTGAACCGTAAGACCTCCAATTTGTGTCATGAGTGTGTGAGTGTAGTAGAATATCTTGTTAATAGTAATATCAAACAAACCTACAAGAAAATACATTAACAGATTAAAAAGGGAAAAGGATATATTTTGCATCATTTATCATAAATCATGATCCTAGATCGTGCATGGAGGCATAATAGGGTTGGATTGACATGTTTAGATGATTCTAAGGAGAATCATATAAATATTTTTCACTAATTTAATTCTAGAAAGGACTATACATCGAGGAAACCCCATAAAATAACAAAGAAGAAAATTTTGGTGTCTTTTAACACAAATTGGTAGGTGTCAAGGCTAATTATGATCTACTATGGTACTAAGAGTCCTTATAGAAGTGAGATCAAGGTTTTTGAATATTTTATTAAGGTAAAAGTCATCATCGTAGTGGGAAATGAATGTACAGACCATATGACTATCCTAGACCATTAAGAAGGCCAGTATAAGCGGTGAGTTGGGTATAGTTGCAAGGGATGATAGCATAAAAGGTTTTAAGGCACCTATCCAGGGGTTTTAGATGAGTTGGAGTGATTCTATAGTGAATGGATTTGTCTTCATTGGAATATATGCATGACCGTATGACTGTGCTAAGCCATTAAAGGAGGACTAATCTAAGAAGGTGAATTGGAAAATTGCTAGAGGAAAACCTATGAAAGGTCTTAGACATATGTAACATGGTAAATGGATTACAGTAGAACCTAAACTAATACCGTGTTTACCATGTAATTGCATTTTAATCCTTGTATTGGAAAAATAGGGGTTCAAGAGACCTTGGGAGCGAGTTGAGAATGAATGTATACTTGAAGAGCATTGGTTGAGCATCAAGAAGGGAGCCTAAACTATAGTGTGGTGTCTTAGACATGATAAACCAAGTGTGAGTGGTCACATGACTTCATGGAAGGTATGTTGAAGAAGAACCCCATGTGAGGTAAGGAGTAACTAAGAGAAGTATAAAGTTATATTTGCTAAAGACTCTATATGTGTGGATTTAGACAAGCATAAAATGGTCCTATATATGGGTAGGAGACTTGCATCTCTATAAGATATAAGAGTATTATACTATTATAAAACACTTGATAGGTGATCACTTATCTCGATTAGTTGATATCAAAGAACCATCGTATTTTTGTCTTCATACATGATCATGTACTAGGTATATATGGACCTCAAGTGCCAATACATGCAAATGGTGTTGTAGAACCTATAGGTGAATAAAGTCAAGAGAGCGTGACATCGGGATATGAAACCCTGTAAATACATATATTAACCGAGTATGCATGAACCAAGGAAGGCCATGAGGATTTGAGGTTAGTATCAACATGAGAAGGATGTTGATTTGGCATTTCAAGCTAGTTAGATAGAGAAGAAGGATCACTTAAAGGAAAATTGATATCCATTGGAGTTTAAGGGACTACTATGATGAAATGAGTTAGACCATCTTGAAGACTAAAGAATAAAAATCTATAGGTCCAAACAAGGACAAGTTGAGTTGGGACAACTGTATACCATTGAGACTAGATATGAGTAAAAACCAATTTTGAATATTACTTGGAGCAGAGTTATGAATATGCATGTAAAGGTTGATTGCTGAGCTAAGATTTGCATCACATTGGGAAAAGGTGAGTGATTTTAAGGTGTCCATAATTTCCCTCTTTAAAATTCTATTTTCGAGCTAATTTTTAAAATTATATGTATTTTTCTTGAGAGTTGGAAATCCTATCACCATGTCATATTGGTGAAGTGCATCAATATATCCAAACATAATGTGTCTAACTCGTGATGCCACAACTATGTTAAGGATGTGTCTTTTACCAAAAGTTCTTTATCATCTCTCTAGAGAAAATAATGTTGAAACATATGTCCAACATATGAATCTTGTGAAACAATTTTATATGTTATGGATTTATCTTGAATCAAACATATTTACTTATTGGCTTTGTGATCAAAATTATCTTTAGATTGTGATTTAGAAGTTGAATTATTGATATAAAATTCTTTAACAAACCAATGAAATATAATACATCAAATAACCTATAATTTTATGTACCAAAAGGTAAAGAAATGGTCCCAATACCTTGAAAATTCTAGAATGAGTCATTACCTAATGAGGCGTGATTTTTAGAGGGTGTGTCTCACATTGTGGAGAAATAGGCTCTGCATCTATTCTTGAGTTGAGTGGCACCCAATTCAATGTATCAAATAATACTAGTAGATGTGGTTTCTTAACTAGAGTGGGTAGTGTACAATAAGTCATCATCATCTAAGTGGTATTCTTGTTTAATTAAATTTCATTGTTGATAGGGTTTGTCCATCTAGTTCCCCTTCTTCTACCCTTGTTTGCACTTAGATTTCCCTAGTGATATTTTTATTGTTAGGTGTCAAATTAGTATAAAAACCCTTCTTGTACATGTTATACCAACAATCTTTGAAATCATGTCATTGGCTACAAATATGACACTTTTTTCTTCTATTTTTCCCCTCTTGATTTTGATTTTATGCCTTATTGGAATAATTATATTTTTTCTTACCTTTGTAATGAGAATAAATTTCCTTCTCTTTTCTTCACCTTTTTGTACATTGATTCTTCTTACTGGAACAAGTTCACCAAATTTTCAAAATTGATGGTATGTTCATACATATTTATTATCATCACAAAAACTATGTATAAGGGAGGACGTTGTCTAAATAATAGGAATGAGAGTGTCATACAATATATCCTCTCCAAGGGATAGAAGTTAATCCCTCGGTATTGCCAATATTCTAAAAAAGCCACAACTTTATCATTAGGCTTGAACTTAATTTTATGTAGCTGAATATATAAATTTAGTATAGTGTTCTTTTTCTTGGTCTCATACACAATGATTAGATTATCCCATGACTTTTTAATCTATTTTTACATGTTGAATGTGTGGTTACATGCCATCCTACTGCTTCGTTCCCGCAATAGAGTTGCTTCTATCCTTTCATTCTCTTGAGAAACAGATAAGGGTTAGGGCTAGGAGGAATACCTATTGAGTGTTGGGAAGGTGTGCGCGTACCGTAGAGAGATCAGACCGATTGTGAAGAACTCCTTTTTTTCTGGGAAGGACTACCTATAAATAAGAACGCAAGACCACTAGATTTTAGTTAGACAATAAGTGAGGGAACTGCCTTGGGCCCAGGAAATATTAGACTTCCTTTCGAAGGTGGTCAGTTCCCCTTTTAATACGAATTAATGCAAATGATAACAAAGAAGCTATTGCAAAATTACGATTTAGGTACCTCGTTAAAAAGTAATAGAGGAAAGGCTGGTTTTGGTATAATTGACAGTGACCGATGCCGGTCACTGAGTAACCGACTGCGGTTATAACACCGGTACCGGTAGAAGATAACCGATATCGGTAGGGCAATGATTTAGGGGCTTTGAATGGAAGTCAGTTGTATTATGAATTAAAAGTGCAAGAAATGGTATTTGAAACATGCAAGATACTACTTACTAGTTCCCGATGAAGATACAGGTCCAAGGAATGTGGTGGCGACGGTAAGGCTTATTTGAGATGATCCGATAATGGAAAGTGAGCTGATGAAGCTATCCTCTGTCTTTCCCAATGCTTGGATGAGTGTGACAGTGATCCGATTGCTCGATTCTGATCTTGTGCTCCATTCTCTTCTCTGCAACCTCTTCTACTTGTTTCACTTGTCTCTCTCCTGCCAAATGAATTCCGGATCCTTTGTTTTTGGTGGGGAAGGTCATTTACAGGGAACCGATGGCGGTTACGTAACCAACGGTGGTCGAGTAGGAACCGATGTCGGTTAGGTCAAAGTGGCTATTTTTAGTAAAATAGCCAACTTTCCCTCCCTTTCTTCTGAGGGGTCAGTTGTGGGCTTGGTCAAGTCATTATTAGGCTCGTTTTGGTGCGGGTGAGGGGTGATGAGTCATGGGTGTGAGTCTGGACCAAGTCATAGGTCTTAATTAGGTTAGTTTAGGGTTAGGGCTAGGTCATGATGAGGTGGCGAGGTGAGGTGGTAGGGTTGGAGATGTGGATTTATTAATTATAAGGTAATTAATAAATAATTAAGTGTGTAAGGTTTAGGTGGTGAGGTATGGTTAGGTTGCGAGATGAGATGCGGGGCACAGGGTGTCGTAAGACACAAATTTGGTGTCTACACCTACACTTTGAACAAGATGTTCAACTCATAAATTTGATTGGCCTTGTCAAAATGAAGATGGTGTGTTAATTCATCTGGTGATCTGGTTATATAACCATTTATAACAAGACACGATTATTCATACTCAAGTTGAGTTCAAATTTTAGTGTTCCATGTGCAATATTTATCACCGGGAAATAATTACAAATCAAAAAGAAAGAAATTTAAAAAATTATTGGGAATTTTACTAACTAAATGGATTATTAGCACAATAAAAATCAATACAATACACTCAAAAATCGAATCAATCCTTTGTGCAAAAACATTCATTGGAAGGTAGTTGTTTATTTTAATATTTTGTATTACGTTTTGAATCAACCCCTATTTTTAGGGTTTTTTTAGATGTGGTCACTGCGTTGAGTATTTTAGAATTCAATGTATAGAGATAACTTATATTAGATTCACATGAGTACAAG
Organism: Taxus wallichiana var. yunnanensis; assembly: GCA_018340775.1. Taxonomy (NCBI): domain Eukaryota; kingdom Viridiplantae; phylum Streptophyta; class Pinopsida; order Cupressales; family Taxaceae; genus Taxus; species Taxus wallichiana. The sequence continues at coordinate 538,909,596 of CM031242.1, read as the reverse complement.
GTTTGTGGTTTATGGGATCAACTATGTGATTTTAAAAAATAGAATTATACTAAACCTTAATTGGATAGCAACTAAATATACACTATGATATAAAGCTGGTATAATACACTATGACATAAGCAATAAGCGAGATAAACATGAAACCCTAAGTATTAGACATAGAGGAAAGGACTTAGCTAATTCGTTCTTTTCCTTGAATTGATTTGGATTGGAGAACTGATGAACATGAAAATAACAGTGTCACGATATCTTAGGATAAATTTAGGAATTGTTGAATAGAGAGCTAAATTAGGTCACCTGGATTGGGTCAAGGGCATGTGGATGCTAGAGTCTTCTCTGTAACACCTATGAATGTGCGGTGGTCAAAATATGATTTTTATTGTGTCGCACAAGTGTCGCTTATAATTACTATTAGTCTTTTGTGTGTCACACCTTGATCGCTTGATGTACCTATAACCCACAAAATAAAGATTGACATGTAAATCCCACAATACCACATCAAATCTAAAAAATAAATATGTAATATGGGGAGTCATATCGACCCTAAAGACACTGACCGAGTGAACTTACAACCAGGCACTACACTACATCTTAGAATCCATGTAGTTCTTGTGAGTGTGTGAAAGAATCATGTCCTAGGATTCACTTGTGTAAGTGCACTTGATCGCTTGTTGTAACTAGATGTAGAAATGTGAATAGATGTGTGGTTAGAATAATAAACTTCCCATTCTTATGTAGTGTGTGTAGAAAATTCAGTCCCTTTTATTGGTGTTAGATAAATTCCTTTAGTGATATTAGATTCCTTTGGATGCAAGCTTAGATGGTAATAGTACATGCTTAGAGATTTGTCCTTTATTTCTTTCATAGAGATTTGTATTTATATGATTCCATTGGTTGAATTTCCTAATTGAAAAATGGAAGGTCGACCCATAAGAATTTAAGAGGCCAAAAAGAGTGAGTAGGGTAGAAAGAGGTTAGGGGCACCCGGAGGGGACAAGGGCACACGGGCATTGATGTCATGGGTGGGCATTGGTGTTCAAAGTTATAAAATATAAGAAATTAAATTACTGATTGGGTTATAGCGTGTAAAATACCGAGAAAGAAGAAAATAAAAAATTAAAGAGGCCAAAGATAGTTGTCAATTACTAGTTTTCTTGATTGGGAATCACGTAAATATTAGTATGCTTTTAGGACCTCGAAATGTAACCAAGTGCATGATTTTTTGTCTACATTTTCCCCCACTTTATGTTTTTGAGTGAATACTCGATAACATAAATTGGTTATCATATGTGTACCTTTTGTTCCTATAGATTGTGATGGTGATAGTGTGTTGAAGGTACACGTGAAAACATGAAGTGATGTAAAAATGAAGTGTGGAAACTAAGAAAGAGGAAGTGACCCTAGGGGTGAAGTGTATTGTGTTGTACCTATTATTGTGCCTAATGTAGGGTTACTTCTTGTTACGTATTAAGGATGGACCTATAAAATAAGAGAAAGAGTAATCAAAGTCATATATTATGAAATCTCTGTAAAAATATGTAAATATGTGTAAAATTAGTAAAAGGAAAGTGTGAACATGATGATCATGAGTGTAAAAGGATATAAATATGTCCTTAAAAATGCTCTATAGAGTGATTTTTGGGCGATCTCACACCAGGGAGTGAGTTTTACGGTGATCTCATGTTAAGAATGATTTTTTTGGATGATCTCATTTCAAGTGCATGTTTTTAGGTGATCTCATGCCAATGAAGCAGAGAGTTGGGGATAAAGGTCTAGTGTTACTCTCCTTCCATAACCACTTCCCGATTATACACCACTGCAGATGGTGTGATCCTGGTTTTTCTAATTTATCTTTGAATTAGTTCCTTATTGTACCAAATATAATGTAGATAGAATGAATTTTTCTTGCTTTGAGGAATGTGCATGTACTTGTGAAACTACTCTATAAACTATTGTGAATTGTGTTAATATGAGAAAATTAATTCTACCTTCTCACAGGACATAGAAACTCGGGAGAGGTTAAGAGTGCCCACTGCTAGTGTTTGTATCCGGGTGTTAGTGTCTATGTTGAACTAAGGGCCCAAGTTAGATTCTCGGGTGCAGGTCATTATTATAATTGTAGTATGTTTTTTCTTGTATTGTGCATATCTTAATTGTAGATTTGAGATGTTATATGGGGTGATTGATTCACCAAATATATACCCCCTCGTTTGGGGTACATGTGACATCACTAGAATTATGTGGCCTAAATAGATGACCTGATGTTGAAATAGACTATATTCTGTATGGGGTAGGTAATATTCATGGTAGAAACAAAGGCACATGCAAACAATATGGCTGTGAAGATGTGTGAGTAGAAAAAGTGATAACCATGTAATAGAAAAAAATTTAACAAGAAAGTGTGCATACAAGACGGACCATGAAAAGTAGGTTTCAAAATGGGACATCCCTCATAATGTCACAAGACAATCAGGGCCAAAGCATCCAAAAGCATACAATGTTCATACAAGACAAAGAGCATAGCCCACAAATAATAGCATATAATGGAAAACAATGTCAAGAAAACTGTAATGACAATCATGGTGGAAAATAGTTATATAAAGTGAATGTTACACATGATGCACCCGTTAACATGTTAGAAATATATAGATTATGTCAAATCATGTATAGATCAATGGAAAGTAATGTGCTAGTAAGAAAAAGTGGTAAATAATGGACCAATATTACCTATGATGTGTAAGAGTAGAAAATGTAAATGCCACCATGAGCCTTAGTGGGGCTGGTAAGAGGTACAATGCCAAGAAGCATTGCTACATGTAAACATTTATAGGAAATTTGCATTCACAAATAAAGACCAAGAGAACACACTGTGTATATAACAAATATAATGACATACTGAGTATCTCGTATAACATGGGAAATAAAATGTACTTGTAAGTATAAAAAAGCAAGAATGGATGAAACTAAGATATATAGTATATTTTGTATGAATGAGATGAAATATTATGTAATGCCAATGTGATAAGATAAGTGTGCCCCAATGGATGTGAATGTGTATGAGCCAAGTGTTATAACTTAGGTCACTTTGAGAGGGAGGTGAATCAATGTCTTCTCAAAATTAAAAAAACTATTCAATCCACTTAATTAATTATGATAAAGCTAAATCAACATTCACAAGTATTAAATATGAGAGAGAGCACATAGAGATAGGATTTAATGTGGGAAACTCAAATATGGAAAAAAACCCATTGAAACCAAGAACTAGCTTAGGAAAAAAATGTCCTATAAATGTTACATGATTTTAAGTTGAGAATTTACTCAACATGGAGCTGCAACTCCAAAAATTTAACCAAGCCACTACTTAGTCTTTGACAAGATACAACTTTCCTGAAGCTACAACTCCCAAAATCAACAAGGATTCTACCTATTTATTTTGTAAGTAACAACTCATAAGGAAGATACTACTCACTTTGCTAGGATACAACTTAGAATTTTAAAGATTTTGTCACTCAAATTTTTTTCTTACACAAGTTAGGGTGAAAACTAAATCAGCTCACTATTCTTATCAATTCTTCCCTAATTACTCTCCTTGTGATAACACTTTCACATGAACTTGTTCCACTTAAATATTTTACTCAACAATCAATTTTGCAATCAATCACAATCCCAATTTCATCAATTCAATCCTTTGTATGCTTTTGACTTATAAATCTAAGAATGGATCTTTAAAGAAGGTTTATCAATCATAAGCATGCTCCTATATTTGATGACGATGAAATTTTCAAAAATATACTACTCTCTATAGTGATTTCCACTTAAGGTATTCTTCTAAAATCACCTCTTTCCTTTCAGGCACAAATTTTCTTTCAACATATATTTATAGATATTTCTCAAGATTCAATCACTAAATCTACAATCACCTTCATTCCCTATTTTAATCTTTGTAAATTTCATCTCATCTTCTTATTCATAAGGGAACCTACCTGCAAATTTCTCTCATAAACTCTCAACAACCATCAGCAACTCTTACATTTTCTTCAACTCATTACTCGATTTCTCACCACCCTCTTAATTTTCAATATATTCAACACACTTCCATCTAGCTTATACTATAAACTTAACACTCTAGACACATAAATCCTTCAACAACAATTAGAAGTTCTGAAATTGATTTTTGTAGGCATTAGATACATGGGCATCTAACTCTTTAACTTCAACTTCTAGGACCATTCATCCAGCTTAGCTTCTTTTGGTCATATGTGCAAAGAAGTCTAATTGACTTCACATAATTGTTGTCAAGTAGATGATTACATGTACTTGACCTGATATGACTCCTTGTATGCTCGAGGTGCACATGGAATATTATTCGATAGATACCAAACTTTTGAGATTCCAAATATGTCAAGAGAGTAATCTCCCACCATATCATGTAACTTCCATTGGTTTTCATCTAGAATCATGAGCTTTTGCTTGTCTTTAAGAATTGTCGAATTTTTAGAGATTACATCATGAAAGGATGTTACTTCACACCTCAACCATATTTTATTAAAATATTTTCAAAATTCAAACTCAGTAGTTTAGCCTACATTTTCCATTTGAGTTTATAAGGAGTATACAACATCCAAAAATCAAATTGATGATTCTTAAGAACTCTTCTCAAACATTCACTTAGATAACCTAGGTTTATTTGATGTAGATCATTAACACTCAGAGATTTAACATCAACAAAATATATTATCAAGCATCATTCATTCTTCTTGAATCGGTTAGGAGATTATAGTCATGGAGAACCTTCAACACAACCACGGATGAGCTCGTTCGGGAAAAAGGAAAATTTATTCAATATTTTTATTAGATTGGAGAGTTTTATATGTTTTCACTCAGTAATCTACAAAATTCAATATGGTAGTACATCTATATTATATTCCATGACGTAGCTTTGAGGACAAAGCATCAATTATTTTGTTAACATAGTCTTGGATCATAGCATTAGGTTAATTAAGACTTCAAATGCATTTTTTGAAGAGAGATGAAGTCATTTATACATTTTCTAGACATATGTAATTCCTACTATCCTACAAGGATAGTAAAAATTTATTATTCTTTTCAAAATCGTGCAAATTTGGGTTTTTAAATTTTAAACCCTAGGTTGTTAATTTGAGGATTATAATGTATCAGTTTTCAATTTTATGCTAATTCACTTGTATAAACACATCAAAATATTATCTTGCTTCTGTCTCCATTCCTTATTTACATTGATACTTACAGGTAATTCATCATTTCATAAATTTAGGCTAAGAGAGCTTACCCTTAAAACATTCAAAGAAACATGCCCAATTCTAAAAAGAATGACACAATTTGTAAGGTGAAATATTGTCTTAATCATCTAGAGATATAATTCTGAGAGGGATACACTAGTTATGTCACTTTTCATACTTAAACCACCATCACTTCAAGGTACCTAAGTATGAATACAATTCTCTTCGACGACTGAGGTACTAGTTGTTGAAGAAACACAAGGAAGTTTCAAATTTGGAGCCTTCTTATCATTAAATCTTCACTTACCTAATAAACTATTATAGTTTTCTTTAAGAGGACACCTATGTATCATCACCAACCATATATTTATCAACTTTTATGTAGATCTTGTGAAAGGAAACTTTCAATTTCTAACAGAGATTTGTATTCTTTTCAAGAACAATACATGATAGTTCGAGTTGATGAGTTGGTGAAAATTAACTTGCGAAATTATTATGTTGTTCATTAATCTATAGTAATTTAATTATAATACCAAAGGACGTAAAATTTCAGTATTTCCAGTGTTGTATGCACCTGATTATAGATATTTCGGAAATTTTTGTCACTATAATCAAGAAATAACAATTCTAAAATTGAACTAGATTCTGACTAAAAGTAAAAACTATGGCTAATGAAAAAGCATGTAAAAACAAAACACAGATAAAGGAATGAACTACTTTGCTAATCTAATCATACAATGAATTAAATCAACAAACAAAGGAGATGGCTAGAAAAATGTAAGTGGGCCCTACCTTTGGGTGTTAATCCCTCCTAAGGCCTATGACTACAATGAATAAACAAAACTCATAATTTTATTTCATCAGCATGAATATTACAATTGTAAAATATAGTAAATTACATATCTAAGGATTGATCACTCGTATTCTCTTCATCTCACTACAACATTGATCTTTCCTTTTTATATCTTTCATTATATTAGAGGCATGAAAAGATAGATTTTTACTAGGAGTTCCAAATAGATAAAGTCAAATATATTAACTGACAATCCCCGAACACTAAATGCATGAAACAAAACCACTTAGTAGTTTACATATAAATTACATAACTTAACTAATTGATCATTTGATCAACCATGTAATTAAATTCTCTCATTCTTTGTTACATTCTAATGCATAATAAGATGATGGTGTTGATTTATCTTCTAGTTCTCTTAACTTCTTTATTAATTGACACGCAACCTTAGGTGGGATTCTACATTGTACAAGCTCCTCATAATCATGGATTTATTTATGTGTGTGACCTCATTTGGCTATGGACACTTTATTGTAGAAGATTCACTTTGGATGCATGTACATTGATGCGAGATGACCCCTTTACTATGAATGAGTTCCTTTGGCTTCATGTCAGTTGTTGCATATAACAAGTTCTTTTTGCAAACAATGTTAGCATTATAAAAGCATCACTTAAACATCATATTGCAACCAAATTAATAAATTCATACTAATAACACGACAAAATAAATTAAATTAGTAATAACTATATTAATTAATATCCATGCTTGAGTTGGAATTATAATGAAAATGTCTAGCAATATTACAAGGAAATACAAGTTCAAGGAAACAAATGGATCAAAAGAATATAAAAGATGAGGTATTTTAGAAATAAAATCAAATGACTCATCACACACCCAAAATTAACATCTTGAATGTCCTCATTCAAGTTTATTTAACTCCACATTAGGTTTCTTTGGCTCCTCCTTAAGTTTCTTTAGCTCCACCTCGGTTTTATTCGGCTCTGTTGGTACCCCTGATTTAATCTCCTTCAAAGGTCGAGCAACATCATAGATTCAACAAGACACTAAGAGGTAGATAGATGATTATGTATGTCATTTTATAGCCGAGCAAGCAATATATCTAAATTTTTAGCACTCGGGCTTTGAAGAAGTGGGTAGCACCTTAAAAGGATGTAATATTATCCTAACTATTTTAGGTTGTGCCTCTCAACCAAGGTAATAGAACCTATTTTGTAACCTATGTTATTGAATAATGCTTGTAAATCCTTCTTTTGCACAAATTTTATAGAGAAGACCTTGGGAAAATATGGTCAACACACCAAATCTGATTCTCACAAGTTGTCACTTCCAGATTATGGAGATATTTTCAATACAAGGCAAAGGTTACTAAAGACATTAAGAAATCCTGATTGTTCTGCATATTTTTGTAAGTAGATTTTGTTCCTTTGTTGATACACAGGGAAAACAGGGGTAGTTCAGGGTGGATCAATGGTTTTTAAATGATTTTGGTGGGAGATGAAGTAGGATAAAGTTGATTATACTGGATCTTTGGAGGGACTTCACAATAATGAACAACTTCACAATAGAAAGCTTGAGCAGTCAAGAGGTCCCTTCAACCCAGAAGGTGTGCTTCAATGGAGGCCCGAGATCAGCACATTTTAACATAATATTTGATACTCCAACATGAAGGCTCGAATAAAAGACTAAATTAAACTCTAAAGTTTTTTATTAATCACGTCTAAGGTACACCCAAAGACTTACAGACAATCTTTATCAACAAATGACAGTGAATTGATTTTAAATTTATTTATCTCATCCAAGATGAAGGATCTTCTTGAAATGAAATTACAAATACCATTAGACTATCACAGGGATGAGATCCTGTGTGATTTCACAAAAATTTTAGTATAAGATTGCAATAGGAATGAAAGAAACTATTTGCAGACATTCTGAAAATAAAGTAGACACAAAATTGCTAGAGATTAGACACAAATTAATTCCAAAATTACTTAGATTCATAAGCAGGGGAAATATTCTAGAGCAATCTCAGTGTTTGTCAATGGCTATACTTCTACAACCAACTTGACACAATAGAAAATATAACACAAAATAAAATAACAGTAATCTTGGCTTTGGCCTCTCAGGAAGATGACTTTCTCAAAAAAAAAAATCAAGAATTCATACTCGACCATTTGCAAGAGTATTCTCATTGCATTTATACATTTTTTCCCAATCAATTTTCCCCCAAAAAGAGAATAATATTCGAGGAACTTTTCTTGTTACCAATTTGTTTCAGACAACAACGTTTAACAAATTTAGATCCGAAATCTGCTAGGTGGACCAATTGTGAACAAATCACGTTTCTTGGGCCCTCGACTAATGACTAGGATGTCATGCCACAACTTTTCGGGAGTCCTTTTAATCATTCTGATTCTGTCATGTGAGAAATCCCCTTTTTAATCATTTTTCAAAGCCTCTGCATAGCTGGACTTGATAGGTCATCCCTTTTTGCTCTTGAGGCAATGCCTTTTTCACCTTTTATGCCTACACTTTCATCATTTCATCCTTTTTCCCTCCTTTTCCTCTAAAATTTTACTCTGTAACTTCTGGATCTAGCATTTTGTATTTTTGCATGAGCTCGAGCAAAAATCCACTTCAAAAGTACTTTAGATTTACAAATTGAGCTCCCAAATTGATTCAATTGAACTTTACAGACCAAAACGACACAAATTTGCCAAAAATTTGATGAAGAATGATGCAAAAAATGCATCTCCAAACATCCTAGAGCTTCAATGGAGGCAAAATCAAATGAAATTCACAACTACCATTGATCCCGCTTTTAATCTTTTAATTTGAGCCCTCCACATGGAAAAATGTGATTGGAAACAGGCATGGGAGCACCTTTTTGACATTTTATAACTTTTGGAAAAAGAAAAAAAAATTTCCAAATTTTCTCTGCAACTCCGCCCTTCCGCCTTTAGCTTCTGATGTGGGTCCCAGGCGGACTGCGCTTCATTTTTCACTTTATACTTATTTTCCAAAAAGGAAAAAGTTCCACATTTTCCCGTATGCCCGTACCTCCATTTTTACTATTTAATGTTGGCATTACTTTCCTATCGAGGCCACGCTTCAACTTATAATTTTATCCCTTTTTTTACAAAAGGAAAAAAACCTTAAATGACCCCAAAGCTCCATTTCTCCATTTCCCCACTGCTACGTGTCTCAATGGCACATTTTGAGATGGTCTCAAAATTAGAGACCCCAAAGAAGTGCTGGCTCAACACGTGTCTCGGTCAGATAGATTCAGTAAAAATTGAAGGTTCAACGGAAGGTGCCATGTGTCTAAGGTCCGAGACAATCTCCTTCAGATGGATAGAGAAACAAAAACAAATTCTAGACCTTTAAGTGATCCTTGACCCAGGAAGGGACTGATCACGGCAACCAAATGGAGGACAGGGTCTTTTCAAGCACCAACACGGGAGATAGAAAACATGACAGAAGCCACAAACTGAGGAATTTCAATGACAAACGGGGTGAGACTAATTTGAGCACCAACATTGACTCCAACTCGGGGATGGGCACTCCGTGGGAGTGCCACAAGAACAAAAAGTAGATCAAGTGCCAAAAATAGACCATTGGGCAACAAAGTCAAAGAATAAGCTTGTAGAGCAAAACAACCATAACCAACTAAGAAACCAGCAAAACAAGGTCACCAGGACCGGAATAAACAAAAACAAAAAATCGACAAGAATAAAGAACTATACATATGGAATATACCTTGATTCCGAGTAATCAATCAAGGAAATGCTTCAAATTTCTACCATTAATAGGCAATTCAAGTAGTTCCCCATCTAGGTCTTTTAGGAAGAAGGTTTTTCACTAATTTGAATATCAATTGAATAAGGTCCCATCCACAATGCATCAAATTTACCATGCTTACCCTTATCTTCACGCCTGCTATCCCATAAAAGCACAAGATCCCAAATGTTGAAAGTGTTAGGTTGTGGAGCCTATTTTCATGTGAGGAAGTTTTGAAGAAGAGTATTGTACACTTTCCACAATTGTTCATGCCTAATTTACTGGAAACATGCTTTTCTCATATGGGCAGGATTTTTTACCCATGGTTTTGATACCCACGTTTTTATAAAACTACTTAACTTGTTGTCTATTTATATGGTTTTGTGCATATGGTAGATATAATGTAACATTGCAGATGTGTTTTGAATTTGGGTGTGAATTCTGTAGAGTTTGTTGAGCATGGCTCCAAAGAGATCTGGGTATTGTATTAAGAGAGCGGTGGCTTGTAATAAAATATGAGCAAGTGATTCTTGGTGGACGTAGCCCAAATTGGGTGACCCATGTTAAATATTGTCTCTTTGTGTTGTGTTATTTATTCTATACTTTTATTTGAGATCTATAATAATTTTTGCATATTAGTTTCTACTATTGCAATTCTATGAGGGATTATTCCACATATTTTATCCCTTATTTCCTAACAATTGGTATTAGAGCCTAGTTTGGTTTGCTGAAGTGTTGAATCATAGGGAAAGTTTTATCTTGAGTGGGAGCTATGGCAGATGATGGAAGATCTAGGGTTGATAAATTCAACGGGAAGAATTTCAGTCTTTGGAAGATGCAAATGGAAGATTACCTTTATCAGAAGGATCTTTATACTCCGTTGTCTAAGAAGGTAAAAAAACCCTTGAGCATGATAGATGCATAATGGAATTTCTGGATAGGAAGGCACTTGGGACAATCTAATTGTGTCTTACATCTTCATATTATTTAATGTTTCAAAGGAAAAGACTACAAAAGAATTGATGGATGCATTAGGGAAGTTGTATGAAAAACCCTCTGCCTCTAACAAGATATTTTTAATGAAAAAGTTGTTTAATATGAATATGTCTAAGAATGGTTTAGTATCAGATCATTTAAATGATTTTAATATAGTTGTAAATATTCTAGCTTTGGTTACAATAGAATTTGATGAAGAAGTTAGGGCTTTATTAGTTCTTTTCTCTTTACTTGAGAGTTGGAATAGCCTGGTAATGGCGGTAAGCAACTCGGTTCCAGCTAACTCAAAGTTGAAGTTTGAGGATGTTGTAGGGGTGATTCTAAGTGAGGAAATGTGAAGAAAAAGCTCTAGGAATCTTCTACTTCAAGGAATGCTTTGACAATGGAAACTATAGGGAGACAAAAGAATAGAGGAAGCCATCGAAAATCAAAGGATCGAGCAAGGTCAAAATCCAAAAGCAAGATAGTATGCTAGCACTGTGGAAAGTCTGGGCATGCAAAGAAGGATTGTTGGGAGCTTCAGGGACAAGAAGAAACAATAGGAAGAAAACAAGGAGGCAAAATGTGGCAACGAGTAATGTATGTCAGGATGCTTTGATTCTTTATTTGCTCAATATTACTGAATCTTGGGTTTTAGATTCGGGGGCTTCTTTCCATGCTTCTCCACATAGGCATTATTTTTTTGATTATGTTCAAAGAGATTTTGGGCATGTTTTTCTTAGTGATGATGAGCCTTGCAACATAGTTGGAAAATGTTATGTTCAGGTTAAGATGCAGAATGGGAATACTTGGCTATTGAAGGATGTAAGGCATGTGCCTACATTAAGACATAATTTGATATCGGCAAGGTAGTTGGGAAGTGATGGTTGTACTGTGATATTTACAGTGGACTCTTGGAAGGTTACCAAGGGTGCTCTTGTGGTGGTAAGAGGTAAGAAGGTTGGAACCTTGTATTTAAGCACTTATAGCACTAATGTTTGTAATCTTGTGGCTTGAGTAGATACAACATTTCGGCACTATAGGCTCAGTCATATGAGCCATAAGGGCATGGAGATCATAAAGAAGGATTTTCCGGATATAAAGAAATAGGTTTGGAGTTACGTGAGGACTGCATATATGGGAAACCAAAGCAAGTAAGTTTTCTCAAGGTTGGACCTAAAAAGAAAGAGAGTAAGTTAGAGTCGGTGCATTCTGATGTGTGGGGGTCGGCTCAGGTATCATCTCTAGGGGGTTCAAGTTATTATGTTACTTTTATTGATGATGCAACAAGGAAAGTTTGGGTTTATTTTATTAGAAAAAAATTTGATTTATTTGACACTTTTGTTAAATGGAAAGCCTTGGTAGAGAATGAAACAGATCTTAAGCTCAAATGTCTTAGGTCAAATAATGGAGGAGAGTATTGCAGCAATGAATTTGATGATTACATTCTAAGAATGGAATCTGTAGGAAAAAGATGGTTCCATGAACTTTGCAGTAGAATGGGGTGTCAGAAAGGATGAACAAAACAATAATGGAATGTGCTAGGAGCATGAGGTTACATGTAGGATTGCCTCTTTCTTTTTGGGTAGAAGCGGTGAGCACAGTTGTGTACTTGATAAACAGAGGACCCTCAAGTGCCTTGGATTGAGGCATATCTGAGGAGTCTTGGTATGGTAAGAAAGTTGATTATTCATTTATGAGAGTCTTTGGATGTGAGGTGTTTTTCCATATAGACAAGAATGATAAGACCAAGCTAGAGGCTAAATCAGAAAAATGTACTTTCATTGGTTATGGTGGTGATGACTTTGGATATAAATGTTGGATTATTAAGGACAAGATAATCATTCGACCTAGGGATGTGGTCTTTAATGATAAAGTCATTATAAGCGGTAGTTGCGGGAAAATAGGAAAGAATCTAAGAAAGAATATGTAGTGGTAGAGGATCGTCCGGATGGGAAAGTGACACATGAATCGGTTCGGGAACCTCCTCAGCGAGGAACCAAAAGTCCTATATTGAGGAGGTCTTCTAAGGTAAGAAGAGATCTGAACATTTTTCTCCTTCTTTTTATTATTTATTACTCACGATAGTGGAGAGCTAGAGAGCTTTGATGAAGCAATGCGGGTAGATTCCAAGAAGAAGTGGGAGCAAGCCATGGATGAGAAGCATCGAGGCTCTCATGGAGAACGAGACATGGGATTTGGTAAAGCTACCCAAAGGCAAAAAGAGCATTACATAGCAAGTGAGTGTTCGAGTCAAAGAGAAAGGAGGAAAGAAAAGATACAAGGCCCGGTTGGTGGTCAAGGGGTTTGCAAAAAAAAAAGGTATAGATTTTGATGAGATTTTTCTCCGTAGTAAAAATGACTTCTACTAGAACTATTCTAGGAATAGTTGCAGCGAGAAGACTTTCACTTAGAACAACTTGATGTAAATCTTGCATTTCTCCATGGGGATTTGGAGGAGGAAATATATATGTAGCAACCGAGAGGGCTATGAGGCCAAAGTTAAAAAGGAGATGGTGTGCAAACCGAAGAAGAGCTCGTATGGCTTGAAATAAGTTCCACGTCAATGGTATAAGAAATTTGATAGATTCATGATGGAGTAAGGTTATATTAGATGCCATTATAACCATTGCGTGTATACAAAGAAATTTGAGGATGAGCAGGTTATATTATCATGTGTCGTATGTGGATGACATGTTGGTTGCGGTAAAAACATACGGGAAATAAAAGTACTCAAGAAGTAGCTAAGTGAATCCTTTCTCTATGAAGGATTTGGGGGCAGCCAAACAAATCCTTGGTATGAGGATATCTTGGGATAGGAAGGAAAGAAAGTTGACTTTATCTCAGGAAGAGTACATTAAGAAGGTCTTGGAGAGGTTTAATATGCGGGATGCTAAACTGGTTGGGACTCTTTTGGCGAGGCCATTTTAAGTTATGGAAGAGCAAGCGGTGTCCCAAGACAGATCGGGAGAGAAACCGAGATGTCCAGGCACCTTACTCATCAGTGGTGGGTAGTTTGATGTATGCCATGGTGTGCACCGGGCCTGATATTTCTCATGTTGTGGGAGCGGTGAGTAGATTTATGAGTGATCCAGGTAGAGATCACGACATGCGATAAAGTGGATGCTCGGTATTTGAGAGGAACCATGGGGATAGTTTTGTGCTTACTGATGGATCGGACACCATTTTTATGGTTATGTAGATTCAAATATGGCTAGAGATGTAGATAGTAGGAGGAGCATGATAGGTTATTTTTACACTATGGGTGGGACAACGGTGAGTGGATTTCACAACTACGAAGCTGGTGGCTTTGTCAACCACAGAGGCTAAGTATGTTGTTGCCACAGAGGCAAGCAAAGAAATGATTTGGTTACAGCAATTGCTTGAGGATTTGGGGCATAAGCAGGAGGAAGGAAAGTTGCATAGTGATAGTTAGAGTGTTATACACCTAGCTAAGAACTTTGCTTTCCACTCTAGGACAAAGCATATACAGATTAAGGTACCATTTCATCGGGACAAGTTTGGAGGAAGAGAAGTTGAAGCGGGGAAGATTCATACCAGTCAAATCCTACGGACATGATGACCAAGGTGGTCACAATGGAAAAGCTGAAGCTATGTTTAGCTTTGGTTGGTCTTCTTGGAAACTAGTAAAGGGTTGAGAAGCTTGCTCGGAGAGGAAACTAGTCTCCAGTGGGAGATTGTTAGGTTGTGGAGCTTGTTTTCATGTGAGGAAGTGTTGAAGAAGAGTCTTGTACACTTTCCATAGTTTTCTCACCTATTTTTGGCCTTAAAACCTGCCCGATATACGAGGAAACATGATTTTCTCATATGGGTAGGATTTTTGACCCATAGGTTAATGGGACAGTTTTGGCCCATGGTTTTGATACCTGAATTTCATAAAACTACTTAAGCGATTGTCTATTTATATGGTTTTGTGCATATGGTAGATATAATATAACATTGCGAGATGTGTTTTGAATTCAGTGTGAATTATGTAGAGTTTGTTGAGCATAACTCCAAACGGATCTGGTATTGTATTGAGAGAGCGGTGGCTTGTAATAAAATATGAGCAAGTGATTCTTTTTGGACATAGCCCAAATTTGGTGACCCACGTTAAATATTATCTCTTTGTGTTGTGTTATTTTATTACGCACTTTTATTTGAGATCTGTAATGATTTACGCATATTAGTTTCTATTGTTACAATTCTATAAGGGATTATTAAGCATATTTTATCCCTTATTTCCTAACTGCAAAGCTATGGGTGTCACCTTTTTTCAAATATCCTCTTGACTTTTCTCTTAACTTCACATGCGGTGATGGGATGCCCTTCTCTCTTCATCTAGCTCAATAATCGATTGATTCAAGCATCATATGAACTAACTCCTTGGTCGTCAATCTATTGAACAAAGTGAAATGAAGATAATTGTAAATGGAGAGGTAGTAGATCTTGAATTCCATATACCAATTCAAATGGGATTTTACAAGTAGCTCTTTTGTGACGGTGATTCTATCAGCCCAAACAAGAAACTTTAGTTGTCTACCCTACTTCCTGTTGTGCAAAATCACAGCACCCCCTAGATGCGAATCGGACTTCTAGGTTGATCGCTCTAGCGTCCAGTGTGATTGCATAATAACATTGAATCCTTTCTCCAAGTGTGGGACTTGCGAGAATGAGAAAGGAATCTCCGAGAGAAGGCTGGTTCATACTCCTAAACTACCCTGCCACAAGCTATTCTAGTGCGGCGAGGCTAATCTAATCCTAATCTAACCATGCCAAGGAGACGAGAGAGAGAGAGAGAGAAAGGAAAAGAACAAAATCCTACACTAAAACGGTGATACACCGAGAGAAGGAGAATGTTGGACATCTATCAAAAGCGCCATGGAGCAAAGAGAGGTGAGCGATGGGAAGGATGGACGAGATGCATCACGAGCCCAAGGATAGATTTCACACGAGAAAATGTCCCAAAACTCCATGAACATAGCTCCAGACCTGCAATGAACATTCAAACATGCACAAATACCTGCAATGAAGAGAGGCAAGAAGAGAACAAGCAAAAACAAGTAAGGATGGACAGATGCATCACGAAACACGTTTTGTTGCTCCAGAAGTTTGCACAGAACATCATTTCATTAGTATAAGGCAAAAATGCCATTACAGAGCAAGGGAGGAGGTTCAAACTCCATTTTCAACCCTAGAGAAGAAAATAAAGGAGGGTAGAGCCGAAAAGATGAACAACTGTAATCATTTCTCAAATGAACCAAATCGCTTTTACATTGCATGGGTTGAGCCCGGGAGACGAAGAAACGCATAAAAAACATGAGAGCCCATCCCTTCTTGGTTGTAGGTACATTAAAATGGAATGGGGGACCTTACAAACCCATACCCTGCCATCTTTGACCGATTTACGGAGAATGCGACCCATTTTGCATTAAATGCAGTGCATTTGGAATGTCACTTCGGTCATGAACACGTGTCGGGGCTGTTTCTCAATTTTCTCCTCTAGACTGCACCAAAACTCAAGATTAACCCCATAATCATGTATAGAATTTCACAAGCTTTCCATTGATATAAGGAACATGCAAATCCGAGCTCTGGATCAAAAGATATGACGATCTGAAGATTTAGGGCACGGAACAGACCAAAACGGATTTTGAAATATTTTCCCGCACTTTGCCACCTGGACGACACGTGGCAGGCTCTGATTCACTAAATAATTCTCTCTCCTTCACCTTTCGGTGGGCTTTCTTTTAAGAAATTCCCTTGTGGACCCCTTAAACTTGGACACGTGTCCTCTTGATTAACTCAGCGGACCCTTCAAAACTCCCCCTTTGACTTTTGGGTGTCTCCCTTGTGACACGTGTCATGATCTGGTTGGTTCTCGGGCATGCCGGCTCTTTCGCGTCCATTTGTCCCGAATGTCCCAGTGCTTTCTGGGACAAAAACCTCCGATCCACCTGAAATGGGCTTCCTTGTCCCTTATCTACCGATGACACGTGGCATGCATTGATTGGCTTTCGGCTCCTTCGGCTATCCGCGTCTGCCGCGTACTTTTGTCCCACATGTCCCGAACTGCTTGGGAAAAATTCCTCCAGGTTCGCCTGATTCGGCTAGTTTGCGCACCTTTGTCCCACATTTCCCAAAGCAGTTAGTGTGAAAGTTCTCCTTTTCGGCCGATCCGGCGAGTTCGTGTCCTCGCGGCCCCGAGATGTCCCAAACTGTCCCGCTTCGGCCCAGATTAGTCATTTTCCTCCTTGGCCGAACAGGATTTCCGTGTCCCACGCGTCCTTCTATCCCACTTGTCCTAGTGCTTCACGGGCCGCTTTGGAGGCATTTCGGCCGAACCACGCCCGAATGTCCCAACCGTTCTAGGGACGAGGACTTAGCCGATTTTCACAATTTTTTTGGCCCAAGCTTATTTTCTGCAACTTTCTTGCATTTTCTTAGAGCTTGTTCTTTTCAACCTGGACAGGAGAGTTAGAAAAATTTCTGAAGGGACCCTAGAAACATGATTTTTTCCCTTCATCATTCAATTTTCACGGGACTTGAGAATTCGATGTATGTTATCAATTCAACCACAGGGGTGAAATTGGATAACACTTCCTTTTGTTCAGCTCTAATGTTCTTTGAATGATCTTGACAAGTTTTTATTACTGGACTCAGCTTGTCCATTTCCTTGGGGATTGTAGTTAGAATCATATGTCAAATTGATCCCATACTCTTTGCACATTGCCACCAAAGGTTTGGCTCTAAAACTCATGGCATTATCAACAACAATTTTAGCTAGCACTCCAAATCTGCATATGATTTGATTTAGCATGAAGTCCATGATCACTTGGTGTGTTTCCTTCTTGGTGGGGATTGCTTCTACCCACTTAGTGAAATAATTAGTGGCTACAAGAATCCATTTATGACCAACACTGGAAGGATCAGAAATTTCCCCTATGAAATCCATTCCCCATTGTCTGAATGGGGCTTCAACTAACATAGGCTACAAAGGAAGGGAGCTTGAAGCTTTCATTCTTCTAGAAAATGCTTTGGGAACTTTCACATCTCCTCACCAATAGATTTGTATCCTTGAATATATTTGGCCACCAATAACCATCCCTCAAGATTTTATGTGTTGTAACTCTCCCAAAAAAATTTCCCCCACATACCCCTCCATGGAGATCAACAATTATT
Organism: Taxus wallichiana var. yunnanensis; assembly: GCA_018340775.1. NCBI lineage: Eukaryota > Viridiplantae > Streptophyta > Pinopsida > Cupressales > Taxaceae > Taxus > Taxus wallichiana. The sequence continues at coordinate 538,891,589 of CM031242.1, read as the reverse complement.
TTGGGGGCCTCATTTTCAGTAATGCATCTCAAGAGCACTCCCTCGGGGTTCTTCCAAGCTAACCCAAAATCAGTAATGACATATTTTGAGAGGCTAACTTAAGAGCTATTTTCTGATTTTTACTCAAATTTTCAGGGCAACATAGATGTCTGAGATAAAAGATTATATCTTTGTACCATTCAGAACTTACCAAATTTTCAAGGACATCCACCCTTTCTCCTTATACTTCATTTACCTTAATAGTTTGCAAGTTTCTCTTAGCCATAAGCTTAGCTAGACCCAAACCTCTTACAAATTTCATGGTTTGGATATCCATGTCATACTCCTGCAACTTGTTCGAGTCATCTACATTTTTTCTTGAGACCTCTATCTCTGATAAGATGTCTTTCACCATGGTGTGTGGAACATAAGCAATGACTTTAGAACTCAAGATGTAGGGTCTAAAAACCTTTTTTCTTTCACTAAGGAAAACACTCGCTTCTCCATGATGGTGTATTTTAACTCGGATCCCTACAATGCCTTCTTGAAAAATGCAATTGGTCTCTCGGCCCCTTCATCATCATACGTAACAAAATAGAGGCAATGGTGTTTTCTAAAGAAAAATAAAACACTTGAAAAGGTTTCTTGTAATTTGGGGCTGCCAAAACATGGGCATGCTTTAGTGCTTCTTTGATCCGTCAAAATCCTGAATGGCTACTTCTTCCCACGATAATCTGGTCTTTCTTCACTATACAGTGATGGGGAGAGTTAACTCAAGCAAATTTAGACACAAATATTCTAATGAATTTGATCCGCCCAAAGAAGATTGGATTCTCTTCTTGGTTCTTGGAATTAGAACCTTGTTGATAGCCTCTACCCTTTCAAGGTCAATCATGAAACCATCCTTTGATATAATGTGACCAAACAACTTGGCCTTTTGCACTCCAAAATGGCACTTCTTTGGATTGAGTGAAATTCCATACTCTCTGCATCTTATCAACATTTTTTCCAAGTGCTACAAGTGATCACTTCTCTTTCTAGAAAACACAGTCACATCATCTTGGTAAACAATAATAAAATCATTAATGTAACCAACAAAAGCAACAACCATTGCTCTTTGGAAGGTAGATCTAACATTCATCATACCGAATGACATCTTGACATAAACATATGTGCCCCATGGAGTGGTAAAGGAAGTATTTATTCTTTCTGACTCCTTCACAACAACTTGATTGTATCAAAAGAAACCATCTAAAGTAGAAAACAACTCAGATCCAATCACTAATTGCAACATATTTTCCATGTTTGGCAGAGGATAATTATCCTTCATTGATGCTCTATTCAGATTTCTAAAAATACGCGAGCACGATATCACCATTCTTTTTTCTTACTGGCACTAAGTTTGCAACCCAAGAAGAATACCTTGTTGGCTAAATGATCCCTCCATCTCTTAGCTTCTTCAATTCATCTTGCATTTTCATGGAGAGGAGTGGATTAATCGGCCTCTACTTTTTTCTGAATGGTTTTGCATTAGATTCCAAAGGAATCTCATGTTGAAACAAGTCCTCTCTGTATCCTTTCAGTTCAAAATAAGACCAAGGAAGGTAGTCCTGATATTTCTTTAACAATTGGACATAGGATTGTTTCTCTTCTTTGTTCATATTACTTCCCAACCAGATCTTCCTTGGTTTTTCCTTTGTGCTAAGGTCATGCTCTTCAACATCCCTTGAGGCTGCTACATGTCTGTTAATAATGCAATCAACATTATCAAAGTTTGATTCGAGAGCAACCAGCCCTCTAGGAATGGTATTATTTTTCAATTGGATGATGTCTTTTCCGAAAAAAGTTTCTTTTCCTTCTGATGCACACACCATTGGCTCCCAATCAATACACTAATCAATGAAACTCCCCTTTTTTTGCGAAACCGTTTCACTGGCATTATCATCAAATACTTGCTAATTTTTTACATTGTCAGGGATAGATGGCCTTGTTAGTACTTAAACATTATATTCACAATTGGGGGACATTAAACAAACATCAAACTTAGATCCCAAGACTGAAAGTTAGTCTCTGAACAACATTGACCTTTCTATCATGATGCACATATTAAATGAGTCAAATATTTCAATCAAATCCCAAACTGCTTACTTGTATTGTTCCATTCTTTAATTTATAGTAGCATACAATTTTCTAATTTGTTTGAAAATCAGTTACGAGTCTCCTTTGACAATGATATCTTTAATATGATACTTCAAAGCAATTCTCAAACCTAATAATAATGCTTCATACTCAAAGAATGTTATTAGTGCATTCAAAGTTAATTTTGAAAGAAAATACAAACTCTTCTTGGCTTGGGGAGATCAGAACAATGCCGCACCATTTCCAAACTTGGAATAGGCTCCATCAAATAACAAGGTCCAAGGTAAACCATCCTATTCAAGACATTCACACTAATCAATCCTGTGCTCCCTGTCATCAACAAACCCCACAAAATTATCTGCATCCACATCAACATATAACAATTCATAAGAAGCATTATTTGGATCCTCAATGATGTGAAAATTTTCTTCTCTCCATACAAATTTACAAGGCTGCATTCAATTAGAATGGTGGCGAAAGACATATCCATATGAATACTTCCACCAACACTTGCAGCCCACTTTCTTGATAACAACATGCCCCATTTGGTAGGGCAATCAACAATGATAACATCAAGTTTCAGGTTCTTACCTGGATAAACTGCAAGTTGTACCACCAATCCTTTCACACATCCAATAACGGCAACCTCTCTAGAGTCCATGGAAGTGAATCTTCCATATGCTATTGTCACTTTGATATCTAGCTCATTCATGACCTCAAGAGGCATGACATTGCATGATGCTCCAGAATCAAACATATAATTGTGCAGCAGTATCTCCTTAATGATCAAAGTTGTAAAAATGGATCAAAATTTAATTGGGATTCAACCAAAGATGTCCCCAAGTAAACCTTAGGTGCTTCTCCAAGCTCCTCCAATGTTGGTGGTGTTTTAAGGTCTGTAATGGTTAGAGGAGTTTCTACAATGTTCACATTTCTACCTGGGGTACTCTTTTCTTCTTTCAATCCTAGGTACTCAAATGCTCTCTTCTTGTGCTTAGGAATCCTAAGCAACTCAAAAATTGAAACACTAACTTTGATTTGACTCAAAACTTGGGAAATGTCATATGGAACATGGAAGGTAGCATTGGAAGGGAGATTAGCAAACTCATCAGATGGCATGGGATTCTTGACAGTTTGGGCATGAGGAGAAGTATGAATCTTGTTTGGGACAACAAGGCCTTTGGAAGGTGTATCTTTCTTAGGATCCTCTTTAGGAATACTAGTAAGCAATGGAGTTTTAGGTTTGGCTTGAGGCCTTTCTCCTTTGACAACTCTACTCCTAGTATTATAATCCTTTTCTTGAGCAACAACAATGTTCATCAATAACTACCTATCTTCCTCCGAAGGGATTCCTCCATCATACTTATTTATCATTAAAGCTCTTAAATACTCAAATTCATTATTATGTATTTCAAAATCTTGCACTACATCTAATTTAAAAGTATGAGAAGGAGGAAGAAGTGGTACCGATGAATGCAATCCCAAAACATTGTAGCAATTCAATCACTTATAACTTTGGTTGAAGTTGCTCCTTGTTGTGATCTTGAAGAGAAACCCATCATGCAAACATCATCATCAGTACCATCATCATTATCATCTTCTTCTTCTTGTTGATTTACTTCACATGGAGGATGGGGAAAAAGTATCTATCACACCAATCAATCACATTGGCTTCATCAACGACAACAACTTGGGCAGTTAGAGGATCAAGCACCATTCTACTTTCACATGCTTGGGGATGTCTATTTGCAGATCCCATGGGTCCTTTACCTCTGTCATCTGACCTCTGATCACCCCTAGGATGATTGCCAAATCTATCATGATTTTGTGCCTTTTGCTGACCTTGTGAACTCTACCCAATTCCTTTATGTTCATGGGCTAGTTTTTAGGAGATTTCTTTGATAGCCCCTACCAAATTTTTAACAACCTCCTCAAGATCCACACTCTTGCTTGCTTGAGGTTTTTCTAGGTTTATTAGTTTGAAACCCTCCCTCTTAGGAGGTTTTCCAACTACTTTAATGTTGTTCTCAATTTTCAGAGCCATGGTAAAGGTTTGCCTAAAAGTGTCAGGGTTTTTATCCCTCAAATAGTATGCAACCTTCTTGTCAAATGCGTCAGCATACTTTATAATAAAGGTTCATCACATTGCCTCAAATTCATAGGAAATATTCTCAATGTCTTATTGAATCTCATATTAAATTTATGCACTGACTCATTAGGATTCTTTTTAATATTCTCAAATTCTAACAAAAGAAACCTAGGGTCTATTTTGTCACCATACTGCAATCTAAATGTATTCTTCATTTCAGTCCAAGAATCAATAGAGTTATCAAGAAGAGCTTTATACCAATCCCTTGCATCATCTTCTAGAGTATGAATAAATAATTTAATGTATGCATATTCAAACTCTATTTTGAAATCGTCTATCATATTGAAAAAGAGTCTCAAGTGTTGATCACCAGTTATTGCATTATTTCCTTGAAACTTAGGCAATCTATTTCTTACATCCTGTGGCACAACATTCAGATATCCATCCATACCTCTAAAACTGATGGGACCAAAAGTATTAATGAAAAATGGATGTCTGGGTGGAGGCTAAGCCATGTTATTACGAGGAGGTGATTATACGGAGAAACAAGTGATGAGGAGTGAGGGGTCTATGTGGTACAAGGATACAATTATTAGAATGACTATCCAAATTTTCAAAATGACAGAGATAAAATATTATATCTTTGTACCATTCAAAACTTACCAAATTTTCAAGGACATCCACCCTTTCTCCTTCTACTTTATTTACCTCAATAGTTTGCGAGGTTCTTTATCAGCCATAAGCTTAGCTAGACCCAAACCTCTTACCAATTTTGTGGTTTGGATATCCATGTCATACTCTTGCAACTTGTCCAGCTATCTACATCTTTTGCTTGAGACCTCCATCTATGATAAGATGTATTTCACCATGGTGTGGGGAACATAAGCAACAACTTTAGAACTCAAGATGTAGGGTCTGAAAACCTTTGTTTCTTTCACCAAGGAAAACACCTGCTTCTCCATGATGGTGTATTATAACTCGAGATCCACCAATAATGCATTCTGAAAAAGGCAATTGGTCTCTCAGACCCTTCATCATCCTTTTGTAACAAAACATAGGCAATGGTGTTTTCTAAAGAAAAAGAAAACACTTGAAAAGGATTCTTGTCATTTGGGGCTGCCAAAATAGGGGCATGCTTTAGTGCTTCTTTGATCCCATCAAAATCCCGAATGGTGCTTCTTCCCACCTAATAATCTGGTCTTTCTTTAACATGCAAGTGATGGGAGAATTAACTCAGCAAAGTTATAAAAAAATCTTCTAATGAAATTGATCTTCCCAATGAAGGATTGGATTTCCTTATTGTTTCTTGGAATTGGAACCTTGTTGATAGCCTCTACCTTTTCAAGATCAAGCATGACACCATCCTTTGATATCGAAGTGTGTTGGTACCCAGATTTAATCTCCTTCAAAGGCCAAGCAACATCATGGATTTGACAAGACACTCAGAGGCAAATAGATGATTATGTATGTCATTTTGTAGCCGAGGAAGCAATCTATCTGAATTTTTAGCACTCAGGCTTTGAAGAAGTGGGTAGCACCTTAAAAGGATGTGATCTTATCCTAACTATTTTAGGTTGTGCCTCTCAACCAAGGTAAGAGAACCTATTTTGTAACCTCTGTTATTGAATAATGCTTGGTAAATCCTTCTTTTGAACAAATTTTATAGAGAAGACCTTGGGAAAATATGGTCAACACACCAAATCTGAATCTCGGGAGTTGTCACTTCCAGTTATTATGCGTATATTTTCAATACAAGGCAAAGGTTACTAAAGACATCAAAAAACCACGATTGTTCTACATATTTTTGTAAGTAGATTTTGTTCCTTTGTTGATACACAGGGAAATAGGGGTATTTCGGGGGTGGATCAATGGTTTTAAATGATTTTGGTGGGAGATGAAGCAGGATAAAGTTGATTATATTGGATATTTGGACGGACTTCACAATAATGAAAAAATTCACAACAAAAATCTTTAGAATAGTCAAGATGTCCCTTCAACTTGACGAGAAAGTGTGCTTCATGGAGGCCCGGATCGGCACGTTTTCACATAATCTTTGAGACTCCAACAAGAAGGCTCAATTAAACACTAAAGTTTCGATTAATCATGTCTAAAGTACACCCAAAGACCTATAGAAAATCTTTATCGACAAATGACACTGAATTTATTTTAAATTTGTTTATCTCATCCAAGATGAAGTATCTTCTTGAAATGAAATTGTGAATACCATTAGACTATCACAGGGATGATATCTGTGTGATTTCACAAAAATTTAGTATAATATTGCAATAGGAATGAAATAAACTATTTGTAGACATTCTAAAAATAAAGTAAACATAAAATTGCTAGAGATTAGACACAAATTAATTTCAAAATTGCTTAGAATCATCAAGAGGGAAAGCTTCCAGAGAAATGTCAGGTGCTTATCAATGGCTATACATCTACAACTAACTTGACACACGAGAAAATCTAACATAGAATAAAATAACGAGTAATCTCATCTTTGGCCTCTTGGGAAGATGAATTTCTCAAAAAAAAAAATCTCAAGAATTTAGACTCCGACCATTTGCAAGAGTATTCTCATTGCATTTATACATTTTTGCCCACTCAATTTTCCCCCCAAAAGAGAAGAATATTTGAGGGACATTTTCTTATTACCAATTTGTTTCAGATAACGACGTTTAACAAATTCAGATCTCGAAATCTGCCAGGTGGACCAACTATGAACAAATCACATTTCTTGGGCCCTCGACGAATGACTAGGATGCCATGCCACAACTTTTTGGGAGTCACTTTAATCATTCTAATTCTGTCATGCAAGAAATCCCCTTTTTAATAATTTTTTGGAGCCTCTGCATAGGTGGACTTAACAGTCATCCCCTTTCACTCTCAAGGCAACGGCCTTTTCATGTTTTGCCCTTCGCACTTTCATCGTTTCATCCTTTTTCCCTCCTTTTCTATGAAATTTTACTTTGTCACTTACGGATCTAGCATTTTCATTTTTGCATGAGTCAGAGAAAAATCCACTTCACAAGTACTTCATATTTACAAATTGAGCTCCCAAACCGATTCAATTTGAACTTTGCAAACCAAAACGACACAAATTTGCCAAAAATTGATGAAGAATGATGTAAAAATACATCTCCAAAAATCCTGGAGCTTTAATGGAGGAGAAATCAAATTAAATGCACAAATTACCATTGATCATATCTTTCATATTTTTACTATGAGCCCTCCACATGGAAAAATGTGATTGGAAATGGGCACAGGAGCACATGTTTGACATTTTATAACTTTTGAAAAAAAGGAAAATTTTCAAAATTTTCCCCGCAACTCTGCCCTTCCACCTTTAACTTCTTATGTGAGTCCTTGCGGACTGCGCTTCATTTTTCACTTTTATACTTATTTTACAAAAATTAAAAAGTTCCACATTTTCCCCATGGGCTGCACCACCGTTTTGACTATTCAACGCTGGAATTACTTTCTTATCGTGGCTTCACTTCAACTTATATTTGTATCCCCTTTTTTACAAAAGGCAAAAAACCTTAAATGGCCCCGAAGCTCCGTTTCTCCATTTCCCCACCTGCTACGTGTCTCAATGGCGCATTTTGAGATGGTCTGAAATGTAGAGACCCGAAACAAGCACGTGCTCAACACGTGTCTCAGTCTGGCAGAGTCTGTCAAAAATTTGAAGGTTCAGTGGAAGGTGCCATGTGTCTAAGGTCCGAGACAGTCTCCTTCAAATGGATAGAGAAAAAAAAACAAATTTAGGACCTTTAAATGATCCTCAACCTAGGAAGAGGCCGATCACGACAACCAAATGGAGGACAGGGTATTTTAAGAACCAACATGGGAGATGAAAAACATGACGAAGCCAAAAGCGAGGAATTTAAATGACAAACGGGGTGAGACTAATTTGATCACCAACAAGCTCCATCTGAATGATGTTGCATAATCGTCTAAAATTAAGCTGGGGGTAGATGTTTCTTCGGGTTTGTGAAGAATTAGCATGCATTCCTTCCATATATGTCCATGAATGTTTCCTCTATGTCATCATCCAATTGCTTATTTCCGGACTAATGTTGTATAGGATAGTGGAATATATGGGATAATAACTAATGGGAAACTAATTTTTCCACATCCTTTAGAAACTTCAATGTATGTATTTATCCTCCTTAAGGTTGGAATGATATTGGGATAAGAGTGCATTTATTTTATTTGCAATTTAGGGGACATTTATTGCTAACGTGTTTTACATGAATGTACTTTTCTCGACATTGTATTTAATTTGGTCCCTAGATTCTTCATGAGCTTCATGTCTCATATGGTGTTATTGTTGTCTAATGTCCCCGTCTTCCATGTATTTTCCATACTCTTCAATAATTGAACCTATATTTGTAGCTTCTCCCAAGTAATCATTAATGGATGCACTTTTGACAAGTGCCTATATTCTTGCATTATTTTTCTCTGTATATTTTTTTTTAAAATAAGAACATAGTTTCCTAATTAGAACATATCCAATATAAATTACTAGAATCCTTTCCCTATCATATTCAAGGGCATAGTTGTACATATAAAATTCACATAATAGTAGTTGAATCTCATGAGAAATTTTTATTTACATTTAAAAGAATGGTATTACTCCACTAATATCAAATGGAATATCTGAGTTAATACAAGTAAGATTTAATTGTAACATCTGTTCTTTTAATAAAATGGCATAAATGTTAGAAGTTGCTTTGCATTTGAGTATTTCATTGGCTACACTAATTGTATCTTCCAACTTCTTCTTCAAAGATTTCAATATCCTTATCCTTGGCCTTAAGCTGCTTGTCCTCAATGTCCTACTGGTGTTGGAAGATTAGTTCTTCCTTTTCCCTTTCCCATTTTCCTTACAACTTATTAACATAGTTTTCAAACTGTTGGACCTAGTAGTCTAGCAAGGTTGTCTATGTGGCCATGTTTCTACAAGATGATTTCACATGCTCTTTAAAAAATTCTCTAATGATAACCTATGGTTACATGTTAGCTTGTGGAAACAATGGTGGATTAGGATCTAATATGGTCTCAATTTTCTCCTTGGTTACTATAGAAACATTTCCCTATATCTTCTCTATATGCAATGGTGGCTACTTATTTCAACTCTATGAAAAATATTTGCAATGATTTCTTCAACATCATGGGGCATATCATCCCCAACTTCCATCTCATAAGTTTGTGGCTCGACACTATGTGGTCATGTCCCTCCGCTATCCTTTCTTCATCATGTGTGACTACATGAGATGTGTCTTCAATTTCTTGGGAAAATCCTCCTTCATGCTTCTCATGGGTTTCCCCAACATGAACTGTCTCTGCATGTTATGTAGTAGAGGGATTTCTTGAACCATTTTCTCTCCACTTTCTTCTCCCTTCTTCTCTTCCATACCCTCCATGGGCTCCTAGGACCTTGTTGCTCATGAATTTCAACATCAACACCTTTATGATCTATTTCCATTGATGTGGCCTCAATATTATCTTATGAAAATTCTTTATTACTATCAATTTTTATGGTTTGGGGCTTCGTGGGATTTGAGTTTTTGGATTTTTAGTTCTTAGGTGACAAAAACACCTAGGTGGTGTAGGAATTTTTTAGAAGATTTAGCGGTAGACATAGAAGATTTAGGAATGGGCATATAACATTTCCTCTTACTCTTTTAAGTGAATGACTTCAGAGTTGAAAATCCAAGTAGGGTTTTAGCAATGAGCACCCTATTAGGGATATAAGAATGGTTTTCTCATTAACAAGTGGTGTATTTTCAAAAATAGGGTGTTTTGTGGGCTGAGAAGTGGAATATTTGGGTTCAAGCTAAGAAGTGTAAGCTATGGGCTCAACTATAAGGGTTGAATAACTACCCATACTTATTCTTCTCTTCAATCTATACCCCAATAGTTCATTTATATTATTCACCCTTAAAAAATCTCCCCAATTCAATGCAAGGTGTTATATTTCCAATGTATGTTTTATAATTAGAGTTATAAGACAATGGTGAGACAAAGTTGACCTCCCTCTCTGTGACTCTCTACTCATCCTTTTCAAGATTTCATTTAATAAATTGGGTACATTAACATGCCTATCATTTTTCAAGTGATTGAGAAACTTGAAATGGACAATATTCGATCTAAAATATCGCCTCAAAAATAAAATATTTGGTTATATAATTAGCAATATTAGCCCAAAATGGTTTGATGGAAATTTGAAATGTACCTTGTCAATAAGCTATGAAGTTATCATCTACATCAGCAAATTATCGTCAAGATGCCTCTAGATTTGCATTCTCAGGGAAAATTTCACCTTCTCTAGGAAGCCCTATAACTGCAGCCAAAATGTCATCATCCACTATCAATAACAAACCCTTGACGGTGGCCTCTCCATCGTTAAATGTGGCAGAAAATTCCTTTACCATGGATTTGTTGAAACCATGGAACTTATTGATGTATTCCATCCATCCACTATTTTGAAAATACTTGAAATATATATGGTTGGTGCGGATTTGAGAATGGTTAGTTGGCTTATTGTGAATTAGATCCCCTCCCATTTTGAATTCTATAAATTACTTCAACTTGGATAGGGAAAGTGACATAGTTTACAAAAGTGATGTAATAATTCGAGTAAGGAATAATTTTTGAGTACTTTGTTTTTGAATTCTATGACCGACTGACATGAAGTGCAAAAAGGGAATGAATTTAATTGATTTGAATGCAAAAATTTGTGAGGTGACACAAGGTGATGGAGTGGGGTGACATGGAGCAACAACTCATAGGTTTAAAGGTGGCAGCATATAATAGTTATTTATAGAAATTTATGACATGGCATAAACATTAATTAAAAATAATCATACCATTGATACTTTATTAAAGTGAAATGAGTGCACTTATCTTAAGATATGCATAGGATGATGATTACATGTGCATTTTTGTAATTGTGCCTTTTTCTACATTTGGATTTGTCATGATATTGTATGTTGAGTTGTCATGATGTTGTTATAATGCTACAAGCATATGCATCGTCATGTCAAAGGCTCCTGAATGAAATCAAATAATTCACGAGAGAGGGAACACCGACTTATTCTCGGTGCCAGTCGTCTTTATCACCACTCACATGTCTAAGTTGTTCCTTATTTTTCTTCATGCAATCATAATTTCCATCAAACATGAAAAAATAGGGCTTTCCTGCACATTTTGCAAGTGGAACATTTAGTCTTTGCATCATCTCTCTATGTCAGAGACCATGCACTTCTTGCAACAAATACACCAAATCCTGCAAAATAAAAATTCTAAGAAAACAAAACATGTTAGTTGAGTGTTTTTGATCACCAAGAGGGATGATCACATCAATTTTATTCACCCTTAGAGTATTCAACAAGATGAATATACCAATGTCACTGAAACATCTCAATCTTTAACAATTTTAAAAGATGAACAAGTAGGTTCAACTTCTGATCTTAACTCTGATGTTCTCATCTCCATCCTGCTTTGACCTCCTCTAAATTGTTACATGAAGGTGTTCTTATCAGTTGGATTTTTGTACAATATTAATCTATGACCATTCACCAGTAGTTTGAATCTCACAAGATCTATGGTGGTGAGTTTTACAACTTCATTGAGAAATATTTCCTTAATTTCATATGGACCTAGAAACCTTGTCCTAAGTTTTTCCATGTCGTCTTTGTACTTTGATTCAAATAAGAGATTCCAATCACCATCTTTAAATTATCTTGTATTCATGAACATGTCATGCCATTTGATGCTTTTCTTATGTACTACATCTATATTATGCAAAGATTGTATCACCATTTCATCCAACTCATTACGTTGGATACTCTTCTATATCTAAGCTTCAGAAAAATCCATGTCTAGTTCAAGTGCATTCCTTAGTGTCTTATTCTCAAATTCAATAGGGATAACAACAGTCTTACCATATAAAATATCGATTGGTGTGAATCTAGTTGTTGTCTTCCACATTATATTAAATTCCCATACTACCTCTGGAAGTATATCTTCCCAATCTTTCATGTGGAGTGCAATTTTTTTTTCAAGATAGCTTGTATCTCCTTGTTTGTCACCTCTACTTAGCCATTAGATTAGGGGTGATAAGGTGTAGAATTCCTATGTCTGATTTCATATTCCTTAGCTAGATCAGAAATAACTTCAACAGTAAAGTGTGTACCTTGATCAGTAACAATTTCTCTTGGTACTCCATATATTTTGAAGATGTGATCATATAATAATTTGACAACTTTCTCACTCTTTTCATCTAGAAATTCTTTCACTTCGCCTATTTAGTGAGGTAATCTATGTACACAAAGATGTACTCCTTCTACTGATATTTAGGTTCTATTTGACCATTGAAGTCTAAGCCCCATTTTTAAATGTATGTAATACTAACGGAGGGTGCAATGACATCTCATCTAACCCGGTGGGCTTACCCATTCTTGTACATTTATCACATCTCCTTGTGTATAGATATGCATTTATATGCAATGTTGGCTAGTAATAACCTATTGTCAACCTCATCATCAATACATCGTCTCATGACATTATCCTACCCAGTGTGAAACATATTTCTAGCTATGCAAGAAAAATGCACACTCTTCTCAACTATGTATTTCTTTTCAGAATATAAGTAATGTGGAAGTGTCTCACCTAAGACTAAATAATTGGCTATATCAGCATACCAAGGTGTTTTGGTGGAAATGGAAAATAGGTTCTCATCTGGGAAAGATTCATCTACTATTTGTTCTTAATTATTATTCTCCATTCTTGAAAGAAAGTCTGATACAACATTTTCCTTACCAATATTATCCATAATGGTAACGTCAAAATCTTGCAAGAGTAGCAACCATATAATTATTCTACTGCTTACAACTGGTTTGTTGATCAAGTATTTAATTTTTACATGATTAGTATGAATGGTTACTAGATAAGAGGTGATGTAGTGCCTAAACTTATTAATAGCATACATAAATTCCAAGAAATATTTCTTTGTGATTGTATAGTTAAGTTCAGCATGTTGTAAGTTCTTACTCTTGTAATAAATTGCATAGTTTAGAACTCCATCCTTCTATCCTAAAATAGCTCCAATGGCATGGTCTGAAGCATCAGTATGAATTTGGAATGACATGTTCCAATAGGGTCCTCTTAATATAGGTGAAATGGTCAACATTTACTTCAATGTTTGAAATATAGTCTCACATTTTTCAGTCCAGTCAAATGTAGCATCCTTTCCAAGTAGTACAAATAATGGTGTTGCAATATTACTGAAATATTGTATAAATCTTCTATAATAATCAGCATGGCCTAGGAAGATCCTCACATCCTTCTAGTTTCTTTGGTGTTGGCAGATTTATAATTACAAATATTTTTGTTGGATCAACCTGAATTCCATCAAATGATAGATAGTGCCCCAATACTATTCCATCATCATGTAGCATTTTTCATTTCTTAAATACAGATTATGCTCCTTGCATCTCTTCAAAACTTTGTCGAGATTCTTCATAGCTTCATCAAAAGTACTGCCATCTACTCGTAAAATTATACTTGCACACCTTCATGTAGTCTTTGTTTAGATCTAAGAATATGCTCAAGACTTCCCTCTAGAATGTAGTGGGTGCATTGAAAAACCAAAAAGAAGAACAAAATATGCAAATGTTCCCCATGGGCATGTGAATGTGGTTTTTATTGGTCCCATGGTGTAATATAAATTTTATTATAGCCACTTTGTATCCATTAAGGAAATAAAAATATTTCTTACTAGACAGAGTTTTAAGAACTTGATCAATGAAAGGGAGTGGAAATGATCCTTCTTTTTGTTGCATTCATCTCTTTATGATATATGAAAATACTCCATTTTCTATTCTATTTTGTTACAATGATAAGGGATGATACCCATTGACTATCTGAGATTGGATATATGAATCCAACATCTAATAATTTTTGATTCTTGTTTTTATGATGTCTCTAACTACTTGGTTCATTCTACTTTGTGGTTGCCTTATTAGCTTGCAATTGTATTTGATATATATCTTGTGTGTACAGAGCTTAGGATGGATCCCATACATGTCACCATAGTCCCATGTAAATGATGTTTTGTGTTTTTATAGAAGAGCAATCAACAACTTCTCTTTCTACATGTTTAACATTTTTTTAACATTAAGTGGCTTTCCTAGAGTGATTTCCACTTACTTAGAGAGATCAATCATGGAACATACATTTCTGCTTATAGAATTTAGTATGCAATCATGTGGGAGAAGTTGGTGAAGGATGAAATTCTTACCTAGAACATTCATAGTGATTTGCTGTGGTAGAATTTGGTTCACAAGACAACTTAGGCACCATAATATGCCATCTACTTCTTCACTCCTTCCATAGTTATTTTGAAGACATTGGAAAGAACAATATCTTCTTCTTGTCCTTCAATTGTGCATGAATTCTCTAGCATCATGAGCTGCTACACAGATTTTTGGCCTTCTTCTAGCTCCTCAATCTAAATGGTTTGATCTTATTCATTAAGTGGTTGTGCAAGAGGATAAAGCATGATATTTTTAGTACCACTTCCATTATAAATAATCATATTACTATATATGCACCCTATAAATGCATCAATAGTGGCCAACCATGGTCTTCCCAAGATGATAAGATATCCTCCTAAGCTTGATTTTGGATGAAGAACAATAAAATCAGCAAGGTATTCCCAAGAGTCTACCACTACCACTACATCTTCAAGGATTCCTTCAAGTTTCAATGTTGATCTATCTGCAAGCTAAAAGATTGTGGTTACTTGAGTATCAACCCTTCCAAATTTAGATCATCCATAATCTACTTGGTCATGGCATTTATGGCTTCCCTAAGTCAATCAAAGTATTCTTTATTATTGAATAGAAAAATTACTAATAGATTGCATGGATTTATAAGAATAATATTAGCTAGTTGTCTAATAACTTGTACAGTAGATGGATCCTTTCTCTTTTTGCGTGGTTTCCTTATGCATAAATACTTTACTAACTTGTTATAAATTGGCACATCCTTAATGGATAGAATCAATGGAATTTTGACATAAATATCCTTTAGCTAGTTGAAAAAGTTAGAATCAGATTTTGATTTGAGGTCAATATTATTTTCTTACAATCTTTCAAGAAATGGTGGCTCATTAGCCTGCGTTTTATTATTTCTTTAATTTTTCTCAAGTTGTTGTGAATCAACTTGCAACATCTTCTAGATTTTTTGTGGATTGGTCTGCAACATGATTTTCCTTTTTTGCAAATCATCTTGCAACATTTGTTGTTCATAAATAATTTCAGTAATGGTGGGTTCATTTGAAGGAGGAATTTCTCTTCCTGAGTGTAGATGGATATTGTTGACATCAACTAAATAGGTAGGGTATTGAGCTGGTTTAGTAGTGTAGGATGTTTGAGTAGCTTTATTGTTGGAATTAGGAATTGGTTGAGATGGTAGATGAGTTGTTTTTGGTTAAGAGATGGTAGCTGGTAGATGAGTTGTTGTTGTTGAGGATTTGGTAGTAGGATTTGTTGTTGTGGACAAGGAGGTTATTGGTCGATTTTTTGTAACTAGGAGGTGGGTTATTCCATTTCTTCCCTCCTCTCCAAGGTTGTTTCCATGATTGAGGGGTTGCTGCCATTTTTGTTGTCCTATAAATTTTGGTTGCCATTGTTGTTGGTATTGGCTAGGATATGGAGCTCAATGTTTTTACCGATTATCTGATGGTGGAGGTGGCATATATTCATTATTAGACCAATTTTGAAATTCTTGCATAGGGTCTTGTGACTTACCTCCTTGTCTTAGTGGTCATGGTTTTATTTAAGCAACATACAAGACTTTCCCATCCTCTATATCCACCATCTTTGATTCAAATGAAGCCTCCTTTATTGTACAATGCTAACCAATACTATGCATCTACCATCATATTTATTTCTTCTACATGCATGAAAAAACTCATTGAGTGTTGCTTCTACATATTCTCTTTTACTTTTGGCATGCAAAGCATCTAGTTGATTGGTCATGTCATCGAAAATCTATTGCTTCATGTTTTTGAAAATGCTAACAATATCTAACTTAGATATGTCCCCAATGGTATTGGTAAGTGGTCCACCTCTTGATCTTACATTTCTTATTCTCTTCATGGTGGATCTAGAGTAATTCCTATAGGCTTCACAAATTTCATTGAAGTTACCATTTGAAATGTATCCAGATCATATTATATCTAGAACATCCATTTCCTCCTCGTTGAGTCCCTTAAAAAAGAGTAATGTGAGATAATCAGGAGGTAGTCTTGTGTGCCTTGTATTTTGAACACAAAACAAGAATCTTCCTAGATAGTCTTCCAATGGTTCATCCTCATTTTGTGACATTTAGTAGATTTCATAACCTCCTTTTTACTTTGCTTGGTCTACAATAATATTAGTACTTTGTGAGAAAATTCTCCTTCATTTGTGCCCATGTGGTTACAAAATTTCTTCCCAAACCCATGAACCATCTCAAAGATAAATCCTTGAGTGTGGCAAGAAATAAATTTATTTTGTGTCCATATGTAGTATAATCATATCTCCTACATAAAACATCAAACTTAAACAAAAATTTGCCTCGGGTATTCAGCCATAGATCCATGAAATTTAGGAAAATTAGAAGGAGAAATATTATTTATAGCAGTAGCTCCATCATTGTTGGTAATGGGGAACTCAGAGGTAGTTTACCAATTTTGAGAATTTTGATCTACTTCTATTTCAATGTATAGATGATCGAGAATTTTCTCAACCTTCACTTGGAAAGGGATATTCAAATAGAAAACCTTGTACAGAGGAAAGTATATCCTCTTCAAAATCCTCAAAATTGTATGAAGAGATTTGTGTTACTTGTGGATTAGGTAAATATTTTCCATGGGAATCTCTTGGATGGTGCATGTATCAAATTGTTCTACTAAATAAATGGAAATTAGTGGGGGTTTTGTTGGAGTTGAATTTCCTATAAACCTAAAATACTTATAGAAATGAAAACCACTTCAAAAACCTTATAACTTAGCAAAGATCCCTAAAGCAATGACACAAAAAATGGTGGTGCAAATTAACTTGTAGCAATTAGTATGTTATTCATTAATATACAATAATTTATTTATCTAACAAATTGACATAAAATTTCAATATTGTCAATGCTATATGCAGAGTTACAAATATTTACGAGGTGTAGAGGTAAATTTTTATCACTATAATTAAGAAATAACAAAACTAAAAAGAATTATATTCGACTTAAAGTAAACACTATTGCTAACTACAAAGAATGTGAAAATTAAACACACAAAGGATTGAACCGATGCTAATATAATCATGCAATGAATTAAATAAAAATAAAGGATAGGGCTAGAAAACTGCAAGTGGGCCCTACCTTGGGTGTTAATCCCTCCTAAGGCCTATGACTACAAAAAAATAAATAGAAATCGACTTTTATTTCATCAACATGAAAATTGTAGTTGGAAAATATAGCAAATTCCCTATCAACGGATCGATCCCTCTCGTATTCTCTCTCTCTCTACACGATTAATATTTCTTTTTATATCTTTTATTACAGAAAATGCGTGAATATTATATTGAATTGAATCACTTAAAGTTGACACAAATGCTTAATTTTGTGCGTACTTTGATTCTCAATACTTCAATTCTAGGGATATATATATATATATATATATATATATATATATATCGATCTCTTGCTTCATTGTTCTAAATTCACCTAATTTAGAACCAGCATCCATCTAGATCAATCCATCCTATAATAGTTAACCATGTGCAATTGTATTAGTCGATTTTTTTCTGATCTCTCATAGTTTACTTCTCACGAGTCATTATACCCAAGATATTAATGGTTTCATTTTTCAGTCAAGGATAATCAAGTGTCTTATTCTAAGTTTCTACCTGGTATACATCATGGAATCCCATCCAGTATCCTACATCTTATATCCTGGTGAAATCAATACAATGTATTTAACAACTTACATTATTCCTAGACGAGTTTCAAGTCATGTTTTCCATGGTTGGTTCTCGTGACAACACATTCATCAACTGGAAATTTTCTTTCTACATATCACTTAATTATTGTTATCTAGATTAAGATCAAACCTTCATGAAGAGGTGCCAAAATGTAAGCTTAGGATGCCTATGGGAGATTAAGTGTTTTCATAATGATTGGCATAATTACGATTCCACTTAATTCCCTTAGCCATCATAAATTTGCATTGGGGTACCTATCCATGTCATACCATTAGCTTTGTAAATATAATGAACTTATTCAAACATGTATTACAAATATCATAATAACTGGAACTTGATGAGGCAACTCAGTATAGATGTTGTACAACAATATTTTATTAATGACCTTTGTCATTAAATGGATACTACTACATAAATCCATAGTGAGTTTGGCCGTTGAGTTTCATAAATTGGAACATCATATCTTAGTTGTTTTTAAGTATTACAAAGTCTACCAAATCCACAAAGTGCCTCTATTATTTCGAAGCTAAACCATACATCATAGCTCAAAACCCATGTACAAAAGTAAAATATCACAATATGAATCTTTACCTCCTCCCAAATATATCTCTATCACCCAATAACACAGAGAAACTCATATTTACAATGTCATAGGTATGGCAATATGGTTGACACACCTAAATTCCGCTTTTACAATCTTATTGCCAAAACACACACAAATCCACTCATTCTTTCCAAATCCATTATAATTAGTGGTTTTCACTAATTAAATAACGTTCCTTATCAATTTAGCCAATTAACACCATGTTGTTGATCACAGCGTAACTCCTTTCACATTCAGGAGGCCACTTTACGATGAATCCTAAGGCAAAATCCTCTTCAAAATAGACAATTAGCGTTTATTAGCTAATTAAGCCTACTTTTCCCTTGTTTTGGTCAATATACCCTAGTATTGGCTCAAACCCTCTTCCAACCACTCAAAATCACCCCATTCACCTCCACAACATCTCAACAAGCTTCAAAAGCTTATCCTAGCCTCCTAGTTTACTCTAAGTGGTTGATTAGGGCTCGAACCTCTTAATCACTTGGTAATTCGCTAATTGTGATTAGCAAGGCCTAATCATGATTAGCAATTCTAATCTAATTTTGGGATTTTAGTCCCACATCCATCAAAATACAAGTTTCTCCCAAAAGGAAAACTATAAAAAGGGTGCACCTCATTCCTTTATTTTTTACACCATGCTTTCATTTGCATCTCATATAATAAATATGATATATAGCCAAGTTCAATCCCTTCTTAAAGCCTTCAATGGGGTTAGTAGATGGATATCCAAAAATACCAAGTAGTCATTGGGAGAGGACATTTCACCTTGTTTGGAGTAGCAATCATAACCATTTGATTTCCCTCTTAGGTCTATTTAGGCCCATGTTAGGTAATTAAAGCATATTAGTAGGCATGTTTAACTAGATTTTGTATTATTTTCATACTAGTTAAGCATTCATTTAAGCTTCTATCTTAACATTACATTCCTAGACTTAGAGCCTTGGCTAGATGGATGGTAAATGGTGTTATATTTCCTTGTTTAGTCATGCAATTTTCTTTGTAAAGTCTAGGTGCCATCATTTTGCACACCCAAAGGTGGGAGAATACTCCATTGCATTCACTTTTAAAGTTTTTAACTTAGTTTCAAAGTTTTTCATTTCATGTTTATAGATTAGTTTCAAGTTTCCTAGTTTAAATTTCAAGCTTTCTAGAGTACTTTCAAGCTTTTTAGATTAGTTTTTCAAACTTTTTAAGATTAATTTCAAAGTTTTAGAGTAATTTTCAAAGTTTTTGATTAATTTCAAGTTTTCTAGTTCACTTTCAAGATTTTTAGAGTACTTTCAAGATTTTTAGATTAGTTTCTCAAGATTTTTAGATTAATTTCAAAGTTTGAATAATTTTCATAGTTTTATAGATTAATTTCCATTTTTGAAAGTTGTTTCAACTAGATTAGTGGTAGAAGTTGTGTTTTCTTGCTTTTGTAGGATTCAAGGAGGTGAAGCCCTATCAAAATTGCCAAAAATACCAAATATTTGATCTTTTTGAAGAAATTCTTCTCAAAACTCAAATTTTGGCCACTTCCATCCAAGGGGTGCGTAGTGTTGAACCAGGAGCACAAGCATTAAAAGGGGAGTGCACATGTTGATAGGGGAGCGTAGGTATGGAAATAGGTGTGCACCCACTTTCTCGGAGGTACACACGTTGGCTCGTCTTTTCAACTCACAGTCCACTTTTACAAGGGGAGTGCACACATTGGTAAGCGAGTGAAAAGTGGCGTTGAAATAAGAACGCACCCGCTTGTCTAGAGGCGCACACGTTAGCTCGCTTTTTTCTCAACTTTCAATAATTTTTACAAGGGGAGTGCACACATAGGCAGGAGATTGCACACCTTGAAATAGGCACACACCTTCTTGTTTGGAGGCGTACACGTTAACTCACATTTTTGAGCCGACATTCATTTTTACAACGGTGAGTGCAAGCGTTGACAAAAGAGCGTAAGCATTGAAACAAGCGGGCACATGTCGATATGGGCGTGGAGGTGTGTCTGTATAAATTTTTCCTACAAACTCAAAGTTTCCATTTTTGGTTTTTAGGATTTCTATTACTTTTTAAAGGTTTTTAGATGCCATTTTTGTCAATTTCATAGATTTAGAGTAATTTTCTCATAAAATCACTTAGATTTTGAAGGAATTAATATTTTTTCATGCTTGGTATGAGTTTGGGTTAAGGTGTGTTTGTTCTTCTCTTGCACTTCATGTGATCTAGAGAATCGAAAGAACTCTTAAACCTTCTTTTGCTATCATTAGAGTAAGTAGGAAACTTTGTTAATCATCTTTTAGTTTAAATCCTTTTTCACTGGCTAAATAATCAACGATAGAATTTATGTATTGTCTTCCTTGAACCTCGTGTGATATTGGGAATCAAAATCTATTTTAGTACTTTCAATAAAAATCACTTGGATGAATTGGGAATAAACCTTGTTTTTACAAAATTTGATGGTATTTAGTTGATTTACAAGCAATCTTTATGGTTATTTTTCTTATGATATTGTGAATCTATTTTGAAACTACTAACCATTTTGTGAAGGACCTAACGCTAGTAAAAGAAAAGAGGACCTAAATAATTTTTATAACTACACATGCGATTGTAGGTTGCCAAAAGGAGTACGAAAAAAACCACATTAAGTCTAAAAGATAAAAAAATACACCAAAATCATCACATTGTATTTGCAGGTTTCGGTCAAGAGCTACGACTCGTACGCTCAACTACGACATAATCCCTTTGGCATAATCCTTGAGCTACGACAATGGGGGTGGTACTAGGAACCCTAAAGTAGTTCACACAAGAGGGAACCTTGTGAATGAAATAGGAAAGTGCTCCACACTACCGAGTTGTCTAGTATGCGTTGGTGAGATTAGCGTCAAATATATTTGCATCGCAACCCTAGTGAAAGTATAACTGAACACAATTTGGTGCCCATTATACTAGAAGGGCGTAAAGTAAAGCCGAGATACTCCCAAATTAGTCAGTATGACTATTTGGGTAAATCAATCTCACTCCTAGATATCTTGTGACACCTAGAGAGAGAACCACCTAGGAAGATTATCGAATTAGAGCCATTGTTTTTGTCTTAGATAGTATCCTTAGAGATCTCACAAAGTGACAAATTTGTTAGATTCAAAATCTTATTTTTCAAACAAGGGAAACAATCTCTTAAATTTTAAACCGCATGACATTTCATCATGAAATCTACTTCGTGTCATTTTTGTCATAGTTTTTCACATGTATTAAGATAAGGTGAAACTCTACCAAACTAACACCAAGTTTATTTCAACACCACTTTGTCTACACCCTTGTTTTCGTGTTGCCCATTTTTGGAAAAAAGGAAACAACATATATGAATATTGTTAGATATCATGTGTCCACCACTTTTCTATTCTAATTACGTGACTAAGTTGTAATGTCGAGCGCAAGTGTTGAAAATGTGCATGGTATGTACTCACGATCTAGTAGGGTCGCCCTTGTCTCAAAACCCATATTTGAGACTTATTATCATCGTAGTTAGGAGATTTCATCTTTGTATTCTTTTTGAGTTGTTAAACTTCCCACATTGTAGCCATAAAATTTAGATATTTACGTCTTGTTTCCATTGAGAAATTAGGCCTAAATCTCTATATTGTAGAGTTACATTGTTCGTACGCATAGTAATTTTTTTTTATACTTAGACATAGTAATTACTTCCTAATTTTTTCTTGAGTTTTGTGTGTGTTGAGGATACATTGTTGGAATTGTGATAACATCATTTTGAAACTAGAAATCTTGTTTTCCTAAAACCTTTGTCACGTGTCCAAATAGTGTCGTTCGTTGCTCACATTATTATCATCCATTTTACGATACTTGGAATTTGTTAGTGTTTAGAATCTAATTTTTAGTATATCTTTTTAGAAGATCACGTCAACATTATCTTATCATTTAGGCCTTGTTTGTTGTAAAATTGACCTAACTGGTGATGTGGTGTTGTCACTATTTGGTTGCAAACCTATCTAGATGAAATCTTAGAGAATAAACTATCTGGTGTAGCTAAAATTTGAGCATTGTACGTCATTGTATTATTCTAAGGAAAACTTGTGTCATATATTACCTTGCTGAGGTAACTTGTTCGTTATTATTTTGCTCGTATGTTTGATTTGATCTATCGATTTTGTGACTATTCTATAATCACCTTGTATTGGAAAACTAGCTTCGTTATGTTGCACAAATTTGACTAGGGCCCTTGTTAATAACACCTAGTGGAGATATTTCATGTTATACCTTTTATTCTAAGTAATGTGTACTACCAGAATCGGGTGACAAAATTTGGAAGCCAATATATTTGTAGGTGACAACCCTCTTATGGAGGATAATATCATGGTTGACCATAGTGGTGGAGAGGAAGATTCTCTTCATGCGTGATGTAAAGCTTCACTCCACCCATTTTGACAACTACATTTTTCATAACAAGCATGAAGTTCTTATGCGAGCTGTGGAACTAGGAGCCAAATTACGTTCCACAGTAGACCCTTCTCTTCTCGTTGGCATGGTTTGGGGAGAAGAAGTAGACCTCACTTGTTGCACTCTTAATGAAATTTTAAATCTAGGTCGTGCCTCTACTTCTGCACACTAGAATAATGAGGAGATATTGTTTGAAAATGATGGAGACTATCATTTACCTCCTATTAAAATTTGTTGCAAAGACCATGAAGAACATGTTTGGCACGCACAATCTCCTCCTAACAAATATCGTCATGAAATACCTATTAAAAAGGTTACATTAGAACAACATGTCCAAGCCCTCACTTGTCAATTGGTAAATTTGGCTTCACATATACAAAAGAAACAACCAAAAGTTATGAAAAAATCTATACCAAAAGCGAAATCTAAATCTTTGTTTTACAAATTCCCAATAAACACTCCTCGATGGGAGGCACAAAGAAATCCTTATGAAGAGGTTCTCACAACAAACCGGGGTGGGCATACACCTAGGCCTAACCCTTTGTATAGACCTACACTACCACCCGAGTAAGATCCAGTTTTTAATCAAGAGTGGTCATTAATGAAGAATGTCCTTCGAGCATTACAAGAGGGATAAACTGCTAGCAATAACAAGAAGTATCAGTTTGACAAGTTATGTCCTTACCCATTTGACAAATCCATGTTGTAGGTACCTTTCCCAAGACATTTTGATTTTCCAAAATTTGATAAATATAAGGGAAAAGGTGACCCTCGTGATCATATAAAATACTTTTATATGGCATGTCAAGAGGTGGCATTCAACGATAATTATCTTATGCGCTTGTTTCCATGAAGTTTAGGAGAAACGACACTAGAATGGTTTGTACATATCCCTAAGGGATCCATATCAACATGTTCAAAACTAGCAGAGATTTTTGTACAACACTTCTATTTCAATATAGAAAATGACATTACCATGTTATATCTTTGTAATTCCAAGCAATGAAACAAAAAAACTTCATTGTGTTTTTATAAAGATGGAGAGTTAACTAATCACTTTCCTTGCTCCCTACCCAAAAAGTAACTGATAGGCATATTTGTTCCTAACCTCCATCTAGACATTACATTCCACTTGCAAATGCATTGTGGTAACATGTTCGAAGAGGTAATAGAAAAAGGGAGTCAAATTGAAAAGGCATTGTTAAATAGAGGGACCCTAAATCCTTTTTCAAGGTATTATAACGAATCCAAGACCTACGAAAAGCAAAAAAATTCCTAATAAGAACAAAAAATGTTAATGATGGAGTAGTATACTCTTAACTAGCATAATTTGTTCAAAACAACACTCCTTTAAAGCTTGTAAAGGGTAATTCAACTACCGAGTATAAATGTCGTACTTTCACTCCTCTATCTGACTCAATGTCATCAATACTAAAATAGTTAGAGGATGTAAACATGGTAAAATGCCCTAAAACTACGCCTTATGAGGATGAATTTCCTAAGACATCATGGTTTAGAGATAATTAATATTGCCAATTCCACTGCGTTAAAGGTTAAAAAAAAAAGTGTTTGAAGTTACAACACTACATATAGGACTTAATCGAAAGTGGTGAGGTGGGGATGGATTCATCCACTCCTAACAAATCCCCTAATATGAAGACTCTTCCTAAACATAATCGGGACAAGAATGCTAATTATGTGTCTAATAAGGAGAATAATTTTGATGCCCTCCTTGGTTGTATAGATACACATGTTGAAAATGTTAACACAATAACCCCTGTGATATCCCCTAGACTATATATGTCTAGGAATGTGCCAATAGCGACTGAGTATCACACCGTTCCACATACTTATGATAATAAGGAACCTAGGTTTCAACATTCCTCTCAAAGGATTACTATCAAAACTAGACATTGTTTGATTCTTCGTGATAGAGAGCCCATTCGGGTACCCTGTTCCCCAGCCTTCATCTCATAGTCGGTGGTATGGTTTGGAAACTTCTGATCCAAATTATTATTTGGGTTCCTCCCACTCTTCATCTAACTCTGATCCAAACTATTATTTTGTTTCTTCAAATTCACCTAGATCTTCTAAAAATTATAATTTGGTTCTTGAGCCACAGTCCTCCCTTGATTTTTAGGACATCCCTTATTCACCACCTCAACAAAATCTTCCACCATTGAAGATCTAGGGAAATCCAAATTCAACTCTTGAGTTGTCATCTTCTCAATCTTCCACACCAGTTGGACTCATTTCTTATAATCAATCTCCTATGGTAAAATAAAAATACCCATACCGATCAATTCATCTCAAGATGAGGAGATGATCATGAAATTCCTAGGGTCACATGATGGAATTCCCCTAGAGGATTATAATCAAGGATTTAATCTTGACTTCAATACACTTGTGTATTGGGAAGAAGAAATTGATTCCTTTTGTTAGAATACTAAGGAAGATCCTAAGACCATTGAGGAAGATCCTATCTTTTCTTCACATCATTCTTTATCTATTAGGATTCCTCCATCACAATCTTACCTTGGGTCACCACCTAGTATCCCATCATCTTCTTCTATATGTGGGCCACCTCCAAGTAGCCCCACATCCTCTATATTAGGCTCACCTCATGGTATCCCATCTTTGTATATATTGGGGGCATGACTTAGAAGTCCCTCATCTTCGATTCTTGGGCCTATCCTAGTAGCCCATCATCTTATATCTATAGGAAACCATCAGGAATTCCTTCATATTCAATCTTAGGGCCACATCCTTATAGTCATTTATCTTCAGTCTATGAGACACCTCCCGGTAGCCCATCCTCTTTAATTCTTGGACCATACCCTTTGCGTCCACCATATTATCTTTCTATCAATGATTATGGCAAACCCACATCATTTCTCCCACCAATTCTATTCATCCACTTTATTTTCCACTTCTCGAGATAATACAAGTAACATATTAGATTATAGGAAACCAAAAAAATCCTTCATCAGACTTAGATCAATAATTCCAAGAGCTCCAAATCTCACAACAATTTAAACAATATCAAAGTTTAGAATCAAACACAATACAAAAATGCACATCAATGTAACCATATACTATGGAGTAAAGTGCAAAAACCTGTGGATAGGGACCTCAAACTCCCACACACAAAATCCAAATTTCATGATAAAACACAATCATCTATTGAGTATGATCTCACCACAATCATTGAGATCGGGGATAATATAATTCTTGATAAGCAAACACGCCTAGTCTTCCTTATCAAGGAAATTTCTAACATTTTTGTTGGATGTTATTATGCCAAGTGACCTTTTCAATCCCACTTTTAAAAAAAAAAATACAAAAAAAAAAAAAATAAAAAAATTTCAAATAATCAAAGGTAAATGAACACACATTGCAATCAGGTATTGTATACACATGTATGTTCTTTCTTCCCTTCCTTTTTATTCTTATGCAAGGTTTCCCACCATTTTCATCCCTTTGGTGATATTTTGGTTAGCCAATTCACACGCATATTGTGAAATTTATTTATATGGTATTCATTTGGCATTGGTCTTTCATCACCTTGGTAAATTAAAGAATGATTGACCTCGTAGAGTTCCTCTCACAATCAACATCTAAAACACTTTTTGCAAAGAAATTTTGAACATATTTGTTGACACTAGCCAATGTCATCATCACAATCACTTCCGCCTCCTTCCATGAAGCCATCAGTGGTTCTTAACCCCTTGTCAAATAAGATAGCTGAAATAAGTTTTCAGAAAGCAAAAGAATCAATCAAATCAAAAAGCAAAAAGATGAAAGCAAACACTAAAAGAAAAAGCAAAATGATATAGAACTCTCTCTTTGGGTATTTCCAATAATATTTACTTGGGCTATGGATGCCTCACTAGTAGTAGAGAAATATTACGATTAGAATCAAATGCATCTCCTTCGAGGCTATGGATGACTAGTGGCAAAGATAGAATGTACAACTCACCTTCCACAATCCATTCACACAAAAAAGCAACTTTGAAAAATAAATCATTCCTACACATTGGCTAGGGTGTCTTCACGTGTTGTCTATAAAATATTCCCTCCAAGAGGTAATGAATTTCCACATGCACACACTAGATCTCAATGAGCAAACATGATTAGTATGTTACCAATTGTCTTTTTGGACCTTGTTCAGATGTAGTGCCCACATTTTTATAGCTCAGTTACTTGTTGCTCATTTACTCATAGACATGTTTTGACAGAGACTTGATATGTTTTGAACATTACATTAGGATATTTGATCTGATTAGGCATGTATGGAAATTTAGGCGTATAGCGCCAATTTAGCTTGATTACTATGTTGTTTGCATTATCTTATGATGTCATGGATACTAATTGATATGATGTTGTTTTGGAACGTAGTTATATTGATGGATACTTAGTTTGTTGCATGTTGGGATTCTATGGATACATGTCATTTTATCATTGTGACTAACTTATGGTGAATTATGTATAGTTGTGCATTGTCGCACTTTCGATTCCAGAAAGATGAAATGTTAGTCTAGAATTCATTGATATCTTATTTAGTAGTTGATTTATATTTTATCGGACAGTGCATTTAATGTGTGCAATGAGTGTGTAGGTGACAGGTCACAGGAGAACGTGGGACTCAGGCCAGCTACACAACTTTGCACAAGTAACCCATGGGCTAAGTCCTAGCCATGTTTATTTCTTGAGGCCTTAGCGTTAGAATTATTGTTTTGGGCACCATGGGTGACCCTCATTTGTAATGTAATATGTCTTGTAATTATTAATTTTGCTTAGGGTGTTTAGTTTGTGTTGTAAACTTGTTTTGGGGAAATTAATGACCCCACTTGCATTAAGTTTTGAATTAGATTAATGATGTACTTAATCTAGAGGGTTTAGGGTCACATGTGAACCCTTGGGTGGTCCCCACACCCTCTACCATTGTGCCAAATTTTTCAAAACCCGAAATTGGGTTATTTTGGGCATTTTTAGGGACCCTTTTTAGTTTGGGAGTTCCCTTAACATAAAAATGAGCCCTTGGACCCTACCTAATAGGTAGGGGGCTTATTTCCAAGGCTAGAGGGAGTTTTCCCTCCCTTTTTCCTCTTGTTTGGTCACATCCATGTAAGGGGTATGGATTAGTGTGCTTGTTAAAAGTTGCACAAGATTTGTTTTGTTATCAATTTAGGTAATTTGGGAGAAGAGGGCTAAAAGGCATTTTACCCTTTCTCTCTTTTGTTTTGGCATCTTTGACCTTGAAGGAAGAGAGGGGTGACACATGTCACCCCCTCATTTGTGAGGATTTTTTTGCTCCTCTTCAAATTCCCCTCATGGGAAAAGAAGAGAACTTTTTTTTTTGAGCTTTTGCTTGGATGCTTGTGGATTTGGAGCTAGAGTTTGCTTGAGTCAAGAAGTGGAAAAGATTGAAGTTGGAAAGCTTTTTGGAGAGATTTCTTTGAGGTAGGTCTCTTAAGCCTTATTGTATGTGTTGTATTCATGCTAGTTGTTAGATTTGTTTACTTGGAAATGTGGTTGTTGCATGTGGATTTTTATTTATTTATTACTTGTTTTTTTCTCCCTCCATCATATGGCATGATGGAGTTTTGGAGTTGTGGGGGAAGAGAGAGGGATTTTTCCCTCTCAATCCTCATAGGCTTGATGGGAAAGCCTTGTAGGATTTAGTTATTCCCCTCAAATGGTTTGAGGTGGGGAAGTTGGTTCATTTGGCTTGAACCTCCTTCCCCATTCTTGGTAAGGAAACCCCTTTGGGGTTTGAAAATCCTTCCAAGAAGGATTTGGTGAAAGGGAGGAGAAATAAGGAGGGCTTGAATGAATTAGGAGAAATAAGGAGGGCATGGAGATCTTGTTTTAATGCAACTATTGTTGGTTACAATTTTGGAGAACTTCTCTCCTCTCTTCCCCATTTGTTTTGGAGGTAGAACTTGGGTTCTCCTCTTTTTCATTTTGTAAAATTTGGAGTCTTGTTTATACTTGTCTTGTGTTTTCATGTGGATGTATCATTGTTTGTTCACCCTCATTCTTGTGCATAGTTGTGGATTGTTTTCCTCTTTCCCATGGGCTTGGGGGAGGCTAGCATGCATCCCAACCTTGGGAAAGGCATGTAATGATGCCTATGGTTGGGTGGTAAACAAGCTTCTTCTCCTTGGTTGGATTTCTTAAAGGCATGGAAGTTGAATCTCAAAGTTGGAGTTGGTGGCATCTTGGGCTCTCATTGTTCTCTCTTCCCTTATGAAACTTTCTTGCATTGTAACCTTTAAAGTATGGCTATGTGGGAAGATTCCTTGGCATGAAAATTTTTCATCTTGTGTATTGGACACCACTTGTAAGATTGTATTCTATTTGTAAATTTGAAAACCTTCTTTCAACTTGGGAAGGAGTTTGTTGGATTGTCATCTTGTGGTTATTGCATGTGTTGGATTATGATGTATTGAGAAATTGTGCAAGAGAAGTTTTGTGAAACACTTATACTTCTTCAAAATGCATTGAATAGAAAATAGTTACATTCCTTTAATAAGCATTGTTTTGAATATCCTTTTGATCAAGAAAGACTATTTAATGGAAAAGTGTTTTTATCAAAGAAATAATATCACTTGTTGAAAGTTTTGCTTGTTTAAAAATCTGAATGGTCATTTGGCATTACAATGGAAAAGAAAGAACTTCCTCTTGTTTAGTTTGAAATATCTTTGGATGGAATGTGAATAGTTTGAAAATTCTTTTCCATGTAAAATTTAATTAATGGTTTGTTCTTAGTTTCTCATTTGAAATATTTGTATATTCCTTTACCACAAAATAGGTGAATCATTTAGTGTGAATAGTTGAAATTTTTAAGTTCCTTTTTGCATCATTATAGTGAAATTAAAATTTTTTTATTCTATTCTATTAACATCACCATTATTATCATTTTAAAAAAAAAAAGGGGGGATCATCATAAAAATATAAAATATTATTAGTATTATTTAATTATTGATTTCTTAAAATAAATATTTTTAATGAATGTTATATTTTAAATGAAGAGTATATATATACTTGTATATATATATATATATATATATATATATATATATATATATATATATATATAAAAATATTTATATATAAATATATATATATATATTATTATATATATATAAATAAAAAATAATATATATATATATATATATATATATATATATATATATATATATATATATATATATATATATATATATATATATATATATATTATTGTTTTGTTTTATTAAATAAAAAAAAAAAAAATAAAAAAAAAAAATCATTTTAGGGGGAGGCCGAACCCTCCCCCCCCATGCAGCCTTTTACCACCACCACCTTTTCCGGAGCCACACCCCTCCACCCCATCCTTGCCTGCCCCCCTCCCTGCTCCATTATTCCCTCCCCATCCTATCCCCCCCCCCTCCCCACCCTCCCCCACCCCACCCTCCCCCATCCCCCTTCCACCCCACTCACCCCACTCCCCCCCCCCACCCACCACACCCCCCCATCCTCCATCCCTCTCCCCCCACCCCCCCACACCATACTAAACCCCACTCTATATATACCATATATATATATATTATGTAAATGTATGTATATATATATATATATATATATATATATATATATATAAATAATATAAAAATATATATATATATATATATATATATATATATGAAAATTCTTTGTTAAAAATGCAAAAAACCAAAAAATAATACAAGGAAACTTGAGATCTCCTCTTGAACATTCATGGCTTCTTTCTTAACTGCACAAAAAAAAAAAAAAATAAAATGAAAAAAAATGAAAAAAAAGAAAAGAAAAAGAAAGAGATATTTAGGGAAAAACTTAGGGCTATCAAGGGATCAGGGTAAGATTAGATTATCCAAGGGCCCATGTTTGCTCCTCCACATTTTAAGTCATAAGCATTTTATGGGAGTGAGAAACAAAATAAAAGGGGAGTGTGGTCAAATTAATAAAAGAGGGAGAAAATTAATTATAATAGAATGGGGTAAACTTAAGTTTGTGACCCTTGAAAATTCATAGGAGAATAAAATAACTAATTGGCTATTGGGCTAGTGCCTTTTAATTTCGGATAAGTTAATAATTATTATAAACTAATTATTAATGGGAAAGGGGATTAATAGAGCATTAATACTTATTGTTTACTTTAAAAAAAAAAAAAAAAATTCCCAAAAATCTTTAGTAATATCTGGTTTTGGTTTCGTTGTCCCGAGGCGGGGCATTACATTTGGTATCAGAGTGAGGTTCACACACGCGGACACTCTGGGTAATAAATCAACCAGTTAACAACATTGGTAATAACATTAAAAGTAAATAAATAAATAAAATAATTAAACATTTTCCAACCATTTAATAACCTCTTCACCACCTCGTGCACAGGATGGCACCCAAGAGGGGATGATCAGCTAGAGGCTTGGGGCATAGTGCACCTACGCGGGAGCCACCGACACCCAAATTTGGGCCTCAGATATTAGAGGTCCTACAACAGCTGATGGGCATTGTGGAGCAGTGTCTTCCACCACCACAGGAGGTGAGAGAGGAGATTCCATTGGGAGACGAGGAGCCGATAGGCGAGGACGTGCATTCAGAGCCACTAGAGCACGATACACCGAGGCAGGAGAGGTCACGTAGCCCTTCCATTCATCATGAGAGGGTAGCCTCGTACCATCATAGCCACTCACACAGTCTCGAGGGACCATTTGGGGATAGGTGACCCCTTTCACCTATTGGACTACATCACCAGGATCGAGATACAGGCAGTGTGATCGGGATCTCCTTCACTTGCAGCCACCCACCTACACCGGCTCTACAGATGGCTTTGGGGTTGAGTCATGGCTCCTTAGCTTGGATAGTTTCTTTGGCTTGCACTCTTACGAGAGAAATGTCAAGGCAAGGTTTTCCATACACCTCCTCCGAGACGCAGCAGGGTTTGGTGGAGGAATGAGGAGTGGAAGCTCCATCTGACTCGAGAGACAATGACCTGGGAGATGTTTGAGGAGTGATTCAGGGCTTGTTATATGTCAGAGCATTTTGTGCAGAAGAGGATCGATGAGTTTCATGACTTACGATAGGGATCTGGCATAGTAGCATAGTATGAGAGCAGTTCTGGATCTTCTACGCAGTATGTGGACTACCTGTAAGATGAGAAATTATAGGTTAATAGGTTTATTTGAGGCCTTAATGCAGATATAGATAGGAGTAGTTAGGATGTTATCTCCTCCCACACTTGAGAAGGCCATTGAGAAGGCCTACTTAGCTAAGGAGAACAGACCAAGGCACAGAGCACCGAGATAGAAACAAGAGCAAGTTTCAGGAGAGGATACAGCCTTTCAGAGTCAAAGGTCACGGGGTATAGCACCACCCCCTAGAGGAGGATTTTGGCCTCCGCCAGTAGCCACGAGGGCTCCACCACACCCACAATGCGACAGACACACAACATGGGGCCACCGCAGAGCAGGGGGGCTAGATAGACATAGGGTTTTCAGAGAGGTGGTTCTAGAGGAGGTTTTGGTGGAGCCAGGGATAGGAGGTAGGGTACTTAGCAGGTATACCAGCTCACACACAGCAGTCTGCTAGGGTTGGACCAGCAGGATCAGTACACCAGAGTACAGAGGGACCCCATCTCATAGAGGGGTATAGGAGGATGTTTCATTTGTGGATCTCCTGATCACTATGTGCGTATGTGCCCACACAAACCCAATACCATGGATGCATAGAGAGCCACTAGATCCAAGTAGATGGTGGGTGATGTGGGACACCCATCGTGTATATGCAGTGGTTGACAACCGCAGCCGAGCATCAAGCCACAGTCATTGAGATGATAGTACTATCAGGGGTATTTCTGTCTCAGTAATTTTTGATTCAGGTGCTTTTGATTCTTTTATATCACCTTCTATAGTGGACCAGTGTGGGCTAGTGGTGGCTAGGCAACCAGATAGTTGTAGGTTGAGTTGGATTTGGGGCCAAACTCATCGTGGACTCATATGTGGAGAGTTGTGCGTACTTGATTTAGGAGCCTTCTCCACTACACTTGACCTCAAGTTATTCCTCTAGGATCCTATCAGGTAGTTTTGGGTATGGATTGGCTCGAGGCTCATCGAGCTAAGGTGGATTGCAGAAATAAGGTCATTGAGTGTCAGGATGATCTTGGGAGTGCAGTTGTGATTTCAGGGATGAAGAGACCTATCTCTTTGCGCATGATCTCGGCTAAGAAACTCAAGTGAGCATGCGTAAGGGATGTCAATTTTTTTTATATCACCATCAGTGATCGATCAGAGAGCACTCCAGAGCATTCACCCTTAGATGATCATGTAGTTTTGAGGGAGTATGCCGATGTGTTTCTAGGTGAGCTTCTAGGGTTACCACCCCATAGAGAGGTGGATTTCACCATTGATTTAGTACCTAGATCTACACCAGTTTCTAGGGCACCCTATCGGATGACGACTCCAGAGCTTCATGAGCTCAAGATTCAGTTAGAGGAGTTGTTAGATAAGGGTCTCATTCACCCTAGTGTATCTCCTTGGGGAGCGCTAGTCATATTTGTGAAGAAGAAGGATGGTTCTCTCAAGCTTTGTGTTGACTTTAGAAGTAGCTCAACAAGGTCACAATAAAGAATCCGTTATCCGCTCCCTAGGATTGATGACTTGTTTGATCAGATGTGGGGAGTGAGAGTATTCTCCAAAATCGATCTCAAGTCAGGGTACCATCAGTTGCACATATCAGATGCAGACATTCATAAGACAATGTTTTTCACACACGTTATGGGCATTATGAGTTCACAGTTGTTCCATTTGGTTTGACTAATGCCCCAGCTGTCTTCATGAGCCTCATGAATGGAGTATTCAGGACATTTCTGGATCACTTTGTCTTAGTGTTCCTTGATGACATATTGATATATTCTCATTCCGAGGAGGAACACGAGGAGCATTTGAGGCAGGTACTTCAGGTTTTGAGAGAGCAAAAGTTGTATGGGAACTTGGAAAAATGTAGCTTCTTTCAGACAGAGATTCAGTACTTGGGTCATATCATATCAGGCGAGGGTATCTCAGTAGATCCCTCTAAGATACAGGCTATCATGGACTAGCCAGCACCCACATCAGTTACTGAGGTGAGGAGTTTTATGGGTTTAGCAGGGTATTACCACATAGGTTTGTATAGACTTTTCTAGGATTTCACCCTATCACTTCTCTTCAGAGAAAAGGGAAGAAGTTTGATTGGTCAGAAAAGTGTGAGCAGGCCTTTCAGTTGCTTAAGGAAAGGTTAACCATGGCACCCATCTTAGCAGTTCCGGACCCTACAGAGGATTTTGTTGTTTGTACTTGATGCATCACTAGAGGGTTTGGGAGTAGTTCTTATGCAGGAGCATTGGGTTATTACCTTTGAGTCTCATAAGCTCAAGGACTACGAGCTTAATTACCCTACTCATGACTTGGAGCTTGCAGCAGTTGTTCATGCACTTGTGCATTGGTGACATTTCCTTTTGGGTAGACCTTTCATTTTGAGGACAGATCATCGTAGCTTGTAGCATATCTTCTCATAGCCAAACCTCAACACTCATCAATGGCATTGGATGGAGTTCCTATGTGAGTATGACATGGAGGTGTAGTATATCAAAGGAAAGGAAAATGTTGTTGCAGATGCACTTAGTAGATGATGACATGTCCTTGCTTCTTTGACACTTCAGTCAGATTTGAGAGGCAGGATTCTTGAGCACCTTCCAGAGGATATATTTTATGAGGGAGCTAGATAGATGTTGGAGTCACAGGGTTCATTAGAGGGTCAGATATTCTGGTGTGTTTTAGAGACAAGATGGTTTACTTTGGTTCCATAGGCACATCTACATGCCTAAGTCCGGTGATCTACGTAGCTTCATCCTCACAGAGGCTCATCGAGCCCCATATGCAGCACATCCAGGAGTGAAGAAAATGCACGCTGATCTGAGGGAGTTATATTATTGGCCAGGTCTTCGACGGGACATAGCATATTTTGTTGCACGTTGCCTTGAGTGTCAGAGGGTCAAGGTAGAGCATTCTCATCCCAGGACTTTACATCCTCATGATATTCCCGAGTGGAAATGGGATGTGATCTCCATGGATTTCATAGTCGGACTTCCTATGTCTTCTTATCATCATGATGCCATTATGGTCACCATGGATAAGTTGACCAAGGTTGCACTTTCACCAACCAAGGTCACCTATAATGCACAAGCCATCGCCAAGTATTTATGGAGGACATTGTTAGGTTGCATGGGATTCCAAGACCATCATCAATGATAGGGATACCATCTACACTTCAGTTTTCTAGACTTCCTTTCAGACCACTCTGGGTACTCAGATTAATTTCAGCTTCAGCTTATCATCCAGAGATAGATGGACAGACAGAGAGAGTTAATCAGGTACTGGAGGACATGTTGAGGATGTATGTGATGGACCAGCAGAAGAAATGGGAAGATTATTTGCATTTAGTTGAGTTTTTTACAACAAACAATTATATCATAGTTCCATTGGTATGGCTCCTTACCAGCTTTGTATGGACGACCTTGTAGGACACCTTTGAGTTGGGACAGACTAGATGACAAGATTATTCTGGACCAGCTTATCTATAGGATTTAGAGCAGCAGGTTGTTCTGATTAGACAACATCTTGAGTAGGCTAGAGCACGCCAGAAGGCGTATGCAGACACCAAGAGGATTGATCATCACTTCTCAGTGGGTGACAAGGTCTTCTTGAGAGTTCACCCGCATAAGAGCCCAATCCACTATGGAAAGGGTTCTAAGCTTTCACCTCATTTTGTGGGTCCTTTTGATATTTTAGAGGTCATCGGTCTAGTTTCCTACCACCTAGCTTTGCCACCACCTTGCACACGGGCCCACAATGTATTTCATGTTTCTGTACTACGTAGATATGTACCAGATGTTTCTCATGTTTTGGATTGGTTGGCATTACAGGTAGAGGATGGAGGATAGTGGAGACTGGAGCCCGTACGCATACTTGGAGCACCGAGGTTGGCCCTTCGGGGTCGAGACTTGGACCAGGTTAGAGTGCAGTGGGACCGATACGATGAGACAACAACTACCTGGGAGGATGCGACACCTTTGAGGGCTAGATATCCCTATCTCTTTTAGTGACTTCGAGGAAGTCTAATTTTAGTAGAGGGGGATGTAGTGCCCACATTTTTATAGCTCAGTTACTTGTTGCTCATTTCTCATAGACATGTTTTGATAGAGATTTGATATGTTTTGGACATTACATTAGGAGATTTGATCTGATTAGGCATGTATGGACATTTAGGCGTATAACGCCGATTTAGCTTGATTACTATGTTGTTTGCATTATCTTATGATGTCATGGATACTAATTGATATGATGTTGTTTTGGAACGTAGTTATATTGATGGATACTCAGTTTGTTGCATGTTGGGATTCTATGGATACATGTCATTTTATCATTGTGACTAACTTATGGTGAATTATGTATAGTTGTGCACGTTGTCACACTTTCGATTCCAGAAAGATGAAATGTTAGTCTAGAATTCATTGATATCTTATTTAGTAGTTGATTTATATTTTATCGAACAGTGCATTTAATGTGTGCAATGAGTGTGCAGGTGACAGGTCACAGGAGAACGTGGGACTCAGGCCAGCTACACAACTTTTACACAAGTAGCCCATGGGCTAAGTCCTAGCCATGTTTATTGCTTGAGGCCTTAGCGTTAGAATTATTGTTTTGGGCACCATGGGTGACCCTCATTTGTAATGTAATATGTCTTGTAATTATTAATTTTGCTTAGGGTGTTTAGTTTGTGTTGTAAACTTGTTTTGGGGAATTAATGACCCCACTTGCATTAAGTTTTGAATTAGATTAATGATGTACTTAATCTAGAGGGTTTAGGGTCACATGTGAACCCTTGGGTGGTCCCCACACCCTCTACCATTGTGCCAAATTTTCCAAACCCGAAATTGGGTTATTTTGGGCATTTTTAGGGACCCCTTTTTAGTTTGGGAGTTCCCTTAACATAAAAATGAGCCCTTGGACCCTACCTAATAGGTAGGGGGCTTATTTCCAAGGCTAGAGGGAGTTTTCCCTCCCTTTTTGCCTCTTGTTTGGTCACATCCATGTAAGGGGTATGGATTAGTGTGTTGTTAAAAGTTGCACAAGATTTGTTTTGTTATCAATTTAGGTAATTTGGGAGAAGAGGGCTAAAAGGCATTTTACCCTTTCTCTCTTTTGTTTTGGCATCTTTGACCTTGAAGGAAGAGAGGGGTGACACATGTCACCCCCTCATTTGTGAGGATTTTTGCTTGCTCCTCTTCAAATTCCCCTCATGGGAAAAGAAGAGAACTTTTTTTGGAGCTTTTGCTTGGATGCTTGTGGATTTGGAGCTAGAGTTTGCTTGAGTCAAGAAGTGGAAAAGATTGAAGTTGGAAAGATTTTTGGAGAGCTTTCTTTGAGGTAGGTCTCTTAAGCCTTATTGTATGTGTTGTATTCATGCTAGTTGTTAGATTTGTTTACTTGGAAATGTGGTTGTTGCATGTGGATTTTTATTTATTGTTACTTGTTTTTGCTCCCTCCATCATATGGCATGATGGAGTTTTGGAGTTGTGGGGGAAGAGAGAGGGATTTTTCCCTCTCAATCCTCATAGGCTTGATGGGAAAGCCTTGTAGGATTTAGTTATTCCCCTCAAATGGTTTGAGGTGGGGAAGTTGGTTCATTTGGCTTGAACCTCCTTCCCCATTCTTGGTAAGGAAACCCCTTTGGGGTTTGAAAATCCTTCCAAGAAGGATTTGGTGAAGAGGAGGGCTTGAATGAATGAGAAATAAGGAGGGCTTGAATGAATTAGAGAAATAAGGAGGGCATGGAGATCTTGTTTTAATGCAACTATTGTTGGTTACAATTTTGGAGAACTTCTCTCCTCTCTTCCCCATTTGTTTTAGAGGTAGAACTTGGGTTCTCCTCTTTTTCATCTTTGTAAAATTTGGAGTCTTGTTTATACTTGTCTTGTGTTTCATGTGGATGTATCATTGTTTGTTCACCCTCATTCTTGTGCAAGTTGTGGATAGTTGTCCTCTTTCCCATGGGCTTGGGGGAGGCTAGCATGCATCCCAACCTTGGGAAAGGCATGTAATGATGCCT
Source organism: Taxus wallichiana var. yunnanensis (assembly GCA_018340775.1). Classification (NCBI taxonomy): domain Eukaryota; kingdom Viridiplantae; phylum Streptophyta; class Pinopsida; order Cupressales; family Taxaceae; genus Taxus; species Taxus wallichiana. The sequence continues at coordinate 538,853,149 of CM031242.1, read as the reverse complement.
ATGGTTGGGTGGTAAACAAGCTTCTTCTCCTTGTTTGGATTTCTTGAAGGCATGGAAGTTGAATCTCAAAGTTGGAGTTGGTGGCATCTTGGGCTCTCATTGTTCTCTCTTCCCTTATGAAACTTTCTTGCATTGTAACCTTTAAAGTATGGCTATGTGGGAAGATTCCTTGGCATGAAAATTTTTCATCTTGTGTATTGAACACCACTTGTAAGATTGTATTCTATTTGTTTTGAAAACCTTCTTTCAACTTGGGAAGGAGTTTTGTTGGATTGTCATCTTGTGGGTCATTGCATGTGTGGGATTATGATGTATTGAGAAATTGTGCAAGAGAAGTCTTGTGAAACACTTATACTTCTTCAAAATGCATTGAATAGAAAATAGTTACATTCCTTTAATAAGCATTGCTTTGAATATCCTTTTGATCAAGAAAGACTATTTAATGGAAAAGTTTTTTATCAAAGAAATAATATTACTTGTTGAAAGTTTTGCTTGTTTAAAAATCTGAATGGTCATTTGGCATTACAATGGAAAAGAAGAACTTCCTCTTGTTTAGTTTGAAATATCTTTGGATGGAATGTGAATAGTTTGAAAATTCTTTTCCATGCAAAATTTAATGGTTTGTTCTTAGTTTCTCATTTGAAATACTTGTATATTCCTTCACCACAAAATAGGTGAATCATTTACTTGTGAACAGTGGAAAATATTAAGTTCCTTTTTGCATCATTATAGTGAAATTAAAATTTGTTATTCTATATGTTAATATCACCATTATTATCATTGTTAAAAAAAGGGGGATCATACTCAAAATTAAAATATTATTAGTATTAGTTTAATTGCTTTCTTAAAATAAATCTGCAATGCAGATTTTAAAGTGAAGAGTATATATATACTATGAAATATATATATATAAAATATACATATACATATCTATATAAATAGATAATCTTTTATATATTATAAAATAAAATTTTAAATATTAAAGAAAAAAATATATTAGATAAATATATATGTGTATGTATGTGTGTATTATGTTTGTGTAATATATAATATATATAATATATATATATATATATATATATATATATATATATATATATGTATATATGTATGTATATTATAATATATATATATAATAATATATATATAAAAATATATATATAAATATATGTTATTTTGTTTTGTTTTATTAAACAAAAGTAAAAATAAAAAAAAAAAAAAAAAATCATTTGGGGAGGCGAAACCTCCCCCCCCCCCTGCTGCTACTGCTGCCCCTGCCTCGCCTGCTCCCTCCACGCCCACACCCCCCCTCCCCTCCTTACCTATCCCCCCTTCCCATTCTGCCTCCCCCACCCCGTCCCATTTCCGCCTCCCGGCACCCCCTTCCCCATCCCCTTCCCACTTCCCCCCCCCCCCCCATCCCACCAACCCACTTCCCTTCCCACTCCCTACCCCTCCTCCCACTCCACCACCACTCTGCCCCCTCTACCATTTCCACAGTTCCACTTCCCTTCAAAAAAAAAATTTATATAAACCCTAGTTTTATATATATATATATATATATATATATATATATATATATATATATATATATATATATATATATATATATTTCGAATTTTTTTTATATAAATGCACAAAACCAAGAAAATAATACAAGGGAAACTTGAGATCTCCTCTTGAACATTCATGGCTTCTTTCTTAACCTGCACATTCAAATGGAAACACAAAATAAAATGAGAAGAGGAAATAGAAAAGAAGAGAAACCAAAGAGATATTTAGGGCAAACTAAGATCAAGGGCCAGGATTAGATTAGATCCAAGGGCCTATGTTTGCTCCTCCACATTTTAAGTCATAAGCATTTTATGGGAGTGAGAAACAAAATAAAAGGGGAGTGTGGTCAAATTAATAAAAGAGGGAGAAAATTAATTATAATAGAATGGGGTAAACTTAAGTTGTGACCCTTGAAAATTCATAGGAGAATAAAATAACTAATTGGCTTTGGGCTAGTGCCTTTTAATTTCGGATAAGTTAATAATTATTATAAACTAGTTATTATCGGAAAAGGTATTAATAGAGAATTAATACTTATTGTTTACTTTAAAAAAAAAATCCCAAATCTTTAGTAATATTTGGTTTTGGTTTCGTTGTCCCGAGGCGGGGCACTTCATTCAAACTCTTAGTCTAGGTTGTATCTTGTCTCACGATTCATGCCTTTCGCTAACCACTTCTTCATCACAAGGCTTATAAGCTAAATTCATAACATTCATGTTGTTATTCTACTTCATTAAGAACATCCATGTGTATAAAATTGCCTTTTTATCCTATTTTCAGGCACCTTTGTAACCTTTCTCAAAACAAACTTCCACTTCTTTCTATCATGTGCTTCTTGGCCAGCTTATGCTAGGGGCATCCTTGTTCCTTCCTAACACGTCATTAGGTTACATTCATCATCGTGTTGAACCTATCCATATTGTCCTTGATACATATTTTGTGCATGAAAAGTTTTCCTTTGTGTATTCCTAGCTAACATTGGGGGCATTTTCAAATCTTTACTTTCTTGCACATGCGCATGGAATTTTGTCCTTGTGCATCCCATTTGTCACTAAGGGCATCAACATTTCTTCATTTCCTATACATAGCTTCAAAAAAATTCTAGAAAATAAAAAACATTCAAATATGTTTTTAAAAAATGATGATAAAATTATTAAAAATTAAAAAATTACAAAAAAATCAAAATTCTAAACAAATTGGTAAACAACATTGATATAGTTGAAGCCTATATCACTTGCATCATCCTCACACATTGAAATATGTCTTACAAAAGTGTCTTTCTATGGTTATTTCTTGTTCTGGTCTCAAACGACTTGTGGATCATCGTGATCTACCTCCATTAACAAAAGCTCGGTTGCATACTACGTCGGTACTCCGTGCAATAATGAGTGTCAGAGATTATGTCATAGTGCATGAAGGTTTTTCCATAGGACTACTTATGTCCTCCATTTTTCCCTCACATGTGTTATTTCTTGGGGCATCATTTTTAACCCTTGTCGTTACAACATGAACATTTGGGAACTGCAGCTTGATAACAAAAACATGGGTGCAACACGTTATTTTCTTGAATACGTGTGATTTTACTGGTTTCTTTGTTAGGTTAGTTGGTTTACTTTCACATATTACATTGCATAAATGTATGTTACATGGAGATAAAAAATCATTTTACTTTTTTTGTATTGCATTGCATAATGTATGTTGCATGGAGTTACGTATTTTTAGCAATAAACAATTGTCAGTAATTTAGTTTTTCAAGTTATATTACACTTTTGTTTATTTTAAATAAAGACCGATGATGTAGACCTAGGGGAAAAATGATATAAACAAGTTTCTTATTGAAAGGTTGGATGCAAATATTACGCTTGTCCTATATTTCTCCATAAATCATTTCTTCTCCATTATCATTTAATAACACTATTAATTTTTTTCCAAATCACTGGGAAATAAACAACCACGTTTATCCCTATCATTATTCTTTTTCAATACCTAAGGGTTTTACACCCATTCTGGCCTATTTTTCTATCTTTCTCCATTTTTCGATCGTCAATTGACTTATTTAATCACCCCATGGACACTCGAGGGGGCATCCTTCATCCTGCTAATTTTTCTTCAAAAATTTACCTATTTATGTTTGTCTACAATGTTTGACATTAAGTCACTAACTTCACCTCAAATAGGGGCAAATGTAGACACCTAAATTCCGTGTTTACAATCTTATTGCCAAAACACACACAAATCACTCTCATAATTTTCCAAATCGATTATAATTACTAGTTTTTACTAATTAACTAATGTTCCTTATCAATTTAGACAATTAACACCACATTGTTGATTGTGTAACCCCTTTCACATTCAAGAGGCCACTTTATGGTGAATCGTAAGTCAAAATCCTCTTCAAAACAAATAATTAGCGTTTATTAGCTAATTAAGCCTATTTTGCCCTTATTTTGGTCAATATAACCTATTATTAGCTCAAACCCTCTTCCAACCACTCAAAATCACCCCATTCACCTCTACAACATCTGAGCAAGCTTCAAAAGATTATCCTATCCTCTTAGTTTACCCTATGTGATTAATTAGGGCCTCACACCTCTTAATCACTTGGTAATTCACTAATTGTGATTAGCAAGGCATAATCACGATTAGCAATTCTAATCTAATTTGGGGATTTTAGTCCCTCATGCACCAAAATACAAGTTTCCCCCAAAAGGAAAACTATAAAAAGGGTACACCTCATTCATTTATATTTTACACCATGCTTTGATTTTCATCTCATATAATAAATATGATATATAACCAAGTTCAATCCTTGCTTAAAGCCTTCAATGGGGTTAGTAGATGGATATCCAAAATGACCAAGTAGTTATTAGGAGAGGCCATTTCACCTTATTTGGAGTAGCAACCATAACCATTTGATTTCCCTCATAGGTCTATTTAGGCCCATGTTAGGTAATTCAAGCATATTAGTAGGCATGTTTAGTTAGATTTTTTATTGTTTTCAAACTAGTTAAGCATTCTTTTAAGCTTTTATCTTAATGTTACATTCCTAGACTTAGAACCTTAGCTAGATGGATGGAAAATGGTGTTAGCTTTCCATGTTTAGTCATGCAATTTGTTGTGTAAATTTTAGGGTGTCATATCCATTTTAGATGGGAGCTTAAAATCTATTCATAGTCTAAGTGTAACATCGATTATCTCAACAAAATGAAGTTTAGAGCTATGAAATCTAATATCGTTTTGATATCTTAAAGTGGGTACCCAACGATTACCCCAAGATCCTCTATAAGCCCGTACTATACTTTAACATAAAACAATGTAACAGTATAAAAGAAATATTTATATATATTTTCAATCCCTCAAAACATTCTATTATTTCTCAAACCGACTTACCATTTTTGTAGGTTTGAATAAGGAGAAAATGATGTACATAAGTGCTTATATGCAAATCCAAAGGGCATAACGAAGCCAAACAAATCAAATTACCAAACCACCCAATCCCAAATGGGTATTTAATAAACCTTTTTATATATAAAACCTGCTATGGTACCCTCATGAGTTAATCCATGGAATACGCACATAACTAATAAGTTATAATGCTTACGAAAATTGGTAAAGCCACAAAATAATAATATCACAAGCTTCTAGGTAGGTCCCATTTTAGTATAATGTCTTTCATAGTATTAATAACAAGGAAAACCGAGAAAAGGGTGATAGTAATCCCATAAATTATCAGACATTAAGTATTCTCAAAAACATCATCGTACCAGATTTTATTAATAAAATAAGACAACAACATGCAGATCATCATACCTTCTTTTCACTATTCTTTTTGCTATTTTTTGGCTACTTTATTTAGCGCACACTCTGTTTTTCTTTTCTTTAGTAACTCTCTTTCGGTTACTGTTGGCTTTAATGCCTATTTTGGATGTTGATCCCTTTTTGTGGAACCTCCTCATGTTTTATCTAGCTTATGGGCCCTCTATGTAAATAAGGTATAGTCCCTTCAAAACTATTTACTAATAAAAACAACATGCGGGATTATTACCACTCAAAAACCGAGTTTAACAAGGTTAATAAAATACGATTACAGAGATTCTATTTATGCAAATAATAAACAGAAAGAGTTGTTAGGAGGGAGATAGGGAAATTCATGCCTGTGTTTCTATGAAACATTTATAATCTTTCCTTTTTAACTCCCTTGCTTTCGGTTTTTAGTTAACCAAATGAACCAAAAAAATGACCCAAATGCCTTTAGGATTAAGAGAAACTAAATCGTCCTCAAGGTAAACCGATGAATAGAGAAAAACATCCCCCTTATTTAATAGAAAGTTCACCCTACTAGGCTTCAAATCGACATGTATATTTACATAAATAAACTCAACTTTTGTATGCCACACAAAACTTACCCAAACCACCTATAGAGCTCCAAAGTTGGAAAGAAAAATGGTAAGGAAATAATGAAACCCTAAATCTCACTTCACCTAAAACATCCTTCTCTCCAAAGTTTGAGAATTTCATTAAATGCTTTAATAACCAATGTTTCCATCAAATAAATCCATCATCACACTCAAAATTTATAAGATTTCATGCATTCAAATTTGGTCACCAAAGGCCTTATCTATACTTTAAACAATCTAATGATTAAGACTTGCATGTGTCGACATGATCGATTTATCAAATAATCCCATAAGAATTCAGAAATAAAAATTTAAGCTTATATATATGAATGTACATGAATTCAATTTAAAATAACAATGATCAATTTATGACCTTTCCTAATTTGGGTCTAAGAACCCATGTATCCAATTGCCACATTTACAACTTGTATATCCTATCAACTTAATGGTTATAAGCCTTAGAAATTGAAAATAACAATAATACTACTCCAAGATAATAACCATTTTCAACCTCCATATGCCATGTAATCACAAATATTATACCTTCCATGTTATTCTAGAAACTTTCAGGCCAAAGGAGTTAATTATAACATTCACACAATACTTGTACCATCATCTTTGGTTAAAGACCTTGTTTTATTTTCCATCCCAAGACATTAATAATTAGAAACCATTATAAGAGGAACCATATATATATATATATATATAAAGAAATAAATGAAAGGCACTAAGTCCTTACAATGATAAACCAAGTATCTTCATCACTATTATACCAACTTGGCATAGTATTTCCAGTTAAATTAAAGGAAATAATCATCAATGAACATAGTGATGATTTATCATAATGAAAGAAATCAAATCGATTGTTTTATGATCATATAAAAAAGTAACCATATATCAAATAGCTTATCATCATAAAGAACAAGAAGGTAATATAAATCATAGGAACTAAAAATATATGATGCAATTATTATTCCTGCAAGATATGTAGCGTAGCTATACATGTGCCTATTTTTTTCTATCACTTTCAACAAAGCAAGATGCATAGAAGTTAGTCATTACCGGTACTGAAATCAAATCGTAACACTTGTACCAAACTCCACATACCCAGAAGGATAAATACATATGAAAATTTTTCAAGACAATAATTTATCATATATGTTATATATACCACACGTGCCACATGAAAAAAATTATTGTGGGGCCGCACATGCAACTACAAGTAAGTGTACACATTCTTTATAGGTTATGCACATGCACGAGTGGTGACATATATGGCTTTGCAACAAAATTCATACTCCGGTTCACGTGACCCACACTTCATTTACGACCTAATCCATTCAATGAAGGAGAATAAAATTGTGGGATGTGACATACTTCCCCCTTAATAAAATCATCATCTTGATGATTTTTACCTCATTAATCAAATATGAAAAATCAAACACATAATTATATCCAATAACTAGGGAGAACAATCGTTATTTTCCACAAAAAAATTGTAATTTTCAAATCTAAAACTCAAATTTATCAACTGTAACAACATTTTATTCTATTATTCAAAGTCATACAGTCTAAAATATGAAAAAATCCTTGTAATTACAGCCTCAAATAATACAAATAATATCAAGTTAATTAAGTGATCGATAAAAGAATAAATTATTAAAAAACAATGTTTTTAGTATTTAGAAATTTAAGAAAAACCATCATTTTGATTCCTTTCGTTGTGCATCTTAGTCTAACTAGCCATATCATGGATATTTACAGATCTCAAACCTTTATCTTAATCATTTGTTGCTTCTTTTTTAGCTTGTCGGTTTGCAATTGTAGCCTGAATCCTCTATCGCAGATTGTTTTCATTATTTCTCAGAGGACAATCTTTAGCGTAGTGACTAATATCACCACATTTGAAGCAACCAGCGAAAGGCCTCTTACTTTCAAACACTTAATTCTTATCAGCAACATTTTCTTGTCAATTATTTTTAAATTTACAATAGTATTATTTCCACCATTATGAGTTTTATTATCATCCTTCTTTCCCCATGTCTTCCCAGGTGACAATGGTGAAGGATTTGTTTTTCACTTTATGCTTCTCATCCATGTGAGAAGCAATGGCTTGGAGCTTCTTCTCCTACATAATGACCTTCTTAAATAATGCTTCCATTGTTGATGGCCCATGCACATCAACTTCCCTGCCTATTATAGGGTTCAAACCCATTATAAATTTCCTTATGTGAAATTTCTCATTAGTTTAGTAATGAGGAATGAGATTAAGAAGTTTTGTAAAATTTTCCTAGTACTCCATTACATTTATCTTTCCCTATGTGCTAGGGTCTGAAATTCTACCATAATTTTGTCATAGTATATTTTTGGTAATCATCATTTCCTAAAATAAGCATTAATCGATCCCAGGTTATGTTAACATCATTCACTCCCAGTTCTACCTTCTGGTTATCCAATGATGAGGAATCCTTGTTTGAGAGCTAATAAGCTCCCCAAACTGCTTTAGTTTCTTTAGAAAAATTATTGATGGCGAAGTATTTCTCCATCTCAGTGAGCCATTCTTGGCTATTTCCCTAACGTCGTACCATCAAACTTAGGTGGACAATTTCATTTTATGTCTTTAGAAAAATCAGCCATAAATTGAGCTCTTGCATTTGATGGATGATTTACGGTGTTATCGAAAACCGCATTATTATTTTAAACCCAAGTTATTATTTTCAACATTAAAATTATTTTTAGTATCATTCAGATGCCCCTCAGGTTTCCCAATACCATCACTATCACTACTACTTTCATTACCAACCACTAGTACAGGAAAATGATTGTGTGATCTTGTAGGACAACAAGTATCTCATATAATTTTTGTGATGTGGTTGCTTCATCACCAATATGTTGGTTATTAACATCTTGACCTCTTGTTCTAACCATTTTAGCTATTAGAAAAAAATAAGTTTAGTTAGTGAATGGAATAAATAGGCCCAAGAGCTGCAACCTTCAAATCTGATATCAAAATGTATCAACCACTTTTAACACTTCAATTCTAGGAAAACAAATTATATCAGATCTTTTACATTTATCTAATTTAGAACTAGCAACCATCTAAATTAGTCCATTCTATAATAGTTAACCATGTGAAACTATATGAGTCAGTTGTATTCCAATCTCTCATATTTTACTCATCACAATTTAGTATACCATCAGTACGAGACCAGTTACTTCCCCATAGACATCATAAGGTGACATTGTGGCACCTCTTCATTCAGGTTGATCTAGTTTATACCTTGTATGATACTTGTAACTATTCATGACTCCATTATTTGATATTAATTTAGATAACAATAATTAAGTGATACATTCAAATAAAATTTCCATTTGACGAATGTGTCGTCATAGAACCAAACATGGAAAACATGACTTGAAACTCTAGCCAGAGAAGTGTAAGTTGTTGAATATATTGTCTTGATTTCACCAGGATCTAATATGTAGGATGTCAGATGGGATTCTATGATAGATACCTAGGTAGACACTTAGAATAAGACACCTAATTATCATTGACTTAAAAAGGAAACCATTAGTATCATGGGTATACTAATGCATGACGATTAAATTGTGAGAGATAAGAAAAAACTGACTCATACAACTGCACATGGTTAACTATTATAAGATGGACTAATTTAGATGGTTTCTGGTTATAAATTATGTGAATTTATAACAATGAAGTAAGAGGTCTAATATAAAAAAAATCCCTAGAATTGAAGTGTTAAAAGTGGTTGTTACATCATTAGATCTAGAACTATGCCTAAATGAGCTAGTTTCCATTATGGCTTACAATGCCTGACATGATGACCATCCTATAAGCTCTTCAACATCCTTGAGACCCCGTATTAAACCTATGGAACATCTGAGTAAACCAACCTAAGCTTCTCCACACATCCAGTGAGCTCTTACCTCACTGACCAAGGTTGCAACATCTTGAATTCATCCTGAAATTTCTTTGAATTCTCTTTTATTCAACCTTCATGCCCCTATCTTATCCTCACCTCAATAATCACACATTTTCCATCAATTCAACTTGACATCAATGACAACACCAATGCACAAGATTTCAACAATCTCCCCTTTGTCATTGAAGACAACAGCTCATAAACTTTGATGGTAAACACACACTAGCAACTTCAAAGCATCCATACCTTGTTTCTGAGAGCACTCTCTCCCCTTTGACATTTATGAAAAAGGTTCATACATTCAATATGATAAATAATATGTAGATAAACACTTACAAATCACAATCTTACCTCAAGAAGCTCCTCTTGGATTTGACTCACTACCTTGTCAGTTATGTCTTGAATAAATGCCTAAATTCCTTCACCAATCAGCCTCAATACTCCCCCTGAACCTATTATCCCCATGTTAAGGTATCTCACTTCACCATGCTCAATAAATAAGCCCAATTTTTCCTTATGCTAGGTGATTTTGTAATTTGGAGTTTAGATCCTTGAATTATCTTTTCAGTTCCTTTTAGCCAAATTTTTCCCATCCATAGTAGTCTATGATGATCATAAAATAAAATCATGCAACTCCTTCTATGATCATTTCACCCTCCTTTATCTGAAGTTACACGAGATCAAGAACTTTCCTTGTTTTCAAGTCCTAGGGATAGGAAAATCAAATCAAAATAGACTTGAAGAACTTGTTTAGTGTTCTCTATGACTTTATTTTTCTAATTCAACTGATTGTGTTCGAATTTTTTCCCCCCTTGTAATTAGCTACATATTTCATTATTAGGATTTATCAACACTTAATAACTCTTTTTGAATACCACAAATATATTCCACACCTTAAGTATGCCTTGAATGTCTCTCTCAACCTATGAAACTTCTCTTCACACCTATAAATGACTTTTTCATGACTTTAATCTCTGATTTTACCTTCACATTGTACAACCTTCACTTTAATTTTCCCTTTCCTCCTTCTATCACCATATCCTAGGAATTATGATCATTCTAAATCCCTTATATCCTCATTTGTCAATAAATCTAATCATAAAATTTTCATGTACTCAGTTGTGGTAGAACATTCTAGCCTTGGCAATCTTGTTGTCACCTTGAAATTGAACTTTAACATATTGTTTTACAAGATTTTTATTTTCATCAAAACTATTTATTTATCTTCTTAACACCATTCTTTAAATTTTCATACAATTTTCTCCTTATAATAATTTCTCTTATACTTTCCTTTAATACTTTGACAGAGTAATATAGCTCCTCTCTATTTTGATACTAATAAATGCTTTGCAAGGTTCCACATTCACCTTTTTCTCTCAACTCCTTTTATTCCTAAACCTTCCACTAATTACCACTTTCTTTCCTTAAAATATTTCCTTGAATACTTTTGAGTTTTGCTCAGGTCTTGACTATCACAAGTGCCCAAAGCTTATTGTGATTCCACAACATGAATGTGTCTTCCTTTCTTGCAAAATTAATCATTTGTGTCAAATTTCAGTGATTCAATGCAAGCTTAACATACCTTTCATACCTTGGATGAAATGGAGCTACACTTTGAAGCTACACATCTTCACCTTCTTGTCATTAACTCATATTAGGTCCGAAAAATAGAACATAAGAGCCTTGATGACTTTATTTACTCATATATATATATATATATATATACTTGCAATGTCAATGCCACATGATTTAACAAAAAAATGTCTTTACACTCCTATTTCAACATTTTTATGATATGATATTTACAAATTTGATTGGTGAATATTGGATATGCAACATGGTGCAATGTTGTCCTTTGAAGACTTGGAGAAAAAAATATGACTTGATATGTACACTTGAGAATTTTTTTTATAGCAGACATTGAAATCATTTCAGACCTTGACAAACCTCGATGATTCTCTCAATGTAATCACATATTCTTATCATAACCAAAATTCACATGAGAAATCAAATATTTTGACTCAAAAAACTTTCCTTCATTTTTCTCTCTCTTTCAAACCTCTCTTACTTGAATACAACCTAGGAGCGATAACTTGACGTAACACAAACTTGACAACCATAGAGAGATATATCTCATACATTGATGGAAATTTGGACATTTTCTTGATGATCACTACAACCTTGTATTCAACATTGGTTGGGTTACTCAGCTAATACTAAAGATCTTATCACAGATTTCTTAATTTCTTATTGACATGTTAGACACTGGACTTTTGTTCATGTTAGAGACATGTTTTTGACAACTTTCATTAATTTTGTGCACATGACTTGGAAAGGCTTGATAAAGAACATAATAGGCTCACACATATGTACACATTCTTGAATTTATTACTAACTTGGATTCCATCATCAAATTTCTTCCATTTTTTTACTCATATCATACTTGAAATGATATTGAAAGACCTTGTGGAATATCATTCCCTTCATGACTCAACTTTTGATAGCTTATTCTTGTCACCTTATGGAAGACGATGAACCAACCTAACTTAAGTTTTGTAACATGTACTATATTATAACCATCTTGCTACTGATGACGATTCCTTTCAAGGATGGTTCATGATTCCTATAGCTAGCTTATGTTTGCTAGAAGCATAGAGGAGACACATTTTACTTCAAGGGTCACTCAAAAAAATATAAATTTGTCAAATGAACTTGATGAATTATTCTTTCCTCTTTCTACTTTTGAAACCTTTTCAAAATACTTGGCTACACTCTTTAGTATGACAATTTCATCTCCTAAATCCATACATGTTGATTGAATGCCTAATATACATACATGATTAGCTTCATTTACTTGTTTTCTCTTGACAATGATTATTAAAGCTCATTCATGGTTGGTACTTGGTTTTCTCTCATTTTTTTAGCTCGATCATCAACTTTTGATGTTTTTATTTAACTTGCATCATCTACCCACACTATTCTCTTGTCATTCATTTCTTCCTCAACTCTAGAATTGTTTACCTTGACCTTGTATATATACTTCATGTTCTTATTCCAGTGGTTTTCTCACACCTGGATGACTTAGTCCCATTCCTTGTATGTTTCTTCAACTTTAATATCTTTTTACCATGCCTTTTGAATGCATGCAGCCTATTGCTATATCTAGGAGACTCATGACAGTTTCTTGCAAAATGACCTTGTACATGACAATTGAAACACACAACATTGTTCCTACCTCTTGAGTCTTTTTCTTTCAAAAATTAATTAATGGTTTGTCTAAGAAGTATTTTGTAATATGTTTTTTTTCTTGGAAATTGAAACACACGATATTCTTCTCATATTCACTTATAGAATCTCTACAAAAGTGTTCTATGTGTAATATCTTCATACAGTCCCTATCTCTATGTCCAAAAACATGACATGAAAAAATATAAGCATTAAAATTTATTTCATACCTGAAAGCATTAGGTTGCCTAATTGGTTTAGGACTTCTTGAATTTTTCCCCTTAGTTGTCTCCATGTTTAAATATCTACTTGAACCAGCTTTTTCATCCTCATGCTTCTTCATAGGTTCTTCAATGAAGCCTAGTCTAGTCTTATCACCGGCTTCATGTTGTTTATCAAGTATTCCATTTAGAGGTTCAAATCTCTTTTCTAACTTTCCATTCATCTACATCCTTTCTTTTTATTCTTCTAGTTTAGTCCTTAGAGATATCAATTCTTCATCATGTCTCATACACGTTTCCTCTTTGACATTAAGAGATTTTGTCATCTCTTCAACTTGAGACTTTAACTTAGTATTGAGTTTTAGGTGCTCTAGTTATTTGAATATAAGAGAGGTTGAGATCAAATATAATTGGGATTCAAGTTCTTTGATTTCATCTTTATCTTTATGTTTATTCCTTTCCTCAAGAAACTTGATATTTTCTTCATATTATTTCACAAGTATATTCAATTTATAGGTATTTTTCCTTTGGGTTTTCAGTTCTTCCAAGGCACTTATGAAATATTCCTCAAGATTGACTTCAACTTCATATTCATCTGAAATTTAATATTCACTAAGATGTTTATCACTTGAGCTACTTCTAAGAACTATCTCTATAACCATGCTTGTATTTTGGGAAGGACCTACTCCAATATGTTACACTTGATCAAAGAGTACCAGGATTTGATACCAATTGGTAGAAATTGGGACACTAAGAGGGGGGTGAATCAGTTTCTTCTCAAACTTTGAAAAACTATTCAATCCACTTAATTAGTTATGATAAAGATAAATCAACATTCACAAGCATTAAATATGAGAGATAGAACATCGAGATGAGATTTAATGTGGGAATCCAAAATTGGGAGGAATATCCACTGAAACCAATAACTACCTTAGGAAAATAATGTCGTGTAAATGTTAAATTATTTCAAGTTGAGCATCTACTCAACATGGAGCTGCAACCTCAAACATTTAACCAATCTACTACTTAGTCTTTAAGAAGCTACAACTTTCCTGGAAGCTACAACTCCCAAAATCAAACAAGCTTCTACTTATTTCTTCTTTAAGAAAATACTCACAAGGAAGCTACTACTTCCTCTTGTTAAGCTAAAACTTAGAGTTTTCAAGATTTTTGTCACTCAAATTTTTTTGTCTTACATAACTAATGGTGAAAACTAAATCATCTCACTATTCTTATCAGTTCTACCCCAATTAAATTTTATTCTGATAACTCTTTCACATGAGCTACATGCACTTCAAGCTTGTACTAACCAATCAAGTTTGCACTCAATCACGCAGGCTCAATTTCATTAATTAAATCCTTTGTTTAATTTTTGAATTATAAATCTTATATTAGATCTTGAAAGAAGGTTTAGAAATCATAAGCATGTTCCTCTATTTTATTAGAATTAACTTTTCAACCATATATTGCTCTCTTTATTGATTTACCCTCAAGGTCTTCATCCAAAATCACGTCTTTCCTTCTAGTCACTTAGCTGATTTAAGAATATATCAATAGATATTTCTCAATATTAAATCACTAACTCTACACTCATCTTCATACTATTGATTTACTTTTCATAAATTTCATCTCATCTTCTTCTTAAGGGAACCTACCTGCACATTTCTCTCATAAACTCTCAACAACCATCAAAAACTCTTGTAGTTTCTTCAACTCATTACAAGATTTCTCACTACTCTCTTAATTTTCAATATATTCAACACACTTCCATCTCCCTTATACTATAAACTTAGCACTCTACACACCACAATCCTTCAACAACAATTACAAGTTATGAGATTGATTTGTATAGGTAGTAGATACAGAGGCATCTAATCCTTCAATTTTAACTTCAAGGAACATTTATCTAGCTTAGAGTTTTTGGTCATACGTGACAATAAGTCTAACTAACTTCACAATTGTTTTTAAGAATATTATTACATGTACTTGACCTAATATGACTCTTTTTATACTCAAGGTGTACATGGAATATTATTATGATTGCTACCAACCTTTTGATCTTTCAAATATGTCAAGACAGTCTTGACTCGACTCCTTGTCATAGGTTTTCCATATAGAATCACGAGATTCTACTTGTATTTTAGCATTGTCAGACTCTATAGAGATTACATCATGAAATAATGAGATTACATCATGAAATAATGTTACTTCACACCTTAACCATATTTTATAACCTCTTTTCAAACTTCACACTCGCCATTTTAGCCTCCATTTTCCATTTGAGTTTATAAGTAGTATACAACATCCACAAATTCAAAGTGATGAGTCTTAAGAAATTTTCTCAAGCATTCATTCAAATAACCTAGGTCTATTATAATTAGATTGTTGATGCTCAGATCTTGAACACCAAAAAAATAAAGTATCAAGCATCATTCATGCTTCTTCAATCAATTAGTAGCTTTACAATCATAGAGAACCTTTAGCATAACTAGGTATGAGTTAGTTCATGCAAAGGGAAAATTTATTCAACAAGTTTCTCAGTTTGGAGAGGTTTATGTGTTGTATCTTCATCATCTACAACATTCAACATGGTAGTACATCTACAACCTATTCCATCAGGTAGCTTTGAGGGAAAATAATCTGGTGTTTTTTTAGCACAATTTTGCATCATATTATTTGGTTGATTAAGACTTAAATAATTTTTTCAAGATATATGAAGGAAATTCTATAGTTTCCATACCTATATACATCTTTATTTCCTACCAGGGAGGATTAACCTTTCTTATTCTTTTAAAAATTGTGCACAATTGAGGTTTTAAATTTCAAAACCTAAGTTGTCAATTTGAGGATTATAACATCTCATTTTTCAATTTTATGATAATTCACTTATATGAGACACATAGATAGATGTTATTGCTTCATTCTCCAATCCTTATTTTCACTGATACTAAAAGGAATTCATGATTTTATGAATTTATGCTAAGATATCTTTCCCTTTTGACTATTACAAAGATACATACCAAGTTCTAAAAAGAATGACACAATTTGTAAGGTGAAACATTATCTTAATCATCTAGAGATACATTTTTGAGAGGGATACATTATTTTATATCACTTTCCATACCGAAACCACCATCAATGTAAGGAACCTAACCATGAATGTAATCCTCTTGTATGACTCAGGTACTAGCTCTTGAGACAACACAAGGCAGTTTCAATTTCGAAGCCTTTTATCATTAAATATTCACTTACCTAACATACTATTGTATTTTTATTCATGATGCCACATATAAATCATCACCAACCATCTCTTCATCAACTTTCATGCATATCATTTGAAGGTAAAATTGTAATTTCTAACAAAGACCACTCTTCTTGTCAAGAACAATACATGAAAGTTCAGTGTTGATGAGATTGAAACTTAGAAAATTTTCCCAAGCACATTCCAAGAGTTATAGCACAAAAATATTGACATGTAGAGAGATATTATGGTAATTTTGACCTCAAAATTTTATTTCATGCACAAGAACCCTAACTTAGTCTTTCACACACCATAATTGTACTTGAACATCTTGCCAACACTAAAAATACTTATAAAGAGAATATATGTTTTAAGAATACCAATACCACCATATTGACCTGGAGGTAAAAAAATTTAACCCTAAGAATTTAAAAAATCACAACTTGATTTGGATAAAAATGACTCATTTCATGCCTATCACTTCAAGGAGGCTTAGAGAGAGAAAACAATGTTAGAAAAACAAAGATAAATTTCTTGTTCTTCCACCTTTGGCCCTAAAGTTTTTTGAAAATTTTTAGGATTGGAGTGCTCTTACAACATTTATTCTATGAATTATCCAAATAATGCACGATAATTATTTTTTGGATGCTAAGAAGATAGGGTGCTCAGATTGCATTTTTGAAGAAATCGGTTTTAGTAAAAACTATACAACTTCTAGAATCTACTTCAAAACTTGATGAAAATTGACATGAAGAACTAGAACACACCCATATGAATTCACCATAGGTTTCTTTCTCATAAAAATTCTTGTACAACCCATACTAATCCCACTTACCTTATCTTCCATTCTTTAGTTCTCAAGGGTAGTTTTGGTGAAAAATTGAATCTTACCTCAAAAGGATAAAGTATAACATGTAGATGCTAAAAAATTCTCTATGTAGTTTTCCTAGGCTCCTCTATGATTACATGAACTTTTCATGACATTTTTTGTGTCCATACACCTCATTAGGCTCTAAAACTAGGCCTAAATGAGCCATTTTTCACTATGGATTACAACACCTAACATGATGATGATCTTATAAGCTCTTAAACATCCTTGAGACACCATATCAGAGCTATGTGACACCTTAGTAAAGTAACCTAAGATTATCCACACCTCCAAAGAGCTCTACACCGACTAGAGCTTACTGCACATCTTGAATTCAATCTCAAACCACTTTTAATCCTCTCTCGAATCAAGTGACATGCCGCTATCTTAGCCTAATATCATAAATCACACCTTTTCCATTAATGAAACATGACATAAATGACAACACCAATGCACCAAATTTCAACAAAGAGGTTCATTTATAAAAGAATCCTCAACAACCAATAATGAACCATAGAACAAGAGTGTGTCATCGGAAAATGGTTTGAAAATGTGAAATAGAAAGATACATCATGAAGCAAAAAGTGTAGAGTGTAGAAGCGGTTGAAAGAGGGTTTAAAACCCACAAGTGAGGATCACAAGGGATGACATGCACATCAATGGACATGTAAACGACAACGTGAAGAGATCTCGGAGGAGCGAGCATCAACCGAATGTGCATGCAAAGATTTGAAACACGGGAAGAACCTGGTTAAGCCATAAAAATCTTCTCTATCTCATAGATCAAATGGGGTGTACATATAGGAAGTCTTTGAGTAACCCCCAATGTTGCAATCATGACAATTCAGTAGAGAGGGGAGTTACATTCCCAGAATAGAAGTGTAACTCCCAATGACACATATGACGCACCGACGCACTACCGACACGTAAGAGAATCTCATAATGACCCCTAAATGACACATGGACCTATGATCTCACCTAAGTGAGATGACTCACCTAATGATGTGGAAAATAACACACACCAACACCCCCCCTTCATCGTAACTTAGGATGAGGCGGCAAGTCAGAAATGATAAATGGGTCCCAGCACAAAGCCAAAAGCTTGATGAGGTACCCATGTACAAGAAAGAAGATCCCAAGCAGTGAAGGAAAACCCAGTGGGAAAAACATCCACCACAAGAGAAGAACACACTCTTTAATCTAAGAAAGATGCCAAAGATGGGTCCCATCTATGGACGAGCCTGAAAAGGTACTCATGTACAAAGAGGAAATATCTCAAAAATAAGAAGAAGAGAGAAGAAGAGGGAGACGAGAGGAATGCAGAAGATGCCATGGACGGATCTGAACTCTGCAGCTCTAGGAAGTCTCCCAGAATAATGTCGATGATGAGATCCTCTGCCTCTAGACTAAAGAAGAGCCATCTGCAATGAACTATGTGCCTACCTTTAGGAAGGACAAAAATGACATGCTGAAGTCCGCCCACTCCACAAAGGAAACTAAAGGTAGCAACATGAAGAACTCTGAGTTTGGTGCATGGAAGTGTGACATAGGTCTAGCGAGTGAGTGCCAAGGAACCGAAGGTAATGCCACGTGCGTAGAACTGTCAGAGTGAAAAGAGAAACACCCACATAAAGGATGTCCAAGTGATGTGAAGGGAACAAAACATCCTCCACAACAAAAAAGGGATCCACAACTAAGGGTGGATCAATGAAGGTCTCCGAGAAAAGTGGAAGTGGTAAGAGTCCCAGAAAGGGGCACTCCCAACAACGGAGATGATGAAATCCTTTGAAACACATGTAGATGGATGAGGGACTTGTAGAGCATCACAAGTAGACTCTGCGAAAAGATGACTAAGGTCAGGTAGATACTAGTCCCAATGAGGGGGCTTAACAAACAGAAGAGCGATGTCAGATAGGTATGAGTCATCCAATGAAGGTAGAGGAGTGGAAGGGGCCTCGCACACTAGAAGTGGAAAGGGGGCTTGTGTAATGATGGTGTGAGACTGAGTATGAGACTACTCGATATCTGATGAGATGTGGGGGTGACAACAATGTCTAGAATAGTGAGAGAAAGAGGAGAGAAGTCCTCTATAGTACTCTCAACATCAAAATTGGGTGCACAATCCTCATCATCAGAAGTAGAATCAACCGACTCTATATCAGTGGAACTATCATCACACGAAGAAATGGAGGAGACGACTAAATCAGCAACAAAAAAAATGGTAGAAGTATGTGAAGGGTCTCCATAGAAGGACTGAAGAATGCTCTAGACACGGTGAGGTGGATCTGAGTCTGCCACATGAAACTAGAGAGATCGAGAGACATGCATCATCATGTGACCAAAGACATGGTCACAAGTGTCAAGGAAGTCCTCTAGATGACGATGATTAGTGGGTGCAGGAATTGGCCCAAGCAAGAAGGGTAAAAGACCCTCATGGGTGAAGTAACATTCCATGGAAGCATGCCAAGCTGAATAGTTCCCTCTCCCGGTGAGAAGTGGCAGAGGCTGTAAAGCGATCCTATGATGCTCAAGTTTAGAAAGATCACTCTCCATGATGAAAAATGCAAGATGCACAAAAGTATGACGGACTCGGCCGATAATGTGTCTACGTGTGAAAGCCCAAGAGTACAAACAACCCCCCAAAATGTGGCACTTTATAAAGTAGTGCATTTACAAAATTGACAATGCCATCATGTAATGTGCAAGAAATCATGCAAATTTAACCAAGGAAGTGCTAAAAAATGAGCAGCGACTCAAAAGTTATGGCATAAAATACAATTCCCGCAACTGATGGAAAAAGTCAATAAACGCTGCAAAATGATTAAAAAAGTGATCAAAACGAGTGCAAAGGGTATCGTGTGACTGCTTGTTGGAAACAACATGGAATTTTAGGTAGGGTTTGTTTTGACTGCGAGGGGGGATTAGCCTCCTACCAACCCCGACCTTGCCCTCTGTCTTCGACACTCGAAGGAAGGGATTAATACAAGTTAAAAGACCCAAAAATACAATGCCAAAACTAAATGTTTTTACACCTTAAAATATTAAAAAGGTGTTTGAAAGGAGGGGGCCCACGTTGTGCTAAGTCATGTGGCTATTGACCGAGCTAAATGAAGGAACCACGTGCCAAATTGGAGGGTCCACGTGTTGTGTTGGTCTGCTAGCCCTCCAATGGCTCTCCTCCCGGCCACTCAAGGATTCCCACTGTTGAAATAGTCAAATAGTTGCAAAAGCGTAGGTTTCACATGGTGGAAAGGAAACAAGCCTGAATGGTGGATTGGAGTGCACCTGATTTAGTCGAAGGTGAAAAACACCACGTGGAGCTATTGGAAGAAGCTGTTGGAAGGAGCTGGAGTGGAGATTCCAACGCAGGTGAGTAGAAAATGGCTGGAGAAGGTCTGAAGATAATAATGGCGTTGCAAAACACAAGTTGGCATGAGTTGTAATGGTGTTACATAGTTCCCAAGATGGAAATGGAGAAATCCTTCTAGCAGGGGCAGCATAAAAAAGGAGGCACGAGAAAATGAAGCAAATAAACCAACGTATCATCAGATATCAATGAGCCAAGCCTGAGCGGAAATAGGTGATTTGTTTTATATGGTCAGTCCTTGCAAGATACCATAAATCCAAGTAGAAACAAAATAGAGTCGAGAGAGTGAAATACACCTCTAATGCATTTAGAACGCCAGAATTTAGTATCACAAGTCGTGAGTGTATACATAGGGAAATTTGACTACTGCGACCACCATCAATAATATGATCCTCACCAATAGGAACTTGTATAATTACAAATAGCTCAGAGTACGATGGTAGTGCATGAACGTTGAACAAAAAATTCACAATGCAACACACGTTGTGTCCCAATGACTGAAAATATCTTCAAAGCAATGCGCTACAGATACTAATATCTTCAAAAAAATATTTTCTTTCATGAGATGGGGAAACCATGAACACCCCAAAAAACACCCACGAGTCAGACCTCAAACAAGCCAAAGCAACCACGAGTCCGAGATGGCACGAGCCAAAAGAACGTGCAGAAGTTCATAAATGAACACAACACGAGCCAGGACAACAAGGTGAGATAACACCCAAACAATCGAAGACCCCTTTAAAGAACTTCAATACGGGTAGTAAAGCTGATCTGCAACCTTGAAACCATGAAAGAAGAACCCGAATGGAGGTATAAACACCCAAAATCAATGCACTGAAGCACATAATAGAATATCCATTATGACACATGCAATGAGAACTGTAAATCATGCCGGAAGCTGAAAATCATGAGCAACGCCAAAGAGTGCATGGATCCATAAGATCCTCTCTGATACCATGAAAGAGGGTTTAAAACCCGCAAGCGAGGATCACGAGGGATGACATGCACATTAACAGACGTGTGAATGGCAACGTGTGAAGAGATCTCGGGAGGAGCGAGCATCAAATGAATGTGCATGCAAAGATTTGAAACATAGGCAGAACCTGGTTAAGCCATAAAACTCTCCTCTATCTCATAGATCAAATGGGGTGTACATATAGGAGGTGCTTGAGTAACCCCTAGTGCTGCAATCATGACAACTTGAGTAGAGAGGGGGAGTTACATTCCCAAAATAGAAGTGTAACTCCTAATGACGCATATGACACACTGACGCACTGATGTGTTGATGCACTGATGCGTAAGAGAATCTCATAATGACCCCTAAATGACACATGGACCTATGATCTCACCTAAGTGAGATGACTCACCTAATGATGTGGAAAATAACACACACCAACAGAGGTGAGGTTAATTTCAAATTTAAACCCTCAATAGCCGAAGATGAAATGTGGAACTAGAGTTTGTCATCGGGTTAGTATGTGTGTGAGAATGGAATGCTAGAAAGATGTATTGTGAATCAATCGGTGTGAAATGTGTAGTGTGTGAGGTTCATGGATGTAATATTCCCTTAAAAATCAAAGTGTGAACCTAAGCACAAGAGTGCATCATAGGGTAATGATGATACAAGATGTGTATCAATTTTTATAAGATTTCCTAGAAATATGAAGTAGGAAACATGGAGTGTAAGAGTAGAAATGGTAGAAACCTACTAATGTTAGAAGGGGGAGAAGTAATCATTATTCCCCCAACTTTATTATAATAAGAGAGTTATCCAATGAAACTAAAGGGAAAGGGTCCTCCACCTTATGTCTGAGGAAATAAAGGCATGTGACCATGTTCTAAGATCAGTTGTGTATGAAATTGGAAACATATATTTGAAGGAAGCCTACAAGAGTGAACACCAATGTGAAGGAGACCTAGGAGGTGATGATAACTTGTGTAAAGGATACCTAGGAGGTAATGATCACCTATGTGAAGTAGACCACGAAGGTGATGGAAACCTATGTGAATGATACCTAGGAGGTGAAGGAGGTGGTGAAATTCTATGTGAAGGTGTTTCTTGAGTAGGGGAATTAGGACTAGAAGATGGACTAATAGACTAATGAGAATGAGTAGGTCATGTGCAAATAGGAGATATAGGTACAAAATATGCATTATATTGGAGAGGCCCATGGGGCATAGATTATCTAACTAATGAAAGGATATCCTAAAGAAAAGGATGAGGTAATGGTGTGGATAGTGGAACACCTTTAAGAGTGAAAACTTTCTTATTTTGAATGAATTTGAGGCACAAGTGTTTCATGAAAATATATCTAAGCAACGTGGAGCCATGGAATATATAAAGGCATGTCAAATAATTTGATTAAAGGTGCCTTAGCGAATGGCACAAGCATGGTGAGAGTCCCAAATATAACTAGAATATGGATTTAGCCATAAAATTTGGGAATTGAATATGAAATTTGAGAGAGTGGATAGTTGATAATTACAAGGAGTGTAATATAGCACACACCAATAGGATCCAATGGATTGATCATGGTGTTATTGATAGTATCGAATCCGATATAATATTTGATGTTAGTGTATTAGAAAAATGTATCATGATAATTGTGATTAGAGAATGCGATGAGTGGTGGGGATGCATAAATATTATAAACTATAAAATCAAGAGGCAAAAATGAGGCATGATGCACATCATGATAGGTATGATTATCTAAAGAATCAACAACTCGGTTTTCATGTTTAGAAAATGGGTCTTTGAATATTTTTAGCTTTTATTTTCATTAACTTGGTTATCAAAGGATCATGGAGATTGATTGCATTGTTGTTGATAAGATCTTCAATGAGATGCTTAAGTTTGAAAATTTGATCAATTAAATTCCCAACACATTGATGAGAATCACATCTAGCATTTTCATCATAGTTACGCCCTTTAGGGAAAGATGGATAAATATTTAGTGATGGTGAAATCATAATAAGATTACTTTTGATAAGTTGTGGCAATAGAAAATGTAGAGCATAAGGTATTTTTATAAATTTATACTTTAGAGGCTATCATTGAAGCTTTTCAAGATTAGAAACAAAGTTAACAATATATTTTTCTTCATTGGGATTAGCATATGGCTTAAAAGTATATTTTCTTTAGAACCGATTAACGAGATGATGAAGCATGATCATGATATTTGATCTTTCCCATACATAGGAGTTTGATTTCACATAACTCAAGAGTATGAAATAGTTGATCAAATTATGGATAGGTTTCAAATATGATGCTCTCTTGTAATGGATTTAAGAGAATTTGGAAAAAATATATCTTACAATTTTGAATCAGTGAGTACATTGTTCATCTTAGCTAATTTTTTCTTATTGTAATACTGAGTCCGTTATATTCTCATTAGATTATTGTTTGATTTTTGAAAGTTAGGAATAGGATATTTTGGAATATATATTGATGGAAAAAAGTAAAATAAAATCATCCCATAAATTTGTAAAATATGTTACTAAATGAACAGGTAGATCTTATATCAATACATAGGATAATGTTGAAGAATGTAAGGAAATAGCTTAGTGAAAAACATGTGATCATCTCGCATAATAAATACATGACACATGAAAAGATATAAGATTCTCTTGAGGGTCACCATGGCCATTGAAGGTAGGTAGCTTAGGAGTGATAAATTTTTGAGGAAGTGCATAAGTGGAACTAGTGGATGTAAATGGAGTATGATGGAGTAAGGTAGAATCAAGAGGTATAGGTGCATGAGAAGTTGTTATCAAGTTTATGAACTTGAGTCTATAGATCTTGATATAAAGAATCTAAATCATGATTATTTGAAGAAGAGAGAGGTTGTGTATTAGAATCATCTAGTTGATTGAGTAGAGTGGTAGTAGTAATGCAGTAGGAATGTGAAGGGATTGAATGGAGGCCATGGCAGATGAGGAGGAACCTACAAGAGGTATTGAAGCAGATATCATGAGATTTTTTAGTAGTCAAAAAACATCTATGATATGTGTAATATGTTTAGGATTTTCATGCAAAGATCGATGAAAATTAGTAAGTTTTGTAATTTTTCTTTATCAACATTCATATCTTCATCATATGATTTTTCACTATGAGATGTTTCAATGTGTTCAAGAAGAAAATTCCTTAATTTAGTGAATGGATTATCGATTCATCCATCAAGGGTTAGAAACCCTACGAGTAAATGGAGGAAGCTCTCTATGCTCAAAAGACCCAAATGATAAATATGAGTAACATGCATAAGAATAAATGCCTAAAAATAAGGTGGGATTTGAGTGATGGGTTCACAAAATGATTTAACAAAAATATAATTATACTAAACCCTAATTTCAAAATAATTGAATGTGCATTATGATATATAGCTCCTATGATGTAATATGACATAATAAATAAGCAAATAAACATGAAACCCTAAGTGTAAGAGAGAGTAGTTTATTAATGTTATTCCTGAAACTAATTTGGATTGTAAAACTGATGAATAGGAAGATAACAGTGTCGCAGGCACTCAATTTAAACTTTGGAACTATCAGACAAATATGGAATAGGGTTCCAAGACTGATTCAAGTGTGCATGGGTGTAAGAGTCTTCTACTAGGCACATGTGACTGTGCAGGTGGGAAAAATTATCTTTTCTTTTGTCACACAAGTGTCAGTGATAGTCGTTGTTATTCGTCTATGTGTCGTACCTTGATTGATGGATGTACATGTAACCTACAAAATAAATATTCACCTACGAAACCCATAATACCACATCAAATCCAAAAAAGAAATATCTAATGTGGGGAGTATGAATGAGCCCAACAACTACCTCATTGAGTGAACCTATGAATGAGTTTTGTACTACATCTTATACTTCATGTAGTTATTTTGAGTGTGTGAAAGAATCATGCCCTAATGCTTTTGAGCAAGCGCACTTGATAGTGGAGTGTAGTTAGATGTAGAAATTTAAATAGATGTGTGGATGGAATAATGAACTTCCCTTTCTTATGTAGTATATGTAGAAAATACAGCCCCTTGTTCCTTGTATGGATGCTATATGAATTCCTTTAGTTCTCATTAGATGCCTTTGGATGCAAGCTTAGCTTGTAAAAGTTGATTCTTAGAGCTTGGTCCTATATTTTTGTCATATAGATTTATATTTATATGATTCCCTTCATTGAATTTTGTAATTTACAAGTGGAATGATGACCCACAAGAAAATAAGAGGCTCAAAAGATAAAAGAGGCCTAAAAAGAGTGACTAAGGTGGAAAGAGGTCGGGAGCACCCGGGGGATGAGGGTGCCTAGGTGTTATCGTTATGGATGGAAGGTGGTTTCAAAATTCATAAAATATAGAAAATTAAAATATTGATTTGGATAGTACGGTGTAAAAACTAGAAAGAAGATAAGAAACAAAGAAAATAGGACAAAGATAGTTCATTACTAATTTTCTTGCTTAGGAATCATGTAAATTCAAGTATGCTTTTAGGACGTATAAATTTACCCAAGTGCGTTATTTTGTGTCTACATGAGGACACACGATATGGATTGATAAGGTAGGTAAGGTAGGTAGTTATGTGACTCATACTACAAGAACTTAGAAGCTTTTCCGTGTTGGGGACATAAAGGTCTAGCTCAAATGTAATGTAACTTGACACTCTTGAGATCTAGATCTTCAAAAATATAAAGAAACCTTCCTATTTGGATGGAAATATTTTTATCTCATGATGGAGTGGACTAGGTAGGAATCTTAGCCTCAACTCATCAAGTGTTAACCTAGATATTTGTAACTTGGCCTTCTTCGGGTTAGACCAGCTTGATGGAGAGGTCACCCAATATGAGCTCAACTCCCCTTAAAATTTTTTAATTAGCTCGGTGTGGGTAGATCAATAGGAGGAGATTACTAGTGGAGGAATTACAAATACAAGATCAGGCCATTGTTCCCTTCTTATAAGGCCATTACAAATACAAGATCGCTTAAACTCTTGAATGAAAGAAGAAGCATCTTCATTAGATTGAGCTGAAAAAATAGGAATCTTTCCCATTTTCAAAAGTAACCACCGTGAAATACCAACTCACAAGTGGGTCAATCAACAAGACTTATGTGGCCATAAATAATTGGAAAACTATAGAAATGACCACGAAAATGGTAAAATTTGACTTAAATTAGGTAAATTCTCATGCTGACCTGGCATGTTTGAAAAATTGATTTACTGGGACATAGTTAAACACTATTCAACAAGACTTATGTGTGAAATTAATTACTATAGAAATGACCACGTAAATACTATTCACGGTAAAAGTGAAAGTTATTCATTACTATTCACGGTAAAAGTGAAGTTACTCATGGTAAATACTATTCACAAAAAATGACTTTGTCATGGTAACTACTATTCACGGTAAAAATTACTTTACCACGGTAACTACTATGCACAAGAAAAAATGACTTTACCATGGTAACTACTATGCACAAAGTAAAAACAAGGTTACCCTCCAATTAATTTTTGCCTAAGTGGGAATATCTCTCCAGAAAATCCACCAACGAGGAATGGTCCCAGCAACGGAACCAAAATGTCATCACCAATCCGGCACTATGATAATTCTTCACCGGGAACTCCTCGTGCTATGATTATTTACTAATGCACAACCTTTAGTTTGGTGGACGTAATCTGGAAACAAAACAACAACCGAACACAAGAATACCATCGACTATGATAAGACGAATGATGAAAAATCTGAAATATCAAAGTAAATTATAATATTAACATGAAATTGTTACAATCTCACCCATGAGGTACTTCAACAAGACTATGGGAGAAACTTTACAATTACACCCCTCGATGGCTTCTTCAACACACCTTTAACTGATGGCTTCCTTTGCACACTTCCTACAATATTTCTCACTACTTCTTTCTATGCTAAATGAGGGGGGTGGCCTCTCTATTTATAGAACTTCCAGGCTTATCCATCCTATCTCTAAGATAGGATAAGAAATCCACTCTGACGAATCATATTCCATACCTTAACTCTTATCTGTACATGTAAGCTTATCTCTTAAGATAAGATAAACCTTATCATTTTACATGGGTTCCACATTTTTAGACTTTTTACAAATAAAATACACAAAATATTTATGACCTCACTCCTTGTCCTTATTACCAATATAATATTTCTAATTCCTAATCATGTAGACCCTACTTCTCTAATTACCCAAACTTTGACATTTTAACATTACCGGACCACTTACGACAAATATTTACTTTTTACAACATTCCTATTGTACTTTGACTATTACCGTACTCCACATTATTGGTGACACCGTACTGACGGCGCCGTTATCTTCTATCAAACGCTACTACTAATTATAATTAACAACATCCTATTCCTAATACATACATTAATGAAATAGAAATTATGGAGGAAAATTTTAGTGTCGACAGTTCCACTTTTGAAGGAGGATCTAAATTATGTGAAACTTGTCTTCAAATATGTACAAAAAACCCTAGTGGGGAAAATATAATATTTTTATTGATTTTATAAAGTGTTTCATACACACTTGATGTAGGAGGCTATGCCTAGGTTACCCCTCATTGCCTAGTGGATAGAAAAATCTGGATTTTGTTGCTAGATTCCTACAAACAAATGCAAAATCTCATGTAGATATTATAAGGGTGTGGAGATGGAGAAATGTGACTGGTAAGATTTAGGAGAAATCTATTACACTCATATACTTGTAAAAATTATCTAATTCTCCTCAACACTTCTAAAACCTTATTACTCCCTCTTTAGCTTCATGTGCATGATCCTATACTCACATTAACTGATACCAAATGTATATGTAGTAACATGGATTAATCATGATAGATTTATTAATATGTAAATATCAATCACAAAGATGTAGTGTTGTAATGATTATATACATTAGGCAATAGTATAAGAGAATTACACAATAGGGATTTATATAGAACTTTTTGTATAGTAAAACAACTAATATTTTGGTTGAGAAGTGTAATTTTCCATGATGGTATATCTAATAATTGGAATGGTTTTATCAGAAGGATCAGTAAAAGTAAATTTAAAATGAGAAGCGGTTGAATCCTTGCCCTATCTCACGTGTCTAAGAAAGGTCAGTGGAGGGGGATAACATAGAGGAGACATGAGCTAAGAATATCTTCATATCCCAGAAAGAGGATGTTCCTCTGCACTTAAACCCCATATGGTCAAGTGTTATTCCTTTTATATTCATTCTAAATGATGTGGTTTCCAGAGCACAAAATAGACATGTATATTCTTTCACAGGTAAGGTCAATGGTGTACATCCTAATATTGATTTTGTAAGAGGATGGGCAAGTAGAAAATGGAAGCCTTCGAGTATCTAGATATCATGGCCGTCTTGAATGGATATTTTATATTTATTATTCTATTGGAATATAATATCCTTAATATTTTACAAGGAATATCATTTTATGGAAAAATAGTATTATCCCTTTCTAATTGGAAAATAGGGGCCCCTAATATAGTTCCTTCATTTTTCCCAATTTGGGTTAAGTGCCTAACTCTACTGCAGAGAGTTTTAGGAAATAGAAATTTTCTTAGGCATTCTCAATGCTCTTGGTATATTTCTTATAGTGAATCCCACTACTCGATGCACACAATGATGATATCAAATAGGATCTTTATTAATGTGGATCAGGAAAACCTATGTCTTCATCTATTTGTCTTGTTTCTAAAGTTGGAGGCTTGAAGAAATAGTTATAACATGAATACTTACCTATTTTTTGTGAAAATTTATGGAATTTTTAACATTTCTCAAAGGGATTTAGGTTCCCTTTTCAAAACAAGATAAAAAGGGGGGAAGGGTTTTTGACCCCATATCTCTACATGACAATAACTTGCAGACTAATGAAAATCTAGACAACTCGGGAGTGTTGTGGTGTCATTTGGATGATTCTGGGGACATCAATTTCAAGATGGAGGAGAAGATTCTAGGGTGTAAGTAGCGATTAAGTGAGGTAGAGAATGATCTTAGCATGTCTATATCTTTCCCTAAGGCATCGTAGGATGAATTTTTAACCCGTTTATGTAGAATTATGTTGAATTTAAATGATAAAAAGGTAGTGGCCAAATTTACTTCTATTAGGAATACGCTAAGCAAAATTAAAGGTCAAATGGATACTTCGAATTATGAAGGGCAACATGTGGACTATAGGTAGTTTCACATTGGAAATAATTTTGAACATTGAGAAGGAAATTATGTCCCATAACATTGGGCATGTGAATTACAAAAAGTTACAAAATATTTCTCCTTGTGACCCCAATGGTCTTAGAAAACTTAATTTATGGTATGGATCTAGATATAATATCTCATCACGAAAACTTTTGGTCCTCTCTGTCAAGACGGGATGTTATTGAAGTATTTTGAGGATGGTAATTGGTCATGTGTTGTAAAAAGAAAATTTAGGAATTGTCATTCTAGTTAACTTTCTTATAACATTTTTGGATTCTCTTCTATTGTTATTTTTTATTTCTTTTCTATTAGACAATTGTATTTTTCCCTTCTTTTGATTTTGTTTCTAGTGTGTTGATTTTTTGCTGCAATATGGAATCTTGTTTTTGTTTTTGTACCTTTTGATCTTCACTATTGTATTTTGACTTGTGGAATTTTTGTTCCTGACTAGGATCCGAGTCAAAAAACCTTTATACTTATCTAAAAATAATTTCAATCAAAATTAATGTATACTATAATAATATTCCACAATAGAAATTATAATAATATTCTAAAACATACATGGACATATTAGAAAATAGAAAGATTTTGTTTTTTTAAGATAAGGGTAATTAGGATTTGGTTCTCAAGGAACCAAAAAACCATATACAAGAAATTAATATAGAAAAAAAGATAACCATAATGGAACAAGAATTATTTTGAAGGGATCATGAACCTTGTACAACCAAAAAAAAAGAATCAAAGCACAAAAGGTACAAAATGAAGCTTGTCAAAGACCAAAAACTAAGACTCCCGAATACTCCATCCAAACACCTAGGCTAGGAAAGAACAAAAATACAAAGAGCTACCTAAGAAGCAAGTAAAACAAACTTGACCAACCTCGAAGATCACTCTAAATCCCTAATGAACAAACGTAACTAGAGGCAAGTAAAAGATTACACAAGAGGAACTTATCCATGGGATCTTAAGTTCATCTTAAGAGGAGTGGTGAAATCTTGCCTTGATTTTTTATTTTCACAAATGTCCAACCCTCACTCAGATTAGGATTTTTGTTTTCATCTAAAAGGATTCAGATCGGGACCTCCAAGATCTCATTTTTCTCAACATTTAATTCCTTCATCAAGATTCCTTTTTAATGACCTTAAAGGTTGTTCCTACTGAGAGAAACTTATCCATAATAGGATGAGAAGAAACTAACCCATCAACCACCAAAGCATGAGATGGAGAGGGAATAGGAGCCTCAACCGGAATCTAAGTCTCATCTTCATCAATTTCTAAATGCTCCAAGGAAAAATCAGTATCATTTCCCACAACCAAGATATTAGGATGAGCATCCTTCAACCAAGAAACTTTCTCATTCACCTTATATTTTACACTCTTATAGTCTAAAGCTAAGTGACCTAGGCTAAAGCATTTCTTACATCTGAAGGGTAGCCCTTCATTGTCTAAAGGTTTGGACCAAATCCAATCGAACACCCTATTAGTTTCCATCAAGGTTGGTGGATTAACTGAGGTATCCAAATCTACCAAAATACAAGCATAGATGGTATGAGGATACAGTTCATTTTTAATATCAATTTCCAAGCATTTCCAATCGAAATCAAGCTCTCCTCCCCTGAAATTGCAGTTGAAGGTGGGGTAAACAGATCCATATAGGATTAACATGGAATGTTTCAGTTAGTGGTTTGATAAAAGGAAACCATAATTTCATGAGTAGGAGATGTTTTTAAACTTCCCAAAGCATAGTAAAAATATTATCCATATATTCAATCAGGTTAAAAACCACAATAAAACATCCTCTAGCACAAGGATAAATATCGACTCTACCTAACATGATTGGCCTCCATTCTGAAGAGATACAATAATGTAGCTACGAGAGCCCTAGCTACAGCCCATTAAATCTACATATCAGACCCTTTCTGGTGAATTTTTCTTCAGCTTCAATCACTTGAGCACCAAAGGTAATAGAGGGTGCCAGTATATTTTTCACTTTGAGGGGTTTAAATTTGTATCTAGAAGTTGCAGTAGTATAGGATTGTAGAGGAGAGGAAGTCACAGGCCAAACATAAGGGTGCTCGTAGCCTTTAACCATTTTAACATCCACAAGTAGGGATCCACAACTCCACCAAAAGGTAAAGAGGAAAGGGAATTTTGGTCTCACAAAAGAAACATATTTGATAGATATGTCACAGACTAGACTTGAGGATGGCTGAGAGCCATCGTTGCCACTAAAGACAATGTGAGAAAAAACTCCCAGCGTGCTCGTAGGGATGGATCAACCATCAAAAGCACGAGTTTCACTAGAAGAGAGACTAGAGCAAAAAGGGAGGGGTTCTAACCATGACTAGACATGCCATGCCCCCCAAAAACATTGTCACCACTGAATAGAGCCCCAAACCCACCAGGGGAAAGACCTCTATCATTAATGCTAAGAAAATAAGGTTTCGGGGAGGGGATGCAAAAATTTCCCACTATTGCATCCAACCTTTGTAGCAAATATGTCAAGAACACCATTTCCATTGCGAGAAGAAGGCACATTATCTCCATCGCAAACAATCTACACATGATTCTCATTGTTTCACTTAGGGTTCAAATTGGTCGCATAAGGGCTTGACATATTATATAAAAAAAAATTATGTAACCCAAAATTATATAGTAAAACTTTACCAAACATAGGGAAAAAATAAAACCCTAATATGTTTTCTACAAAATAAAATGACTTTTAAATTTTAAAAAATAGAGATTGAAATATATCAACATTAAAATAGATTATAATAATTATTTATTTTTAAAATATAAAATTAATGTATATTACAATAATATTCCACCATGCACACTCTAATAATACTCATAGAAGTTAGATACTTGAAACATTTTATTAAGTAGCCCACAAAAATATGGTAAAACTTTACAAAATAACCCTCATATGTTTGTTGTAAAACTAATGAATTTAAATAAGGAAAACTATATAATATTCATGGTCAAATAAGTAATAGATTTACCATACCCTCTAAAATTGAATTACAACTAAACCGTTTTAAATAAAACGAAAACAAAAATTTAAAGTACTCTACCTATTTATTTAAATAATTTATAACTAAATACCATTTTAACAATTCGTATTAAAAAACATTTTAAATATTCAAAAATAAATGATAATTTATATTAATTTGAGTCTTTCTGGTTGTATTTCTCTAAGTATGCTGGTAGGCCTACTCGATAACTTAATACAAACATTTTTTATATTTTTCATGCTTCCTCGTTGATACCTCCTACTATTATTTTCCACTCAATGGTTAACAACTCTTGTTACCATTTTCCACTCAATGGTTGACACCTCCTACTTCCCTTTTCCATGAAATTATTACCCGTCAAAATTTTAAAAAAGAAAAATAATAAATAATTAAAATAGGACACAAACGGGTTAACCATTTCTTGTAATATTCTCAAATGGTGCAGAAGAAAGGAAATTGTTTCCTGTAAAGATGTAAAATAATTGGCCACTACTATTGTTCTATGTGGATTATAGAGCTACATTCTCTTCTTCTCCTTTGAAACCACCAAGAAGTGTCTTAAGGAGTATAATGCAAACTCTAAAAGCTAAAGATTTCATATAATTGATGCTTTGATTTCTCATTCTATTATAAATTGATTATTTGGAAGATTATCTACATAATGCCATTGAGACTCCAAGTGACACCCATATCTGAAATATCTAGCGGTGTTGGAGCACCATCATCACACCCCATTAAGAAGGCTATATATCCCTCTTGAAATAGAAATGGTATAGCCTACCATATGTTTACATCACAAGGTTTTTAATAAGATAAAGTAAGAATAGGATGGGCTCCTAAGGGCCATACAACAAAGATAACATCGTGACAGCTTTTACATAAATATGCGTAAGAAGGAACAAGATAAAAGGAATTTAAACATGATTAACTCCAAGGATAAAAGGTCTAGAAACACCAAAAAAAAACACAAACAAATAGAAAACATGAACATAACTAGTTCACCAAAAGTTTTCCAAAATATCAAACAAAATTACAACATCACACTAATTTTTCTTTTGGATTTTGAAGGGTTTGTTCTTCATGCTAACAATATCCTTTTGTGCTCATATTGCACCTCCTTGTTTGTTTTCTTCTCATCATCCTCATCCTCGGGTTCTGTTTCAGTCTCATCCTCTCCTTTGTCCTCTTCATCGGAGTTGTTTTCATTGGACTAGTAGTTTCATTTTTCAAACTTTTCTTCCACCACTTCCAATCTTGTCCTCATGTCCCAAAAATATATTCTTCTGGGAGATGCAGATTTGTTTGGTGGCCTCAATTCAATCAATCATCCTAGCTTTGATATCGGTATTTCCCTCCTCCATAACCTACAACACAGTCTCCAAATACTGTACCCTTTTCCTCAAATCCTCATAGCATGGTTCCTCATCCATAACCATTTTCCTTTTTCCCTTTAAGGTCCTAGCCTCTTGATTAACCCTACCCTCCACATTATCCCTCTCCTCATATCTATTGTGGGCAGTCTTTCCCTCCTTCATTTTAGTGAGGCATTCAACCAAAGTAATATCATCATCCTCCTCAATAGTGGCCACAAGTTTGGCCGGAACAAGTTTTCCATTTTGAAAAAGGAGGAGGATGAGGCCTTCATGGATGGGGGTATCCACCTTCCCCTTCTAGAAATCTCTCACATAAATGAACAAGTACATATAGAGAAATAAAGGGGTTTTCATCCTTATTTTATGCCAAAAAATGTTCAGTGTAGACAAGTGATTGGTGTAGATCTTATGATACTTGTCTTCCAAGGTTAAATACCTCATGATGTGCAGAAAGAACTCCTTCCACACCCTGATAATGCATGATCAAAAATTTCGTCAGTGAATAAATGCACTTTTTCCTTACCAATGAAAAATGTATTAATTTCATAGCCTCTCCTATTATTTTCCTTCAAAAATTTTAGCCCAAATCGTATCCATCTCAAAAGAATGTAGGAAATATCTGTTAGTGCAAATCAGCAGCACCCCTGGATGTTTTATCATATTTCTAATTTGACATTGGACATCCAGTGTGATTGCACAACATTGAATCTTTTTGCCAAGTGTGGGACTTGTAAAAATAAGAAAAGAATCTCCAGATTAGAGGTTGGTTCCTCAACTCCTTTGATCAGATGTATTGCTTAAAAATTGTAGAGGTTTAAACTCAAAATCCTACTCTAAATTCCAAGGGGATAGAGGTAGAGGATGCAAAATAAATAAAAATAAGACTAATAAGGTGATACACCAAAGGAGTGGTGAACATATACTTCTTCAAATTGACACAGATCATAGAAATGCAACAAATATCCCACACAAACTAATAAAATGTAATGAAAGACCAGAAATGAAGCAAACAACACAAGAAGAGGACTGAAACTCATTCACAGAGCTTGCATTTCCATTTCCAATGTCAAAAATACATGCATTACAATAGCAGAGAGGCAAAAAGCATGTCGTAGTTTTGAAAGAGGTTTGATATTCCACAAATCACTTTCTAGGGTGAAAGAGGGAGTCTGCAAAACATAAAAATGTCCAACCCTTTTCAAAATGAGCCAAATATGGCTTTAACAATGAAAATTTGAGCTCGTAGAGGAAGAAACATGGTAACACGTGAAGGGATGTTTCAACCACTAACCTAATTGCATAAAGGAGGCATGGGTACCCTCAAAATTTCATTCCACAATGTTTTTGACCATGCTGGAGAAGAATGGAAGCCATACTTCATTAAAATTGGTGGTTGAAACGTCAGTTTTGCTCTCTTTCCCATGCCAGAGGTGTTTTTGATTTTATCTCTCCAAACCCCACCAAAACACAAAATTTAACCCTCCATCATGTAGATAATTTCACCAAATTTCCAATGACACCAAGAATGTGAAAATCCAAGCTCTGGATCAAAAGTTATGCCCTTCTGAAGATTTAGGGCAAAACTAGGACAAATTTCAGTTTTGGTGGGCCGAAAGTTTAAAATTTTCCCTCCTTTTGACTGTGGGAAAATTTCCCAAAAATTTCCAACCCCCGCTGCTCCGGTGCCATGTGGCATGTCCTGATTGGTGCGAGCCTCAATCATTATTTTTTACGCCCTTTTGGACTTTGGAAAATTTTCTGAAAATTCTCCGCCAGCCCAATGGCCTGATGCCACGTGGCGCCTTCTGATTGGGCCTCGAGGGCATGCTTCCAATTATTTCGTTGACTCTGACCATCTCCCTGAATGGGACACGTGGCATGTTTTCATTGGTGTGGGTCTGAACTAGCTCATTTCCCTACGGACCCGCCTTAAGATTTTCTTGGCCATATGGACACGTGGCGTGCTTTGATTGGCGCGGGCCATCGGGGCAGAGTTTTATTGCGCCATTTGTCATATTTTGGAAAAATGAAAAATTTCTCCCATGCCTCCACCACTCACCAATTTGAGGACACGTGTCACCTTATGATTCGCTGGCAGGCCTTCGGCCAAGATTTCCCCTTTGCACCAACTTTGGAAATTTTTCCAACTTCCTCCCCTCGGTCCGAACCTCCGACAACCCCATGGACACGTGGCCTCCTCATATTGGATGGCGGGCCTTTCGGTCAAAAAATTCCTTTTGTGTGCCCTTCCAATACTTGGTAAAATTTCAAATTTACCTCCGTTTCCCACCATTCCAATGCCACGTGGCACGTCCTGATTGGCTAGCGGACCTCCCATGGGAAAATTTCCCTCCAAAACTCCGTCGAGCCATAACTTGCAAAATACAAGGAGTTAGAAGGAAAACTTTACCATTCTGGAAAGCTGAGAAGATTCTCTATCCAATGAAACCATTTCTAAAAAAATTGAGTGCCTAAAAAGTGAAAAAAATTGATTGAGACACAAGGAGGGAAGGAATGAAGGAAGTTAGCCAAAAATAAGCAAGGGGCTTATTTTGGATAACAATTTTGGTGACTCAGAGGGGTCATCTGCCTCTTTGGATGAAGTTACTAGTTGCTTGAAGCAATCCATTGGGCATGGAGTCATCAAAAATACTACTTGGTACCCCCAACTGATTAGAAAATTACAAGGAGGAAGAGTGTGAGAGTAGAACATCATCTGGTCTGGAACATGGCCTCTAAAAATGCATTTCTAGGACAGAAAACTTGTCCCAAAGCACTCAAGGAAAATGCAAAACTAAGCTACAACAAAAAAATATGAACAAGAACTTAGAGGAATGAAAATCTAAGCTAATATGTATAAGGTGGAGAGCTTTCCTTCTAGTAGCAATGCTTTATATGGATTCCATTAACTGGAATCTGTAGTTCTTCACCATCCAATGTAGACAATTGGAAGGCATTGTTATTCTTACACTTTGTGACCATTTAGGGGCCACTCCAAATGGCATCAAAATTTGAATGCCTTCCTAGCTTTGTTTGGTCTACATCTCATTTCAACACTAGATCTCCAACTTGGAAGGTTCTAGCCTTAGCTTTCCTATCAAAGGCTCTCTTGATTAAGGTTTGATCCTTCTACATTGTTTGGGCTGCATGCTCTCTAACTTCTTGGAGTTCCATCAATTCTTCATATCTAACCTCCATGGGTTCAAACTCCAACAATTCCAATTGCTTCATGAGTTCTAACGTTGGTAACTCAAGTGACATAGGCAAGATTACCTCTCTTCCATAAACAAGCTTGAATGGAGAATTACCTGTGGACCTCTTGGGAGTTATCCTATCAGCCCATAAGGCTGATTTCAGTTTGGTGTGCCAATTCCTCTGATTTTCTTCAAGATTCCTCTTGATGATCCTTAACAAATTCATATTGGTAGACTCAGCTTGACCATTACCTTGATGGTAATAATTTGATGAAGTGCTCAGATAAATCCCATTTTTGATAGCCCATTCAGTCACCTTTGATCCTATGAATTCCAAAGCATTATCTGATATTATAGTGGTAGGTATACCAAATCTGGTTACTATCCCTTCATAGAAGTCTAGAATGTTGGATTCATTTGCTTCTTTAAGTGCCACCGCCTCAGTCCATTTGGTGAAGTAGTCTTGTTGTTGTTAGAATCCACTTGTGCCCTTGGCTTGAGTCTAGGTTAGTGACCCCAATGAAGTCCAAACCCCATTTGCATGAATGGCTGGTCGACTGAAATTGGGTGCAATGGAAGGGCAGCCAATCTCTCCTTACCTGTGAAGAGTGCACAATTTTTGCACCTCTTGATCCATGCATAACAATCACTAAAAATCTTGGGCCAATAATAGCCAGCCTTCATGATCTTGAGGGTTGTCACTCTTGGAGCAAAGTGGCCCCCAGCTGACCCACCATGGAACTCTTCCAATGTTCTATTAATTTGGTTTGTCCCAATACATCTCAACAGCACTCCATTTACATCCTTCTTGAACAAAACACCATCAACAAGTGCATATGGGACAACCTGCAATCTGAAGTGCCTTCTCTTGGTTTTTTTCATCTCTAGAGGGCATAGGCCTATTTTTAGGAAGTGCACTATGTCTTGGGTCTAGTAAGGAGTGAGTACACCATCATTCTCCCTTTGAACACCTCTTTGTTCTTGGTTGTCTTGCAACACCAAAACAACATCTTTCCCATTGCTTGCTTCCACTAATTTGCTCAAGAC
Organism: Taxus wallichiana var. yunnanensis; assembly: GCA_018340775.1. NCBI lineage: Eukaryota > Viridiplantae > Streptophyta > Pinopsida > Cupressales > Taxaceae > Taxus > Taxus wallichiana. Next base: position 538,814,482 of record CM031242.1, on the reverse strand, counting down.
CAGCTGCTCACACAATCCTTTCCCTCTGACCAGCTTGGTGAATTTGATCTCAATGTCATACTCCATGACACGAGTAATCCATCCTGTACATTTTTCATTTAGGTCCTTGTTGAGGAGGAAGTCCTTAACTCTCACATGAGAAACTAGCAGTTGAACCTTGTTATTTGAAACTAGATGCTTAAATTTCTTCAAGATCCTAATCACTACAAGAACATGCTTCTCAATGAAATAATATCTCACCTCATAGTCCTCTAGGATTTGGCTAAAGAAAGCAATTGGCTGCTCATTATTTTCTTTGTTCTGTTGTACTAAAATTGCAGAAATTGTATCACCACCTCCAAATGCATAAAGGATAAAATCCTTGGAGAAATCCAGGTTAATGAGAGTTGAAGCTTGTGAGATAACCTCTTTGATTGCCTCAAAACTTGCTTTGCCTTCAGCTGTCCATTTGAAAGCCATGCTTTTCTTCAACATCATAGTTATTGGCTTGACAAGGGCTGCAAAGTTTGGCACAAACCTTCGAACAAAATTGATTCTTCCCAAGAAACTTTGAAGGGCCTTCTTGTGACTTGGTAATGGTAGTGCTCTTATTGCTTTAACCCTCTTTGGATTAATTACTAATCCCTTTTTTGAAACAATGTGACCAAGGAGCTTCCCTTCATGAGCTAGAAAAATACATTTTTTAGGATTCAAGGAAACCCCAAATCTTCTACATCTTTGGAACACTTGTCTCAAATGAAAGAGATGATCTGCTGCACTTTTAGAAAATACAATAATATCATCTAGGTATATCAATACCATTTTTTTGATTAGTCCCTTGAACGCCATGTCCATTGCCCTCTGGAAGGTAGCTCTGCGTTGGAAACCCAAATGGCATTTTTCTGTATGCATAAGTCCCCCATTTGGTAGTGAAGACTATTTTGAACTGATCATCCTCCTTAACCATGATCTGATTATACCCTGAATAACCATCTAGCAATGAAAACCTCTCGAGACAAAGCAACTTGCTTGCAAAATCTGCTCCATAGAAGGGAGTGGGTAGTGATCCTTGAGGGATGCTCTATTCAAATATCTAAAATCTACACACAATCTGATTTCTCCACTCTTCTTTCTAACTGGAACCAAGTTTTCTACCCAAATAGAATGCTTGATGGAAAATATGATACTTTCCTCTATTAACTTATTCAATTCCTTTTTCATGAGAGGCTTTATGTGTGGATTGATTGGCCTTTGTTTTTTCCTGATGGGCTTAGCACTTGGATCCAATTCAATTGTGTGTTGACCCAGCTTAGGGTTGAAACCCTTCAAGTCTTAATATCTCCAAGAAAATACATCAGGGAACTCTTGACAAAGTTTCATAAACTCATACCTTTCTTTCTTGGTTGCTAATTTACCAATTTGAAGTGATTTTCCTTCTCCCACTTAGATGGGCACTGAATCTTATCCCTTGACTTGGATGTTCACTTTCTCCTTTCTAAATTGATTATTAGGATTAAAAATAGACTCCAAAGTGACAAGGCCCTTTGGTAGTTTGTTGGTTCTCACCACACTTGATCACCATACTGCTGTTCTATTTTTTCTTGATTCTTGGCTAAGAACTCATCTTCTTCTTGCAAGAAATTGATGATTTGTTGGTCACTTTCAAACACTTGCCAATTTACATTATTGTCTGGCACTAATGGCCTCACAATCACATGAATGTTTGGTTGTACTTTATCTTCTTTGATACTTTCTACAACATCAAAGGCTGCCCCAACTACTGCAAGCCTATTAGCAGCTTGGTTTTCTTTTCTAGGGATGGAATTGATGCCAAAGCCTTCAAAATCCTCAATGAGGTCCCACACCCTATTTTTATAACACTTAAGCAGGTCATTTTTGGCAGCATGCTACCCCTTGACTTGATTAACAATCAGCTCACTGTCACCAAAGACTTGTAAGTTTTTAATACCTCTTTTCCTAGACCAATGCAAACCTTGTATCAAAGCTTCATATTCAACAATGTTGTTAGAACATGCAAACTGAAATCTAAAAGCTGAATAATATTTGATGCCTTGAGGTAAAATCAGCATAGCTCCCCCTCTTTCACCTTGTCTACTTCTTGATCCATCAAAGAATAGTTTCCATACCTCATTGTCATCCTTATGGTCTAGCTTGGTGATGCTAGGAATAGGCTAATTTTCTTCATATATGCAATAAACTCCTAGTTCAAATTCCTCTATTTCCAGGTAGGGATCAAAATCATGCACATTTCTTGACCATTCATCAAGAGTCAAATCTGAGATGCTTCCAACCTTGGTATTAGCTTCATCTGTGCTTGGATAATCTTCTTGATCAAACGCTGAACAATTGGCATTGATTGGGCTTGGGGTATGAGGCTCAATGTGAAAGTTTGCAATAGGTTCAGACCTGATTGTGGCCTTAGTCCCATATCTGGTTCTAAACAACATGTGTGACCAATCAGTGGACAAATAGCCTCCAATTCTAGCTGTGAAATCCCTTGACAAGCATAGGGCAAAAAGTGGTGGTAAATCTATTACTGACACATCTTACAAGATAGTGACATTGTGGCATGCGTGCAAAGTAAGGCTCAAATCTTTGATCACCCCAACTGTTGTTACTACTGTTCCATCTAATTGCACCACCCCTTTGGATATGACTTCATATTGGAGGCCCAGTTGATCAGCTATTTGCTTGGGCATTACAGAACTACTTGCCCCAGAATCAATCATGTAATTGTGTACTATTTTATCCCCAATGATCAATGAAACATAGAATGGAGGGGGCTTCAAAACTTTACCTTGTATTCCTCCAAGTTTTTCTTCAGGTTGAATGGCATTTGTGAGTACCTTTTCCTGATTATGAGCTTGCTGATTTGAAGTTGACCAATCCTTCATGGCAGCTTGTAGTAGATCCCTTTGGCTTAGGATGGATAGTGATTCCCACATAGATATATTCACATTTGTCTTCTTCATTTGCTCAATAATGCTAAATGGGGATGAATCATCTCTCTGCTGTCCCTTATCCTACACATTCTTTTCTTGCATATGGGCTGCAACGGCTGGCATTTGGGTTGGCCTAGAAGGTGGCTTGGGCTTCCCTTACATGTTTGAAACTGCATTTTTCTTGCCAACATTTTGTGGAGTGATAGAAGGTTGTGGATATCTTGGATTTAATGACTGCCCTTCATCAATATTCCTATTTTTTTACCTTGTGTTCGTAGTTACATTCTAATAAACTATTTGATTCATGCCACAAAAATCTTATGCCTGCCATTTTACAAGTGTAGTCTCACTTGGAGTTGTATTTTGCTGAGATGTTCCTTGTTGCTGGTTTGTTTCTTGACTCACCTCACTCTCCACACCAGTTGTTGTCACCATCAAGGCTTGGTTCAAAGCACCATTGAAGCACATAGACTAGTTGTGAGGTTCATTGCATGGGAAACACCAATCATACTCTTGAGCTATATTCTTTTACACTGGCACTAAAGCTTTAGAGGCAGATGCAACATTGGGATTATATGGCTGAAATGGTCTATTGGTAGGAGGCCTTACTTGATTTTGATTTGTAGCTAGATTGGGTGGCCTATTAGGCTAAGCTTGAGACTGATAAGAAGGTCTAAAACTTTGGGCTTGCTGCCTCTTGAGTGTAACCAGCTCATTGCCTAGATTTTGTAATTATTTCATGACTTCTTGAAGTTCATTTGAAGCACTAGAGGATGAAGTAGAAGTTTCATTTGAACTCTGATTTCTAGGAGTGGGAATAGGAGCTAAAGTAGGTGCTTGACTAGTGCTTGGGATTTCCAAGTTTAGATACAAGGGCATAGGGGGTCTAGGAGCTAGTTTACGAGCTTGAATTAAACAATTCTCAGCTCTAATGTCAATGCTATAAGTTACAGGTATAGTTGTACCTCCCATGGATTGAATTAACATAGAAATATCATAATTTAAAGCTTTGAGATAGTATAGAAAATCACCTTCAGCTGTTGGCCTTACCGCCACTGGAATTCTATCCCAGGTCCTTTGAAATCTGAAGTTGAAGTCTGTCAGCTGCTCATTGGGGGCTCTCTTGATAGTTGTCAGCTGCTCCAAAAGGGACAAATTATCTCCCTTTTCTCCAAACTACTCATGGAGAGCTATGCATAATTGGTTCCAATTTTGAATAGAACTAGCCCCAAGGCTTCTAAACCATTACAATGCTTTCCCTTTTAATGAAGATGCCAGCAATTTGACAGCAATTTACATCTCATCAATCTCATGGATTGCACAAACATTAGCAATGTCTTTAACATGAGCACCGGAGTGGTCTGATTTTCTCCAGTAAAGTATGGAATGTTCTTCAATGTTGCAACTAGAACTGGATTTTGTACATTGAGAGCAAGTGGGCTGCTGCTAGTGAAATTGACATAAGGGTTGTGTTGTGCCATTCTGATTGGCCTGAGAACCCTTGTTGATTGAGTGAAAGGTCTACTAGGTGGAGGAGTTGATAGAGTTCTGTTTGGTGGAGATGGAGACCTTTGAATTCTCCTTCCTCTCCCTCTTCTCCATGGGGATAACTGCATATACTCAAACAACCCTTCTCCTCCAACCCTTGACCTTGTGTGGATTCTTCTCATGAATTTTCAGACTTGGACTGCTAAAACCAGTTGATTTTTTTGTTGGGAGTCACCAGATGTGCAGATCAGGGCTCTTTTCAAGCAAGAAATTACAACAAAATCACATCAAATTTGTTGTAATGAAGATGAAGACCTCTAAGGTCCCACCGGTGTGCCAAAACCATTAGTGTAAATCAAGCAAAGCACCTGGATTTTTATCAGATTTCGAGTTTGACATTGGACATCCAATGTGATTGCATAACATTGAATCTTTTCCCCAATTGTGGGACTTGTAAAAATAGGAAAAGAATCTCCAGATTAGAGGTTGGTTCCTCAACTCCTCTGATCAGATGTATTTCTTAAAAATTGTAGAGGTTTAAACTCAAAATCGTTCTCTAAATTCCAAGGCGACAAAGGTGGAGGATGCAAAAGAAATAAAACTAAGACTAACAAGGTGATACACCAAAGGAGTGGTGAACATTTACTTCTACAAATTGACATAGATCACATAAATGCAACAAATACCATACACAAACTGATGAAAATGTAATGAAAGACCAGAAATGAAGCAAACAACACAAGAAGAGGACTGAAACTCATTCACAGAGCTTGCATTGTCATTTCCAATGTCAAAAATACATGCATTACAATAGTAGAGAGGAAGAAAGCATGTTGTAGTTATGAAAGAGGTCTGATATTCCACAAATCATTTTCTAGGGTGAAAGAGGGAGTCTACAAAACATAAAAATGTCCAACCCTTTTCAAAATGAGCCAAATTTGGCTTTAACAATGAAAATTCGAGCTCAGAGAGGAAGAAACGCAGGAAAACGTGAAGGGATGTTTCAACCACCAACTAAATTGCATAAAGGAGGCATGGGCACCCTCAAAAGTTCATTCCCCGATGTTTTCTACCATGTTGGAGAAGAATGGAAGCCATACTTTATTAAAATTGGTGGTTGAAATGTCAACTATGTTCTCTTTCCCGTGGTAGAGGAGTTTTTGATTTTCTCTCTCCAAACCCCACCAAAACACAAAATTTAACCCTCCATCATGTAGATAATTTCACCATCTTTCTAACTCCACCAAGAACATGAAAATCTGAGCTCTGGATCAAAAGTTATGCCCTTTTGAAGATTTAGGGAAAAACTAGGGCAAAATTGAGTTTTGGCGGGCCGAAAGTTTAAAATTTTCCTCCTTTTGACTTTAGTAAAATTTCCCAAAAAATTTCCACCCCCCACCACTCCAGTGCCACATGTCACGTCCTTAGGCCTCAATCATCCCTTTTTACGCCCTTTTGGACTTTGGAAAATTTTCCAAAAATTCTCCACCGGCCCGATCCTACGTGGCGCCTTCTGATTGGGCCTCGGGGGCATGCTTCCAATTCTTTCGTTGACTCTGACCATCTCCTTGAATGGGACACGTGGCATGTTTTCATTGGTGTAGGCCTGAACTAGCTCCTTTCCCTTGTGGACCCACCTTAAGATTTTCGGCCATATGGACATGTGGCGTGCTCTGATTGGCGCAGGCCATTGGGGGTAGAGTTTTATTGCGCCATTTTTCATATTTTGGTAAAATGAAAAATTTCCTCGCACACCTCTGCTGCCTACTGGTCTAAGGACACATGTCACCTTATGATTTGCTGGTGGGCCTTCAGGCGAGATTTCCCCTTTGTGCCAACTTTGGAAATTTTTCCAACTTCCTCCCGTCGGTCCGACCTCCGACGAACCCATGGACACGTGGCCTCCTCCCATTGGCTAGTGGGCCTTCGGGCCAAAAATTCCTTTTGTGCACTCCACCAATACTTGGTAAAAATTTCAAATATACCTCCGCTTCCTGCCATTCCGATGCCACGTGGCACGTCTTGATTGGCTGGCGGACCTCCCATGGAAAAATTTCCCTCCAAAACTCCGCTGAGCCATAACTTGCAAAATACAAGCAGTTAGAAGGAAAACTTTACCATTCTGGAAAGATGAGAAGATTCTCTATCCAATGAAAACATTTCTAAAAAAATTTGAGTTCCTAAAAAGTGAAAAATTTTTACCGAGACACAAGGAGGGAAGTAATGAAGGAAGTTAGCCAAAAAAATAAGCAAGGGGCTTATTTTGGATAACAATATCCTTCTCATAAATATCAATCTCCATACCCCTGAAAACCACATTGTCCTTTTTCATGCCAAACTTAAATACTTAGTGAGTGACGGATGATTCCCATGCAGCTTAGAGTTATACTTTCTAAAATCCCCAATTAAGAGTAGGTGCCACATAGAAGGGTTGTCAATAATGTTTTCATGGTTTGAAAGTTCCACTCTTACTCTGTCGCCACCCATGATATTAGTATTGTTTTTTAGAAGCAAAACCAAATGTGCCGCAATTGATGAAATTGAAATGGATTTTCTTAGAAGTCAAATTCTCACACATGAGCTTACTGTCATGATAAATGGGCCAACTTAAGTCACTCAAGTTATAGATAGAGGAATTATTGTGATATTTCACTTTGAATAAGATCATTAATAGATGTGGGGATGTCATCACCTTTAAACCATACCTTGAAATCATGATAATGTACCCCCACATTATCCAAAGATATCCGAACACTTATTACCAAGGTGATGGGTATGGTTAATAACAAAATAATCAAACCCTTTAATATGTTCCTTAACATCAAAAATAATATTTCCTAAGGCCCAATTATAAGAGTGGTCCTTGATGATGACATTAATAATGAGAAGAGAATCCACCTCAATATGAATGTGCTTAATTCTTTTTCCTTCACTAAACTTACCCCCATAACAAATCACAAACCTCTGCCACATTATTACTTTGGATCCCCAAAGGTCCCACCTAAGAAAGGATCCAATCACCTTCATGATCTCTGATAATACCACCTCTCCTTACCAACCCATGATTTCCTTTCAATGCACCATCAAAATGAAGTTTGTCTCTATTCACATCCGGCTTAGACCACTTGATGGTAGAAAAAGGTAATTTGACCAAGGGAGGACTATAGCCGAGTTGTTTGATAATTTCCTCTTCTTTCTTAGGACAAGAATGTTTTATCTTTCCTTTGAAAAGTTTGGTATTTTCTTTAATAGATGAAATCATTCTAGATCTGACCTTACTGATGTTAGATTTTTGGTTTCTAAAAATGAGAGAATTCCTTTCCTTTCAAATATACTAGAAAAAATGAGGGAGGGACATCTTCCACGTTGCCACAAGAAAAAGAAAACTGAAAGGGTGATCCCATTACAAGAAGAAATCCTCTATGGAATTGGGTTAAACCCACTACACTTAGAATAGATCCATAAGATTAATTAGAACCATTTGGGAGAAGGGGAAAAAAATAAAGAGATGGTTGACACTTTCCTCCTCCCTATTACAAAAACACACCTATTAGGGATGACCATGCCCCTTTTCCTCAAGTTATCAACATTGAGGATTCTATTCTGAGAAGCCATCCAGTAGAACACATTCACCTTAGGTATGAGATCTTTCACCCAAATTATACCTCAATACTCATTTTGAAAAGAGTCTTTAAAATTAGGGAGATAGGAAAATTTTACCGGATATTCCCCAGATTCCTCATCTTTCCAAATCATTGTATCTTCTTGATGTTGAAATTTGGGGATGTAGAAGTTTCTTAATTTAAGATTTAGGTCTCTGAAAGGGCCTCTATCCCCAATGAAATTTTTGGGAGGGACCAGCTCAATCAATTTGATTTCCCCATTGGATAATTCCCAATAGTCCTTGACCCACACTTTACCAGTATCTTCAAAGAACTATGACACAGTTCTTCAGGGCTCCTCCCTAGCAAGCAGTCTCTCTTACACCCAGCAATCCTGCCATAACCGAATCCTATTACCCTTACCAATATTCCACTTTATACCTCTACCCAAAATATCCCTGGAATCAAGAAAGGACCTCCAAAATAAATATCCACTGGGAAGATTATCTTGTAAGAAAAAATTATCTATTCTACCAACATTCCTTAAGTATTTCCTCTTAATGATATCTATCCATAGACCCTCCTCTTTTATAACCCTCCAACCAGCCTTGGCCCCGAGATTCATTCATGTATTTCTCATTCATGTTTACATCACAACGTGACTTCAATACACAGTATATATTCATGGCAGCTCCAAAGAGAAATTTTCCTTGCGAAGCTTTTGCCGTAATGTATAGGTCAAGGATGAGATTTTTCCACTTATGGTCTACAAAAATATTAACATGTAAATGGATATTTTGAGCCATAGGGTAGGTATACCAATGTTTAGCAGCATTGATGCCAGAGCCTCTCGTCATTGTTTTAATATTATTTTCTTGGAATTATCCCTTTGGTAAGTATTTTTGATATGGTTGTGGTGAGTGGAAACTGAGGTTTGTGCATTAAATTTGTAGATTTTTTGTGTGGGTGGGTATAGATTTCGCAATAGATATAATGATTGAGGCCATCACACAATTGGGAATGTTGCGGTTTTCAACCCCTCGAAATGTCTACTGCAACATCATATCTTCTTGCACTACTCATTCGCATATACCCAGATAACACTTCAGTTAGATTTGTCTAAGGAGGACCGCATCATGGAAATACATTTCTCTACCATGAGTGGGAAAAAATATTTTTCATTGGTGAGTGCATGTTTGGAAAAATGTGTGTGTGTGTGTGTGTGTGTGTGTGATTCACTATCTTGTGTATTCTAGATATTTGAGCAGGAAGCACATGTAGTTGGAAAATTTTCATGACCACCACAACAAAAAAATTGACAACAGTCAGTCTCAAATTAGGTGTCAAATGTACCACAATTTTGGATTCCATGCACAACAATATATATTTGTTGGTAGTATACATACATGTAAAATGGAACAAAACAATTTCTACCTTTATAATTCATTATTGTTTTCCTTTTTTAAAACAAATTATAATGAGATGAATTAATATTATTGAAGAGGCTAAGGAGAATGTTCCTCATTTAAATTTTAACTTTCATCTAATTAGTACTATGGAATTCCTCGTGCATGGTGTATCTGATCTTGAGGTTGAAGGAATCGTGGATGAATGGAAAGTGGTTCAAAAAAAGAAGTTTTTATAGAAATAACACTTCTATTCTCATGAAGACTCTAAATCATTAGTCTGATTGTCTTCTTTTGTAGTTTTTTTGTTGGGAAATTGATTTTCTCTTGCTTGTTGAGTAGTTTATTGTAAAATATGGGTTTATGATATTTTTGTTCTCGGGTAGAGTCCCACTCAAAAAAATCCTCTTTACCTTTTATCTTAAAAATTTTAATAATGGAAAATCTATATTGGGCACCATTAAAAAATTAAGAGAGGAACTATTTCTCTTCAATATTTCCACCTAAAAGATATAATTATAATACAATAACCAAACCCCTTCATTCTTCAACTAAGTAGAGGTTTTTCCTTCTTAAGGATTCATCCAATTGAAATTAGTAATATAATATCTGTTGATAATTGCCTTAAAAATTCAAAATGATTCACTTTTTTTGTCGTATAATGTTTTATTGCTAAATTTACTAGTTTTTTAAATTAGAAAATGGATTTTATTAATTGTTTACCTAAATATTTTATTTAATTGGAAATAGACTTTCCAATAATAAAATGCTTTATCAATTATTTAATGGGTTTTTAACATTTGAAATATCGAGTTAATAAAAAGTATTGAAATGTTATTTTCTATAACATTAAAAGAGTATAAGTTGCAATAAAAGTCTTAATGTCCATCAAAATTTAAAATTAATGCATGCATTTGGAAAAAGTACATTGTAAAGTAAGGAAGGAGGGAATGTAAAAGTAACTCTACTAATAAAAAAACCAAAGAACATACAATTAAAAGATATATGAAAACACATTATTGTCTTTGATGTTTCTTAAATCTTACCATATTTTGTAGTGTGTCTGCATCTTCCTACCATAGTTATTTTGTTGACTAAGCACTTATATTGATGATGAACAAGGAATTTAGCATCATTTGACTACTATATGTCCTTATTATGTTTCTCTTGACGACACTTGTGGTGATTTGGGCACATAGTGTCAAACTAGTCTTTTGAATTATTTCTTACCTCTAATATGGTATGATATTGGATATCTGAATATTTTGTTATATTTGACTTCATTCACATGAGATGGATTCACTTATTGTTTCATCATACACTTCATTATATTTTGAGTTATAATGATTAATTGGATGTCGTCATATGTCGCTTGGATGGTTAATATATTTTTGAGCTAGTATGGATGTATATGTTAGCATTAGTCATTTCGTACTGACATGGTTTGGTATAGTTAGCGTGAATTATCCATGTATGATTTATTTAGATTGTTTAATTTATATATTTTATTGGGCAAGTATGTTTAATGTTTGCATTGAGTGTGTAGATTATAGGGCATGAGAGAATGTGTGTTTTAGGGCTACACTTCGGGTTTACACAAGTGGTGATTGGGCCAAGTCCTAGCCATGTTTGTTGTTTGAAGACATAATTGATTGTTTCATGTTGTATTTGGGCACCATGGGTGACCCTTGTAAAATTTTATTATTTGTAATTTATTTAGTTGTATTGAGTTGTTTAGGGACCTAGTGATCCCTACTTGTGCTAATTTGTGTTTAGTGTTAATTAAGTGGGTTATTAGAGGTATGGGACCACCTAAGTGCCACTTGGGTGGGCCCCACCACCTCAACTCTTGTGTCATTTATCCCAAACTCGGATTTGGGCTAAAAGTGGCAATTTTGGTGTTCACTTTTCATGTTGGGAACTTCCCTATCATGGAAAAGGACCCCTTGGACCCTACCTATGGGTAGGGGGTCTCTTTTCAAGGCCAAATGGGAGTTTCCCTCCCATTTGACCCCTCACACATCACTTTCTTGTAAGTGAGTTGGTTTTTGTGTGTGTATTAAAAGTTGTAGAGGTTTGGTTTTAATCACATTTTGGGTAATTTGGAGTTTACCTCCAAAATGAGAGTTGTTTTATTCTTGTTTTTGTTTTTGGAATCTTTGTGTGGGGAGATGAGAAGGGTGACACATGTCACCCTCTCATTTAGGGGAATTTTTAATTGTTTTTATTTTAATATTCCCTCATGGAGAGTGGTTGGGGAATCTTTGGTCATTTTTGCAATTTGAGTGTGGGAGATTTTTGGTTGTGCTTGTGGAGCTTAGAGCTTTGGATTGTGGATTGCTTAGATTTTCTGAGAAGCTTGTATGAGGTAGGCCTCGTTTTTATCCTTCTATGTTTTTGCTTATGAAAAATATCTTATGTTTATGAAATGAAAATGGTGTTTTGTTTGTGTTATTGTATGTGGATTATGGGTGTGTATGTGGATTTTTTATTGTATTTTTCTCCATCCATCATGCTTGTGATGGATTTTGGAGTGTTGGGGAAGAGGGAGGAATACCTTCTCACCACATGGCTTGATGGGCAAGCCATGATGGTTTTCTCTATTCCTCCCCTCATATGGTTTGATGTGGGAAAATATTTTCATATGGTTTGATGCGGGAAAATATTTTCATATGGTTTGAATTATTTCCCCATCCTTGGAAAGGAAACATAATGGTTTGAAAATCCTTCCAAGGAGGAGGCTTGGTGCATGGGTTGGAGAGATAAGGAGGTATTTTGTGTTTGGAGAGATAAGGAGGTTGCATGGAGTTTTACTTGTGTTTCCTATGGTTGGATTCACCACTTGGTTTCATTTGGTTTCTTACCACTCTTCCCCATGTTGGGAGAAATCATGGAGCTTCTCCCTTGTGTATGGTTTGATTGTTGTTTTTGTGTATGTGTGAAGTTGTGCTTGTATGTGTGTTTTACCTACCCTATTTCACTTGTGCAAAACTCGAGGCATGTGTGGTATCTCTCCCATGGGATTGGAGGGAGGATAGCATTTCCTCAATACATTGGAGATGGCATGTAATGATGACAATATGTTTAGAGGTAACCAAGCCCTATCTCGTTGTGATTTTAAGATCTTATTGAATGGAAAATATGTATATTTTAGCTTGAAAATTGATGGAGAATAAATGGAGACTCTGTTATGTTGTTATCCCAATTTTGGGGAAATATTTTCCACTTGATTCCCACTTTTTCTTGCAAAATATGTTTTGAAATATTATTGTATTTTCCCATTTGGGGATGCATGTGTATATTGTGCAAACAAGTGTTGTATCAAATGTTATGTCCTCCCTTCCCTAGTATGAAGATTGAAGGTTATATGGGATTGGTTGAATCTTTTCATTCTCCAAAGAAGAAATCTTGCTACATAGGAATCTTTTCTTTGTCATATTGTAAAGAACTCATTCTCTTGTTTTGTACATGTTTTGTAAACCTTATTTCAATGAAAGTTTGAAGTATGTCTTCTTTTACCTAAAGGAGTAGTGTAAGGATTAGATTCTAGGATGTGAAGCTTTCAATTCTAACTTGTATTGCAAAGGAAATAATTTGAAATGTATTGTATTTCCAAGGAATGTTTTTGAAATAAAACTTTATTTTTTTATGTTAAAATTATATTTCCAATCTTGTTTTAAAAAAATTGTAAACTCTAGTTCAGAAGCTTATGATAAATTCTCACCCCTTTTGAAAGGTATGGTGGTAAGTTGTGAATTAGTGATTTTGGGAGTTTTCCTTACCTTTGTATTTCTTGTGAAACTTATGTGAATTTCTTCCACTTTCTTATAGTATTTTAAGAATGTTCCATCCTTATTACCATGGGAGTAATGTAAATGGAAAGCTGATTTTTGAAGTGTGATAAATTTTTATCATTAGTTATTGAGTTAGCACTTATTTTCAAAATAAAATTTAAAAAAATAAAATAACAACATTATGTATACCATTCCCTTCTTGTGAAAACATATTATTCATATTGTGGTTTTTATTAAATAGAAGAGAGGATTTTATTTTATTGTAGGATATTATGCTCTTATATCAAAATCTGAAAACATTATACTTCAATCTTCCTCTTTCCCGCAATTTAGGAAAAAAATCCTTATATTGTGCAAGAACGGGTGTGACTTGTTGAAGATTCATATAAGTGAAAAGTGTTCCCTTATTTAAAAATTGTAGGAGATAAAAGGGAAAAGTTTCCAGAACTCAATTGATTCTTTAATGTGAAAGAGGATGTATTGATTTATAAAAAGAAATGAATATATTTTTTTAATTTCATTGTAAGCCTTCTCTTTTTGAGTTATAAATAATTTCCATTATAAAAGGAGTTAGATTTCTCTTCATGGTGAAATGAGTTCATTTGTATCTTATGGCCTATAAAATATTTAAATTTGGTAAGGATAGTATGTGATATGGGTTTCTTTCATGCAAAGACAAACAAAAATAATTATATTTTAAATTAGAGGGTGGGAGATATGTATGTATGTATGCATGCATGCATGCATGTATGTATGTATGTATGTATGTATACATGTGTACATATACATATATATACACACACATACACATATATATATATATATATATATATATATATATGTATATATATAGGTGTTTTTATGTGTGCGCGTGTGTACGTATGTATGTATGTATATATATACCTATGTGTGTGTATTATATCTACATATAGAAATAGAAATAAATAACTAGCAATCGCATGTGTACAATGCAATGTGAACGCCGAATGGTATATGTTATTAGATTTAAAAAGATAGTTATTACTTTTGTAGTTGATGTTGATAACGAGTGTGATTGACAATACTGATTTTCTATTAAAGCCAGAATAAATGTTGCGAAATACATTAGAAGGAATGTTAGATAACAGTTAGTTGTGTAATAATTGAATACAAATGCAAGTGAGACATGTAAGTTTCCTAATACTCACTCTCAAGAATGTAGTGAATGTGAAGTGTTGTTGTCAAAGTAGATTAAAAGAATGACCAAGTGCTTTAACATATTATCTCTCCATGAAACTAAAATGAGACAGAATATGCAATTATATATAAACAAATTTGAAATGGTTATGGTACATTCCAAATTTATTTATTACCTCAACGAGTTTGAGAGCATCATTATTAGAGCTATTTTATGCATATCTTACAATCATAGCATTCCACGAGACCACATTTCTTTGAGGCATTTTGCAAACAAAAAATGGTATATGTTATTTGTGTTATAGGAATATGTTGGTGTGTGGGATCCTATATGTCCTCCACACACATATGGAGGGTCATCTCACATGGGTTAGGTTTATGGTTTGCTTGTGTGTCATGCACCAGGGTTACTCAACCCTATATGTATCCCTTCATTTGACATTTATGAGTATGCCAAGATACTCCACCGTCTTTTCTCTATATGCAAGCTCTTCCATTGATTGATCAATTTCTCCTTGTGATTACGCTGGAGCTATTACATTTCCTTCAGAGTGTAACTTTATCGTGGTGCACAATTTTTGATACGATTCTCACCAAGTCTTTCATGGTATCAAATCTGAGATCGGGTAAACATGCATTCATCATTTGAGTTGCGATCACTCTTGGTTTCATTATTTTTTTGACTCCCCGTGCAAGTTTTTTTATCATTAGATTATGGAAATTTATTGCTAACATTATTTAACAAGTTGTTCTTAGAAATTTTTCATTTTTGCTGTGTTCTTCATGCATACCCAGATCTCCTCGATTTTTCGTGGTTTTATAGCTACATTTAGCTAGTTGCAGCTAAA
Organism: Taxus wallichiana var. yunnanensis; assembly: GCA_018340775.1. NCBI lineage: Eukaryota > Viridiplantae > Streptophyta > Pinopsida > Cupressales > Taxaceae > Taxus > Taxus wallichiana. The sequence continues at coordinate 538,799,226 of CM031242.1, read as the reverse complement.
TTTAGTAGATGAGCAAAAAAAGGAGGTTCTTTATTCTGGTTTTTTTATTAATTTTATTAAATTGGAAAAAAAAATTGGATCTTTGTTTTTTTGTTTCTCTCGTGTTTTTGTTGTCTTTTACAGAATACATGTTTAAATTTGTGGTGTTTCTAAGCCTGGCCGAGTTGTGTTCTATCCTCCTTTGGCCTTCGCTCGGACTGCAACATTGTGGCATGTTGGCTCTATCCCGAGCCTTCTCTTTTCTCTTCCCGTGTTGTCCTTCAAACCGCTCATGCCCCGAGCTATTTATTCTTACAGTGAGTCATTTTTGCTTGGCAAAGTTGTGTGTGCCTTGGCCGAGTCGTCATTTTGAGCGAGCCATGTTTTTACTTCACCGAGCTTTGGTTTCCTTGCCACACCACTCGCAGGCTCCCTACTATGTCTCCTCCCCTGGCCCTCACTCACCCCCATGCCTACATCTCTGTTGGAGCGTCTGCTCTGTTTTTTGCTTCGTTGGAGCCCTCCCCTACGTGGTCGAGTCCAAGGTGGCGTAGGGAAAGCATGACTCGATTGTATTCAACGTTCTAAAATATAAAGTTCCAAAAGCAAGGGGGTTATTATATTATCCTAGGTGGTTTTGATTCTTGTGTTTCTTTTCTACATTATTTCTCTCTCTTCACTATGGATGCACTTTCAATTCCTTTGCTTATGTTGTTCAACTTCTTCGAATGGAGATCGAAAATAATTATGAAACTAAGGGGTAAAGGGTTATCCCACATCACCATGGGAATTGAGACTGAACTAGATGACGAACCTGAAAAATCTAAGTGGTTAAACTGTAGTGATGAAGCTTTAGGTCTTCTTTGCATGTCAATTTCTCTTGACTTTCTCTTCCACATTGAGTTGTTCAAAACACCTAATTCTACATAGAAAATGTTAGATGGAATATTTGGACAACAAGATGACATGAGAGCGCATGAGTTGGAAAATAAACTACTAGGGTTAAATCCTAGTGATTTTGAAAACCTACAAGCATTTTTCTCTAAGTTTATCCACACTAGATTATTGTTAAAGGAATGTCAAGTAGAGAAGAAATATTCTCAACTAATCTTGTCGATTCTCTCTAAGTTAGGTCCTAAATATTCTGTCTTTGTGTCAAATTTTTATGCTACAAAAGTTGCCTTGGGCAAGGATTGGAATATGCCCTCCTTTGATTTTTTTTCATCCCAACTCATTCGAGAATAGGATAAACTCATTCAAATGGGGTCTCTCAAGTCCAAGTCACATGCCCTTGTAGCAAGTACTAGTAAGGAAAAGAATACTAAAAAGAAGAAAGAAAAAAGGATCAACCTAAGAAGGAAACCAAGAAAAAAACTAAAATTAACATGAACACTTCGACTTCTAAGCGTAGAGCACAAAAAGACAAGTATTTGTGTTCCTATTGCAAGAAGCTTGGTCATAAAGAACATACGTGTATGAGAAAAAAAATTGATCACCTTACTCATTTACTTGAGAAAAATCAAATAGGTGTTCTTGAGTGTATTAAACAAAATGCTCCGAAGGCCGAGTCTTCTACTGTAAAAGGTTCTAAATTTGATAAGAATAAAGGAAAGGCCCTTGTATCCAAATTTTCTCCTTCATCGACATGGATTATAGATTCCAATGCCTCACACAACATGGATTCTTCACATGTTGAGTTCTCTAACATCAATCCTTGTGGTATGTCCCAAATCACGATGGGTAATGACACGACAGTGTCGGTTTCCGGTAGTGGATCGGTAGAAATGGATGGGGGAACATTCAACCAAGTGTTGATTGTTCATGATCTCTCTACCAATCTCCTATCAATTTACCAAATTACTCACCTTGGTGAAGGAATGTGAGTGGAATTTGGTCCTAACTTGGTGATTATTCATGAGCTTAACTGATGACACTATAGTGGCTAAGGGAAAAGCGGATCACCGTTCACGGTTGTATACCTTTTCCCACTTTAATTCTGATTCTACGCCCACTTTGCTCACTCATGAAAATGAGGTTATTAAGCTATGACATGAGCATTTCAGACATCTAAATTATCGCTACCTTGAAAAATTGAGCCAAAACTAAATGGTCAACGGGTTACCCCACGTCAAGTTTTCTAAGGGTCTTTGTGAGAGTTGTACCCTTGGAAAGCATCCTGAAAATAAATTTGACAAAGGAAAATCTTGGAGATCTACTCATCTTTTGGATCTTGTTTACAAGTGATATATCCGGCCCATTTCCATCTCCTTTGTTTACTAGAGCTCTTTATGTGCTGACCTTCATTGATGACTATTTGTGATATAGTTGGGTATATTTTCTTAAGCTTAAGTCTAGAGTCTTTGAACATTTTTAGGACTTTAAGGCTCTTGCTAAGAAACAGTGGAATGGTCTATTAAGGTTCTTCGAACCGAAATGGAGGTGAATATGTAAACAATAGGTTCATGGATTTTTTTACTTCTGAAGGGATCTCCTTACAGCATACATTTGCTTACAGCCCTTCGCAGAATGGAGTAGCAGAAAGAAATAACCATACTCTTAAGGAGATGGCCACTTGTATGATTCATTCAAAGTCTCTTCCTCTCGTAGTATTGGGCTGAAGCAGTGAATTGTGTTAATTACATTCAGAACCATGTTCCACACAAGGAAGTAAGAGGTATGACACCCTTTCAAGCCTGGTTTAGATGTAAGCTTGATGTTGAGCACTTTTGAGTCTTCAGATCCAAGGTTATGGCTTGGATTCCCAAGAATAAATGCAAGGCATTGGAACCACAATCCAAACCTTGTATCTTTGTAGGGTATCCTAATGGTGTGAAGGGATATCGATTGTTGAATCCTACTTCTCATGAACTTTATATTGAGAGAAGTGTTAAGTTTGATGAGTCTTCTTTGACTTCTACTTCTCTACCTATTGAGGTTCTTTAGCTTGCTGATTCAGATTTTGACTCATTAGATGATGATGTTGTTGAGCGTGCTCCTCTTCCTAATCCTCCCGACCATCAAACCCTTGAGTCTTCTAATTCTGATAGTAGTGATGATGAGGAATATGTCCCTTCTCACTTGAGTGATGAATCTTCCGACTTAGAGGTTGATCCTCCTGGTCCTCTTTGGGCTAGGAAAAATTTGCAAAGTGTTGGAGATTTAGTTGGAGATACTTCGGATATGAGATGTACTCACTCATATTTCATTGGACCCCACTCTTTCTTCACCTCTGCCTCTGATCCACAGTCTTTCTAGGAGGCTTATGGTATTCCTGAGTGGGATTCTGCCATGGATGAGGATTATTCCTCTCTCATAAAGAATGATACTTGGGATCTCACCCCTCTTCCGAAAGGAAGAATAATCGTTCAGTGTAAGTGGGTGTTCCAAACAAAGTATGGAGTAGATGGAGATGTCAAAAATTTTAAAGTGCAATTAGTAGCTAAGGGTTTCTCCTAGATAGCTGGGGTTGATTATACTGAAACCTTTGCTCCGGTTGCGAAGATGACTTCTATTCGAATGACCCTATCCATTTCCACAACAAATAGATGGAAATTTCATCAAATGGATGTTAAGAGTGCCTTACTTCATGGTGACCTAGAGGAAGAGATCTACATGGAACAACCTCTAGGTTATGTCCATGATCCCTCACTCATTTGTAAGTTAAAGAAGTCTCTTTATGGCCTTAAACAAGCCCTTGGGGCTTAGTATGCCAAGATGGACTCCTTTTTACTTACATTAGGGTTTACTAGGTGTCACTCTGATCCAAATGTTTATATTCTACGGTAAGATGAATCCATACTCATTCTTGTTCTCTATGTTGATGACTTGTTGATCACATGAAACTCTTCCTTTATCATTGATTCTATGAAGATCTCCTTGGCCAACAGGTTTTCCATGACTAACTTAGGTCTGCTTCATTACTTTCTTGGGATCTAGATTTCACAATCTGACTCAGGAATTTTGATTTCACAACCTAAGTATGCTCTTGACTTGTTTCTTGTTTTTAGATGTCTGATTGCAAGTCTTATCCTACTCCTTTTCTTTCTAGGGTTAAGTTGGTTTCTGATTACTCAACTCCCTTGGTTGATGGTACCCTTTATCGACAGTTGGTAGGGATCTTTATTTACTTGACTCATAATTGACCGAATTTATCTTACATTATTGGGATCATGTCCAGATTCATGCAGGAGCCACATGAGCTACATTGGAAAGTAGCTAAGTGGATCCTTCATTATGTTTGTGGCACCTATACTGATGGAATTCACTATTTTGGAGGGGTGGATATTGACTTGATTGGGTTCACAAATTATGATTGGGACGGTGACTTAGATCATCAAAAATCTACCTATGGCTATAGTTTCTCTCTTGGTTCGGGTCCTATTAGTTGGTCTAGAAATAAGAAGAATGAAATTGCGATATCTTCTATAGAGGCAGAATATAGAGGAGTAGTTAAAGCTGCTATAGAGGTTGTTTGGCTACTGGTATTCTAACAGAGTTTGGCATCCACTTTTGGTGGCCTACCATTATCTATTGTGATAACATGAGCACTATCTCAATTTGTATAAATCTAGTTCAGCATCAGCAGATGAAGCACATTGAGATCCATATGCACTTCATACGAGAGCTTATTCATGATGGTATCATCGACATTCAATACATTTAAAAAGCTAATCAAATTATAGATATATTCACCAAGCCCTTCACTGAGATGAATTTTCTTCACTTGCGGTCTCTTCTTGGGGTGAGGTCTTATGCAATTGCTCATCTTCTTCGAAGCTATATAGTCCTTCTCTTCTTCTTCTTCTAGGAAGATGTTATTTGTACATGGGCACCTTATCAGGCCTTTAGTTGTCGAGCCCCATTGACACATATTTCTTAGTTGTTTAGGAGTGTCTTCTTTTTCTATCTAACTCATCATAGTCACTACCCCAGCTTCGATGAAGGGGGGGTGTTGGTGTGTGGGATCCTATATGTCCTCCACACACATATGGAGGGTCATCTCACATGGGTTAGGTTTAGGGTTAGGTTTAGGGTTTGATTGTGTGTCATGCACTAGGGTTACTCAGCACCCTATATGTATCCCTTCATTTGACATTTATGAGTATGCCAAGACACTCCATTGTCTTTTCTCTATGTGCAAGCTTTGTTCTATTATGCAAGCTCTTCCATTGATTGATCGATTCCTCCTTGTGATTACGCTGGAGCTATTACATTTCCTTCAGAGTGCAAATTTATCGTGGTGCACATTTTTCGATACGATTCTCACCAACTCTTTCATGGTATCGAGCAAAGATTTAGAAAGACAGCTATTACTTTTGTAGTTGATGTTGATAATGGGTGTGATTGAAAATATTGATTTTCTATTAAATCCGAATAAATGTTGCAAAATACATTAGAAGGAATGTTAGATAATAGTTAGTTTTCTAATAAGTGAATACAAATGCAAGTGAGACATGTAAGTTTCCTAATAATCACTCTCAAGAATGTAGTGAATGTGAAGTGTTTTTGTCAAAGTAAATTGAAAGAATGACTAAGTGCTTTAACATATTATCTCTCCATGAAACTAAAATGAGATAGAATATGTAATTATATATAAACAAATATGAAATGGTTATAGTACATTCCAAATTTATTTATTACCTCAACGAGTTTGAGAGCATCATTGTTATAGCTATTTTGTGCATATCTTACAATCATAGCATTCCACGAGACCACATTTCTTTGAGGCATTATGTAAACAAAAATGGTATATGTTATTTGTGTTATAGGAATATTGTGAGTTTGCATGGATATTTTATCCACCTGGAAACCTGTTGTTTTATGATTACATGGTAAACAAAATTCTATGGGACATCCTACACGATGAGTAAATAAAGTGAAGATTAATTTTTCTCGTGGCATTACTGTCGTAGAGGTAAATAACGATTCCTGGCAGAGAAATGAAGTTAAAGATGGTCTCACAGAAGGTGAGGATGGAGACAGATCATCTACTAGTATTCCAAGTGAAGATCACAGTGGAATGGGTGAGGAAATTGAGAAAACATCATAAACATCCAAGACAACTCTATCATCAACATCATGTAAAGAGATTAATCCAACAAAGGATCTTGTTGATGGAGAAATAGTTAAAATAGGTGAAAAATTCAGACAACGACAGTCTTAGTGAAGAACCATCCAAACCTTCCTAAAGTAACGGTATTGTCTACGATGACAGGGGCATGAATTTGTTGGCAAATTTGGCAGCCTATGAACCTTCAAAGGATGAGCAAGTTTCCTTTGGCAATTATGGAAGACGAGTTTTTGTGACAACAGATGATAGTTTAGAAAAGTCTATGGTTAATACCTCCCATGTGGCTCAAAAGCTAACTAGGCACAATAAAAAATAGAACCTCATTTACCAAGAACCAAAGTTGTAGAAGTGGTCATAAAAGGAGGCTAAGAAATATAGTTCTACTACTACATACAAGTATAAACATAATTTAAATGCATACCTATAGAAGTCAATTTAACGCAGGGAATTGACTGGAACTTGGAGAACTGAAGAATGAAATTATAGTGTTAGTGGCCAGTATTTAAAGGTTAATGCATGCAAAATCTATAAAATAAAATTTAAAAATAGCAAAGCCAAAGCAACATGCAAAATCAGAAAATAAAAATTGTTAAAAATAACAAAAGCAAAATTGTTAAAAATAGCAAAACCGTCATTTAAGCCGTCAAATTTGACATTGTCCCATGAATGTACGGAAATCCTTTTCCCATAGGGTAACACCTTTAACATAAATATATGAATATATTTTTTTTATAGAACTAGGAAAAAACATATAAATATAAATATAAATACATATTTATACCAAAAAAGGAGAAAACGAAAATATGTGATCTATGTATTTGGGGGATGTTTGTTTTATAAAATAAAAAATTTGTTACTACTAGAGGTTGTTTTAGATTAAAATTATATATATATAATGGGGTGTTGGGGTGGGTCATACCATGGCCTATCTCCCCCACCACCCCCTTATATATATATAATGGCTTGGGTGGGGAGATAGGTCATGGTCCGCCACACCCCCACATCCCATTTTCCATGACCCACATTATATCTCCCTCTCGCTCACCCTCCTACTCCTTGCCACACCACCCCCGCCCAAACCCTTATGACTCCTTACACCTTGTTATCGTTTCCCCCTCCGAAACCATCAACTCGTATCTCAGAACCCTCCCCTTGCGTGGCTATTTTGGGGGAATATCATCCCCCTCCTTTTGTTGTAAAATTATTAATTAAAAAAATAAATAAATATAGGGGTTGCATTCATATAAACAAAAATATAGATATACAAGAACCCCATGGATCTTGTTTAAACCTGCACAATCTATAAAACAAAAAAATATATAGTTTGGGCAATGTTCCTCCATCAAGAATGCATGGATTTCGTGGCCTCCATGGCCTCTCCTCAAATATGCAACAAGAAAAAAATAAAATAGAGAATAAACTAAATGAAATAAAATAAAGAGAGGAATGGGAAAATAAAATGGATAAAGAAGGTATTAGCGCAAACCTAGGGCTTTGAAAGATCAATGGTGGAGGTTGTTTTGATCCTACAACTCTCTTTTGTCCTATAGTTTTCCACTTTCTTATTAGGTTAGTATTTAATATTAAATTTGGGAATTCATGTGAGTATTACTTTTACCCATTGGCATTTTAAAAAAATTAATAATAATAATTTCTCCCACATTGAAAATGGGAATGAGCTTTAATATTAAAGGATACAATTTTGTTTGAATGGGGAAATTATTTAAAGTAGGAACCTTAACTCAAACTTGTAAAATAATGTATTTCCTTTACTAGCGGGAAATCACAATAAAACAATGGGGAGAGGAAATTAAATTGCTAGGGGATATTTTCATGTAATTTTTTTGTTTTTATTTTTTGTAAAATAAATAAATAGAGAAGATAATACTAGAATTCAAATTTAAAAAGTGAAATTTAAATGTCTCCTAGGTAGTGCTTTGAATAAACTTATTACTTGTTAAGGGTATTCATTAGTCAAAGAACATTAGGTGAATAGGATAAACTAATGTAAATACATGTCTACAAAAATTAATTATTTTCGTGGATAATTTTATGCCATAAAATGAGGCATTACATATTTAGAGTTATGTCGGAGATTTGCTCATTATAAATCTTTAAGAGAAAAAAATTTGAATAAAAGAATGAAGTATTAGGGTAAAAATCATTATAAAAGTAGATTCTTCACAAATGACAATGAAAATCAAATATTTATCAAAATAAAAGTGTCAAGCATGTCTGGTCCTTTTATAGGCCATAAAAGTTTGGTGAGAGTTGTACGATTCTTTGAAGAGGTAAAATAATAATTCATGGAGAATATCTAAATGAAAATTTAACCTTTCTTTTATTCTCCAAAACAAAGTTGTAAACTTTGTTAAATAATATGGTGATTGTTCTATATGCAATGTGATATGAAAAAAATTTGAAAGGGACCCTCAAATTGCAAGATAATTGGAGCTTTAGACTGGAGATTGGATGAGCTCATCATGAAAATGAATAGATATTAAAGTATCTATGAGAGGGTGATAAGGCTTTAGCCATGTGCATGGAGGTAGTCTCTACAGATCTAATCTCATATATTTTTATATGTCTATGTTCTATATACATTTTTTGTATCAATTGTAATATTATGTGTAGTGAGTTTATTGATGTTAGTTACTTAGAAGGAAAAATAGAATGAATCCTTGGATGTCCGAACTAGATTTGATCCCATGCAATACTAAATGCATAGATGATATAATTGTTTAATATGGATAGGAAATGAACCAAATTTTTGGTCAAGTCTTAATCGAGTTCATTTTAGGGGTGAATATTCATGTAATGGTGAATATTAGATTTTTTGAATTTCTAAATTGGCAAATTTTTTACTACCGTACGGTAGTGAGTTTGCCAAAATTTTATGGGTCATAAATAAATTTGACCATAATTTCACCTTAGTGTTTCCACTAAGGGCCAACCAATGTTAGTATATTCACCTTCATGTTATAATATTTTATTATATATAGGATTAATTCTCCATAATATATTAATACAATATACTATTATAAGTTAAAGGTAAGGTGATTATGCAATGTTGAATGAGCAAGAACCTATTACCGGATGGTAAGTTTGATTTGTGTTGTCGTTCGTTAATAATTATGCAATCAGAATCGGGAGAAAACCAATATGTGTTACCATTCAGCATTCAAAGTATGTTACTGACCAAAAACCAAATGTTGATGTCAGCCGAAAGCCAAAGGTTATTTTCATTTGAAAACCAAATATTTTTATTGGATGACAACCAAATGTTGTTACCAACCAACAACCAAAGGTGTTTACTGGATGATAGGTGATATTTTTTATCGTACGGTAAGAATAATAATAAATTCCATATTGGTCGTTGTTACAAAATCCTCCTTTCCTAAATTCGCCAAAAATGCGAATATCATGTTCGTCGGTTTCGCCACCCATTCTATAATCATTTTTTAGAGGGGGGGTCTTAAAATAAACCTTGGTATTAATCCTATCTAACATAGTCAAAATTTGAAAGATTACAATAGTCATATGTGAAATACCAATTCTAACAAGAATGATATTTTTAAGGGATTAATTACTTATCATGTAGATGCTTGGATAACATGAATGAAATCACTCTTTTAATTTAATTTCAAGCATATTTATTAAGATAAGGCCTCCAAAATTGAACTCCATATATGATTATAAGTACAGAAAGAATGTAAGAGGTGAATCTTTACTTGAATATCTTAGAGTCGGAGTTGGAAGATCTTTTTCTCAGGAGTGCTAAGGGGAAACATACCATTTACTTAGTTTGGATTCAATACTTGGTTACAAAATGAATTATGGATCCCCAAAAAAATTCCTAGATATACGTTTGAAGAGGTCATCTCGTCCCTTTCATATTTGTAAGGAAAACTTGCATAATATTATGTTGTGTAGTTATGAAAACATTATCTCAATGTTGTGTTTACTAAGTTACATTGGTGATTTGTGTTTATGATATTAATTCATCTTAAAAAAATTATGGTTGTTAAATTTTAATTTTTTTGTCAAGCATGAACACTAATAAGACATCATGGACCACTAAATCTAAACATTGAAAACCTAATATCTCTATATGTGATGAGGAATATATTAAGGATAAATGCACCACCTTGACCAATCATTCGACACACTAAGAACTCATGTGATCTTGTGAACACCAATGGGTCACGTTGAATAACACAAATGCTCATTCAAAATCATTAATTATAAACCATACATAATAAATAGAAACTTTCATAATTTTAAAAACCTCACAATACGATGAATGTCTAACATCAATTTTCAATAGTGAAAACAAGGAGTGTTTTTGTAGAAATTAGATGAAAAATTAAACTCTTAATGTAAAATAAGAACCATAAATGTGAATATGTAATTTGGGGTTTGTGTTTAACTGTCTAAAGTGTAGGGTGTAATGTATAAACATAACATATAGGGATTTTTGCTCACATTTTTTATTTAGAATATAATGTCACACTACACAATTCATTGAAAACACTTTATATGATAACATTACATGTGGAATGCTCACTCAAAAAAATAATGATTCGCCACCTTAGTAATTTATAGGACATCTTGAACCATATATGATTTTATTATAAATTTTTCATAAAATGACATTATCATTAAAAATATTATTATAATAGTGGTGGTTATGGTTATGATGATAACAATCAAAGATGGTGAGAATGATGATGAAGAAAATAACATCATCAATGATGATGATGAGGAGGAGGACAAAAATGATGACAATGAAGATGATAATGACAAGACCAACAAGAAAAAAAGGATGATGATGACGATTTAGATGAAATTTAAATCTACATACTAAACCGCAAATTGTATACAAAAACCGTAAATAGTAATGGATAATTATGAGTAACGATGAGACTTAAAGAACATTTTTTACCACAAATAAAAAATTGTCATGACAAAGATAATCATGATGATAACGATGACTTTTTATGATGATATTAATATATTAATTTTAATAAAGTAATAGTAATAATAATATTAATAATATTTTAAATAATAACAATAATAAGAATTAGTATTTCTTATAAATTATAACAATACTATCAATATTAGTAATAAGATTAATATTGATGATGATGATGACAACGAAGATGAAGATGATGATTAGTGGTAGTGACGATGGTGATAACAATGACTATGATGATGATGAAAATGACGACAATGATGATGATGATGACAATGATGAAAATAATTATGATGATGAAAATGACCGAATGATGATGCGAAAAATCACAATGATGATAAAAATAATGATGGTGAAAACGATGATGATGAAAATGATGGTGATGATGATGAAGGTATTAAAATAATATACTTTTGTACAAAAAATTAAATATATTTACGCATGAGATTGATTAAATTATAACCAAACACTTCATTTTATTCATATATCAAAGATATTTATTTATACATTATTCTTATAACTGATTCCGAAAAGGTGTGTGCATCTATAAGGTGGGAGATAGATGTGCAGAGGATAAATAACAATGTGATAATTTTCTGTAGACTAAGTCTAATATAACTTAATCTAACATTCCCCACTTATTACATGGTTTTTACAAATGTGCCCCTAAAAAAATTAAATTTCACCTTTCCTAAAGGATTAGTGAACACATTCGTAAATTTTTATTCAGGAGGGCAGTACTAGAGTTGGATATTTTGGTTTAAGACTTGTTCTCAAATAAGGTGACATTATACTTCAAGATGATTTTTCTCTCATGATGCATTGGATTTTTTTCAAGCTTCAAAACACCTTGATTATCATAGTAAATGATTGGTAGTTTATTTTCATGTATGATTATATATTCCATAATACAACCTATCCAAATTACTTTGCACACATCCCCTCGTGCGATGTGATAATTAGCTTCATTAGATGATAAGGAAACAATTGTATGATTTTTACTAATCCATGAAATTAGTCCAGATCTAAAATGAAAAACATATCTTGATGTTTATTTCCTTTCATCAAAAGATCCATCGTAGTCTGAATACGTATATCTTTGTAAGAATGATTGTGAGTTCTTCTTGTATTCCAAACCATAACTTAGTGTGCCTCATAAATATCGTAGAACTCTCCTTGTGCCTAACCAATGACACTACTTCGACTCTTACATTAACAGTGAAAGATTGATAATTACAAAGTAAATTTGTGGAATTATACGAGACCAAGTAAATGAGACCCCCAACAATTAACATGTATTGAGTTCCATGTACTTAAGGTGAATCCTGAAAATGTGAACATTACATCCCTTATTCCATTCGATTTTCCATTGAATTGTGATATTTCATCTCATACTTTTCAAGTAATTCCTTGGCATACTTCATCTGAATGACAAAAATGTGAACTTTCTTCTGTCATATCTCTAATCCAAGAAAATAGTGTAGTAGCTTCACATATGTCATGTTGAAGGATTTGTTGAGATCGTTCCTTACTTCATCAATGAGATTTATCCATACTCCCTATCATTAAAATATTTTTTAGATTAGGTAACTGTTTGGTTTTGGGGGGACCAAAAAACCAACCAGTACACTTGAGAAAGGATAAAGCATTGAATATAAACCACGAAGCCTTTACCAGTGACCAAAAAAACCCAAAGCTACAATACACAAGCACGTTCACAAGATACCAAAACTAACCAAGAAGAAGAGCAAGGTCAATCCACAGAGAGAGACCAATAAAAACAATTGACCTAAAAATGGGAACGAGAAACTCAAGACTTGCCACCAACATGATGACTTCGAGTCACTCGACCCAAATGAACGAATTTTGATTTTATGGAATGGATCTCATTCCACCCACCCCCATTTTGCATGGAATATTGGTAACAAAAAAGGTAGCACAATCACCTAAATTGAGGTCCATCTTAAGGAAACCAATCAAAGCATCCATCGGTAGTCTAATCATCTGTCTATTTCAATCACTATAAACTATGCCTCTCAACATTTAATGATCCATCCTCCCACCTATCACATCACAATTTCCAACTAATAGATCTGGTACTATTATTTCAAAATTTGAAACATCCCATGCTCTACTATCATTTTCCTCTAACGTCAATAGCTATTCCACCTACCACATTAATAAATACCTTTTATTTTGAAAACTCGCCTCTAGATATTTCCATGTGGGATGGTTTGTGTGGTTTGTTCCTCAATGTGTCAGCCACATTGGCACTACCCTATACCCTAGTTGTAGAGCTTCCAAAACCACCTATCACATTTGAAGTCTTGTCTAGTGAGTAGTCTATAGACACCTTGTCAAATTCCACTTCCTCTTCTCCTAAAAATGACTCCTCCTCTGATAACACATCATTAATATGGGTAACCAGTATCTAGCGGCAGTTAGTAGTTGTATTTTAAAACTAAGTTACCCAAACACCAATATAACACAACTGAGCTTCATAGATAACCTTCCTGCACCTATCACATATGATCTGAGATTTCTCAAACTCAATTTATTTCACATTGATCTTCTGAATTATCCAAGTAGATTTTTGTAGGAACTTTTATTCGACTAGAATGTTAATGCGTAGTTATACACACACAGATCTGGATCATGCTTTCATAGTTGGAAAAACTGCAATAAGTAAACCCATAGATATAGCAATTCCAAATAATACCTTTGTCTCCTCAAATTCCAAGGGAAGGGGAGACGAATCTAGACTGAGGTGCTCCTGGAAAGAGTCATCCATTATTAAACCAAGTCTCTAATGGCATAGGTAGAGAGCTACCTTCTCATAAAACCAAGGAACTCCTAGAATCACCCTTCTCAAATCCACCTCAACCTGAAATATGAAAAGGGACTCTCCCCCAGCAAGAGCCCTAACATCGAGCTTGCATACCCATTTCCTCTTAAACCAGTTGTTATGGAAAAATTATAGCACCCCTCGAATGACCAAGTTGTGGATGGGGAAATCGGTGTAATTTTTCTAACATGGGTACCACCTCTCAAGCTATGGTACTTGCGGGCTTGAGGTGGACCTCCGGAGAAGGTCAAATTCCTCTTGCTAATCCTAATGCTAAACTACAACTAATGCAAGAAAATAAACTAACTATGCTTATCCTTACATTTATAAGGAACTAGGGATAGATAAAATGCATCAAAATGGAAATCCTACACTAGAATGGTGATATCACCAAGAGAAGGGGTGTGTTAGATAGATTCCCAACCCTGTAAAATAGAGAAGAATGCACTTAGAGAGGGTGGTCATGCACCACAGACCAAATTACACATATTATACCATTCCCAAATAGACACAACATCACCAAATCCTCGCAATGGAAACATTAGTTTACATAGAACACCTGATAGCAATGAGAGGCAAGAAATAACAATCAAGATCATGTGAGGTTAGAGAGATTAACATAGAACATGGATTTTCATTTCTCAAGAATATGCACAATACATTACAGTAAGGAGAGGAACGAGTGACACTACATTGTTTAGTGTGAAGGTGTTAATCCCCAAGAAATTCACAACAACCGAGCTGAAGGAAAGAAGAATAGGGGTGTCGAGGAGGAAAAATGACTAACTTTTGAATAATGCAACCCCATTACAATTTATAGAGAAAATTTTCAAGGGAAAGGATGAATTTCATATTCCAAGGTGTATATGGCTACATTCTTGTTTGTATCATCCTCTAGAGTCCTTTGAGATTTCCCATCCCTCTTTACTTTGCCCCCATCCTACAAAATGTGTTCCATACCTTCATTTATTGCACCTCCACCTACCCATCACTTTTCATTTTTCTATAATTTTTGAGGTACACAACCTCTAAAATCATAATTAGGATGATTCTAGTTTGTAGGTATTCTTTTTAGCTTTCCGATGACTAGTATTTTGTTAAAAAAGTACCCCTGATGCTCAAAATATGGCATTTTCTATGAAAAAGGGGAGTTTTGTCTATTCTAGCTCTGCATGGGCAAGCTGATTAATTGGCTCACTGTTGAACAGCTCACCGAGTTACTTGGAGAGATGGGCAAGATCTCTTTGTTACATGTGGGGCTTCAAATTTTTACACCCCTAATTCTATATTTACCACTTTCAGGCCTCCTCGATCACAGTGATCACTCCACATTCCTCTGTTACATCATACTTTGTCCCATGACCGGTCCTAGCGGAATCTTCTCACCACCGAGCTTGGCATCCGACCCATGAACTTTTCCAAAATCCTCACAGGCCATGTTATTACATTAAGTTCACTTGGCTTGAGAGTTCCCTTTAAAACAGTCACCCTTGATGAGTTGTATCAATTCCCTGCCTTGCATTGTTGACATTTTCTGGCTCGGCCTTCTTTCCAACAAATCCTGGACCTTCTCTTTCACCGAACATGATTTGTGGGATATCCGAGTTGAATGTCATGTGTCACGTTTGACTGATCCCTATCTTGGTCTTACTCCTAAGCTACCCACTTCTAACTACCAACTTTATTTGACGTCCCCCCATTCACCCAACTCAGCACACACCCCAATACTTAGACCCTTCAGATTTTTTCCCACATTGAGATTTCAGATCCTAGACCGATATTCACATGACACTATTAATCTACCGAGCGGCTCGAGATTTCTAAAAGGTTAACCCTCTGAAGTCTAAAATTTCAGACTTCGTATTTGAAGACTCTAACCCACTTTTCAGTTACTATTCATCATGTTGAGCACCTAGAAACTCTGAAATGTCAAAGTTCCAAACTCTGAGTTTTAGAGTTCAGACTTCAGAACTCAGCTCATCATCTTATGTGAACATCCCTCCATCCTCTAAACTGACATTCCTCTAAATTCTAAAGTGCCTTGGACTACAAAATACCCCATTCAAGTCGTTTCAACTCTATTGTTTCAAGTGATCTTCCTTTGGATTCATTCAGTTTCTTGAGCTTGATGACAAGATAATTCCTGGCCTAACCATGAGCCATTCCCAATTCGACCTTGCATACGTTCCTTCTTTCCATCTTCATATGTTGCGAGCCACTACACCAATCTCCTGGCCTTATTCGATCCACGTGCCTCGCTTGAGTCTCTATTTACACCATGACAGAGCTATCTTGTGCACCTCATGAGCTCAATGATGAGTTTATGTTTGCCGACCCATTATGCCAACTCATTTGATGGCTCTCCTTGTCTACAGCCCCCTCACTAGCTAGCATCCTATTCGCCAACTCCCAATATGGGCTTGAGCTTCCACCTGTAAATTCCATCGAGCTTGATTTCAACCTCGCCCTTCTATCATGGTCTCACTGAATCGGCCTTTCCCATTTCCTTTGTGAAATCCCAATTACATGTCCTAAGTCAGTATTACCTGTAATTCTCAGCAAATCATGCCTATATTATGTTGTGCTCCAACTCATCTTACCAATTTGGTGATATGTGTCCCCTGTTGCCTTTCTTAGGCTCAATTGTCGAGCCATATAGCTTGGGTCATCGAGTATCTCGTCGAGCTATTCGGAGAGCTCCCCTTCTTTGACTTCATTGACTCCACCACTTCACCCATGTATTGCAGGGTGATTCATTTTATCGAGTCATTAGGCTTCCAACTTGCTTCACTGCCAGCTCCTAGCTCGTTGAGCTACATAAGGAGCTCACCTCACCTCAAGTAACTTACCAAGTTGATTGGGAGCTCTTTTTTGGCTTGGTCACCCCTTAAAGGCCCTTTGGGCATTTTTTAACCCCAACTTTGTATTTTTTTCATTTTTCATATTTTATTGAGTTAGGAGGCTGAGATGAAGCAATAGGACACCATGAAACTGATTTTCACCACCTTTAACTATTTTTTCTTGTTGTGGGTCCGCCAGGGCCCAATTTCACCTATAGGCCACTCTGATTCCTCTCAAAATCTAGAAGAAAAATAAATTCCTTGAATAATTCCATCCTTCCAAATGATTCCCGAACACTCCCAAAATATCTGATCATGTAAATCCATATTTTCTCATAAAATCTCCTTCTGGTGCCAAGGTCATGTCTACCCCCATGTTGTATATTTTTCTTAGGGGGAAAATGGATAAAAAATTTGGTGACTCGTGGGGACATCTTCCTACTAGATGCTCATAGACTAGTATCCTGAAGTGTCCATTGGGCATGGAGTCATTGTAGATGGCCTGAAACTGATCTGAACCCAAAGTTTGACCTGAACTAACCATCTCACTTATAAGATTTTGAATTACAATTTTTGTGAGAGTGGAGAATTGTCTCAAGTCTGGAATTTTCATCTTTTTCCTCTCTCCAATCCTAATTTATGGGACTAGAAAATGGACTTCTGAATCCATCCCAAAACCTAACTTTGTGAAGTATTAAACACCCTTAAACTGAAGATTTATTGGCATGCATAGCACATAACAGAGTTTTAAGTAAAACATGTGTTGAGTTGGGACATCATGTAACTCTATTAAATTCTAAATTTTTCCCTTTTGAATGGTTTCTTGGAACACCATTGAAGGTTGAGACACCCTATAAATCATAATATTTACAACTGAAGCACCTTAATGAGGATTTGAGGTTAAATTTTTTTTCAACCATGGGGTTCTTTGAATGATTTGAGGGATTCTCCTAAAACTTTGGCATGTTGTTGTTGTGAATTATGTTACTTGTAATGCAACCATTGCCATTGGGGAAGATTTTCTGATCCTACAAGGGTGTTGGAAGCTAAATGTGATTGATCTAAAGGAACAAGAGGATAGAAAATATTAAAAAAATTCCGTTATTAAATTTATTTTCTCTACGTTTGGATTGACTTGAAGAATGCATCTGTTCCTTGTAAATATGAGCTTCTTTCATGTGGCATTACTCGCAGGAGGCATGCTAAAACATGGTGCATTGTACTAGACCAAACATGAACAAAACTATACATAAAACTAGGATAGATATCGTAAATACATATATTTAAAATATGTTGAGAGATATCAATCTCAACACTTATCTAGTTATGATATATATTACTATCTTTATGTTGACTTCTTAAAAAATATATTATTTAAGTGACAATACAATAGAAGTAAAATCTTCCGAATGAACTATCACATGATGGTCAAATGAATTTCAAATTTAATTTCAAGAATAAAATTGAACAACACACTCCATTCCATCATTTCCTAATATTGTAGAATGCCTCTCATCATAATGACAAATCATACATGCTCAAACAAGACATGTAGAGTGTGTAAGAGCAGTTGTTCTATAGAAATAAAACCTACCTACCCTAACCTAACATGAGAAATGAGGACCTCAAACAAACCCTAGCATTGGTAGGGAAAAGTAGCTTCCCCTTCTCAAAACCTGATACCATGCACCTGATTTGACAAAGGACATGGTCATGTGCATGAGTGAAATACTGAAAAAAATTAATCTTCCACCCAAATCATCAAGGCATCAACCGAAAACAAAATGAATACCTCCTCGGAATGATTTGCATGGGGCTCCTCGAGGTGTTGTAGTTGATGTAGTTGATCGTTGGTACCCTGGGACTCATCCTCATGTTCGAAGATGAACATGATTATTTGTGGAAACTCTAATTCTAGCTCTAATGAAGTAATATATCTGATAGGGCATGTCCTAGTCCACTAGTGTTGTCTCTTGCTTCAAGTTCCAATATCAATAAAATATTCTTCATGTAGACTATCCTGGAAAATGTGACTATCTATAAACAAATTTTCTTCTTGTGGCTCATCTACAGACAATGGATTTCCACTTTTGGTGAATGGTATGGAAATGGTAATGGCACCCTTGTTCCCTTTCTTCTCCTTCTTTCCCGCTATGAAACTTCGAAGATTCAACTCCTCCAATATTAGGTCAAGAAGATTCTTATGAGGAATGGGTTTTTCTTGCATGTTCCCTTCCGTAGCAACAATAAAATCTTCATTGGCATGTAACTCTTTGAGATTTATTACAGCCTCTGATGGAACCATTAGTGGTTTGCTTACAATTAGTTTTCTAGATTACAACACTTTTGAAGGTAAGGATGCCCTCCACACACATCTCCCTCTTATAAATTGAAGTTTTAAAGGTCAAACTCCTCTTTTTTTTATTCTTGAGGGCTATCAAGAATAGTAAGGTCTTCAAGACTTTTCTCCACATTGGATTCATTAGACAAGCCATTTTTTTAAAAAAATGAAGGAAGAGGAAAGTCTAAATTTTCATTCCCATAAGAGGGAAAGAATCTCTCTATGATATCCTCCTCCTATAAGGTCTCTGAAATTGGCTCATTCTTTTTTATGACATGAACATGCTTTTCCTCCTTCATGATGCCCATTGAATCTGTAACATGTTCATCACATTCATCTCCATTCTCAAACATGAATTTGGAAAGCTCAAACTTATCCCCGAAATCAAAATCCGGAGAGAATGAAGTGGAAGGAGGGCTTGAAGTTTCTTTTATGGCCTACCTTGTGCTTAAGTCCTCTGAATCTGTATGATTTTCCTCCATGCCATAAAAATCCTCTTCTTTTGGATTTGGGGCTAATATCTCCCCTCCCTCTGCTAACTTTTCTATTTGATGGTTGATCAATTTTTTCTAAAAATAGAGTAATCTCATGGATACTGCACTTAGAACACACTGATTGTTAATCTTCCTCTTGTTCTCATTCTACTTCCATTACAAGATCAGTATTCACCAACTATTCTCCAACCTTCACCTCCTCCAAAGGCTTAAATAGTAAGGGAATTTTGTCCATTACATACCTTGAATTCTAATTCCTTAGAAAATTTATCATGTCTTCTCTGTTGGGATCTTTTTCTTGTTGTTCCTCCTAACTAGTTTGTTGAGTCTCCTCCCAATGTGAATTAGGGAAAGAAAGAGGAGGGTTGGGATGGGTTCTAACTAATTTTTGTACTATTTTTTATGGAGGGAGAGGTATTACATTATACTCTTACGGAGTGAACTTGGGTTTGGAAGGAAAAAGGGCAAAAATCCTTGATGGCGTGGAAGACTAGGGGATGTAGAAATGGATTTCACACTAAGGGAAGCAAGTGAGAAGCTTGAAATTGAATCTTAGGATGAAATGGTGTTTCTTGAGTAATGGGGATAAAATTTTGAGAGGATGGTGTGGGAATTACCCATTGACAAGGTTCCCTGACACCAAGCTCAAAAAAATCTATCTCTTCGATCCTTCCCAACAGTTGGGGCAGCATCTTGGTCATGAAGTCCAACTTCTATTAGGGGCTAAAGTATCTTGGAATAGGGCCAATGTATGGTAAATGTGTCCTAAAAATAATCTTGAATTATTTCATTTGATATGAATCCCTATACTGCACCATACCTACCTCCATTTTTTGAATTTTTAGCTACAACTCATCATCTCCACATGTGAGGTACCCTCTAAAACCTACATACTACCACTCTAGAAACATGTATCTTGCTCATATAGGAAGGAATAATACTTATTTTCATTATAGTATGGATCTGGAGGTGGTTGATAGTATCCTGAGAATGGACTTTGTAATTATGGAGGTGGATTGAACTGATATGGTTGTTACTGCAAGTGTGAATTCCTTGCAGAAATGAAGTTATGATTGCACTTGACATGGATTTCCATTTTCATGCATTTTCTCTATCCTTGACATGTACAAGTTGGAATCTAAGGGGCTACACTTGAATTCATGTTGTAAGAGATAATCATCAATCTTGATGTACCATGTTAGTGATGCCTATTCCAGTATGTACAAGAGACTTGATTAATTGACACAACTTATGAGGATGATGTTCATCCTCAAATTCTTCTGGTTCGGTCATGTATATGTAACGCCCACATTTTACACACAGAAAAATAATAGTTAAATACCAGGATTTTTTTTACTTACATTAATCACTACACAACGCCACAAGGGCTCCAAGTACAAAAACTCGACAACGCATACGACACTTACATAAGTCATCGAATCACATAGACACATGACAACACCATATACATGTCGATGCCACACTTTCCCCAATGAACAAATGCTATCAATGACCCAACAACAAGAAAAGGGACCCAAGGATAGGCAAACCCACAACATATCATTTCTTTAATTGCATCTTGGTTACAATTAACATTCCAAGAACATTATTGTGTAAATATAATTTTCTCCTTTATCCACCTACAGATTATTAAGTTCATTCCACATTTAATTTATAGTTTGACCATTTTAAGTTGGCTTTTTATCCTTTACGGAAATTTCCATAACTTACATAATTATTTGGCATAATTCAAATTGCATATAAAGTACTTAATTCTCTTGTTCTTATGTAAAAGTTTGTTTCTCAAAATATGTTTAGTTGACGATTAATTTTACCCTCATTATGCAAGGGGACCAACCATAAGTTGTTGAGGGAGAAAAAAATACGATTCAAAGGAGGTGAAGGTTCAAGTTTCCCTTTCCTAAAACTTCCTTCCATTAGAAGCACATTTGTTCTCGTACTATGGTTGTTTTAGTTCCAAAATTTAGTTTGATTCAATTAAGCATTTACATGACATAATTTTATTTTATTTTATTTTTTTGTGGACTCTATATTGGCTCAAATGCCTAGTCCCACCAAGAAAAAAATTGAAACCATTCTTTAAAAAAGTCAATGCTTAAATCAACCATAAGTACTTCAACATAAAAAAATGTTCCTAAACCATTATCACATATACTCTTGTTTCTCATTTCATTTACATTGTTTCTTAGGTCTCTTTTTGGCGTCACTTTTTTTTACATAAGAGTTACGAAAGTACTTGTCTAACATCATGAAGAATTATATGATTGGAAGCACTATAACTACACATGAACCCCAAGTTAACCTCCTAATCAATTGAGGTTTAGTTTAATTCCAATTGCACCTAAGGATCTACACCTCAACTATATATGAGTTTAAGGTGAGAGGACATATTTATGCTAAACAACCTTCATGAAAGACCAAGGTGTTATGTTTTTAGTAACCAAGGTAACACATCTAGATGAAAGGAACTAAAGATTTTATTAACAAGATTTTAAGTCATAGAACAACTATTTCACTCTCTCCATTTGTGTCGTCTAGGGGTCCCACAAGGAATTCATTCGATGACAAGTAAAAAAATTCTAGATCTAACTTTTTAAGACTTATTAGTCCACTAGGATACTAAGGGATTAATAACTCTACTTACTCCATAAATGGTAAGGTTACACCACATAGTCATTGCTTCAAACAAGGACTCTTAAGGTGACTCCAAGGTGGTCTTCACCACTCAACATGGTGTCAGACCTGAAGAGAAGACATTCTCCTCGCGGTTACCAAAACTAGAAGGAAACCACATACTCGGATAAAGTTGGACCATGTCGTTCCTAAAAGATGGGTTCACGACAATGTCGCTAAACATAATGAATATGATGGTAAACTCAAACTAGGGTTTTATTTACCTAAACTAGGAGGTTCCATCAAGTGCAAAGTTTAAGTTCATTCTACATTTTCAATTTCTTCTATGGTAAGAAGGATCACACATGAAGACATGTTATGCACAAATCTTATACTAGGGTTGAGTGTTTCGATTAAATATCTTTATTACATTTACAAGGTAAGAATATAACACACTAATTAATTAATCATTTATTGAACACCAAAAATACACTACAAGATATTAACTTCAAGTTCATTTTCCATATATATATCAAACATTTTTACTATACGTAACTATGAATCAAAATGAACCTATGATTAAATGCACATTTCCTAAGATATTCCTAAAACTAGCATCTCATACATATTAGTAAATTTCAAATATAAATTTTCTGTAACATGAGACTACATTATACATATATTCATTTTACAATGACCTATGTAAATTACAATAGTAAATAATGAATTACATATCACCTTTTCACCATCATTCTTGCATTATGCAAAACGTTGTGAGCATGAAATCAGCAATAAATCACTGGCATGGAATCCAGCCTAATCTAACATAATTAATGTCTTTAGTTTCCCATTTACATATAAATATAATTATAAGTTGCATTCAAAAGAAAAGTTTAGAAACATGTATTCATTTCATTTCATTTCCCTTCATTTCGTAACTAAGGAGAGAGAAAAAGAAGGGAAGAGAGAGAAACACCATTTTGTCAAAAGTTCTATTTCACATAACAAGTTACACTATAGAGTTTCAAACAATTATTTACATGTGTCAAAAATTTCCACGGTGGTTTGGCAACTTGACAGGGGTCCTACAACTTTCTTTTTACATTTTCTTGTTAGCTACAAAAAACATTCAAATCAAGCTCGGAGGCTAAGAAATCACTTTCAAACGTTTTCTTCTGAAGAGAAAACATAGAACAGTAAAATTCTTCATGTCCTCCTATAAACCAAGAATACACAGGAACTGATGAAATTCAGAACTGGTGAACGGTTTACGATTGGCGGCCAATTTTTTGAGGTCGTTGGTCGTAATTGGCCTGGTTAGAAATGATCAAAAGTTAGCTCAAGGGCTCAAAAACCACCTCCAAAACTAACATTCGATGGAAGAACGTGCAATGAAAAATTTCCTACAAGTTCCCCTATATATGGAGAATTTTTCAGAGTTAACAGAACTGAGAAATGGCAGACAGGTTTCAAATGAAAACGGGTTTTCCGGAGCCACCGGTCGTAATTGGTCTAGTGTGACCTAGTCAAACATTACGACTAGAGGCCTAAAAATTCCTTTGCCAAACTAACCTAGAATTTGATTTTCCTAAACCTAAGGTTGCAAGAAAAATTCTAGTAAAAATAATAGAGGTTTGCGAAGGTGGGAAAGCATTTTATTGTCCAGGACCAAACGGTGGGTCAAAATGAAAGCCAATTTTTCATTTTTAAGAGCTACTTAAAGTACAAAATAGAGTAATAGGGCTCCTAGTGAAATGATGAAGAGAGCACAAACAATCAATTGGGGTCAATCTAAAGTTTGATGCAACTCTCCCCATTAAAAGGAGCACATGCGACACTTGACACCTCTTTTCTAGGGTTCCAAAGTTGGTTTTGTGAGTTTCTGAAAATTGCATTTTTCTAACTTTGTAAGTTAGGCAAAATAGTTGTTTCATTTGATTAAATCATCTAACTCATGCTAATTCCAGAAGATACGAGTACTTAATTCGGATACTCTAGTATCATCATATAAGGTTATGGTAGTGACCACATTTAATGTTTAAATTGAAAATCAGTTTCATCAATCACAAGGTGATGTTTTATTTATTTACACTAATTAAATTTGGTTACATATCCATTTGTATGATTATTTAGAGGTTTAACGTTTCTATTATATTGCAAATTAAGAACCCAAATTATGAAAATTATGAAAGAAAAGGTAAGGGAGACCATGCCTATCCATTAACAACATGGTGAAAAAAAAGGCTCCACGCAGGTCCACCAACATTTCATGAACCTCCAAATCTCCTTTAGGCATTCCGTCAAGTAGTTCAAATTTTCTCCTAGGCTCTCCTCCATTTAACCGTCTAGCAAGAAAACAATATATAATACCCATGTCATTTTATTCTAGTTGGAAAGAGACGGTGCAA
The DNA here is from genome assembly GCA_018340775.1 of Taxus wallichiana var. yunnanensis. Classification (NCBI taxonomy): domain Eukaryota; kingdom Viridiplantae; phylum Streptophyta; class Pinopsida; order Cupressales; family Taxaceae; genus Taxus; species Taxus wallichiana. The sequence continues at coordinate 538,774,640 of CM031242.1, read as the reverse complement.
ATTATGGAGGCAACATTTCTGAGAAGCATTACATCCAATAGTTTGCTGCCACACAAAATTATAGGTTGGTGGGAAATGACATAACCCACATCGTGTTCAGTAAAGCCTAGTGTTTTTGAAAGTTAAATTTTAGGCTTCAACTGATCATCTACCGTGAACACAAGAACAAAGATGGGTCTTTGAGAATGGTTTTTCTTACTTGGTCAAGACTGAGCCAAGAATATCTGAATAATTGAACTTCCTATTGGGCTTTGTCAATGGAGGTGCATCTAAAAGAGAGGGGTCCTTGGTCATTACAATTAGCAGGTGAGAGATGGAGAACCCGCCTTCCTTCATTAAGAATCACTTCATGGAAGTGTGTCGACGCTCTCTCTTTTCCTTTACTCCCTATGTAGAAAGGGGTATGGTATTGCAAGATATTCTTAGTGAAAATTTAGAGAAAAAACATGCATTATGGTGGGTATCGAGTGGGAAAAGAATAAATTTAGGAAATTTCAAAGCCATTGTATGGGCTGTGAAATGGAATTAGATTCAGACTGGGAATAAAATGAATCATACAATTCTTGAGCTCGAAAAAATGGAGAACCCCATCTGTATATATTAAAGTGAGAGGAACCAAATTAGGTGACATAAAGATGATAAGGGTAATTTGGTATACAACAACATAGGCCATTCAAGTGCCACAACCCTCGTGCCATTCATTGAAGATTAGGTTCTGTAATCTAGCCACACCCAAATAGAAAACATTCCTCTATTTTGATGCTTTGATGGATGTCTATACCCTGCTCCAGAGATCTCATTTTGGTGCGGGATGGTAGTGTGTAGGTAAATGTAGATTGATTAGCTTAGAGACCCTTTTTTGCATAGGTGAAACAGTTGACTATTTCGTAAGGAAACCCATGTATTTTGTACACATTCATAGTCATGGGCATCCAAACAAACCCTCCTTTTTAGCATTCTATCACACAGTTCATGTGGCTAGCAATGTGCCTCTAAAAAAATCTTCTTCTTTTCTACATATAACAAACAAAACAATAGCAAGAGCGCTTCAAGTGCAACAACATATATGTTGTGGTCTTCACATGTCAGAACTTCACCATTACCTCCTTAATAATAAAACCAAGCTAAGGAGATATTGCATGAAAAATTTTAAGGGTTTTTTCGAGCTGTTGCATTTTTGCCACCCTCCATTTTTTAAATTCTGATCTCCCTGGTGTTGGCTCAGATGTCGGACCCTCCTGGTCTAGATCGGGAGTATTTTCCTTCTAACTCTAGAGGCATGTCTCCCGTCCTCCCCTCGAGGCTTGGAAGAAAATTGTGGAGGGGTCCTCCTCTGTGTCCCCCTCGAGAAGCTGACGCCCGTGCTTTCTGATGGGGCCCTCTCCCTCCACATCCCTTCACACATCACGAAGGTTGCTTTGCTGACTCTAGAGATCTGTCCCTTATCGGCAAACTGATGGGTCCTAGACCCCCTCTCGAAGACATTAAAAAATGGGCCCGACTGAAATGGAACCCTTGTGGTGCGTTGGAAATAGCTGCGATGCCAAACGGTTTTGTCCTCTTCTCCTTCAACATGAAAGAATATTTTTCTCGAGCTCTTCTAGGTGGTCCGTGGTTCTTTGGCAGAAGAGGTTTCTATATCAGGAAATGGTCTCTTGGATTCAACCCGCTTACTGAAACAATGACACAGATCCAATTTGGGTTCATCTTCCAGGCCTTCCTCTGGAGCTATGGCACCCCACGGTTATTGAAGGTATTGCTCTATCTATGGGTTCATTAATCACAATAGACCAGGCCACTAAGGCCAAGACTAGATTCATCCATGCTCATTTTTATGTTAACGCTGATGTAAGTAGCCCTCTCCCGAAATCAATTGATCTCTTGTCAAATTTTGGAACCTGGTCTCAAAGCATTGAATATGAATATATCCCACAAGCATGTTCAATCTGCAAAATCATAGGCCACAAAGCCTCTGGATGTCCCACCAAGCCTCAGCCTAAACCCAAAACCCTGGTTACCTCTCCCAAAAAGAAAGGAAAATATATCCCTAAGATCATTCCTGGAGAGACCCCAGTCATCCCCACTTCCAACCCCTTTTCCCTCCTAGAAGAAGGAGAGATCTCTACCGACTCCATCTTGGCCCCCCTCTTGATCCCTCCCCTCCCCTTTCCTTGGCCTCTATTCCCAAGGAGGTCTCCCTAGCTTCCCCTTGCCCCAACCCCCTAGCGGCCCCCCTTTCGATGGCTACTTTAGCCCCTCCCTCTCCACCTTCCCGCTCCCCTCCTTCCAACATCCTCCTCTCCCTTCCCCCTCCCCGAATTCGGCATGGAGCTTCCCCTTACTAACCCCTCTTTCATCGGTTCTCCCTTCCTTCTCCCCTCTCATTCCCTACTCTCCCCATCCACTCAATCCTCTTATGATAGTTTGAATCCCGTACGACCCACAGTAGTTGTAGGAAACTTGATACTGGCTCTAGAAAGTGCGTGGACGTATCCTGTAATGTTAAGCTGCAGCAAGAATCAACCTTGAATGTGGCCCAAGGAACACAAAGCACCATCCCCATGGTTGTGGGGAAAAAATCTAAATCCAAGAAATGAAGGTGATCTCTTAGAACATTAGAGGGTTGAACTCTCTGCAAAAACAGAGAGTCCTTAAGGATATGAAATTTAAACACTCTCCTAACATTATCATGCTTTAGGAAACCAAACTCAAAAAGGATGACCGTCTCTTGAAAATTTGGTCGGTTGCTTCTTTTGCTTCTCAACTTGCAACGGGTAATTTGGGAGGCCTATGCACTCTCTGGGACCCCAAATAATTTAAAGGTGACTGCCTTCTACAACACCCCAATTTTTTTTTCACACTCTTCCAGTAAGTGGATTCTAAGCTACCTGGATTACAATCAATGTTTACGCCCCAAACCTCGAAGCTCAGTGTGAAAGACTCTGACAGACATCTCTAATTTCATAAAGAATTGTGGAAATCTCCCAATGCTCATTATGGGAGATTTTCCCGCCTAACCCCAACAACATGGAAGTTTTGGCTGACTTTATAAGGGGGAGAATCTTCTTGACATGGACCTTCATGGTACATCCTTCACTTGGTCAAATCACAGAGTTGGCAGAAATCACATACAAAGAAGACTGACAGAGCTTTAGGATCCTTGGACTAGATCTCACTTTACCCTAATTTATTTCTCAGCTCCTTACCCCATGCAGCTTCGGACCACAACCCTTTAATCCTCTGTGCCAACAATAAGTTGAACATAAAAAATCCTCCCTTCAGATTCGAGCTTGCTTGGCTGGAAAATAATCAACTAGACCCTCTCATTAAGAGCTGGTGGGATATCAAAGTTTAGGGATCTGAAATGTTTAAATTCTCCAAAGAAACTTAAGGAAATAAAAACAACTCAAGATCTGGAAGAACACGGTGTTCGGCAACATCAAAAATCGTAAGCAAAGGCTGACACAGAAATTGCTAACATTTCTGCTCTGATGGAGGTTGAAGGAAGAATGGAACAACTCCATAATCAAGAAAGACACATTCTCAGCGACTTCCACAATACCCTAAGGGAAGAAGAGACCTATTGGAAGCAAAGATCTCATGTGCTCTGGTTGGAGAAGGGAGACCGCAACACCAAGTTATTCCACAGTACTGCCTCTAATCACAAAAGTAGGGACAAAATAAAGGAATTGCTTACTTTAGCAGGTAACACCTTAACCTATGACACTAAGATTTCTAACGAATTAGTCTTCTATTATTCTAATCTCCTTTAGGAAGAGGACCCTCCCAATGAGCAAGCTATGTCCAAGATGCTCCATCACATTCCCAAATTAATCTAGGTATCTCCTGGCTGCTCCTCCTACCTGGTCCAAAGACTATGGGTCGTGGTGGAGACAGTATCTCCACATCATCTCTCCTAGGTACTAAGGGAACGGAGGCGGTACACCCCGGACCAATCTAAATCGGCATCTAACCCACTCTATGGGTATCTCTGCTAATGCTCTCCCACTCTCCTCCCCTCTATCCACAAATGTATATGTAGCCCAGCTAGCTCCGCGGTCATCTGTTTGTATGAGGGGAAGCCCACGTACGGCCTCCAAATGATCTCCACCCCAAACAACCCCTCCAACAACCTCCTGTAATAAGCTACATCATGCATAGCTCTGGCACCTTGGGCCTCTCCCATGGCTAGTACCCACTTCCTGTACCCCACTCTCAACACTCTCCATGGGAATGCATCTACCCGGGGCATCCCCACTAGTCGAACACAAATAATTTGCTCGTACGCCCAACAATGTAGTAGTACGATGCAACAGATGTTGAACCTCTGTAGTCACCCGTAGGCCCATAGCTCTCTTTACACCTATGTCAACAATGCAGGTGCCCATGCGAACCGTGTCTCGATGTATCATCATGTCATGGAGGACTCCCATAAGTGACCTCGGAATCTCCCCCCCTCTGCATCTGGCAGTGTGCAAAGCAACACACTGCCTCCATCAAGAGTACCACCAACCTCATCTCCTCTGGATGAGCTCTATACATCACTCCATAGCTCAAGCTAGCACTATGGAATGTCAGGTTTGCCACACTCTCCCCAAAAACGGGTGCCAGTAGCTCCTCAGATGCCTTTGAAGAGATGGAATAAACCTGGGCCCCCAATATGGGCAACCACAAGATCTTGTAGACGTCCTCCAGGGTGATCGTCATCTCACCCGTCGGAAAATGGAAGGTGTTGGTCGCAGAGTCCCATCTATCGATGAGGGCAACCATAAGACTCACTTCTCGGACTACATGCCGGTAATGTAACATGCCTATCAATCCCACCTCTGCCACATGCTGCCACTTTGCATGCGTCGTGATCACCCGTCTTGCCACATAACAAGGGCGACACCTAATCCCTCATCCACACTTCTCGTCTCGGACTCGCATCCCACAAAAGCAATATATTAGTCCACCTTCCCAACTTACCTTTCTCTCTTCTCTTTCTACCCCCATCCCATTGGCCTTGTCGCTCACCCCAAACCTACCCAAACCCATCTACCCAAACCTATCTACCCTACCTATCTACCCTAACCCTCACCCCTAACCCTCACCCACACCTACCCAAACCCATCTACCCTACCTATTTATCCTAACCCTCACCCACACCTACCCAAACCCATCCACCCGAAACTATCTACCCTACCCTCACCCGAAACCACCCTCAACCCTTACCCACCTACCCTACTTTCTCACCCTAAAACCTTCCCCTCTCACCTAACTTCTTTCCACCCTACCCTTACTCTCTTCCCTTTTTTATCCCAATTTACACTTAGGATTAACCGACCACGGTTATCCCTTTAACCACGGTCTCCCTTTGACTGGCACCAGTCACTATTCTTGTGACTAGTACCGGTCACTACCCACCAACGTTAGCCACCAGTCGACCGACATCGGTCACTGTCGCACTACCCGCCCCCGACTTTCCAACCCTACTTTTTCCCTTCCTAGAAATTCTACCCACCCAAATCCCTCTTTACACCCTTAATTGTTCCTACATTACCCTTTTTCCCTACCCCTACCCTTCAATATTACCTTTTCCCTCTCTTTTTCCCATTTTGAAATTCTTTCCCCCAAACCCCCATTTTTAATATTTTCTACATTTTACATCAAATTAACTCAAAAATCAAAACCAAAGGTTCAAATCCTATTTGATCTCGTTGCGCCATCGTGCTGGAACCTCCGGCCTCCGCGCTGCTCCTCTTGATCCCTCTCCGGCCTCTGCCATCCTCAAATGACCTCCAACTCTCTCCACCAATCACCTCACTCGATCCGATCTCGCGGCCCCACCTCTCGCCCAATCAATCTCACCTATGTGGCTCACCAACCAATCTCTCTACCGTACTCTTTTGACCTCTTCCTCTTTTCTCTCTTTTTGTCCTTTTCTTCTTCTTAACAATGCACAAATGAATTTTAAAACACGGGTTTTCCACTTTTTATACCCTACCCGACTCAACCGACGTCGGTTAACCCTTGACCGATGCCATTCTTCTACCCTAGCCAACCGTCATCAGTTCTTCCCCATCATCCTTGGTTCATCCCGACTATTTGGTTACCTTGCCTACTCATTTCCCTCACATTTCCCTCATTTTCCTTACCTTCCAAATCTTTTGCCTCCCCTACACCTACCTAGATCACTTTACCTTCCTCTCTAGCCCTCCACCCTCGACCTTACCTCATTAGCCATTGACACCTCCTCATTTTACCCCTACCCCGGCCTTACCCGTGTTGTGACCTATCTACCTGGACCCGAAAACCGTATTGTGACCTTTGACCTCACGTGCTCGCTATACCTTGTAGCACTATTACCTATGTTGATTGACCTAATGACCTTACCTAGCCTATTCTGTGACCGTTTATCCTGACCCTACCTTTGGTGTACCAAAACATACCTAACCGTTCCTGCCCCTAACCTACGTTGTGTTTCCTGACCATATCCTATACCTTGGATACCGAAATCACTTCAACCTTGTTTGGATAAACCTATCGACCTTAGACGATGTAGAGTTTGCAAGCTCTTCAACTTGGTACTGTGTCGCAGTTTATACGTGTGCGTGCGTTCAACTGCCACTACCTTTGACCTTGGCCCGTTTACCCATTTACCTATATGCCTGATTTGCCCTTTACTCCTTTCCCCATTTTTTCACTATTCTTCTTCACATCCACTTTTATCAAACCACTCGCGATGTGCTCTGCCACCTCATCAATTCCTGGTTTGAGGGGGATCACCCTCATTCCCACTTGGGGCAACCACACTCTATTTTTGTTCATGTCACTTACCAATACAAGCTACGCAACAAGAAGGGGAAAAATGTAGACACCAAAATCGTGTCGTAATCACCTTGGTCCCCTACTGCAACCATATAATCATTTCCTCGTCCTCAACACTTTAGCACCTACCTCCTGCACCCCACACATTTTAATTTAATTATTTTAATTAATGTCATTTACCTCCATACATATTAATTTAATTATTTTAATTAAGTTAATAGCCTTTTCCCACACACATATTAATTTAATTATTTACATTAAATTAATTCACCACCCCCACACACCTATTTAATATAATTGCCTTTATTTAATACACCTCACCTAACCACCCCCATCATTTGATCCATTAACCTAAACCTAAGCCAATGTCCTAAATAAAACCTAGCATTACACCCATCCCCTCACCTCACATTTAAAAGCCTCCTAAGGTCGGTTTTCGTCTCGAGAAAAGGAAGAGACCCTTATCAAATGGTGGAACAACTTCCTAGGCAACTTTTGAACAACCCGAGACATCTCACCCAAACCAATTTCGGTTCACCCTAAACTGACACCGTTATACCGGAATAGACCAAATTGCCTATTTAGACCCATTTACAGCTTTGTAATACGGGTTGGTTTTTAGGAGAAAACGCTTTGATCGCGAAGTTGATCTATTTAGACGCATGCGATAGCAGAAACGAATATTGATTTGTGATCAACAAAGGCAACCAAATACACTAGCACAATAGTGAGACTTTCTTCCCAGCATTCTCCAACGTAGCAACTTCTTCATTATTCATCAGACCTGTACCTCACAGAAGAGTAAGTATCCTCCTTCCATCTGTTTCATTTTCTTATCATCAGCTGTAGTCCTTGTGGTAAAGGAACCTAGTCTTTTACCCTCTGTCCATTCCCTCTTTCCAGCTACAACCACCTTCTATAACCAATCGTCTTAATACCTTTCCCAATTATCTATCTGACCTCTTCAGTAATCTCAGACCTTCACAACATATTTACACCCCTCTGTGATCAATCCCTACCTTCCACCAACTCCACTTTTGCCCCAAAACTCCAAAAACCTGAACTGTGTGATTCCACCACTTGACCCCAGACTTACCGTCGTTAGTTCATTTCTAACCGTCGCTTGATTCTGACATACCAAACCATCATCGGTTATAGTCAAACCATCATCGGTTATAGCCAAACCATCATCGGTCTTTGTGTCGCCTGATCTCTGATAGAATAACAACTGTTTCTAACCTATACCTACCTGAATGCCTATTTGACCTTTAGATTTGTATCTAACCTAGCCTGTTAGCTCAGATTCACCTATAACCAACCTACTTGACCTCTAGATCTCCTTCTAGCCTAGCCTGTTAGATTAGATCTAGCCTATTGCATTTTGTATGAGATGCCTAAATCATATTAAACTACAGTAGGAAAATCTTTACTTTATTTTCAGCATTGAATTGTTTTAAACAATGGACTGATAGCCATCTAAGAAGTATCGTACTTCCAAGATCTAGCACATGCGAGGTAGTCCACTACATATATCATCTAACTCTCTTATGTGGTTTTGTTTTGGTTCTTATACAAGTAGTTCCTCCTAGCCAAAAGGAAGGTCTCACAATCACTTTGATTCAGAATTCAGATACACGCGCATACAACCTTCAACCATCTCAAGCCAGGTATTCCTCTCACCACCTTTACCTTATTTTTTTTGTCAAGTACTTCTCAGAAAACTAAGAAATCTGGTGAAACAGTTGGCTAGACACTTTGGTATAAGTAAGACAATTTCTCTTGTTATAGAAAAGTATTATTGGCCAAAGGTAAAGAGGGACATAAGTAGGATTGTAGCAAGATGTAGAGTGTGTCAAATGGCTAAGGGCCATGCACAAAATATTGGGTTATATATGCCATTACCTATCCCTATAGGGTCGTGGGTTGATCTGAGTATGGATTTCGTGTTAGGGCTTCCTAACACGTAGCGAGGGAATGATTCTATCTTTGTTGTGGTTGATAGATTCTCTAAGATGACACATTTCATTTCTTGTAAAAAACTAATGATGCTTCCAGAATTATAGATTTGTTTTTTCAGAAGTGGTTAGATTGCATGGAATTCTAAGAACAATCACTTCAGATCGGGACACGAAGTTTTTGAGTCACTTTTGGAGGACTCTGTGGAAGAAACTGGGACATAGCTACAGTTTAGTAGTGCATATCACCCCCAGACTGATGGGCAGATGGAAGTAGTGAACAAAAGCTTAGGAAATCTCCTACATTGTATAGTTGGAGAAAATCCAAAACTATGGGACTTAGTTTTACCTCAAGCTGAGTTTGCCTATAATAGCTTGGTAAACAGGTCAACATGGAGGTCTCCTTTCTAGATTGTATATGGTAGGAATCCCAAGGGGGTCCTAGACCTAATTGTTCTACCCGATGAAGATGAAACTAGTGATGATGTAGAAGCATTTGCAAAACACATTCTACAGTTGCAAGATGAAGTGAGGGAAAAGTCTGAAAGTGAGTAATGCACAATATAAAATAGCTGCATATGTAAGTAGGAGAGTAAGTGTATTTTAAGAAGAAGATATGGTGATGGTTCATCTTAGAAAAGAGAGGTTTTTATAGGGGACATATAATAAACTCAAATATAATAAACTCATGTAGGATTTTGAAGAAAATGAGTGATAATGCCTGAAAGGTGGAGCTACCTAAAAACTTTGCTATCTCACCAGTTTTTAATGTTTCTAACTTATATAAGTTTCCAGGTCATGATGAACATGTTGCAAAGGAGGGAGAAATAAACTAGAAGCAACAAATGCTGAAGAAGAAAAAGGATAGGGTAATGCGTGTCTTGGACCAAAAGACAGTCACTACTAGACATGGGAGCTACAACAGATATTTGGTACAGTGGGAAGGTTTGCAGAAAGAAGAAAATAATTGGATTCTTGAGTGGGATTTGAAGAAAATTGATAGTGCAAAATTAGATGAGTTCCATCAACAAAATTCACAAGAGCTGAATTCTTTTCAACCAGGGAGAATGATGCGAGAGCATAACTTGCAGAGACCATAACTTTTGATCCGACCGTTGGATCGTCTTGAAATTTTACAGGGTGGTAGATATATATTAGTAATATGTTGGGGTCAACTTTGCAAGGTTGTGCCCATTTTGGCAAGTTTTCGGGCCCAGATTCCTTCATCTAGTGGCCTAAAATTGGCTCGTAATGTTTTTTTCACTTTTGACTAGGTCTTAGAACTTCAATAATTTTTGTTGTGCTTGTTAGAATAAGTCCAAATATCACGTGAGCCCTAATTTATGAAGGCATATTTTTCATGCAAAATTTGGGGTCCATCCGAGTTGTTTTGCTAGTTGGTAATTTTTGGCATTTCATGATTTTTTGGCATTTTAGGGTAGACATGAAATAAAAGGAGGATTGTAATGATGTAATAGATCAGTGTGGATTCTAGAATGAGAAGTAATCTATTTTGAAGCTCCTGGTTTTTATTTGCAAATCTATTTATGTGTGTTTTGGAGGTATTTCAACCTCTTGCAGCTGGATTCACATCAGTAAGAAGGATCACACATGAAGACATGTTATGCACGAATCTTATACTAGGGTTGAGTGTTTCGATTAAATATCTTTATTACATTTACAAGGGAAAAATACAACACACTAATTAATTAATCGTTTATTGAACACTGAAAATACACTACAAGATATTAAGTTCAAGTTCATTTTCCATCTATATATGAAACCTTTTTACCATACGTAACTATGAATCAAATTGAACTTATGATTAAATGCACATTTCCTAAGATATTCCTAAAACTAGCATCTCATACATATTAGCAAATTTCAAATATAACTTTTTTGTAACATGAGACTACATTATACATATATTCATTTTACAATGACCTATGTAAATTACAATAGTAAATAATGAATTACACATCACCTTTTCACCATCATTCTTGCATCCTGCAAAACGTTGTGAGCATGAAATCAACGATAAATCGTTGGCATGGAATCCACCCTAATCTAACATAATTAATGTCTTTAGTTTCCCATTTACATATAAATATAATTATAATTTGGATTCAAAAGAAAAGGTTTAGAAACATGTATTCATTTCATTTCATTTCCTAACTAAGGAGACAGAAAAAGAAGGGAAGAGAGAGAAACACCATTTTCTCAAAAGTTCTATCTCACACAAGAAGTTACACTATAGAGTTTCAAACAATTATTTACATGTGTCAAAAAGTTTCCACGGTGGTTTGGCAACCCGACAGGGGTCCTACAACTTTCTATTTACATTTTCCTTCGCTACTACAAAAAATGTTCAAATCATTCTCGGAGGCAAAGAAATCACTTTCAAGCGTTGTCTTCCGAAGAGCGAACATACCACAAGTAAAATTTTGTGTGTCCTCCTATAAACCAAGAATACACAGGAACTGACGGAATTTAGAATTGGAAAATATTTTACGATTAGTGGCCAGCTTTTCGAGGTCATTGTTCGTAATTGGCCTGGTTGGAAATGATCAAAAGTTAGCTCGAGGGCTCACAAAACCACCTCCAAAACTAATGTTTGATGGATGAACGTGCAACGAGAAATTTCCTACAAGTTCCCCTATATATGGAGAATTTTTCAGAGTCAATGGAATTGAGAACTAACAGACAAGTTTCAAATGGCGACGGGTTTTCTAGAGCCACGGTCATAATTGGTCTAGTGTAACATAGTCAAACATTGCGACTGAGAGGCCTACAAAATTCCTTTTCCAAACTAACTAGTAACATGATTTTCCCAAACCGAAGGTTCCAACCAATAGTCTAGTAAATACTAGAGGTTTGTGAAGGTGGGAAAGCATTTCATTGTCCAAGGACCAAACGGTGGGTCAAAACGAAAGCCAAATTTTCAGTTTTAAGAGCTACTTAAAGTACAAAACAAAGTAACAGGGCTCCTAGCAAAACAACGAAGAGACAAAAATGGTCAATTGGGGTTAATCTAAAGTTTGATGCGACTCTCCCATAACAAGGAGCACACACGACACTTGACACCTCTTTTCCGGGGTTTCAAAGTTGGTTTTGTCAGTTTCTGAAAATTGTGTTTTTCTAACTTTGTAAGGTAGGCAAAAAGGTTGTTTGATTTGATGACATCATCTAACTCTTGCCAATACCATCGATACGAGTACTTAATTTAGATACTCTAGTATCATCATATAAGGTTATGGTAGCGACCACATTTAATGTTTAAATTGAAAATCAGTTTCATCAATCACAAGGTGATGTTTTATTTCTTTACACTATTTAAATTTGGTTACATATCCATTTGTATGATTATCTAGAGGTTTAACGTTTCTATTATATTGCAAATGAAGAACCCAAATTATGAAAATTATGAAAGAAAAGGTAAGGAGACCATGCTTGTCCATGAACGAAGCGATGAAAAAAAGGCTCCACGTAGGTCCACTAACATTTCATGAGCCTCCAAATCTCCTTTAGGCATTCCGTCAAGTAGTTCAATTTTTTTCCTCGGCTCTCCTCCATTCAACTGTCTAGCAAGAAAACAATATATAATACCCATGCCATTTTCTTCCAGTTGGAAAGAGATGGTGAAAATTATGGAGGCAACATTTCTGAGAAGCATTACATCTAATAGTTTGTTACCACGCAAAATTTTGGGTTGGTGGGAAATGACATAACCCACATCGTGTTCAGTGAAGCCCAATGTTTTTGAAAGGTCAATTTTAGGCTTCAACTGATCATCTACCGTGCACACAAGAACATATGGGTCTTTGAGAATGGTTTTCTTTACTGGTCAAGAGTGATCCCAGAATCTCTGAAGAACTGAACTTCCTATTGGGCTTTGTCAATGGTGGTGCATCTAAAAGAGAGGGGGTCCTTGGTCATTACAATCAGCAGGTGAGAGATGGAGAGCATGCCTTCCTTCATTAAGAATCACTTCATGGCATTGTGTCGAAGGTCTCTCTTTTCCTTTACTCCCTATGTAGAAAGGGGTATGGTATTTCAAGATATTCTTGGTGAAAATTTAGATAAGAAACATGCATTGTGGTGGGTATCTGAGTGGGCAAAGAATAAATTCTGAAAATTTCAAAGCCATTGTATGAGCTGTGAAATGGAATTAGATTCAAACTAGGAATAAAATGAATCCAAAAATGATTTCGCTCGAAAAAAAAGGACAACCCCATCTGTATATATTAAATGAGAGGCACCAAATTAGGTGACACAAAGATGATAAGGGTAATATGGTATACAACAACATAGCCCATTCAAGTTCCACAACCCTCGTGCCATTCATTGAAGATTAGGTTTTGTAATCTAGCCACGCCCAAATAGAAAACATTCCTCTATTTTGATGCTTTGATGGACGTCTTATAGCCTGCTCCAGAGCTGACATTTTGGCGCAGGATGGTAGTGCGTAGGCAAATGTAGATTGTTCAGGTTAGAGACCTTTTTTTTTGCATAGGTGAAATAGTGACTGTTTCGTAAGGAAACCCATGTATTCTGTACATAGTCGTAGTCATGGGCGTCCAAACAAACCCTCCCTTTTAGCATTCTATCACGCAGTTCACATGGCTAGCAATGTGTCTCTCAATAAATCTTCTTCTTTTCTACATACAACAAACAAAACAATAACAGACAGAAAGTTTCTTATCCACGCCATACCAGCAAAGACTAGCATTTATCCACGCAACCTTCTGATAATTTAACATTTTTTATTCTTAGTGGGGATGCACTCACTGACACCATCCAATTTCTGTAAAAGTATCAATGAAAATCTTGGCTTCACATGATTTTGCATTGGATCCAAGCAAATTGCTTGTATTTTATGTATGTAATATGTGACAGTTTGCATGGCATTTAGGATGTGTCAATTTCCTTACGTACTTCACTGACAAAGGCATTCATACTCCTGACTCAGCCCATTTCCTTGTCTACGCACTTAGAAGTATTTTAATTTCAAATTATTTGATTATTGTATTGTTTTTATTCAAAACACTACAGTATACTTCTTCTTTCATATCACCATTTAGAAAAGTACTTCTTATATCCATCTATTGAATCTTCACCCCTTTTGTGTTGCTAGTGCGCAAACAACCATGATGTTCTTTATATTTGTAGTGGGTGTAAAAGGTTTCTTTAGAATCTATAGCTTTCTTTTGAACATGTCCTTTTGCAACTAATTGTGCTTTAAATTTATTGATGGATCCTTCTACCTTACACTTTCTCTTGAATACCCATTTGCATCCAATTATCTCCTTTCGTGTAGGTAGATTGACAAGCTTCAACTTACCATTTTTAATTAATTACTCGTATTCATCTTCCGTGTCTTTCTTCCATTGTGGTTGGCTCAATGCTTCTTGAATCGAATCTTGTTTGGTGCTTTAAATTAGTGAGCTCATTAGGGTGAGAATGAATTTATCTCTTGTTTGTCTTCTCATCACCTACATTGACAAGCTTTAACTTATCATTTTTAATTAATTACTCGTATTCATCTTCCGTGTCTTTTCTTCCATCAGTGTTTGGCTCAATGCTTCTTGAATCGAATCTTGTTTGGTGCTTTAAATTAGTGAGCTCATCAGGGTGAGAATGAATTTATCTCTTGTTTGTCTTCTCATCACCTACATTGACAAGCTTTAACTTATCATTTTTAATTAATTACTCGTATTCATCTTCCGTGTCTTTCTTCCATTGTGGTTGGCTCAATGCTTCTTGAACTGAATCTTGTTTGGTGCTTTAAATTAGTGAGCTCATCAGGGTGAGAATGAATTTATCTCTTGTTTGTCTTCTCATCCTAGTACCTATTGAATAATCAGGAAGTGAGTCCAAATGACAGTCCTTGAGCGTAATTTCTACCCATTTTGGACGTGTTGTTGATATTGTGTATTTTTTCCCTCTAAATTCCCTATATCAATAAACAATTCTCCTTGTATCTCATCTTCACTTCTAGGAGAAGCATTTTCATCATCCGGTTGTGGAAGCAACTTATGAGAAATAGTTAGAGGGGATTCCTTTTTCCTTAGTGAGTCGTATGATGACTCGTTAAATTTACAATATTATGGCTTTTGTAAATCTTATGTGTCTCTGGATCCATGAGAAAATATGCTTTTTAGGTCTCATGGTACCCCAATAGTATTCATTGGAGTGGATTAAGCTCAACATTCTTCTTATTATTTTTAGGGACATGCACGTATGCAACACAATTGAAAACACGAAGATGGGATATTGATGTCTTATATACATTCTATGCTTCCTCTTACATTATGTTATTCAGTTCCTTGTAAGAGACCTCTTATGAAGATACAACACCATTCAAACTACTTGTGCCCAATACTTCTCCAATCTCACTATGGAAAACTTGCAATGATCCATTTTCATAATTTTGCAATTGCAACATTCTATGACTCTATTCTATTGAGGTGTATAGGTAGCATAGAACAATTGATCTATTTCGTGCTTCTTCAAAAAGGCCACGAACTCCTTTGATGTGAATTCCCCCCCTCGATATAAGCGGAGTAGATGAATGTGCCTGTCACATTAGTTTTCCACAAGCTTCTAGAATATTTTGAAGTGTACATACAAACGTGTCACTCTTCTTCTTGACGAAGAAAAACCATATTTTCATAGAGAAGTCATCCACAAACAATTGAAAACATTGGATTCCTTGCACAGTGGCACGTAGTGGTTTGCAAAGATCGTTGTATATCACATCCAAATGATCCATGGCTCAACTTGAACTCGGATCAAAGCGAACTCAATGTTTATTTCCTATAAGACAACCTAAACAAATAAGAAATGATGCAGAAATTATAGGAAGGCCACATACCATACCTTTGGAGCTGAGTTTATGAAGGGAACAACTAAATAAGTTACCATAGAGGAAATGTCAAAGAGTGGTAAACTCTTCCATTGAGATAGTGAGAGAAACTTTGTGAGAGGATACAACATCTAAGAAAAAAAATGTATCTCGTAAGAATGTTCATGTTATGACCTTTCCATCTTTAGTGATTAGATAGGATTTCATACCATTTTTAACTTAGAACTCAACCTTAACGTTGTGATTCAACAACTTATTGACAAATAGGATATTTGTTTTTAGGATGGGTATGTAGAGATCTTTAATTAGTGTACATTTGTTCGTACTGAGAGGAATATTGACATCTCGAATGCCTTCTACAATATACTCCTTATCACATGTAATCCTAACATATACAAAGTTCAGTGTTTGAACATATGTAAAGTTCGGAGCTCAGACGTATGTAAGTTTCCCTATCTACATGTGGTGGCAAAGGAGACTCTCGTTTGTGACCAGATGACCCACCTATCCACATAGTACAAACAATATTGAAATTTGAGAAGAAGCATCTACAAATAGCATATTGACGGTTTGAATAAAAAAGGGCCCAAAGCCTTCTCGAAGTC
This sequence comes from Taxus wallichiana var. yunnanensis, assembly GCA_018340775.1. NCBI lineage: Eukaryota > Viridiplantae > Streptophyta > Pinopsida > Cupressales > Taxaceae > Taxus > Taxus wallichiana. The sequence goes on along the minus strand of CM031242.1, from coordinate 538,758,405 downwards.
AATCTTAATGAACATGGCAAGCCTATAATCTGCGAGCCCATTCTATTCCTTCCTAAACCGTGATGATGTTTACTCTGGCTAAATAATAACCTACAGAAGATTACATAATCGCAGAGCTACCACAACGTATTCAGCCATTATTTTTTTGTTTATAGCTATTAAATTTTTAACTTATTTTTGTGAAATTCTAATTTCAATTATTTTTTAAAAATATATTCAATTTTTTTTAATTTATAAAACTTATTATAAATTTGAACTTTTATTATTCTTATTAATTAATTTAGTTTAAATTTACATTATTTATTAAATTTTTTATGTTTTAACTTTTAATTATTTTTTATAAATTTCTATTTTGATTTGTTTTTTAATCAATTTTGATAGATTTTTATTAATTTTATTAACACAACAGCCTATAATTCACATGCATCGACTCTAAGACCTTAGGAAGCAAACCCAAAGTTCAAGCCACTACCCCACAATGCAAGCTCAACACTAATTTTTATTTTTATTTTATTTTATATCATCATTAATTTTAAATTTTAATATTTAACTATTATTTATTTTAGAATTTAATATTTTTAATAATTAATTTCAATATTTCTTTAAATTTTAATTTAAACTTTTTCTTAGTTATTGTTTTTTAAATAATATTTTAACATTTTATTTTAACAATAATTTAGTTTTTAATTGTAAATATTTCCTTGATTTATTTTTTCTTAGTTAACGGTGTTTTTTTAATTTTTATTGATTTATTAATTGATTTTTACTAATTTTTATTAATATTTATGATATCTAAATTTTTTATTATTTTTAATTTAAATCTATTTTCAATTTTAAAATTTTTCATAGTTATTGTTTTTTTCAATAAGTTTTCCATTATTTTTAATTTTTAATTATTATAAACATTTATTTCAATTTTTTTATTTTTTTAATAATTAATTTCAATTATTATTTATTAAATTATTATCATTTTTTCTTAAAAATTTGTTTATTTATTAGTTTTTATTTATTTTGGTTTTTTATTGTATTTTTTCAAAAATATAGTTTCTAATTTTAATTTCTTTTCTTTTTTTCTATTTATTCTTATTATTATTTTTGTCTTGTTTTTGTTGTAAACATTTATTTTATTTTTTTATTTGAATTTTTATTTTTATTTAATTTGAACTTTTTTTAATTTTTAACTTTTTCTTAGTTAATTGTTTTTTTTTTTAATTTTAGAATTAATTTTTTTTTAATAATTAATAATTAATTTCAACTAAATATTTTGTAAATTATTATGATTTGTTCTAAAAAATGTTATTGAATACAGTTATTGGTTTTATATTTTTTAACTTTCAAATTAATTTTTATTTTATTTTAATAATTAATTTTGATAGATTTTTATTAATTTTATTAACACAATCGCAATGTAATTGACATGCATTGACTCTTAAGACCCTAGGAAGCAAACCCAAAGTTCAAACCACTATTCCACAATGGAAGCTCAAAACTAACTTTTAATTTTTATTTTATTTTATTTTATTTTATATCATCATTAATTTTAAATTTTAATATTTAACTATTATTTATTTTAGAATTTAATATTTTAATAATTAAAGTTTTGATTTTTTGATTTCAAATATTTCCTTGGTTTATTTATTTAAATAACTTTTTAATTTTATTTTTTAAATTTTAATTTTAAACTTTTTCTTACTTAGTGTTTTTTAAATAATATTTTAACATTTTATTTTAACTATAATTTATTATTGAATTGTAAATATTTCCTTGATTTATTTTTTCTTAGTTAACAAGTGTTTTTTATTTTTTAATTAATTTATTAATCCATTTTTACTATTTTTTTATTAATATTTATGATATCTTAATTTTTATTATTTTTAATTTAAATTTATTTTCAATTTTAAACTTTTTCATAGTTATTGTTTTATTTCAATAAGTTTTCAATTATGTTTTATTTTTTATTATTATAAACATTTATTTGAATTTTTATTTTTTTATTTTTTTAATAATTAATAATTAATTTCAATTATTATTTATTAAATTATTATCATGTTTTCTTAAAAAATTGTTTAGTTATTAGTTTTTATTTATTTTGGTTTTTTATTGTATTTTTTCAAAATATAGTTTCTAATTTTAATTTCTTTTCTTTTATTTCTATTTACTCTTATTACTATTTTTGTCTTATTTTTGTTGTAAACATTTATTTTTATTTTTAATTTTAATTTTAATTTTTATTTAATTTAAACTTCTTTTATTATATTAATTTTAATTTTAAAATTAAATTTTTTTATTTTTATTTTTTTAATAATTAATAATTAATTTCAACTAATTATTTTGTAAACCATTAATGTTTGTTCTAAAACAACGTTATTGAATATAGTTATTGGTTTTTTATTTTATTTTATTTAATAATGAATAATTAATTTCATTTAATTATTTTGTGAATCATTATCATTTGTTCTTTTAAAAATGTTATTGAATATAGTTATTGGTTTTTTATTAATTTTATTTTTTTATTATATATATATATTTATTTAAATTAATTATTTTTTATTCTATTTTTGGTAATTAATAATTAATTTCAATTAAATAATGAATATAGCAATTTTAGTTTTTATTGTATTTTCTCATTAATAAAGTTTGTAATATTATTTCGTTTGATTCTTTTTTCCGTTTTATTGGTTATTGTAATTAAAAATTAGTTTATAAATAGTTTTTTTATAATTCCAACAATTATAACATTTTTAATTAAAAAAAAATCTATTTCTTATAATTAAAAATATATATTTCTTATGTTTTTTCATTTCTCATAATTTATATGAATCATTTTTATTTTTTCTTAACACACATTGAAATTTTTATTTTCACTTTCATTTGATTTTCTTTCTAATTTTAGATATATTGTTTTTTCCTAATATTTTATTTTATTTCATTTTTGTAACGACCCAAAAAATCACACATGAACAACACAGTGAAATACAGGATATTTTTTTTTGACTTGCTTGACACATAACATGACGCAACATGTCGTCACCAAGTATACAACTAACACTGTGAACAACTTGATACAAGGATGGCCATAGAGGCAGCACGGAAACGTTCACACATATCAAGGACAATTTACTTTTCTTTTTGACAAGACAACATAGAAGTACAATCACAGAACACACTTACGGTTAGGGCCAACCACAAGGAGATATTCTTGAGGGTTATTTATTTTAAAAGGACATCTTGCAATTCTTAGCTTATGTTTTCAAGGAGGCTCAAGATATGATTCTTACAATTCATCTTTACCAAGCCAAGTTTATTTTTCTTTACACCGAGTAATCATCTTTAAATCTTCTCTATTTTGTCATTTATTTGCTTAATTCGTTATTTGGAGAAAGGGGTAATTTAATTTCACAAGGCCATCTATTAGCACCTACGCTTACTAGGATTCATTCTTGCTCACAAGACAACATGGTTTTTAAGTTCAACACACTTAAGAGAAGAGATACAAGGTGCCTTGAAAAAGGGTTAGAGGGAGAAGGTCGAGATGAAACATTTTTAGGACCTCATTAGTTATTACCCGTATTAAATTGAAGCTAGGGCTCTTAACCAGGTTTAACAACAACTTTACTTAGGCTTCGCTAAAAGTATTCTCAAGAAGTAAAAGAATTTACTTTCCAAATGGCTGAGAGATAGATTGTGTAGTTTCAAAATTTGTTTTCTCCTGTTTATTAAATCTTATTATCCTCAAACAATTAATAGTTCATTTCACCTTAAGGTCATTTTACAAATTTTACCATGAAAGGCATAATGTTCACTAGAGGAGCTAGGGTTATCATGTTATAAAGTTTACTTGCAATGATAGTCTTGCCCTTGTCTACTTAGAGAATTTCTTGCTCTCAAGTTGGTGACCCCTACGTTACTTTATTTGAATACAACTTTTAATTTAACTTCCTGAAGTATTAAACAATCCCATGTTAGTTTACTTATGACACTTTATTACTAAGTCATGGCAAGGTTTAACTCAGAATTTATTCTCAAGGCAAAGTTGAAGCAACACTCATTTACGAGAACAAAACAAGATTACATCATTTCTTAAAATACTGATACTCCACAAGTCACTCAACCACAATAACCAAATTTTCTTATAATTTCAATGATGGTCAAACAATACAAGGTTTCCAAAGTTCAGATGACAAAGTCCACAATACTTTATACTAAGACATTAATCCTCTTTTAAACTTTCCACTGGACGTTAACTACAGTTGAACAACATACAAAGGTTTTGAGCAAAGGATCTTCTCAACTGAGGTTGATGACAAAAGTCTACAAATATATCCCTCATCTATACGCAAAATCCATCTGCAGCAAATTTTCTACAAGAGTCAGTTCACGAGAACTGAGCAAGATAAGGCTACACAAAACCACCATAACTATTATCTAACAATATCATGAAAAGAAGCACCTTATTACAAGAAATTGGGTCAAACCTCTAAACACTATGAGCACATCAAGTTATAATAAAGTCTATAACATGTCGATCAAAGAAGGAGAAGACCTTGTACTTCAGTTAGGAGCAAATGCAACGAAAGTAACAATCATATGAGAATGGCCCTTGGCCCTATAAGGAGAAAACAAACAATCTAGCAAAGACAGTATCCCCATCAAGTAAGTAATTAAACAATAATTACAAGATTGAGAATTGATCTATATACCAGTCATCTAGAATTTTATCAAAGGAACCAACGCATAGGCTGAAATAATATTTTTCCAAGAGAACAAGAGTTGATCGGCCCAAGAAGGGGGAAACACGGGTTTCAGAAATTAACACAAAAAGCCATGGATAATAGAGTTTCAAACCGGAAATCAATTAGAGTATACACACAACACAAGTTTCGAAGCGAAGGCATAGTATACTAGTTTTGACCATTAACTACAAAGAGATCTACCAATCATCCAGGAAGGGTCAAAGTCTCACAGGCTAGTAGCAAAACACGCGAGAGAAGAAGGGGGGTTTCGTCCAACAAGAGTATACAATAATGTCGTCAACAATTTTTTTTTTTAACACTAAAGGTTTGCAACCTCCACTACAGTACTAATGATTGGTTAATTTAAAATAAATTACCCATATCCCAAAACAACCAAATTTTACGGCAACCCTTGGTAACGCAGTCAACCGTTGCACAAAAAGATACAAACATAATTTCTAAGTGACTTTATCAAAACAAAACCTTCCGCTATGAATTCATAAGATTATCACACGAAAGCTGAGTTTTTCCCGAAGGTCAATCACATCTAAGGAAATCTCCATCACAAACTATTACAGTAATTACGTGCATAAAAATTGACCAATATTAATTAATAGCGTTAACATTACAAGGGAGAAAATAATGCCAGTTAGGAAAAACAGAAGAGCGCCATCAACAATAATTCGGGAGGGGGATTAGACCAGAACTATTCCAGTGTCAACGAGGTACTAGATGCGCACAAAGAACCTCAAGCTTAGTTGATCCGTAAGGCTAGTTATGGTTCTAGTTGCCAGGGATGGTCAAGGTACTTCCTGAGGATGGCCTTAAAAGTCTAGAAACAAGATGAAAGATAGTATAAGAGTCTAAACACGCGAGACGACAAAACACATTGCACACAAACCTTTTCATTCTACCAGTTTTAATACCAAATCACTACGCTGGCTAGCCCACGCATTGCTCACACAATCCTACAACCTTTCTTTCTCGATGCAAAAAGGTTATCAAAGGGATTTTCGAAGGAGCTAACAAAAACGTCAAGGACAAACTTGGGTGCTAGGAAGGGGGGTTTCATAGTTATTGTAAACTTACTTCCATGATATCGAAAATACTAGCTTGATCAACATAATAACTTACAACCCAATCGCAGAGAAGAATAAACACATAAACAAACAGACGAAGTTCTATCATTCGAGTAATATAACATTCAAAGGAGAGGGCACACGCATCCTTTCGACCCACATACTGTCAATGATAAAAGCTAAAACAAGAAGAAACTAGCAGAAAAGGAAAATCTCCCATCATGACATCCAACTGACAAATCAATGTAAGGAAAAGTGGTTCGATTTCACGATAATTTTAAATAAAATAACAGTAGAAAAGTGTAGAAATATCTTGCCTGTTTCTCCAGCTTCAACAGGTCGTACAAACTCCACATGGGCCAGCATAAAAACAATAGCATGAGACAAGGATGTGAGTACTGCTGCTGGCAATGTCAAAGGGCCAAATGTGATAACTGGATAGACTGATGGGGCAGAAAATTTAACAGTTGAGTCCTTTCACAAATCCACCTCACACCGCCTCGTAGTACGCTTCTACACTGGAAACAACTCGAGGAGATTGTCTTCCATCTTCCCTCGCTTCAGCAGTCCTATGAGATCATCAAGGCTGTTATCAACCAAGTACTCCTTGAAAAAGTCTGTGACGAATAAAAGCACGATGCCCTTGGCCATAAGACAACCCAATTAATCCAGAGAAAAAGACCATACAGAATGACAAAGTTGGAGAAAAGAAATATCAAGAGATGCTCTCCTCGTAGTCTCCTAGCACTGGATTTACTACAGGCTCTTTCTCGCATTTCCTGTTCTGCCCAAGTAGCTTTCCATTTCCTTCAAGCAGTACTCTCCTGCTTTTCCCAATCTCCACCTACTCTTCTTCTTGCTTTTCATCCTAGAGATGCATACCATACATCAGATTTGATGAAGTAAACAAGCATAGTCCAGTCCTCTTCACATTCAGAAAAGAATACTTTTTCAAAGTGAAAATAAAGTCTGATTCCTTCTTATCACTGCAAGTTCCATATGATGCACCTTATTATAGTGCAAATGTGCAGCCCATCGCTTACAGCTTGCTTCACTTAGCAGCACCAAAAATCTCCATAAGAACATTGTCATTGTTTAAGATGAGAGAGTCGGATTGCATTTCCCACAACAATTTCTCTAGCAATATAATCTTGGAGATAAACTTGGTTGCAGTGTGGCAGTCAACATCTGTTAGAAGGCTCTTTTGAACTTAATATAATAGAGTGTTTCTCCACCTTGCTTATGCCACAGAGACTTGATATCATCATTTCATCTTTGTCCAATGAATTTTCTGGCTTTGCTTCACCAGGCATTACCAGAAATCTCAACAAGAACATTTCCCCTTTTTTTGAAATGGAACTGCTTTACCTCTCTCACAACAATTTGCATTGCAACAATCTTGGACAACCTAGTGCAGTGTGGCAGTCAACACATACATTAAGGTTCCTGACAACTCTGAGAGTTGTCCCAGGGGAAAGGCTTAACAATCCAAAAGAAATTGCCATCTTCTCACTATGGTGACAGAGGAAAACTTTTACCTTCCCGATCACTCAGCACATGTTCTGAATCTGACAAATATCCTGCTACCTTCATCTCCCAAGACGTTCTCTCCAACACTGCATAGATCTCCTGTGCCTGAGGGTGTGATCTGTCACCTACACAAAATGCATGCTCCATTAAAACAGCAAAGCAAACGTGCTTCACGAATATTCTGATATGAAACAGATCCACGCCTATGGGATTCTCTCCCATGAGTTACATCGAACAGCAAGAAGGTCTCAACAGAGAATCTCTGTAATAAATTTCATCGGGTCTCCTGGTAACACTCACACTGTCACTTAATCGATTTTGATAAAAACTATCTTGAAGGAGAAATCCCGAATTGAGGATGCAGTCGAACCTGAGCAGCTAACGACATAGTTGGTCGACCTGCTTGCTGGAAGCGCTCATAATGGCTTCTACTACCCTGCAACAAGCCTGCCGCCTGGCTAAGAGGCCCTTGGCCTTTCTGTAACGCTGGCTGGGAGTGACTTTCCAAAATGAAAAGGCAAGACGGCTCAACTAAAACTTTATCTCGTCCTTCTACTACAGCTGCAAGATTTTGCACAACTGATCACGACTGTGGTCGCGTGCAACCAGAACACTCCTCGCAGCGCCCAAGAGAATGGAGGTAACATGCCTGCTACACTATCTTGTAGCTTCATCAACACCCACACGCAACAACCAAGGCAAGAAAAACGTGCCAGGAAAGAAGAAAAACACACAAGGAAAAAAATAGACGCACCTAACCCCCACCTACACGCATTGAAAGAGGATCAAAAGGAGATCACGGTGAAGAAAAACGTGACTCTGCTCACACCTCACGCAAGGACAGACAAGACGCTATGGTCAAAATTCTGCAGGCCGGGTGTTTGGGAGGAGGCTAAGGTGGCGGAACCAGAAGTCCTCGATGCACGGGGCATTACAATTTTTATTAATTTTTTTCATATTATTTTCTTATATTTTTCTTGTTTTATTTTCCTTTTAAACATTTGTAATATTAATTTCATTTTTCATTATTTTTTATTTTTAGTATTTATATTTGTTTTTTTCTTTTAATTTTCATCATTTGTCACGATTAAATTAGAGTTTTATTAATTTTTTGATTTTTATTTTAACTTTTCAACTATTTATTGTTTTTTCTTTTCCTAATATTTCCATTTTATTTTTCAACTTTTAGTAAATACTAAATTTTTAGTTTTTTAAATTTAATTTTTATTTATGTTGAGTTTTTTCCAATTTCTTTATATTTTACAAGTTTCATTAATTTGATTATAATTTAATTTATAGCTTTTCTTAAATTGTTTTTTTTTTTTTTTTCTAATTATTCAATTTTTAATAAAATATTAAATATTATTTTTTTTATTTAAATATTAAATTTTTGAGTAATTTTTTTAATCTATTTTATCAATTTATATTTATTAGTTTTTATTTTCAAAATATTATATTCTTTTTCAATTAAATGTGGAAGTTTTTCCCAATTTATTTATAATTTAATATGAACGTAATTTATAGCTTCTATTAAATAAACTTTTTTGTTAGTATTTATTTATTATTTTTCATAATTTAACTTACTAGTCTTTGATAATATTTAACTCTATTAATATTTTATACTTATTAATTATTGATGTTTCTTTTATATATATATATATTTATTTTTATTTTCTTCCAAAATACACAACAAATATTAATTATATGTACATTTATACTTTCATATTTTTTTATATAATGACATATATAATTTAAACTTACAAATATATTAATAAAGTTTGTAATATTATTTCGTTTGATTCTTTTTTCCGTTTTATTATTGTTGTTTTTCTCGCGCTTTTAAAACTAGCAATCGCATGTGTTTCATGAGATGTGAACGCCGAACGGTATATGTTATTTGATTTAGAGGTATAGTTATTATTGATCCACTTAATTTGAAGGTTGTTTCTACATTTCAAACTTGTGATAAATTCGCATACATGATTACTTGTGATATCGTTTTCGATAGTTAATCAATTTTATAGTTGATGTTGTTAGTTGTGCATTGGTTGTTCAGTTGGTGTTTTGTTGGAGAAACATTTATTATACAATTGATAATGTGTGTGATTGATAGTTGTAGTGTAGGACTTTAGTTGAAACATTACATTGTAATGTTGTATGTGTACATTTAATTATGTTACAGGTTTGTACTTTTAAAGTTGCATACCATGTTTGCAAACAAAAAATAAATGTAGGTATACGTACACGTAATGAGACATGTATACGTTTGCAATATTTATATCATGAGTGGTAGCCTTTAGTGGGCAATTTTAGTTTCAATAAACTTGATTACATTTGATATTTCTTGAACAACCTTGCCGGTTTCGATAGAAGAAATGTTGAGTATAGTAGTATTTGAGGTGCTATGAAAGTAGAAGCTAGTATTTACGATGGGTTGAGTGATAGTAGTCTTGCTTCCTCCTTTCTTCTTGCTTCGAGTGCTGGTACGTGCGCCATATTTGAGTATCTCTCGAATGAAAAGCGGTGAAATGCGCAGATTTGTAAGCGAGGGTACTGGAGAAAGTCAGAATGTCGACCACGCCTTTCAGTGGTTCCAATGTCGACGGTTGCTCTGCAAAGTAAGTCCCTGGGACTTGTGGATAGTTAATCCCCAGGCCATTTTAATTGGCAACTATCTTCGATTCCCTCTGGAAATAGGGGGTATGGGAATATGTAAGGGGTTGGAGGGATCCCAACATGGGCCGTTGTATCTATCAAATTTTACAACAACAAATAAAGGTAATGCTGGTGGTTGCATTGATGCGTCATAGACAATGTCTGTGATTGTTCCTGTGGCACCATTCACGAGGCCTGCATCAACCCATAGATTTGCAATAAGCATGATTTTTTGTTGTTTGCATAATAGAACGTTGTGTTGCAACTGATCATCATCAGGATTTCTGGTCCAAATCACTTTATTACTTTCAAAAGAATGGATTGGGCGATCGGAACGTTCAATGCCTTCAACATCTGTAGGTTGTGGCATGCCACTTGATCATTTTTTGCAAACAAATGTGGTGCATCCTTAAAAATGTTGAGCTCCTGCTGAGTTAGGTGTGTGTCTGTGTGAGACATCAAGAGTTCCCAATCCTCAATTAGAGGGGTTGAATCTCGCATGTGGAGCAGTAAATTCGAAATGAAACTTGTGCATTGGTTGTTCCTTGTTGCCGAAATATTGTTCGCAATGTAATGGAAGATTGAAATCCCTTCCAAAGGGTTGCTCCGTAGGAATTACTTGCGTAAAGAGGACTGTCCAAAACCGGCGGTAATTGCCCGAGGTCACCGAGGAGGATGACTGATTTGTTCCCAAATTCAGATGTTCTTGAGTGTGGGAAAGCTTCGCGGAGCCTACTGTCAATTTTGCTTAGCAACTTTGGCCCGATGAAACTCATTTCATCAATAAGAACATATTCTATATGTTTCAGTGATTCTTGAAAAGACGATAATGCACTACCTTCAAGGGGTTTTAGTTCTTTGATTGGAATACACATGGCTGCGTGGATTGTGGATGCAGAGATGTTGAATGCTGAAACACCGGTAGGGGCGAGCACAAGTAGAGGAGAGGGAGATATGGTTGATGCTTTGTGAATGAATTCTGGATTTTATTTATCAGAAATGATTTTCCTGTGCCAGCTGTTCCTTGAATTATCAATCTTAGTGGAGGTAGAAGGGATTTGTTTGCTGAATGGTGTAGTATGGTATCAAGAGCTATTTATTGTTCTGGAGACAAAGGAAGTGTGGAAGATGGTGGTGTGGCATGTATGTTGTTGTTAATTGTGTCTGCCTTCTCTCTCTCGATGAATGATGAACCAGTTATCTGTAAATCATGGGGAACGTCGTGTATGGTCCAATTATTGTGTATGTCAAAATCTCGTTTCCCCAACATTTCAAGACTATCTAGACCCGTGTTGTTTCCCCTGGGCAAAGTTGTGCAAAGACCTGCCATTCTTGTAATGGTTCTTGTTGAATACGCATTCGGCTCGAGTCGGAACTAATGTTGCAAGTCCCAGTAATAACCCAAAATTCTCACACACAAACAACATAGTAAAAGACAGGATAATTTTTTTTTTACTTGCTTCCACACATAACACGATACAACATGTCATCACAAAGTTACAACCAACTTTGGGAACCACTTGTTACGGGGATGACCACAAGGTCAGCACGGAAACGTTCACACCCAAAAGGATAATACTTTTTTTTTCCTTTTGACAAGACAACATAGAAGTCCAACCACAGAACATACTTACAGTTAGGGCCAACCACAATGAGATATTATTGAGGGTTATTTATTTTAAAAGGACATCTTGTAATTCTTAGCTTACGTTTTCAAGGAGGCTCAAGATATGATTCGTATAATTCAACTTGCCAAGCCAAGTTTATTCCTTTGACACTGAGTAATTATGTTTAAATTTTCTCTATTATGACATTTATTTGCTTAATTCATTTATCAAGAAAAAGGAGTAATTAAATTCCACAAGGCCATCTGCTCACCACTAACGCTACTAAGATTCGTTCTTGCCCACAAGACAACATGGTTTTAAGTTCAACACACTTAAGAGAAAAGATACAAGGTGCCTTGGAAAAGGGTTAGAGGGAGAAGGTCGAGATGAAACATCTTTAGGACCTCATTAGTTATCGCCAGTATTTAATTGAAGCTAGGGCTCTTAACCAATTAAAAACTTTACTTAGGCTTCGCTAAAAGTATTAACAAGGAGTAAAAATTTACTTTCCAAATGGCTGAGAGATAGATTGCGTGGTTTCAAAATTGTTTTCTCCTGTTTATTAAATCTTATTATCTTCCAGATCTAACCATAGATTTCCTTTAAGTTCGCTTAAGAATTCCACCATGAAAGGGATAGTGTTCATTAGTGTAGCTAGGGATTTCAAGTTATATAATGTTACTTGCAATGATAGTCCTGCCCTTGATTACTTAAAGAATTTCTTGCTCTCAAGTTGGTGACCCCTACGTTACTTTATTTGAATACAACTTTTAATTTAACTTCCTGAAGTATTAAACAATCCCATGTTAGTTTACTTATGACACTTTATTACTAAGTCATGGCAAGGTTTAACTCCAAATTTATTCTCAAGGCAAAGTTGTAGCAACACTCATTTACAAGAACAAAACAAGATTACATCAATTGTAACGCCGCAAAAAGACGACGCTCATGATGACGACAACGACGACGGTGATGACGACGACGCCGCGCCACAAACATTCAACCCGAAAATGCGACAATTTTTTTGTAGACTCTTTACAGATAGCTCCAAGTTCTAAGTTTAGCCCTGATACTACATTGTTTTGCAAGGATGTACTATAGGTATAAGTAAATAAAACTATATAATGTTGATAAGGTCACTCCATATTCGAATATTTCTACCAGTGGAATGCTAAGAAGTATAACTTTAATAGTGCAAAGGTGAGCATGTTAACTTCAGAAAACTTATTGATTTAAATAAGTGAATTGTAGCAAGGCATAGGGGTTCTTTTGATATTGTTGATATCCACGATAAAGGTTTAAGATGAAATCAAATTTCTGTTCATATTCTAAAATTATTACGCATAACATATAAAGTATGAAACACAAATAGTTTTATTATATATGTTATACATAATTATATAATTAAATATAAATAAATCACTTAAGTCACTATTGTAATAAACACAAATAATCAAACAAGCTAATAAAGGATATTATCATAATACATATCGACTTGTGAAGTCGTATTCATGCAGAAGAGAGAATTCTATCTATACCAATTTGCATCTAATATATACAACCACCTATCTACCACTAATAGGTATTCTATAATCACGTTTAACACTATTTATTTTAGTACGACACTTATAATAATACTCTTTGTAGACAAACTGTAGATACGGTTATAATTCTGCATTCTTAGTCTCTTTGTAATACAACCAAAAAAATTCCATTTCATCAAGTGATTTCTTCAAGATTAGAAGACTAACTATTGCAATTTGGTCAACTAACAAGCTATTCCGATGTTTATGCCTTGAAACCAATTAAAAATGAGTACCGGACAATATTAAATTGAATGTTTACTCAGTTTTCTCTATGCTTTTAAGTATGAAATATATCAATAATGACAAATTGCTTTGATTGATTGTACTGACATGTATACATTTACAATTAAAAACATATTAGAGAGATGATTGTGAAAGTTGGTGTGGGCGCACTATGAATTTGAATTTGAGTTTGAAAAAAGCTTGGGGTGGGTGGCTTTAATAGCCACCTGCCATTCATTTAAAACCTCTCCATGCATGCAAGTCACTCCTACCGCCGCATATACATTTACTTACTTAGATTTTGCAAATCCATGTATCCGACAATCCACCTGTCAACGCTTCTAAGCTGTCCCGGCCGCGCGGGTAAATGTGGTTGTTGAAGGTGAAGCTACAGACCGTGTAGCAAGTGTAAACGCTGGTATTTTCACCCAGGCCACGTGGAAAAAGGTGAGGTGGTTACAGTTGAAGCTAAAGATCAAAGGAACAGCCGGCTACTTGTTCCCTTCGGCCCTGGCCGCGCAAACTAAAATGGAGGTGGTAGATGGAGCTACGGGCGAGAACAGAAATGCCCAGGCCGCGGCAACCACCACAGTCCCCTTTTTTAATTTTCGAGCGCTTTAAGCATGCAGGTTGTCCATTTATGTTGTTATCTGTTCAGTATTGAAATGCATCTTCAAATTCGGAATTCTCCTTTGAGTTATATTTATCAAAATCGATTGAGGGACAGTGAGAGTGTTGATAGAAGGCCTGGTGGAAAACTAATGCGTAGATCTTCTACTAAGGTCCTGTCGCATATACAGAATGGCTCGTGGAAGGAGCCTCTTAGAGGTGGATCTGTTTCATAACAGTCAGTGCATGAAGCGCAGTTAGCTGTGCAATTAGATGACGCCTCCTTCATGGAGGTGGGTCAGTTTCAACCAGAAAATACAAAAGCACAGTCGCTTTGCAAAAAGAAAAAAAACGAGATCATTCACAGACCTAGGGTGGGGCGCATACAGAACTTGCACATGCGTATGTTCCCTTTTATAAAATTTAATAAAATTGTTTGGCTGCGGTACAGTTTATTCTTTGCTAATATAAGAGAAGCATCAATAGTATATTGGTTTTAATGTGATTTAGTAATAGTAGCTCCGTTACTTTTATTATTACTTTAATATGAAATACTATTTAAAATATTAGTATCCTTGTTAAACGTTAAGGAGTATTGGATAATAAATTTAATAAGTTTAAAGTCTTGCATTACAATTTCCTTCTACACAATTTAATAACATTGTATGGGATTTCAAATAGGTTGATTTCATTTCCTTTATTAATTTGCAAATGGATTTTACAATGAATTCATAAATGAAGAAAAACATAAAAGAGCTAGAGCTTAAAATGCTTCATTGGCATATTAAAAGCCATTTAAAAACTTAAGTCTTTCCATCAACTATACAAGAAGAGATAATGCACTATTTTTCCAACCTTTCCAATACATCACTTTCAAGTAACAAAACAAAAATTTAATATATTTTCTTTTGTAATTTCTTTCCAACATTCCACAAAAGAGTTCAACAACATTTCCAATAAGTTTTAGAGTAAGAATTACTAACATTTCAATACAACTTTCCTTCAAAATCTTGTTACAACATTTTCTACTTCATGTGGAAACAAATTTACAATAATGGAAGCTAAAATACAAAGCAATATTACATTTTTCCTCCACTCAAGGTGGGTAAAGTACATGGTGGTTTCACATTGTCATCAACAAGGTTCCAATGCTCCAAATATCAACAAGGTGGCTCCTCCATAGTTTGCTTGATTCACAACAAAATAAGGGGAGAGGCAACGCTCTCCTCCCAACCAAGATACCCAATGGAGAAGAGAAGCCATCCTCTCCATTGGCCCCCGAGCCCCAACCACATCACAATGGGAGAAAATCCAACTCATGGCAACTACTAGCTTCCACATAACTAAACATAACATTTCACATTCATTCCATAATCCTTCAAGCAAGATTTACAACACAACAAGAGGGAAAATCATCACAACAACAAGTCACAAGGCTTATCAAGAAAGCCATAAGAGTAAGACATATGGGGAGGCCACTTATGCCTCCCAATGGGAATGGGTGCCACCTAAAAGCCTCCAATGCAAACACAATACCCCTAACAACTCTTATGCCTCCCTCAAGTACCCCTTATCCCTCCATTCACTCTTATGCCTCCCTCAACTCTTATGGCTCCCTCAAAGTAAAACAAGAAGAAAATGCAAGCATTTCTCTTACAAGGTGGGCACCCAACCCAAACTCCCTCCTCAAGAACATGATCTCTTATGCCTCCCTCAATTAAACTCCCCATAGTCTCCTCCCACTCCCAACTTAGGCATTCTACCCATTCCCAACAAGCATCTCAAACAACAATATTCAACACAACATATATATACATTCATATAACAAAAAGAGACATAATGCAAACAAAGGTGAAGCTCCTACCTTTCCATGGTAGAGCTTGCTCCAAGTATGAAGTCTCAATCCCTCCAAAGATCAAGCAAGCATCCACAAGCTCCAACAAAATTCCCACAAGTATCAACAAGCTCCAAAATTCCACAACTCTTTCAAAAACCTCTCCTCTCCAAATACCAAGGACTAAAAATGAAAACTTCAAACCCCCAAAACAAACAAGAGGATAAAATAAATAGAGAAAAGAGAGGGAGGGATGATGTGGTTGCAAGTAGGATGCCACCTCCTTTTCCCTCCACTCCACATCATTTGGTCAACATCAAATTCCAAAGCACCATTAATAGGTGGTTGAAAGAAAGGCAAGCACCTTACACACCCCAACTAAGCCCACTCCCTCAAAGGACAAAATTAAATTTTGAAAGAAAGTGCAATTAATATTTTACCCTTTTATCCCCCCAAAACACCTAAAAGACCCTAAATTTGGCCTTCCAACCCATAGGTAGGGTTGGCATGGGGTTTTAAGAGGTGTGGGACAAGTTTGACTTGTCCCACAAGCTTTGAAATTTGGCCTCCAAGGCCAAATTCGAGTTTCCCATGTGGGGTAGAGTGTGCTACACTCAAACTCAAACACACATCAATCCACACAAAATCCCAAGTAAATCAAATCCTAATAAATGAACTCTCTTAGGTCACATCTTTTAATTAGTTTAGGAAAATTTCAAATTAACTTAATTAACCCACTACAACCCATGGCTAACAAAGGGGTAAACTCCAATCCAAGGAATATGAATAATAACACAAGTAAAATTTCACTTACTAAGAGCAACACATACTAACATAATAAAAGGGGAAAATTAAAACAAAACAACACATGATCCCTAGGTCACAATTTTCCCTTTACCAGATAATTCTAACACACACAATTACTTGTTGCCATGGTGACCTTAGCTGGATTCTTCTCGAATTCTGATGTGGTTGGTCTCCACTCCCCAATACTTTTGTGAATATAATATACCTACAGAGCAGAAAATACCTCCTTCGGCCTGTTGGCCGCATTAAAACATTCATGTCAAATATACAATATAATCTAAAATAAACGACACATGATTTACTATCATCTATGCAAGTACGATATCACTAACACTTTCTCGCACATTTCTATTCCA
Source organism: Taxus wallichiana var. yunnanensis (assembly GCA_018340775.1). Taxonomy (NCBI): domain Eukaryota; kingdom Viridiplantae; phylum Streptophyta; class Pinopsida; order Cupressales; family Taxaceae; genus Taxus; species Taxus wallichiana. The sequence goes on along the minus strand of CM031242.1, from coordinate 538,741,387 downwards.
TATTTCATTTATGTAAAAACGATCATCCCATTAGTCAAATTATCAAGTTCTACTCAATATGATTAAATATACCACATGTCATAATTAAGATAAATAACCCTGTCAAAAGCATACAAATATCGTCATCAAATGTCCACCAGTAAACCATATGCATCATATAAAGATTAAATCAATAACAATTCAATGTCTATAATATCTACTAGCATGCAAAATCAAGAGGCCATAATAAATCCATAGTGAAGTAATCAGTCTCGAAAACAACAAAACAAAATGAGGTCGAAGGGAAGTGGGCACTACATCAATTCTTAAAATACTGATACTCCACAAAGTCACTCAACCACAATAACAAAATTTTCTTATAATTTCAATGATGGTCACACAATACACGGTTTCCAAAGTTCAGATGACAAAGTCCACAAGTCTATCCCTCATCTACACGTAAAATCCATCTGCAACAAATTTTTTCCACAAGAGTCAGTTCACGAGAACTGAGCAAGATAAGGCTACACAAAACCACCATAACTATTATCTAACAATACCACAAAAAGGAAGCACTTTATTACAAGAATTGGGTCAAACCTCTAAACACTATCAACACATCAAGTTATAATAATTTCTCTATCATGCCAATCAAAGAAGGAGGAGACCTTGTACTTCAGCTAGGAGTAAAAGCAACGAAAGTATAGCAATAGTATGAGAATGGCTCTTGGCCCTATAAGGAGAAATAAACAATCTAGCAAAAATAGAATTCCCATCAAGTAAGTAATTAAACAATAATTACAAGATTGAGATTTGATATAAATAGACCAACCATCTAGAAATTTATCAAAGGCACCAAACGCATAGGCTAAAATAATATATTTCTAAAAGAACAAGAGTTGATCAGCCCAAGGAAGGGGAACCACGGGTTTCAAAAATTAACACAAAAGCCATGTATAATTGAGTTTCAAACCGGAAATCAAATAGAGTATACACACAACATAAGTTTCGAAGCGAAGGCAAGTATACTAGTTTTGACCATTAACTACAAGATTTTCCAATCATTCAAAAAGGGGCAATGTCTTACAGGCTAGTAGCAAACACGCGAGAGAAGAAGGGAGTTCCATCAAACAAGAGTATACAATAATATCATCAACAAATTTTATAACACTAAGATTTGCAAACCTCCACAACAATTCTAGTGTTTGGTTAATTTAAAATAAATTACCTATTTCCCAAAACAACCATATTTTAAGGCAAACCTTGGTAACACAGTCAACCGTCGCACAAATAGATACAAACATAATTTCTAAGTGACATTATCAAAACAAACCTTCCGCTATGAATCCATAAGACTATCAAATGAAGGCTAATTTTTTCCCAAAGATTAATCACATTTAAGGAAATTTCCATCACAAACTATTACGGTAATTACGTGCATAAAAACCGACCAATATTAATTAATAGCGTTAACATTACAAGGGAGAAAATAATGCAAGTTAGGAAAAATAGAAGAGCGCCATCAGCAATAATTCTGAGAGGGGATTAGACCAAACTATTCTAGTGTCAATGAGGTACTGGATTCGCACAATGAAACCTCCACTTGGTTGATCCGAAAAGCTAGTTATGGTTCAAGTTGATAGGGATGGTCAAGGTACTTCTTGAGGATGGCCTTAAAAGCCTAGAAACAAGATGAAAGATAGTATAAGAGTCTAAACACGTGAGACGGAAAAACACATTGCACACAAACCTTTTCATTCTACCGCTTTAATACCAAAACTCTAAGTCAAGCTAGCCCACGCATTACTCACGTAATCCTACAACCTTTCTTTCTCGATGCCAAAAGGTTATCGAGGGACTTGTGAAGGGGCTAACAAAAACATCAAAAGAAAACTTGGGTGCTAGGGAGGAGCTTCATAGTTATCGTAACTTACTTCCATAATATCGAAAATACTAGATGATCAACATAATAACTTGCAACTCAATCGCAGAGAAGAATTAATACATAAACAAATGAAGGTCTATCATTCGAGTAAGAGAAACATAACATTCAGAGGAGAGGGCACACGCATCCTTTCGACCCACATACTGTCAATGATAAAAGCTAAAACAAGAAGAAACAAGCAGAAAGGGAAATCTCCCATCATGACATCCAACTGACAAATCAATGCAAGGAAAAGTGGTTCGATTTCACAATAATTTTAAATAAAATAACAGTAGAAAAGTGTAGAAATATCTTGCCTTTTTCTCCAGATTCAACATCACCCTCCTGCCTCTTCCATTTCTTTGGATGAAAACTTGAGCTTTTCATCGGCGAGCTTCACGTCGGGAGTAACTTTGTGCCAGACGGAGCGTTTGGGCTCGTCTCTGGCAAGCTGTTCGACGTCCTTGACACTGTGAAAAGAAAATGACCAGTCTAGCGTTCGATCCACAGATTTCTTCATGGCAATCTCATTAACCACAACCAAAGGACTACTTCCAGTATTATCTTCTAACCCTTCCATGAGCTCCCACGTATTGATCATCTCTGTGCCGCCTTACCAACACAAGGACAACACAAAGAAATACCGGATAACTTTTTTTTTTTTTTTGACTTACTTGAAGATAATATGACACTACACAAGTTCTCTAGGGAATACAATCAACTAAAGACATGCTTTCCACAACACGGGCCCACACTGGTTACAGATAAACTTGAGGCACACACTAAGGACACAATGGTTCATCTAAAGTATGCAGTCTTACAACAAGGTCTTCCCACCGAAGGTTTCTTTAGATTCATGTTTTAGCTGTAAGTGCTTTTACATTCTTTACTTATCGCAGAGGAATCATAATAGGAGAATCTGAAAGTCATGTCTCCTTTGAAGAATTTTCCCCTACCTTGATAATGTTAATATACAGTGTAAACCAATTATAGAATAGCAAGAGGTTACTTCATTTACTTGATTAACTTATTCATTTGTGAGGAGGCAGTTAATTTCTCAAGGCTCTTAACTTTATCAATCTGTTTTCGACGTTGTGCTTTTGAACATATATGTTTTACCTTTTCAAGCGGTCAATTTTATTTTATTTTATTTTATTCCAGTACATGACTGTCTAAGACTTGGATTCTTCATTAAGATCTTACTAGTTGTTAATAAGATTTCATTGGGGTCAAGAGTCTAATAAAAAAAATTAAAGGTTTCACTAGGGCTTCACTTGAAGAGATAGACATAAGTATACTGTTTATTTTTTTTCAACGGGCAAGATAGGTCGAAGAGTTTCTTAGGCAAGTTCCTTCTATTTATTATAATCTTATTATCTTCCAAGAATTCAATCATTGATTTCACCTTAAGACCGTTCTAAGGATTTACCACAATAAGAGATTGTTGATTAGTTTACGCAGGATCACAAGGTATATTTGTTTCTCTTGTTTTCTTTTTGCTAGGTTCCAAAACATAGTCCTTTACCAATCGACACAAGACCAAGGTAACTAGAGCGATGCAAGATGATTCAAGTTCGGATAATTAAAATTAGGTTTGACAATTCAAGGATAAATCATATTCTGAAAAGTGAAAATTCAACAAAGGATACGCATGACAAAACCAGTTCATTTAATCTTATTGACGATAATATTTCTCAAATTGACTTTCAAACAATAACAACAACCTACAAGAGAACAATACAAAATTATAACACAATGCCTTCTAGATAGTCTCCACAATTTCCATACCAATGCTGTAAAGTAAAAGAAAAACATTCGCACAACAGCAGTTCCTAAGAAGGCTGGAATCCACTTTCTACACGTGTTTCTTTTTCTCTCTTTTTTTTTTTTTCTACTCAGGAAATCCTCCTGCACATTTGTTAGCACATGTCGGTTCATAAAGAACTGAGCACGATAAAAGCTATAACATTAAGACAATATGTTGTTATCTAACTGTTTCAAGGAAGAAGAAAAAAACACCGTTGATGAAGAAAACAATAATTCAAGAGTCTAAACAAGAGCAATTAAAGAGCTGTCCAAAAGCATAAAATGTCTAAATAAAAGGGATGGCACTAACTCTATTCAATTAACATTTTCACATAGGAGCAGTTAATAAACATCATAGTGAAATTTCACCCATATCACAATAATGACCGTCATTAACAAGATAACATTTCGAAACAAAAACAATTACAGGAAGAGAATTAATTTCAAACGTGATCTATCCCTATTTGTTTAAGTTAGTTCACCAAGCCAAGGATTCACTATGCCACTGGAAGATCCCAAACAATCAATCGACATGAGAATATCTAAACCAACATGACTTATTAATATTAAGATGATGTGCCTATAACAGTTAATTTTATGTCAATACAGAATAAATAAAAATGGAAAGAAAAGGGATGAAACGCACAAATGACCTCGCATGGGTCACATCCTATCCTAACAATCCTTCTATTAGACTTTCTTCTAATCAAGAGAATGTCTTAAGAAAAAGGACAAACTTGACAAGACCAAACATATCCATTATAAATCTTACAGGAGGGTTACTCAATCATTCACAAGAACACAACACAAGATACATAGCTTCCAAAGGATCTGTCGTCAACAACAAGTTGACTTAAACCTTTCTGGTCAATACATAACCATTCTACTACAATGACAGCAAGGAGGTCGTATCACAACGATCATCACAAAAACCAGTCAACCAAAGAGTTTCCAAACACACCAACCTATGAGTCACAGGAGAATGAAATTTAAGCATCTTTACGGAGCAAAACGTAGAGTAATTTCTTACGCATAAAACCAACATCCCAATTTTAAGATTTGAAAACTTCCTCACTAATGATCCAGTAGATCTCGTATCCTCCAACATGTGTGAAACAAAATCAAGGTACGAAAAAGAGTATTTCCTCTGACATTTTAAGCTATCCAAAAGAAATGTGAGTATCGTCAAAAGAAAACATTCCATAGGTTCAACTACATTCCTCAAAACATACAACAGTCACCAAGGGAGAGAAGGTGATTCCAAAGACGACAATCTCCAAACGGTGAACATGAATTGATATCAAATTATGACGATCAACCATGACACTCGAAGAATAAAAGTATTTCTTTGAGCGATTCAAACAAGTAACAAAAGCAACTAACCTAGTTGAGAGTAATATCAACTTAGCTCAAATCGATAATCAGTCAAGCTAAGCACACACCAAGCCAACCGGAAAGGGTTACTAGAAACTAAAAGAAAAGAATAGAGACAGAAAAGCATCATTCACCTATACACAATGCACTTGCGAGTACTAAATCCCTAATTCAAATACTCGACATAACCCGAACTAAAGATCTCGAACCAAACAAGAATAAGAACAAAACAGAACTGTAAGGTTGAGTCCAACAACAATGTTTGATAAAACATTCAAATCGTGAGACCAACATAAGGAACTAGGGGGTGTTCATTACAGGAACCCCACCTCTTTTGTTTTATTAGACTTAAGAACAAAGTTCACCCAACTAATATTTATTAAAACCCAGAAAACAATATAAGGGCTTCAACCAACGCAATCATTTCTAACGCCAAAACAAATACAAACGAGCCAGGAAAGTGGAAACCAAACAGTATACCATCACACGAGACATTAATATGAAGAGTAGAGTTATTTAGTGATTCAATTAAATAACAGCATAAGAATTAATGGTATAGAGAATATCGTGCCTGATTAAGCTCCCGCAGTCGATAACAAGATGGATGGGGCCTGCAACAGCAACCGAAGCCTAAATCCATTTTCTTCAAGCTCGTTGGGTGCCCAAACATCGAACATCTTCATGTTGGCACAGGTAGGAGTTCACAGCCAGGGTGGGTGGTCTAAAATACTTGCCATCATTCTCCCAACACCGCTCCAAGATCAGCCCTAGAACTTCTGTAGGCCCCATTTTGGCAATTGAACTTAATCCTTCGTCATACATCCAAACACCTCCACCATCTCCATATGCATCTGATTGCTTCTAATTTGGACCTCCTAACCTTGGTGCTCTCATATTAGGAGCAGCCCTAGTCGAGACAAGCAAAAGAAGGTGGCTTTATAACCAAAAAAATCTCTTGGTACGGACTCCAAAGTATTTTGCGTGCAGCTTTCCGACCCAAGCTCTTGGGGAAAAGGGTAGAAATAGGAGAGCTCTTTTGAAACAATTTTGGAGTTCTCCCGATGCATTCATGTGCCATGGAGGCTATGCAACACGAAATTTGCTGATCTCTATCGGGACTTAACCTTGTTAACAAAATCTCAAATGCTTACTGGAACGGCCCTCCAAAATATTGGGAGCTTAAACCATTTTTGCAAAGCTCCAAAGTAAGGCACAATTATACTTGCATCTTATCGGGAGCTAGAACATTCTCAACGAATTGATCGAACAAAAGCTTTCACAAAATACCTTCATGTGGCACAGATTTTGAAAACCCCTCTTTTTTTTTTTCTTCAGCAGATTTGAGGGCAACATCATACACTTGGTGAAAACATTTTCAGTGTAGCTTGAAAGGTGTGATAATTCCAACATAAACCTTTATGCCTGCACCTTAGTGTGACTCGTAGAAGATGCTCATATAGTTGCAAGGCAAATTGTGCTTCATGAATACTCTGATATGAAACAGATCCGCCCCTAACAGATTCTCTTCCATGAGTTACATCCTACCACAAGTAAGATCTCAATAGAGACTCTTTGCAAATAAATTTCATCGTGGCTGTTGGTAACACCCTCACCGCTCACGAATCGGTTTTGGAGAAATGACTCGGTCTGCAAGCTCGATCCGAGGAATATCCTGCTACCTTCATCTCCCAAGACATTTTCCTCAACATTGCATAGATCTTCTCGTGCTGTGGGTGTGATGATCACCAACACATAAAGCAAGCGCCATAAGCTCGCAAAGCAAGCAAACGTGCTTCATGAATATTCGATCGAAGCAGATCCGCCTCCAAGAGGCCCTCTTCCATGAACTACATCAAAGAACAAGCAAGGTTTCAGAGAGAAACTCTCGTAATAAATTTCATCAGTCTGCTTGTAATAAATAGATCACTGCTGTCACTTAATCGGATTTGATAAAAATATCTTGTAGGAGAATCTCAAATTTGAGGAAGCATTCGCACCGAGCAGATATAACAACATAGCGGACAACTCGCTCATTGGAAGCGCTCAAAATGGCTTCAACTAAAACTTTATCTCGTCCTTCTACTACGGCTGCAAGACTTTACACAACTGATCACGACTGGTCGCGTGCAACCAGAACAGCAGGAAAATCATTTCAAAAACAGCCTGCGCGGCTAGGAGAAGGGAAACAGGCCTCCATTTCACCCGAACGCCTCAGGAAACAACAAGGAAAATCCATCTAGTCTCCTCACGCGGCCAGACCAAAAGAAAACGTGGGGCAAACCAAACAATCCTCCTTGTTCACGCGGCGGGGAAGACAAAAAAGGACGCGCCTAGGAGGAACAGGAAGGAAACGTCTCAAACACGCCTGCTACACTGGCTTGAAGCTCCATCTAATCCGTCATCAACCAAATGCGCCCAACATCCACCCAAACGCATTGAAGGAGAATCCTAGAGAGATCACGGCAAAGAACAAAAACGCGACTCCAACACGTCGAACAATAAAAGCTCCACCTTCCACGCCAAGGGGATGACGCCGAGCCCGGCCGGGTAGGTTGGGGGGGGCATTATAGATTTTGTCAATCTTTGGACATATGACAACTCACCAAGTGGTCTTTCATTATAATAAGAGATGCTCTCTTTATAATAAGAGATGCTCACATATAGTTCGAAGGAGCGAAATGAAAGGATGACTACTTACACACCACCTTGACCACATAAATATATTATCCAACGTTTGCAACATCAAAGGGAAATTGAAATATGACATTTTCTCCCGTTCATGGAATAAAGTGCATGACTCGAGCTCGGCCTGAGCACAAAAGTTTCAGTGAATAAGCTAGGGGGGCATTACATTCTCCTCCCCTTAAGAAAGCATCGTCCTCGATGCGACATTACACAGAGGAAAGGAAAAGGTAAGCAACCAAGGATAGGTAAAGGAGAAAGTACACCCTATGGTTTAAAATTTTAGTTGATTTAAAGCAGGGTCACAAGGTAGCCTTAGGAACATTTGGTAGAAATTTTAACTTTTAATGTTCTGTGAAGATTGGCAGTTCTTTCTTGTTCATCATTTCATTAGTCTCTTTCCATTAGCATTATTCTTAGTTTAATTGCTTTTAAAATTTCATCTTTGAAGAGTTTTGGTTTATTCCTTATTGTGGGTGCCCAAAATGAACTGCTACCACAACACCCTATCAGGTTCACAAGACATCACAGATTCACAAGTACACAAGTATATACTTCAAGATTGTATTACACCACAAAAGGTTACTCAAATACGAAATAGAATAGGCACACTTCCCATAACATAGGTACTCATCACACATCAATGACTGACATACCAAATACTCAACCAAAAGAGTACTACAATCCACCAAACATTTCCTCAATTTGCATCAATGAAAGACTCACATAACAACAAACCATGCTACAGGTACATAGTGTCCACAAGGGAATCAATGACATGTCCACAACATCACAACACATAACCATCTGACATGAGTAACACATACATCAAAAGACCACTACCAAACATCACAATAACTCAACATATATCCTGAAACATCAACCATACAGACAAATATCATAAGCCTCCCTCAAACTCTTATGCCTCCCTCAAGTCTCTTATGCCTCCCTCAAACTCTTATGCCTCCCTCAAGTCTCTTATGCCTCCCTCAAACTCTTATGCCTCCCTCAAACTCTTATGCCTCCCTCAAGTCTCTTATGCCTCCCTCAAACTCTTATGCCTCCCTCAAACTCTTTTGCCTCCCTCAAGGAGGCCGGTTGTCTCTCTGTGCCCAAGGCACATCGAGTTTGGACACTCCTAACCCAAGTGACATAATAACGCGTAGTTCTCAATAACCCGCTAGTCATATGTACCCCTTGGGGCGTACCCCCATACAACGAAGCGGGTCCATAGGTCCAACCAATCCATGGTGCATCCCATGACCCTATTCCACACATCACGACATTAGAACCAGCACAACAATCCAGTCAAAGTGCCAAGTGGCAAAGTACAAGCCTTGGGCAAGGCGGTAAAAATTCCCAATTTAAAAGAAGACCCCAAAATCAAGCAAAAATAAATGACCAAATGGCCAAAGTTAGTATCAAATCCCCATGTTAGTGCCACAAACCACGGAAATGCCCAAAATTGTAAAGCATTGCAATCAAGAAAAGATGTTGGTCCTTGCAAAATAAAATAAAAAGCTCAATTTACTTAATAAAATCAACTTATAATAATGTCACATTACGATAACCTGTGTGGCCTTATCTCACCAAAGGTACTCAACGAGTTCTTTGGCACTTCGGAACATCGAGCCTCAGCTCGTAAAATATATATATCAATCCCGCCACCCTTCGACAAGGCTAAACATAGTCATAGATACACTAGGGTTGCATACATCCAACCACATAGGGAGAGAGGAAGAGTCACATGTAATCTACTAAACCGAGTTTTGACTCGAGTTATTGACCCATGGTACACCATTCCTCACTCTCAACATACACTTCTACCGATCTCCCTCAGGGTCGGTTAGTGTAAGGCTCACAACATAACATGTAACTACATCACTAACACCATGGTGGTACACACATAGCTACCATAACGTCTCACGTATGGTAGGTATACGGGGTAGATCACAATTATACATTCACAGGGCGCAATACATCACTTTACCACATTCTGCACCCAAGGTGCAATCACAATACGATAGGGTTCATACACTCACCGTATGACCCAAAATCACAACATGAAGCATTACATATTACACAACTCATATATACGATGAACATAGTACATCACAACATAACATACATTGCAACATAACAAGGTGGTACACACGTTTCTTCAGAACATGGTAAAAACATCATGATACAACTCGTTTCTTTTAACATCAACTAGTCATACAACACATTGATACACTCACATATCACAATATGCCACAATGCTCCAACACTACGTCATCCACATTAGAATTCTTTTCACACATCACAAACAATAATTTACACGTGAATTCTTCCTAGAATCCACAAGAAGGAGAGAGAATACTCTCATCCCCAACACATCAACATGATGACAAATACGCACTGAGTGACATACACATCACGTGCGTTCACAATATCACAATTACGACAATAATCACATCACGCTTAAAGCACATTACTCTTCCAATATAAATCATCATCATGCAACATCATCATCATCATCAGTATCATCATGTAACACCACCACCACCACCATGCAACATCACCATACAACACCAATCCGGCCCATAGGTTCGAGAGCATGAACCTACGCTCTGATACCAAAGTGTAACGCACCAAAATTACCAACACAAGGACAACACAGTGAAATACCGGATAACTTTTTTTTTTGACTTACTTGAAGATAATACGACACTACACAAGTTCTCTAGGGAATACAATCAACTAAAGACATGCTTTCCACAACACGGGCCCACACTGGTTACAGATAAACTTGAGGCACACACTAAGGACACAATGGTTCATCTAAAGTATGCAGTCTTACAACAAGGTCTTCCCACCGAAGGTTTCTTTAGATTCATGTTTTAGCTGTAAGTGCTTTTACATTCTTTACTTATCGCAGAGGAATCATAATAGGAGAATCAAAAGTCATGTCTCCTTTGAAGAATTTTCCCCTACCTTGATAATGTTAATATACGAGGTAAACCAATTATAGAATAGCAAGAGGTTACTTCATTTACTTGATTAACTTATTCATTTGTGAGGAGGCGATTAATTTCTCAAGGCTCTTAACTTTATCAATCTGTTTTCGACGTTGTGCTTTTGAACATATATGTTTTACCTTTTCAAGCGGTCAATTTTATTTTATTTTATTTTATTCCAAAGTACATACATGACTGCTAAGACTTGGATTCTTCATTAAGATCTTACTAGTTGTTAATAAGATTTCATTGGGGTCAAGAGTCTAATAAAAAAAAATTAAAGGTTTCACTAGGGCTTCACTTGAAGAGATAGACATAAGTATACTTTGTTTATTTTTTTCAACGGGCAAGATAGGTCGAAGAGTTTCTTAGGCAAGTTCCTTCTATTTATTATAATCTTATTATCTTCCAAGAATTCAATCATTGATTTCACCTTAAGACCATTCTAAGGATTTACCACAATAAGAGATTGTTGATTAGTTTACGCGAGATCACAAGGTATGTTTGTTTCTCTTGTTTTCTTTTTGCTAGGTTCCAAAACATAGTCCTTTACCAATCGACACAAGACCAAGGTAACTAGAGCGATGCAAGATGATTCAAGTTCGGATAATTAAAATTAGGTTTGACAATTCAAGGATAAATCATATTCTGAAAAGTGAAAATTCAACAAAGGATACGCATGACAAAACCAGTTCATTTAATCTTATTGACGATAATATTTCTCAAATTGACTTTCAAACAATAACAACAACCTACAAGAGAACAATACAAAATTATAACACAATGCCTTCTAGATAGTCTCCACAATTTCCATACCAATGTTTGTAAAGTAAAAGAAAACATTCGCACAAACAAAGTAGCCTCTAAGAAGGTGGAATCCACTTTCTACACGTGTTTCTTTTTCTCTCTTTTTTTTTCTTTTCTACTCAGGAAATCCTCCTGCACATTTGTTAGCACATGTCAGTTCGCAAGAACTGAGCACGATAAAAGCTATAACATTAAGACAATATGTTGTTATCTAACTGTTTCAAGGAAGAAGAAAAAAAAACACCGTTGATGAAGAAAACAATAATTCAAGAGTCTAAACAAGAGCAATTAAAGAGCTGTCCAAAAGCATAAAATGTCTAAATAAAAGGGATGGCACTAACTCTATTCAATTAACATTTTCACATAGGAGCAGTTAATAAACATCATAGTGAAATTTCACCCATATCACAATAATGACCGTCATTAACAAGATAACATTTCGAAACAAAAACAATTACAGGAAGAGAATTAATTTCAAACGTGATCTATCCCTATTTGTTTAAGTTAGTTCACCAAGCCAAGGATTCACTATGCCATTGGAAGATCCCAAACAATCAATCGACATGAGAATATCTAAACCAACATGACTTATTAATATTAAGATGATGTGCCTATAACAGTTAATTTTATGTCAGTACAGAATAAATAAAAATGGAAAGAAAAGGGATGAAACGCACAAATGACCTCGCATGGGTCACATCCTATCCTAACAATCCTTCTATTAGACTTTCTTCTAATCAAGAGAATGTCTTAAGAAACAGGACAAACTTGACAAGACCGAACATATCCATTATAAATCTTACAGGAGGGTTACTCAATCATTCACAAGAACACAACACAAGATACATAGCTTCCAAAGGATCTGTCGTCAACAACAAGTTGACTTAAACCTTTTTGGTCAACGCATAACCATTCTACTACAATGACAGCAAGGAGGTCGTATCACAACGATCATCACAAAAACCAGTCAACCAAAGAGTTTCCAAAAACACCAACCTATGAGTCACAGGAGAATGAAATTTAAGCATCTTTACGGAGCAAAACGTAGAGTAATTTCTTACGCATAAAACCAACATCCCAATTTTAAGATTTGAAAACTTCCTCACTAATGATCCAGTAGATCTCGTATCCTCCAACATGTGTGAAACAAAATCACGGTACGAAAAAGAGTATTTCCTCTGACATTTTAAGCTATCCAAAAGAAATGTGAGTATCGTCAAAAGAAAACATTCCATAGGTTCAACTACATTCCTCAAAACATACAACAGTCACCAAGGGAGAGAAGGTGATTCCAAAGACGACAATCTCCAAACGGTGAACATGAATTGATATCAAATTATGATGATCAACCATGACACTCGAAGAATAAAAGTATTTCTTTGAGCGATTCAAACAAGTAACAAAAGCAACTAACCTAGTTGAGAGTAATATCAACTTAGCTCAAATCGATAATCAGTCAAGCTAAGCACACACCAAGCCAACCGGGAAGGGTTACTAGAAACTAAAAGAAAAGAATAGAGACAGGAAAAGCATCATTCACCTATACACAATGCACTTGCAGTACTAAATCCCTAATTCGCAAATACTCGACATAACCCAGAACTAAAGATCTCGAACCGAAACAAGAATAAGAACAAAACAGGAACTGTAAGGTTGAGTCCAACAACAATGTTTGATAAATCATTCAATTCGTGAGACCAACATAAGGAACTAGGGGGTGTTCATTACAGGACCCCACCTCTTTTGTTTTATTAGACTTAAGAGCAAAGTTCACCCAACTAATATTTATTAAAACCCAGAAAACAATATAAGGGCTTCAACCAATGCAATCATTTCTAACGCCAAAACAAATACAAACGAACCAGGAAAGTGGAAACCAAACAGTATACCATCACACGAGACATTAATATGAAGAGTAGAGTTATTTAGTGATTCAATTAAATAACAGCATAAGAATTAATGGTATAGAGAATATCGTGCCTGATTAAGCTCCCGCAGTCGATAACAAGATGGATGGGGCCTGCAACAGCAACCAAAGCCTAAATCCATTTTCTTCAAGCTCGTTGGGTGCCCAAACATCGAACATCTTCATGTTGGCACAGGTAGGAGTTCACAGCCAGGGTGGGTGGTCTAAAATACTTGCCATCATTCTCCCAACACCGCTCCAAGATCAGCCCTAGAACTTCACAGAGGCCCCATTTTGGCAAATGAACTTAATCCTTCGTCATACATCCAAACACCTCCACCATCTCCATATGCATCTGATTGCTTCTAATTTGGACCTCCTAACCTTGATGCTCTCATATTAGGAGCAGCCCTAGTCGAGAGAAAAGCAAAAGAAGGTGGCTTTATAACCAAAAAGAATCTCTTGGTACAGACTCCAAGTATTTTGCATGCAAGCTTTCGACCCAAGCTCTTGGGGAAAAGGGTAGAAATAGGAGAGCTCTTTTGAAACAATTTTGGAGTTCTCCCGATGCATTCATGTGCCATGGAGGCTATGCAACACGCTCACGAAATTTGCTGATCTCTATCAGGACTTAACCTTGTTAACAAAATCTCAAATGCTTCTTTGGCCAACGGCCCTCCAAATGAATATTGGGAGCTTAAACCATTTTGCAAAGCTCCACTAGTAAGGCACAATTATACTTGCATTATCAGCTAGAACATTCTCAACGAATTGACTGAACAAAAGCTTTCACAAAATACCCTGCCTGGCATGTGGCACAGATTTTGAAAACCCCTCTTTTTTTTTTTTTTTTTTTCTTCAGCAGATTTGAGGGCAGCATCATACACTTGGTGAAAACATTTCAGCTGTAGCTTGAAAGGTGTGATAATTCCAACAGAAACCTTTATGCCTGCCAGCTTAGTGACTCGTAGAAGATGCTCATATAGTTGCAAGGCAAATTGTGCTTCATGAATACTCTGATATGAAACAGATCCGCCCCTAACAGATTCTCTTCCATGAGTTACATCCTACCACAAGTAAGATCTCAATAGAGACTCTTTGCAAATAAATTTCATCAGGCCTGTTGGTAACACCCTCACTGTCACGAATCGGTTTTGGAGAAATGACTCAGTGCAAGCTCTGGATCTGAGGAATATCCTGCTACCTTCATCTCCCAAGACATTTTCCTCAACATTGCATAGATCTTCTGTGCCTGTGGGTGTGATCAGTCACCAACACATAAAGCAAGCGCCATAACTGCAGCAAAGCAAACGTGCTTCATGAATATTCTGATCTGAAACAGATCCGCCTCCAAGAGGCCCTCTTCCATGAACTACATCGAAGAACAAGCAAGGTTTCAGTAGAGAAACTCTGTAATAAATTTCATCAGGTCTGCTGGTAACAGTCACACTGTCACTTAATCGGATTTGATAAAAATATCTTGTAGGAGAATCTCGAATTTGAGGAAGCATTCGCACTGAACAGATAACAACATAGCGGACAACCTGCTCATTGGAAGCGCTCAAAATGGCTTCAACTAAAACTTTATCTCGTCCTTCTACTACGGCTGCAAGACTTTACACAACTGATCACGACTAGTCGCGTGCAACCAGAACAGCAGGAAAACATTCCAAAAACAGCTCGCGTGGCCAGGAGAAGGGAAACAGGCCTCCATTTCACCCGAACGCCTCAGAAACAACAAGGAAAATCCATCTAGTCTCCTCACGCGGCCAGACCAAAAGAAAAACGTGGGCAAACCAAACAATCCTCCTTGTTCACGCGGCCGGGAAGACAAAAAAGGACGCGCCCAGGAGGAACAGGAAGGAAACGTCTCAAACACGCCTGCTACACTGGCTTGAAGCTCCATCTAATCCGTCACATCAACCAAACTGCGCCCAACACCCACCCAAACGCATTGAAGGAGAATCCTGGAGAGATCACGGCAAAGAACAAAAAACGCGACTCCAACACGTCGAACAATAAAAGCTCCACCTTCCACGCCAAGGGGATGACGCGACCGAGCCCGGGTAGGTTAGGGGGGGGCATTACAGATTTTGTCAATCTTTGGACATATGACAACTCACCAAGTGGTCTTTCATTATAATAAGAGATGCTCTCTTTATAATAAGAGATGCTCGCATATAGTTCTGAAGGAGCGAAATGAAAGGATGACTACTTACACACCACCTTGACCACATAAATATATTATCCAACGTTTGCAACATCAAAGGGAAATTGAAATATGACATTTTCTCCCGTTCATGGAATAAAGTGCATGACAAGCTCGGTCTGAGCACAAAAGTTTGATGAATAAGCTAGGGACATGTTACGAATACGAAAAAATATCCTGCTACCTTCATCTCCCAAGACATTTTCTCCAACATTGCATAGATCTCCTGTGCCTGTGGGTGTGATCTGTCACCTACACAAAAAGCATGCACCATTTTATTGGCTTCGCCGAGTTGAGCACGTGCTACGGGCCAAGCTAGGTCCCGAGCTAGGAAAGTCTCATGTTAATTTTACAGCCAAATCGCTTATACATTAACTCACCACATACCAACTCTGTGGGCTATGGCCGAGCCAACCAGGATCACCCAAACTTAATTCCCCATGCAAACCGAATGACCCATTCACAACACAGTAGTCTTGATACCGCTAAGTTTGACAAGCCAACAAGACTGAGCCAAAGTGTGACCGAAGCCACCGGAATCGAACACACGATGGAGACAGACACTCATCTATGGGGCAGAGTGGAAGAAATGAAACAGCAAGGCAATTTGTGCTTCGTGAATATTCTGATATGAAACAGATCCGCCTCCATGAGATCCTCTTCCATGAGTTACATTGTAAAACAAGGTCTCAGAAGAGAATCATAGCAATAAACTTCATCCGGTCTCCTCGTAACACTCTCTCTGTCACAAAGTTGATTTTGATAAAACATCTTGAAGGAGAATCTCGAATTTAAGGATGCATTCGATACAGAACAGAAAACAACATAGTTAGACAACCTGCTTGTTGGAGGCGCTCAAAAAGGCTTCTATCTTACTGCAACGTGCACTTGCTGGCTGCTCTTATCGTAGGCTATTCTTTGTGGATCTCCAAAAAGCAAGCACACACCTTGCAGCACCCAAGAAAGTGGAGGAAACGCGCCTACCTCACTAGGCTGGTAGGCGCGTGCGCGGCAAAAAGACAACGCTCCTTTCTCCCCCAAACGCATCCGAAAAAAAAAAAAAAAAACCACGTCTACCCGAACTTAGGAGCAGCACACACGGTGAAAACCATTTTCTTTAGCTTGTAGCTTCATCTAACCATCATGTCAGACCCATACTGCGCCCATACGCATTGAATAGAGGATCCAAATGAGATCAAGGTGCAGAAAATCGGGACTCCACCGACTCCGTCTCCCTCATGCAAGGACAGAAAAAAATGCGGTGGTCATTACAGACTGCGGGTTGGGTGGTTGGGTGGAGACCAAATGCATCCACGTGCAAACAAGACTGCCTAGTCGGCGAAGGTGGCGAGGAGGGCGGTGGCGAAATGGGAGTCGATGCCCAAGGGGGCATTACAAGTCCTGTGTCTGCGGTAGTGCGTAGAACATGCCACGGTCTGTAGTTGTGCTTGTACATGTCCCAAGTGACATTGATGTCATGTGGGGTTGAGCCAAATTCAAACGTGATATTTCTGAAAGGCTTGTATAATAGGAGTTCTGACCAACAGAAAAGGTCATATGACGTTGATTCTTGAGCAGGGACATCCACAAATCTCGGGTGGACCCGTACAATTGCTTGTATCGGTCATTTTTTCCATTTATCACCTTTACGGTGCTTGTTGTAGCTCCAATCTCGAGCAACTTGAATAAGTGGTAGGTGTTCCATGGTTGTTGGACAAACTTTATATGCATCCAAGAAAGCGGTTGTTTGTTGTGCATCGGCGTCACTTTCAACGACACGTCTCAGAATCTTTTTTCCAACATTTAATGATACGAATGGACGGCTGCACATAACAAGTGGCATTTTTTGCAGCATGTGGCATGTTTCTTGTGCGCTTATGTCATGTTCAACAATGCTTTCTGTGAGCATTTTACGGATCGCGATATGTGCTGGAGAATCTGCGTCTGCACATCTCTTGAAAATCTGGATAGCATTTGGTGATATGTTTGAACGTTGCTTGGCTTTTGAAGCATATTTTGCAATATACTTAAGAACGGCATGGCGGGAAAGTACCGGTTGGCAATCGACATTTGCTCTCCATATGTATATCATTGTTCGATTGTGGATGTTCAATCTGTCATCGTTTCTGGAAGGGAGGTACTTTATTTTCCTGTCACCTTCAATGTGTAAGGAAGAAGTAGGTTGCATGGCCCAAGGAGCGTTGTACTACCCTGCTTTGTAGGCATTATTGCTTTCTACGCAGGCATGTCTGCTCTGAACATTTAGTGTGGTGTTGAACTCGATTAAGTAGTTCTTCAAGGTCCGCATGCGGGGAGGTGGATAGAATTTGTGTTGTATCTAGCAAGCAAGGGTCATCTAGGAGTGACCTGCGAACGAAATCCAAGCGGTTGCAAGCCGGGCGGGGGTTCCAGGCAGACACGAACTTATCAAAGTATTGTTTTGTCGCCTCAATAACTGTTGTGTCCTCCCAGTCCAGTTCATCTACCTTTGGTGCATTCTCGAGCCACAATAAACCGTGGACATGTGTAGAGCCTCTATGTTGCCATTCGTACCTGCGAGACGAGGGAACATAAATATTAGATATGTAGTTTGGGAAAAACTTTAAAATAAGTAGATTTGATTACCTGTACCAAAAGTCTACTGCTCCAAGTTCCTTCTGCAATATTTCTTCCCGAAATATTGTGAATCTGTGATGCAGGTATGCTGATACTCGATGAGGGTTAGAGACAATGTTAAGTGTTCTCCAACGTTGGGTGGCTCGAGGATCTGTTGGGCATTCACCAGACATAATATTGTGGAGATCTGGCCATTTAGTGTCTGCAGCACTTAGAGTGAAGAATAAGGTTGGTGTCCCTAATTGTTCCACCATATCTGAAAGCTCGCTTCTACTTTTTGCCCAGAATGAACGTGTCCCTCGAAGGCTCGATCCAAAGCGCATTAAGCTATCTGGGAGGTTGTCTTTGGGGCATTCCAGTAGTTGTCTTCGTAGCTCTCTAATTGTTGGAGGGATTCCAGATTCGGTGTTCTGTTTCATAAAAATTGTTGCCGTGGGTAAAGCCTCTGTCACATTATGAGGTTTAGAAGGAAGTAACGAAATCTTGGGTGGGAACCGAAACGCCCATCATGGTAACGCATCAAATGAAGTGTGTATTCATGCATTGGAACTTCTTTAATGCGGGGTTGTTGCCACATTGCTTTTCCTGTCGGAAATAAAGTTGGGAAAGCCATTGAGAATAGGCCTTCCGTATTATATTCATTTATTGGCGAAAGCCCAAGCTCTGGCCATGGCATGGTAAATGGAGTGTTACCATCGTGGTTGAGCAAGAACTGTTTCGATTTCCTCTTCTTTTGTTCCTGTATTGTGAGGTGTTGGCACGAAAGATGATGAGTGTTCATATGTTTCATCAAAGTGGGTGGGAACACCACTACCATGAGTTGTAGAGCAAGTTTGCATTTGGGGAAGTTCCATTGTGGCTGTGTTGAGAGAGGAGGAAACATTTGACGATTCAGATGGTAGTGAGGAAAGGGCGTCATCGTCGATTAAGACATCTTTGTAATAGGGGTCATGTTGGATTTTATATTGCAAGGCTGCACAAACACGAGATCTACTGACGTAGAAATCATAATTTTTTAAATTAGATCCTTCCCTTTGTATGAGAACTATGTCCAAATCTCCAAGGCGGTGGGGTAGGGTCTTTGCTATTGAAGTAATGTTTTGCGGGAAGCTTATGGTGTGTCCTGAGTATTTGTATTGCCCACCACGTACTTGGGCGACTTGCATGAATGGATTAACTCGTGCGATAAGCATCTCCTCGATTTGGGTTAAAGACGCAAGAACGATAGGTTGTTTTTCAGGGTCCATGTTGTTCCATGAAGAGAAGCGGTGGCCTTGTTTTTCACTTTTGCATCTGTTACACGAGGGAAAGCCTTCGGAAAAAATTGTTTTAATTCCAGGGTAATTTTCCAAACAGATTGAGCAAGTTTGGATGTTCGCCAACAAATCTATTCTTTTGCGAAACCGACGTTGGGCTTCTAAATTCAGTGAAGAGAGCGGGGATATGGGAAATCTCTGTGTATTAGAAGGGGTGGGGTGTTCTGTTTCAGTCGTTTGTGGATTGCAAGGTGGAAAGCAGTCTGAAGGAGAGGAGAAACCGGTTGTATATGTGGGATGAACTGAAGAGAGGTCAGTACTTGAGACAGTTTCATGTGGCATCCCAGACATTTGGGGCAAAGTGACAGTTGCTAGCAAAGATGGGTTCATACGGAAGGAAGTGGCATGCTCTTGAAAGGTTTTTTCCATGGAAGTTACATGCGGAATGTTGGTTGGCAATTCTTCAGTAGTTGTATTTGATGGCAAGATTGGAATTTCGGGGATCGTAGGTTGTTGGTCGTTGTAAGTTGAAAGATATTAGAGATTTTCGTTGTTCTATGCTCTAATTTACGACGTCGTTGCTCAGCAGTTATGTGTACTTTATTTTTTGCGTAGTTTTCTCTTCGTTGGGCTCGTTTTGCAGGAGTCGACATGATTGCGAAGTCACAGGATTATGGAGTACCACCTGTTGGATAAAGATCATTTTGGGTTAGCAAGGAACGATACATAGTTTGATGACAAACAAATGCAGAAATAAGTGAAAATGTAAAACTAAATTCAATTGTAATGCATGTGGAGTTCCAATGGGAAATACGCATAAGAGGTAACAATTTGAGTTTTGAGAAACTACTTTTTTATTAAGGAAAAGAGTATTAGATATATAGAAACATACAATGTGTTCACATACTACAGAAGGATGTAAATACGTACATAACAAAATTGAATATTTTTATATTTATTTTCTTAAAAGTACTAACAATCCACATAATAGAAGGAGACAATAGTATGTCAGTGTATAAGGGAATTCAACAGTTTTCTTTTGAAGCAGGGAAAAAAGTGAAACATAGATATGAAATAAGAAACATAGCAGTGATAGTTCAAAGTATAGAATGGGATGAGTGAGGGTGTAATGTTTGAAGGGATGGGTGGGTTGGAAATCCTTGCGTAAAGGTTATGGAGGAGTTGCACTATTTTCCGCTTTCTTTGAACTGAGGATGACACATTTCAATCTGTTGTTTCCGCAATATGTCTCTTTTTTCAGTGAAAGTGTGAAGCAGTATTCGTTTCCGATGACATTACTTATAATTTCACTAGTCGCATCTTCGTCTATAGTCAATATATGGAGGTCGCTAGCTGCAACACCCATGATTAACTCAGCTATCTCATCAAAAGCGGTAACTGATTGAAGTTCTCCTGTTGGGTCCTTTAGATCGATTCAGAGTGCATATCTATAATCATAGTTTTGCACTTGTCTGTTGCAACTTGAACATAACCATGAACCATTACCATTCTCTTTCACCTTTTTCCTGCATTGTTTGTCACCTTTTTGAAGAGGACATGCCTTGTAAAAAAAGTTGTCCATGCTAATATTCGTGATTTCTGCAGTAACCATGGCCCATTCATTTCTCTCAGTGTTCCCCATATTTAGTACCTCCGAAATCGTCGTTACAGAGGTCATGCTTTTTGGAGGGCCTAGAAATTGGGTTGTGATAGAGGGCGCGGAAGGAAGTAGTCATCGGAATCAACCCAGCCATGAAGTGTATTTGTTTCTGAAATTTTAGGGTTGACGTAACATTTGGTTCTTGAAACAGTGTCCACTGAGCTTCCATTGAAACTGGAGACGCGGGCAGCTTTCAAGGCGAGGACCGGAAGAGGCGGTATAGAAAGCATGTCTTCAAGTTCGTTGCTTATATCATCTAAGTGATGTCCCCACAATGTGACACTTACACTGAAACCCGACATGTCCTTTAACTGCAGTGTTCTTCTCTTTGTTTCAGACTTGTCATACCGACGAATTGTTGAGCATGGTGACATCGTAACAACAATTCCAATCAAATCAACTGTAGAACCTTCAGCGCTTGCAGGTAATTCCTTGATTTTGGTGAAGTGAAAGTTATGGGAAGGTATTGTATCTTCATTTGCTATGAGTGGAGATATGGTTGAGGAAGGTTGCAGGAAAATCTCCAAAGCATTGTTCAAATGGTTATAACATAGCTTTGCATCAGCAATCCTCGCAATCCTCCCATTGGAAATTGTATATAGCTTCCCATTCTCAATCTGCTCATAGAATGCTTCCGCGGCCTCGTTGAAACAAGTGATGTGGATTTCTCCTCCTTCCTGATCAACAAAATCAAACCCAAACACGGATCCATTTCCCCTTGCATTGTGATATTGGCGAAGGGTTGTTTTTGCTAGGGCACGGCCCTCTACGGACCACATGTGCATAGATGTATTCAAAGCACTTATTTTAGTTGGTGTTCTCGTAAAATATTTGTTAACCCGATTTGCACTTGCATCTGTTTGTGGCAACTGACTGTGTTTGAGAGCATTTGTTGGTAGTCGGATTGGAGCACCGATTACCAAATGTGTTTCAACAACAACATCCATTTCAATGATAAGAACGGTGCTGCAATGGAAAAGAAAAACAGGATATAATTAGAACTGAGCAACGGATGGAAAAAATAAACAAAATTAAATTTTAATTGATATAGCGAGTTTATGTACATTGGTAATTGAGCAAGAGATGAAGCTTACAGTTCACTTTTGATCATTCTAATGAGGGATTTGTGTAAGCACACGATGGAGCCTTCTTGTATTGAATTGTCGGTTACACGACTTGCAAATTTGGAGGGTAGAAGTGCTGTCTGAAAATGTATCCCATCTGAAAGGTCAACACGATGTTGGGCTCCCGTGTTGAGAATGGACCTTAGAGAGCTCAAGTGCAGTATCTAAAATGTGGGGTCAACATTGGAACCACCCTCAATCAATTGAGAAATGCCTTCGTGTGTCAAAGTTATTTCCATGACAACTAAAAGATGCTCGAGATTGTGAGAATTCTGCAAATATATGGTGGAAAATGTAAACTTGTAGGGCAGTCAATCATGAAATGAAGGATTTGTTCAGGAAATCATGCATTTGTAAAGAATGAGAACCTTTAAAGTTGACTTCCTTATTATTTCATATTTTCTAAAAAGTGCAAACATGAAGTCTAACCCTTTAACAATTCAATATGCAAAAAAGTGATATAATGTACAAAGCTTTGGTTGAAAACAACTAAAATTTGTATGGTTGTTTGTCGGCATTTTAAAACTATATGTATTTGTGTGCAAATATTATGAAGTACACATTAAAAATGCGTCGTTGGTTTACATAAAGAAGCGAGCAATTGTATAAAGGAAAGATATAATGAATAACTCATTAAAAATGTGTTGTTGTTGTTTTGTTTGTTGAAAAGTTAGATTTTGTGCCCCATATGTTCTGCCGCAATATATACATGCATTTATTTGAAATGAATTACATATTATTATGTTAAGCAAACAGAATGGAATACAATAAGAACAATATGTACACTTGAAGTGAGAAGACTATAGGTATTTGTATGGAAACACAAAGATAAAGAAATTAGGAAAGCATAGTTGTTGGATAACAAAAACTGAACATGTGTTTGATAAGTTTGATTCTCCGTCGGATATATACTGCGACAATACATACATGGAATATTTGGAACGAGTTACAGTTTATTTCAAAAATACTTATAAACAAACACTTATAAACTAACCACTACAAGCTATTTTTTAAAATCAAATTTCTTGCTTTTTGCTTGTGCAATTTTCTTTGCACGTTTCTTGTAGTTTTGTCCAGTTGCAGATGCCTCGATTGGAATTCCCATTCTCCTCAATTTGTGGGGTGGTTCATATTTCAGTGCATCTTCGTTCGAATCATAAATCAAGCAAAAGCCTCGTGAATGATCTGCAATCATTCGGATTTTGGAGAGAAAAATTGGGGATGTTGGCATCAGGTGGAGGCGATCTCTGATCATTTCAGCTATCACTGTTTTAGGTGGTTTCGGTTGCCTACAATGCAAAACATTAACAACACATTGAATACGCTTAAAATTTTCCTCCCTCTGCAAGTGAGGCGTAGTTAATGTCAATCCCGTTGTGGGGAGGGGAATTGTGTTTCTAGTCTGCATCATATTAAACTGGAGAGGGAAAATAAGTATGTTAGTCCACCAAGATGTTCTTAGGTATGACGGGCAGCTTTAAAAGCCTTGTCGTTGATCAGTCTAACGTCCAACTTGGGACGCTTCGAAATGGCCTCATTGGGGAACGAACCCCTCAGCACATAACGAATCCTGTCATTGACGAAGGCACGTGCCCCCACATGTCACTTCGGAAAAAGGATTGGAGTCTAAATATAAATGTAACAATCAAAAGAATATAACATGAAAGCTCTCTACAATAATTTTTTAAACCATAGCATGCAATAAACGAAACAAATGAATAAGCACTTGAATCAATATTAAAACCCACCTCAAGTTTGTTTAGAGATGACGCTCTTCTTTACCGCGGGAGAATGAGAATCACAAATAACCTACAAAAAAGTGAAAAAGAAGTTAATAAAACTAAATATATCTACACTGCCAATGTCATATTCACTACATAACGCTACCACTCATGATATAAAATTGGTAAATGTATATGCATGAATTTGTAACAAGTTAGAAATGTAGAGATAGAACATTTAAAACATCCCAATATGTATATTCATTATCACGATATGATAGTGGATCGTTTTCTTCTCCCAATATGTGTTTAGGATTTTATTGTATAGTTCTTTAAAATCTTTTGATCTGTAAATCTCCATTTCTATTGTTTGACTATTCGCACGTGTATTGCCGCCCAGTACTATGAGGTATCTACCCAGGGTATCTATTCTATTAATTAATTAATCCCTGATTAAAACTAAGAGAGGGGTTATGCAAAACAGTCATGGGTATTGTAATTTAGTATGGAATGGTCGGGAATTTGCAAGCGCGCAGTGCAGCTGATGCAAGCATAACCCCATACAATCCACATAGCTTCAAATAGCAAGTAAACAGTATTCTACAATTTCAGCGCGCAGTGCAGCTGAAAAGGAATTGTTTATATATGTTATCTTCCTCACTACAAGCCTATATACTGTCAGGCATTGATAGCTATATAATATGTTTAATCAACTGATGTGCATATATTTCATGAGACTTCATCTTGATGAAACAGATGAACAAACATATTGTGTGCCTTGTGTATGTTTCCACAAGTAGATTCTTTCCAAAAAAATTTCCACTTCCCTAAATGAATAGACGCCCTCAAATTTAAATGAATATCCCAGCCGACCTGGC
Source organism: Taxus wallichiana var. yunnanensis (assembly GCA_018340775.1). Classification (NCBI taxonomy): domain Eukaryota; kingdom Viridiplantae; phylum Streptophyta; class Pinopsida; order Cupressales; family Taxaceae; genus Taxus; species Taxus wallichiana. The sequence continues at coordinate 538,716,446 of CM031242.1, read as the reverse complement.
ACTTAGTTTGTTCAAGGCGGTGCTTTATAAAACAACTGATATCCTTCCATTATCAAAAAAAGAAATCAAATTTTAAATGCCGAACATGCTGTCATCAATTTCACGCTAATGAAACCATGCGCACCCTACTATGATCACGATAAATTCTCCATCCAAACCATCAAAATTAGTTTTTTTGGCCCCTTGAACTGATTTTGTGTCCGGTCATGCGGCTGTAAACTGATTGCAATCAGTTAGAAAAAACCAGATTTGATTAATGATCAATAGTCCATCAAGATAGTGACCGATAAAGGCGATGAAAAACAAAAGTTACATTTGGTGCTGCCCAAGCTCGAACTGGGGACCTTCAGTGTGTAAGACTAACGTGATAACCGACTACACCACAACACCCATGTTTAGTAGGTGCAGGTTGATAGTAATTGTTCACATAATGTGTAGTTCCGGCGTGACATGCTGCTAAAAAGCTTCTCGCACCCTTCCAACTTCCAAGAGCACGAATATAATTTGAGCCAAATCTATGTGTGTCTCAACTATTAAAAAACAATTGTATTTTGGTATATTTTATCCGGGCGTTAGCAATTAAGGATTCTGGCAGTGGTAGACAATCAGCCAAGATGTTTCAATTCTATTCTCTTTGCTACAGTATTTCATCCAACGTGGTAACAGAGAAACACTGCGAATTCTGGGAAGCAGTCTACAAATCCTACGAAAAATCCATGGAAAAAAATCCATATAACCGGCCCTATCCGGAATGGGTAGAGGCCAGAAATTTTCTAACAGAAAATGGGTGGGCAGACATGGCCTACTATTCCAAAAACTGCAGAGATAATCCCATCTATACAACCATGCATGATATAATTTATGATGAGCTTGAGAAATGCCGAAGCGATGGAGACTCACAATTTTCCTGTACAATGTGGTTAATGAACCCAGATAAAAAAGAGCATTTGTTCAACTGTGGGAATCCAGAAAAGAAATAGTTAAGCAAATTTACATACCAAACGCTGTGTGTCGACTCCCTTCACTTTCTCGGATCCCTCTTTCACAAAAACGAACTGATTATTTGATGAGATAACCAATACAAACTCCTTATTTATAAAACAGGGGGAATCTAAAAAACAGCAGTTAAAAATAGGATTTTAAAAATAGAAACTCAAAAATTGCATGCAAAGTAAAAACGACATGCAAACAGCTGTCAAATTTAATCCCGTTTGAAAAACGTCTAAAAGGCTGTCAAATTTAGGACAGTCGTAGAAACGTCCGGAGGTCCTCTACCATAGGGGGAACGCCTTCGGCGTAAAAATTCTAGTATTTTTAAAAAATATTTAAATTTTTCACATTATTTTTATTTTTTGTTATATTCAAAATTTTAATTATTATATAAAAGTTTATTTTGTTTTTAATTTTTATTTTTTTAATATTTAATTTTGAGAAAAAAATTGTTATAATTCAAAATTAGTTTATAAATAATTTTTTTAAAATTTTAACAATTATAACATTTTATTAAAAAAAAAAATCTATTTCGTTTTTTTTTTTACATTTCTCATAATTTATATGAATCATTTTTATTTTTTCTTTTCACACATTGAAATTTTTATTTTCACTTTCATTTGATTTTCTTTCTAATTTTAGATATAGTTATCTTGTTTTTTCCTAATATTTTATTTTATTTCATTTTTATAAAATTTTAAAAAATTAAAAAAAAAATTCAAATTTTTATATTATTTGCTTATATTATACTTTAAAAACATTTGCAATATTAATTTTAATATTTTTTTCTAATTTCATTTTTATTATTTTTAATTTTTAGTATTTTTATTTGTTTTTTCTTTTAGTTTTCATCATGTGTCACAATTAAATTAGAGTTTAATTAATTTTTAATTTTTATTTAGACTTTTTAACTATTGTTTTTTCTTTTTCTAATATTTTTTTATTTTATTTTAATATTTTTTTTTTCTAATTTCATTTTTATTATTTTTTTATTTTTAGTATTTTTATTTGTTTTTTCTTTTAATTTTCATCATGTGTCACGATTAAATTAGAGTTTAATTAATTTTTACTTTTTATTTAGACTTTTAACTATTCTTTTTCTTTTTCTTTTTTTATAATATTTCCATTTTATTTTAACTTTTCGTAAATACTAAATTTTTAGTTTTTTAAATTTAATATAAAAACTTAATTTTTATTTATGTTGAGTTTTTCCAATTTCTTTATATTTTACGAGTTTTTAATTTGATTATAATTTAATTTATAGCTTTTCTTCAATAAATTCGAATTTAATTTATAATTTTTATTTAACTAATTTCTTTTTTCTTTTTCTAATTATTCAATTTTTAATAAAATATTAAATATTAATTTTTTTAATATTAAATTTTAATTTTTAAGTAATTTTTATTTATTTTATCAATTTATATTTATATTTATATTTATTAGTTTTTATTTTCAAAATATTATAATTCTTTTTTCAATCTTTTTTTCAATTAAATGTTGAAGTTTTTCTCAATATCTTTATAGTTTATTAATTTAATTTGAATGTAATTTATAGCTTCTATTAAATAATTTTTTTATTTGTTAGTATTTATTTATTATTTTAAATAATTTGACTTACTAGTCGATTTTTTATTTGATTTTTTAATTTTTGATAATATTCAACTCTATTAATATTTTATACTTATTAATTATTAATGTTTATTAATGTTTATTATTATTTATATTTTCTTCCAAATAATACACAACAAATATTAATTGTATGTATATTTATACTTTAATATATATAATTTAAAGTTACCGTATAATTTGTAAATTTATAATTATATTTTTCAAAATAATTATGTGCTTATATATGTCAAAAATTTGACATATATATTGTTATGTTACTTTTATATTGTACCCTTATAATACATAATACTTAAAAATATTAAATATTTATATATAACATATTTTTAATATATATTATCATATTTATCATTATATATATGTCAAATATTATTATATTAAATATATACATATAGTTTTAAATAGATTATATTGTATATAAACATGCAAAATATTAAAATATATTTATTATTATTCTATATAATATTAGATATATATTCTCATTATATATAATAATAAATTTTTCATTTATTCATATAGAAAAATTGTATGTATAAAATATATTTTTATTTATTTATTATGATTATATAAAATATTAAATACATATTATTATTAGACATTAAATATATTATCATTTTATATATAAATATTATTATATATATTATTTTTATTTATTTTTATAGAAATCTTGTATATATAAATATATTCCAAATATTTTATATTAAATGTATACTTATAATTTAAAATAGATTATCATGTATCATAAAAATATACACATTATTACTTAATAAAAAATAAATCTATTTTTCTTAATAGACTATTAATTAAATATGCATAAAAATATACACATTATTACTTAATAAAAAATAAAAATAAATCATTATTTTTATAGACTATTAATTAAATATGCCTTTCACGAAAAATTAGAGTGACTTTTTCCATTTTTTACTTAGAAGTGTTTTGATTTAGAATTTAGTACAATCCCCAAAAATTCATTTTTTAAAAATCTTTCATTACTTTAACATGAAAATTTTATTTGAAAAAAATATATATTATATATATATATATATATATATATACATTAAAAAAATTCCCATAATTCCCATAGATTAAATATATGATGCCTTTCAAGAAAAATTAGGATGACTTTTTCCAATTTTTTCTTAAAAAGTGTTTTGAATTAGAATTTAGAAATATTACAATCCCCAAAAATTCATTTTTAAAAATTCTTCATTATTTTAACATGAAAAATTTATTTGAAAAAAATAATATGTTATATATCCCATAAATTTACTTTGCCGCTATTATTAATCATCTTTATTTAAGAGTTTTGAAATTGATTCTTCAACAACGTTAAAAAAAATTCTTTAAAACTCCATTTTTTAAAACTTATAATTGCCAGAATCCTTTTTAATTAGAAAACTCCTTTTTTAAAATTCTACGCTATTTCAACAAAAATGGATGAACATTGAAAAAAAAAAATTAAAGTAATTTTTTGAAACAAGATTTATCACACCATAATAATAAAAAAATTAAAAATTTACACCATCAAAATAACTAAAAAATCAAACATGAAATAATTTTATTGCATTTACCACACCATAAAAAAAATCAAACTTGTTCAAGATTTTTTTAAAAACTCTAATTATTCACATAAAATCCATGTTCCTTACAATAATACTAAAATAAATATTATACCACATTAAAAAAGAAACATTAAGAAGAACTAGGATTTTTCCACGCCATAAAAAAATTTAAAACTTTTTTAAAATTTACTACTACATAAATAAAAACTTAAAACATGAAATAATTTTAAAACAAACAATTATTCAGCCAACATAAAATTAAAATAACAATTACACCAGACTACAATTAGTATAATGCATAAAAGCAAACTTCTTGTGTCAACTGTCCACTACCTTAGTGGATACTTTTAATTACATATCAATGTTGTATATACAATTAAATTTAAATGCTTATAAATAAATTAACAAGTAAGCAATTAAAGTTCAAATTTTTTTAATAAACCTAACAGGAGACCCCCTCGGGGTATAACAACAGACAAAACAACAATAAAAGATTGCAGTTTCACCTACACTATAAATCCCTATAGATCTCACTCTAGACTAGACTATAGAGACGGAGTCGATATAGTCTAGTCTAATCTAGAGAGACTCTCCTATATAGAGTATAGATTATAGATAGAGAGCCTGGCCTGAGCTACACTGGTAGATCGGGCCCTCCGTCTTGAGGGGCACTCCTCAGAGGTCGGGTAGGGTGGGGCTGTCCCCTTTTGGGGAGGGGACGCCCCCCCCTTTAATGCCCACTTCCCTACGATACTTAGTTGATTATCATTTTGAGTTATGCGAGACTTTGGATATGGACATGACTTATACTTATGTTGATTGCAGGATGTTTTGTGACTAGATGCATTTGGATTATGATTGGATTTTGTTTTCAATATGACCTACACCGACTCATGGATGCATTACTATTAGATACCGATATTATTTTTATATGGATATATTGCATGTGTTCTAACATTGGATTTCTTTGCCATGATGAGTAGAATGTAGTTGTTGAATTTACATTACTATAATTTTGGATAATGATGAGATGCATAATTAAGTTGTGATTTAGACCTAGAAATAATGTATAGATGTTAATAAATTTCATGCATATGGTTATTTTGGATATTTTGACATGGCCGCAAGGCTGAAGGAGGTATTTTGCATTTTGCAAGAAACACGGCATGATCACAACCATGAGGGGGATTGGGAACCAAACACAACAGGATGTCGGGTGGTTACAACATTGGTCGTCAAGGCAACTAGTAAATTGTATTGTGTTACCTTTATTCCTTTTTGTGTTAAGAAAATTTCCATGAGGGGGAAATTTTCTAATGTGACCAAGGGGGTAAGAATTTTAATTACTTGTTTTAACTTACTTTAGTAGGTGATTTTATTTGTGATGTTTCTTTTTTTAAAATTACTTTGCTAAGTGTGTTTAGATTAATGTAATATCTTGTTTTAATTTTTAAGTTTTGGAGGGAAGTCAAGTGGGTGTAATTAATTTTGATGGTTGGCTCCTTGAGCCTTGTGTTTCCTCATGTATTGAATGCTTGGTTTTGAGTGTTGACCACTCCAAATCCTTTGAATCTCGAATTTGAGATTTAGGACAATTTTGGAGGACTTGTGGGACAAGTTGAACTTGTCCCACACTTCCCAAAACCCCTTACCAACCATATCTATGGGTGGGGAATCCAAAAAGGGGATTATTTATTGTTTTGGGAAGGGATGGATGTGGATTGGAGATGTCATTCAACTCAACCACCCATTTATGGTGTTTTGGGATTTGAGTTGACTATAAGGAGGTGGTCTTGAGGATGTGTGATGTGGCATCCTACAAGGAGCCACATCACCCTCACTCTTCCTCTTGTCTATTTATGGAAATTTCCTCTCTTGTTGAGGGGGTTGGAGTTTTGTTTTTGTTTTGGTTGAAGAGTTCTCTTTTGTTATTTTTGGGAGAGAAAAAGAATTGGGAGAAAGAGAAAAAAAGCGCTTGGACTTGCATGCTTGGTTGGTTTTGGAGGGAGCTTGGACAAAGCTTCTTGGTTTAGGCTTCTCCAATGGAGAGGTAGGAGACCTTCTCCCCTTTTTGCTTTCTTATTGTTATTGCTTCTATGCTAAAATTGTGAATAATGTATGTTTACTTTTGTGTATTGTGAAAATGGATAGAGTGCTTAATGTGTAGTGTAGGAGAGGTCTATGGGAAAACTCATGAGGGAGGCATAAGAGTAGAATAGGATATTGTGGAGGGAGTTTGAGAGGGATGCCCATCTTGGGTAAGAATGTACACATTCTTACCTTGTTCTTGAGGGAGCCATAAGAGGAGGGAGGCATAAGAGTATGGGAGGAAAAAGGGGTACTTGAGGGAGGCATAAGAGTCATAGGGGCTTGATGTTTTATTGTGGAGGGTTTTGGATGGGCATATCATCTCAATTGGGAGGCATAAGAAAAACATTCCCATAGTTCCTTCTCTTGTTGGCTTGGATGAAAGCCTTGTTGTGAAATGTTTGGTGTTATTTGTGTGTCTCTTTGCTTCTTCTATTTTAGCTTTGAATGTTGTGAAGTAATTGTATTGTGGAAGCAAGTATTGTTGCCTTGAGTTGGAAACCACCCTTCATTGTGTTGTGTTTGGGGCTCGGGGGTCAATGGAGGAGATTGCTTCTCTTCTCCATTGAGTTTTGGTTGGAAGGAGAGTGTTGCCTCTCCCCCTATCTTGGTTGTGAATTGAGCTACTTAGAACTTGGAGCATGGATGAAGGACACCTTGGAGCTTGGGAAGACTTCTTCCTTTTTCTTTTGCATGTATTATTTGGTTGTAAAATTTGTATGTGAAAGAAAGTTGTATCATCTTGTTTTCATTCCAAAAAAAAGGGGACATTGTAATCTATATTTGCCCAAAAGTTCACATGGTTAAAATGTTGATAGATCTTGTTTAAAACTTAATAAAAATATTGATGGACTCTTATGTTGAATGTTAGTATATTTACAAAAAAATATATATACATACTAGATTCCATTTTGTTGCAAAAAAAAAAGGTATTGATAAGTGATATTATTAGTGTATATCTTCTTCTTGTAGTATGAATGGAAAGAGTTAAGTTTTATTGAATTTCCAATATGCCAATAGAGTAGATTACACCCTAACTCTATCATGCTCTCTCTTCATTTAAGAATTTCTTGTGAATCCTTTGCGAATTGTAAACCAATGTGGGCTTTCCTTCAAAACTGATCTGCAAATCACAAATGCGCCATCACCCTTGAAATAACTTCATATTTGAATCCAAAGAAAGTAAAGCTTAGGAAAACAAAACTACAACACTAATAATGCTTACATTCAGAAATCATCATATGTAATATGAAGGCCATTAACTAGTAAAAATATCCATCTCTCGAACCTATGTTAGAAAAACCCTGAATAAAATTTGTAAACCACTCAGATGAAATTAATTGTGCATTTCAAATCTAAACCTAAATTTGTAGATTTACCCAAACGAAGAATCCAAACCCCTATATTTCAGGGGTGAATTAAACTTAATGAAAAAGTGCTAGACTCATTTACATTTAACTTTGATTGTCTTGGTTTATATTTCCTACTGTGTATTTTTGCGAGCGTCGCTTTGTTTTATGGATGATTTTTGCTTCATCTTGGCAGCTCAAGGTTTATTCCTGCTAGATTTCAGGTATTTTACATTTGATACTTTGTAGCAGGGTTAAGATGACCAGGTTCGTGTAGTCGATGGTGATGTAGAACAATAACTTAATTTGATAATGTTTTAACAAATTCTTATACTGATTCCACGCATCCCATTCCTTGTTCAAGTTCAATTTTTACTGCTCTCTGGTTGCTGCCATCTTAGAGACGAGTTGCATATTGATTAAGTTCAGCTTTGTTTTGTTTGAAGCTGTAATATGTTATTTTTAAATATTGATGGCATTGGGTCCTCGTATATTGCATTTTTTTTTCTTTTTAATTCAATTTTCCCCACTCTGATTGCTCATTTGGCGCTTTAGTTTAGTTTCATCCATGATTTTAATTCGAAAATAGTACAGTTTAGGCAAGCTAAAATATAGAAGTTGGCATTAAAGGATAAAAAAGTTGGTTCAGAGAGGATTTGTGTTGTGGAACCTGCAAATTTGTTGTTCTACTTGTAGTTTCCCCACAATAAACTATGCCCCTCGCATTACCATGAAAGACATGTTTCTAATGATGATGGTTAAGTAAAAAAAAAATCTTGCGTCTTACCCTAGGCTTCTGTGCTCCTTTTTGTCCACGGCCGGGAATGTCCAAAAGAAATAAAACACTTTTCAAAAAAAAAAAAACTTGAAAAGACGTTTCCTTGTTGCGCCTCCTCTATCGATTAATAAACATCTCCTCAAGAGCGATCCACGCGCCAATAACCTTTTTCTTAACCTCCTATGAGCTTCATGCGCGGCCAGTCAATGGGAACAACATGCCGAATAGAACAACATAGTTGGATAAATCGCTTGTTTAGGCGCCCCCTCGCCTTTGTAGCTCCAATCGACTTTCCTATCCCCTTGACTCGCGCACACGCGTTTAACGAATAAGGCGTCCTCACCTGCTCCTCTGACCCGTGGTTCCTCCTACCACCTCCATTTCCTTTTTGCATAAAATGAATACAAAGGAGATCCCAAAATGAAGACTCTTAGTTAATAGATTTGCAAAATCTTAGGGAGTAAATGTCAGTGCGGCTTTGTCCAGGAAATGTTTGCACGCATTACCTTGCAGGGGAGTAATAAGTTCGTAGTGCATGATTGAGATGCTGCACGTTGGGTCGCCCCCATCCAAAAAAATTAAATATATTTTGAAACGTTTTTTTGGGGATTGACTTTTATTCCTTTAAATTCAAAATTCAATGCATGTATAGGAATGTAGGCTTAGTTGAGTATAAATTTGGTTAATATATATATATATATATATATAGGATATATATATATATATATATCACTTAAATTAAAAATATCTAAATAGATATCTAGAACATATATATTAAATTTATGTCTAAAAGTCATCAAGATAGCCACATATGTGTTATCTTTATTAACATATCCCCTATATATATATATTATATATAAAATATATCAAAAATAAAGTTTTCAATAAAATTATAATACATACATTACCACAGAAACCTGATCCTCTTATAAATTGGGTGAAAAGTGAAAATGCGGGATCCTACGCAAATTACCCTTATGCATATTGTTTCACCATGCTAAACTATAAGTTTATCCGCTATCAGGTTAGAGACAAATGCAACAGATATCGAAGTAAATCTCAAGCAAATGGAATTATTCATGTAGTTCTAGTTTTGCGAGCGGAGTACAAAGTAAAAGAGTGAAGCTTATTCATCCCAAGATCAATAGTCTCAAAACTTATTTAAAATAAATCAAACATGAGGACCTCTACCTTGTTTAGTTAAAAAAAAAAAAAAATAAATTAAAAAAAAATTGTCGCTTTTGGGTTATCTGGTCATCATGATCTTAGCGTCGTCCTATTTTTTCGGGCGCTACACTTTGGTATCGAGCCGGGGTTCAAGCTGGGACCCTTGGGCACACGCAGAAAATGCAAAACAGAAACATTTAACTTAGTGCAGAGCTAATACTTTTAAAATATAAAACCATAATGTTGATAATTATAGTAAAACCACAAATTTAAAAATTTGGACACAAGCCTAGAATAATGAACTAACTCTCGCCTTGATCTCATGCGGGAGGCGCGGATTAGGCGAGGGTCATTCATATAGACCTAGACATACCACCGCCGGAGCAGCCGTAGCATCCCTCTACCTCGGATCTTGCGAGACACTCCAGGATGTCAATGCCGCTTATACGCGGAGAGCCCTTAGGTGGAAAACTTGCTAGACGTAGTTTGGAGCCATCAGTAGATGCCCAGGCATCCCCTCGACACAACGAGGAGCACAGAGCAGAGAACTTCCGCGCAGAGTCGGTTAGGGCAGAGTCACCATAGAGGGGACATGGGGACAGGATCTCAAGACATAGGGACAGGTCTCGGAGCCCTAGACAGAGGGAGGAGCATACAGAGAGACCTAGGATTCGTCACACATCAGCTGCATACCATATCAGGGAGATCCTGAAGCTGCGACCATCTCAGTATTCAGGTGATATAGGCGGTTTTCAGGCAGAGGCCTGGTTGGTGAGCTTGAGCGGATGCTTCAAGCTCTGTCCTTGTAGTAGCAACACGAAAGCTCGTGTAGCGATCCACCTTCTGAGGGATGGAGCAGGAGTCTGGTGGAGGACCGAGGAGCAGAAGCTCCATGTTGACTCAGAGACGATTACCTGGGAGTTATTTGAGGAGCGTTTCAGGAGCAGGTATTTACCCAGGAGATTTATTCAGCAGCGGATAGATGAGTTTCATGACCTCCGTCAGGGATCGATGACAGTAGCTGAGTATGAGAGTCGATTTCTGGACCTACTCCAGTACGTTGACTATATGCAGGATGAGAAGGTACGGATTCACAGGTTCATTTGGGGCCTGAACTTGGATCTAGGTGGCGCAGTGCGCATTCACTGTCCACAGACATTAGCAGAGGCCGTGGAAAAGGCCTATATTGCAGAGGAGACACGGGGAAGACACAACAGGCTAGAGACAAAGTTCGAGCCGTATCCAGCAGATGCAGGATAGTAGGTCGAAGGGGTCAGTTCCTCCTCCGTGGGGTGGATAGAGTTCAGGGCAAGCTTCATTTAGGCCACCACAGTAGCAGCAACGCAGCAGACCCGCCCACCTTACCGACCTCCTCAGAGATTCGATGCACAGAGAGGACGTAGTATGGGGCCTCCTCCTAGGGGTCCCATCAGGACACAGGGTGCACCAAGAGCTCAGTCAGTAGGAGCTCGTCAAGCGAGACCCTCAAGCAGTCCATAGCCGGATTGTCAGGATCTGTATCTCAGTCATCTAGAGTACTAGCTGGAGCTGCTTCCCACTGGAGAGGACCAGGGTAGCTGTTATGGTTGCGGTGTTGTTGGACATATTTGGAGAGATTTCCCACATAACCCTACCAAGGGTAAGACACAGAGCTTAGAGCCTACTGTTGGAGATATGGCACGGAGTCATCGGATCTACACAGCGGTCGAGAACCACCAGGCTGAGCATCAGAGTACTGTGATTGAGACGACAGGTAGTATTGGTGGTATTTCCACCTCTATATTATTTGATTCCGGTTCTTCTAATTCTTTTATTGCACCATCTTTAGTAGAGCGTTGTAGCTGGTGGTGGCGATTAGCGCAGGCCATAGTTGGGACGTTGAGATGGCTTCTGGAGCCAAGATTTCTGTAGACTCCTTAGTTAAGGAGTGTGTAGTGGATTTGGGACCCTTCACCACTACTTCTGATCTTCGGATCCTTCCATTAGGATCTTATGGCATCATTTTAGGCATGGATTGGTTGTCTCGCTCATAGAGCTAGAGTGGATTGTTACCATAAGACTATTGCTTGCATTGATGATCTTGGGGCGGAGTTAGTGATATCAGGGGTTAAGAGACCCGTTTCTATTCGCACCATCTCCGCTATGCAGCTTAAGCGGTGTGTGCGACGGGGTTGCCAGTTGTATGCTGTTACAGTTAGTGACAGATCAGAGGATGAGTCGGAGGACCTTCCCTCGATGATCATCCCATCTTATCAGAGTTCGCCGATGTGTTTCCAGGGGAGCTACCGGGATTACCTCCCCCACGTGAGATCGACTTTCATATAGATCTAGTTCCAGGCGCAGAGCCTATCTCACGAGCACCTTATCGGATGACCACTCCTGAGTTATGTGAGCTCAAGTTGCAGCTTGAGGGCCTTCTGGAGAAAGGCCTAATCCGTCCTAGCGTATCCCCTTGGGGTGCACCAGTTATCTTCGTAAAGAAGAAGGATGGATCTCTTCGGTTGTGCATTGATTACCGTCAGCTGAATAAAGTAACGATCAAGAATCGTTACCCCCTTCCACGCATTGATGATTTATTTGATCAGATGAAGGGGGCTACATTTTCTAAGATAGATCTTAAGTCGATACCATCAGCTCAAGATTGCGGAGATGGATATTCACAAGACAGCTTTCCGCACGAGATATGGCCCTATGAGTTCACAAAGGGGTACCTTTCGGTTTGACGAATGCCCCCGCAATGTTTATGAGTTTGATGAATGGGGTATTGAGGACCTTCCTTGATCGTTTTGTGCTCATCTTCCTTGATGACATTCTAATTTACTCACGCACACGTGAGGAGCACGAGGAGCACCTTCGCCAGGTTCTTCAGTGTCTTCGCGAACAACGCCTTTACGGGAACTTGGAGAAGTGTGCGTTCTTTCGATCCGAGGTGCAGTATTTGGGCCATATTATTTCGGGGAAGGTATCGCAGTCGATCCTTCCAAGATTCGAGCCATCATGGATTGGCCAGCACCCACTAGTGTGACCGTGGTGCGTAGTTTCATGGGTCTAGCAGGATACTACAGGAGGTTTGTTCAGGACTTCTCTCGGATTGCGCACCCTATCACTTCTCTTGAGCAGAAAGGGAAGAAGTTTTTATGGTCTGATAGATGTGAGCAGGCCTTCAGAACACTGAAGGAATGCCTTACGAGAGCACCTATCCTTGCAGTGCCAGATCCTCATGGAGAGTTTTTCGTATGCACAGATGCTTCCTTGGCAGGACTTGGAGGTGTGTTAATGCAGGAGGGTAGAGTAGTTGCCTTTGAGTCTCGCAAACTCAAAGATTATGAGCTCAATTATCCGACCCATGACCTTGAGCTTGCAGCAGTAGTACATGCCTTAGTGCGGTGGAGACATTTTCTCCTTGGCCGGAGATTTACACTCAGGACTGATCACTTGAGCCTTCGCCACCTCTTCACGCAGCCCAATCTCAACGCTCGTCAGTGGCGTTGGATGGAGTTACTTATGAGTATGACATGGAGATAGAGCATGTGAAGGGAAAGGAGAATGTGGTGGCAGATGCCTTGAGTAGACGGAGACATGTGGCTATGGCCACCTCAGTGGGCACAGATTTACGAAGTAGGATCTTGCAGCCGACTTCCTCAGGATAGTTTCTACCTTGCAGCCCAGAGCAGGATTGAGTCTCGAGACCCTTGAGGGAGAGTTTGATGGATTTTCACTAGAGGCGAGATGGTCTTCTCGGACACGAGGTCGGGTATATGTACCTAGAGATGGAGGCTTGAGACATGACATTTTGACAGAGGCTCATCGTGCACCTTATTTAGCCCATCCCGGGGTGAAGAAGATGCACACCACCTTGAGACAGTTATACTTTTGGAGAGGACTTCGGAGAGACATAGCTTCATTTGTATCCCATTGCTTTAGAGTGCCGAGGGTGAAGGCCGAGCATCGATCCATCCGGCCGCCTCCTCTATCCTCACGCCATACCGGAGTGGAAATGGGACACCATTTCTATGGATTTCATTATTGGGTTGCCGACGTCGAGATACCACCACGACGCCATCATGGTCACGGTGGATAAATTGACGAAGGTAGCTCATTTTTCCCAGTGAAGACTACCTATACGGCTAGTGTCTTTGTGGCACAGTATATCTTGATGAGATTGTCGACTTACATGGGATTCCGTGGAAGATCATTTGCGACCACGACCCTTTGCACACCTCCCATTTCCGGACCACCATGCAAAGTATGCCCTGGACGAGAATTAATTTCAGCACACTTATCACCCCGAGACCGAGGATGGGACAGAGAGAGGGTGAATCAGATTTTGGAGGATATGCTCGGGATGTATGTGATGGATCATCACGAGATGGGAGGAGTATCTATATTTGGTGGAGTTTGCTATAATAATAGTTTCCAGAGTTCTATAGGCATGGCTCCTTTTCGGCATTATATGGCAGAGAGTGCAGACACCTCTCTTAGGCGGGATAGGATTGAGGAGAGGGTTTCTCTTGGGCCAACATTATTACAGACATGGAGCAGCGGAGTTACCATTGATCGAGAGAGATCAGGGAGGCACAGGATAGACAGAAGAAGTATGCAGACCAGCATAGGACAGATCGCAGTTTTGAGGTAGGCACGAAGGTGTTTCTTCGTGTCAGACCACATAAGAGCCCTATCCGTTATGGAAAAGGTTCTAAGCTTGCTCCTAGATTTGTGGGTCCCTTTGAGATCTTGGAGCGCCTCGGTCCCTTGGCCTATCGTCTAGCATTACCACCTAGCTTGTCTCGTGTCCATGATGTATTTCACGTTTATGTGCTTAGGAGATATGTTTCTGATCCTTCTCATGTGCTAGATTGGACTGCATTGCAGGTGCAGGATCAGGGGCAGGTGATGGTGGAGCCGTGCGCATTTTAGATCGCAGGACCCTAGGCCTTCGCGGCAGAGAGATTGATCAGGTTCGGGTCCAATGGGACAGGTACGATGAGACTGCTGCTACTTGGGAGGATGCTACATCATTGCGAGCTCAGTTTCCACACTTATTTCAGTGACTTCCAGGAGGAAGTCTAGTCTAAGGGGAGGGGGATGTAATGCCCACTTCCCTACGACACTTAGTTGATTATCATTTTGAGTTATGCAGACTTTGGATATGGACATGACTTATATTTATGTTGATTAGCATAATGTTTTGTGACTAGATGCATTTGGATTAGGATTGGATTTTGTTTTCAGTATGATCTACACTGACTCATGGACAGACTATTGGATACCGATATTATTTTTATATGGATATATTGCATGTGTTCTAACATTGGATTTCTTCGCCATGATGAGTAGAATGTAGTTGTTGAATTTACATTACTATAATTTTGGATAATGATGAAATGCATAATTAAGTTGTGATTTAGGCCTAGAAATATGATTGATTGAATTACGTATAGATGTTAATAAATTTCATGCATATGGTTATTTTGGATATTTTGACATGGCCACAAGGCCGAAGGAGGTATTTTGTATTTTGCAGGAAACACAACGTGATCACAACCATGAGGGGGATTGGGAACTAAACACAACAGGATGTCGGGTGGTTACAACATTTGGTCGTCAAGGCAACTAGTAAATTGTATTGTGTTACCTTTATTCTTGTATGTGTTAAGAAAATTTTCATGAGGGGGAAATGTTCTAATGTGACCATGGGGTTAAGAATTTTATTTAATTGTTTTTATTTACTTTAGTAGGTGATTTCATTTGTGATGTCTTTTTTTTTATTACTTTTGCTAAGTATGTTTAGATTAATTTAATATCTTGTTTTAATTTTTAAGTTTTGGAGGGAAGTCAAGTGGGGGTAAGTAATTTTGATGGTTGGCTCCTTGAGCCTTGTGTTCCTCATGTATTGAATGCTTGTTTTGAGTGTTGACCACTCCAAATCCCTTGAAACTCGAATTTGAGATTTAGGGCAATTTTGGAGACTTGTGGGACAAGTTGAACTTGTCCCACACTTCCCAAAACCCCTTACCAACCATATCTATGGGTTGGGAAGCCAAAAAGGGGATTATTTATTGTTTTGGGAAGAGATATATGATTTTGGAGTGCACTTTTCTTCATTTTGCATTTATTTGTGCCTTAAGACACATGGAAAGGGATGGATGTGGATGAGAGATGTCATTCAACCCAACCACTCATTTATGGTGTTTTGGGATTTGAGTTGACTAAAGGGAGGTGGTCTTGAGGATGTGTGATGTGGCATCCTACAAGGAGCCACATCACCCTCACTCTTCCTCTTGTCTATTTATGGAAATTTCCTCTATTGTGGAGGGGGTTGGAGTTTTGTTTTTGTTTTGTTGAAGAGTTCTCTTTTGTTATTTTGGGAGAGAAAAGAATTGGGAGAAAGAGAAAAAAGAGTGCTTGGACTTGCATGCTTGGATTGTTTTGGGAAGGAGCTTGGACAAATTTCTTGGTTTAGGCTTCTCCAATGGAGAGGTAGGAACCTTCTCCTTTTTTTTGCTTTCTTTCATTGTTATTGTTGCTTCTATGTTAAATTTGTGAATAATAATGCATGTTTACTTTGGTGTATTGTGAAAATGGATAGAATGCTTATTGTGTAGTATAGGAGAGGTCTATGGGAATACTCATGAGGGAGGCATAAGAGTAGATTAGGATATTGTGGAGGGAGTTTGAGAGGGATGCCCATCTTGGGTAAGAATGTTTACATTCTTACCTTGTCTTTGAGGGAGCCATAAGAGGAGGGAGGCATAAGAGTATCGAAGGAAAAGGGGTACTTGAGGGAGGCATAAGAGTCATAGGGGCTTGAGTTTCTTTTTTTGTGGAGGGTTTTGGATGGGCATCTCATCTCAATTGGGAGGCATAAGGAAAACTTTCCCATAGTTCCTTCTCTTGTTGGCTTGGATGAAAGCCTTGTTGTGAAAAGTATTGTGTTGTTTGTGTTCCTTTTGTTTCATCTATTTTAGCCTTGAATGTTGTGAAGAAATTGTATTGTGGAAGCAAGTATTGTTGCCTTGAGTTGGAGACCACCCTTCATTGTGTTGTGTTTGGGGCTCGGGGGTCAATGGAGGAGATTGCTTCTCTTCTCCATTGAGTTTTGGTTGGGAGGAGAGTGTTGCCTCTCCCCCTATCTTGGTTGTGAATTGAGCTACTTGGAACTTGGAGCATGGATGAAGGACACCTTGGAGCTTGGGAAGACTTCTTCCTTTTTCCTTTGCATGTATTATTTGGTTGTAAAATTTGTATGTGAAAGAAAGTTGTATCATCTTGTTTTCATTTCAAAAAAAAAGGGGACATTGTAATCCATATTTGCCCAAAAGTTCACATGGTTGAAATGTTGATAGATCTTGTTTAAAACTTAATAAAAATATTATTGGACTCTTATGTTGAATGTTGGTATAATTACAAAAAAATATATATACATACTAGATTCCATTTTATTGCAAAAAAAAAAGTATTGATAAGTGATATTATTAGTGTATATCTTCTTCTTGTAGTATGAATGGAAAGAGTTAAGTTTTATTGAATTTCCAATATGCCAATAGAGTAGATTACACCCTAACTCTATCATGCTCTCTCTCTTCATTTAAGAATTTCTTGTGAATCCTTTGCGAATTGTAAACCAATGTGGGCTTTCCTTCAAAACTGATCTGTAAATCACAAATGCGCCATCACCCTTGAAATAACTTCATATTTGAATCCAAAGAAAGTAAAGCTTAGGAAAACAAAACTACAACACTAATAATGCTTACATTCAGAAATCATCATATGTAATATGAAGGCCATTAACTAGTAAAAATATCCATCTCTGAACCCTATGTTAGAAAAACCCTGAATAAAATTTGTAAACCACTCAGATGAAATTAATTGTGCATTTCAAATCTAAACCTAAATTTGTAGATTTACCCAAACGAAGAATCCAAACCCCTATATTTCAGGGGCAAATTAAACTTAATGAAAAAGTGCTAGACTCATTTACATTTAACTTTGATTGTCTTGGTTTATATTTCCTACTGTGTATTTTTGCGAACGTCGCTTTGTTTTATGGATGATTTTTGCTTCATCTTGGCAGCTCAAGGTTTATTCCTGCTAGATTTCAGGTATTTTACAGTTGATACTCTGTAGCAGGGTTAAGATGACCAGGTTCGTGCAGTCGATGGTGATGTAGAACAATAACTTAATTTGATAATGTTTTAACAAATTCTTATACTGATTCCATGTATACCATTCCTTGTTCAAGTTCAATATTTACTGCTCTCTGGTTGCTTGGTTGCTGCCATCTTAGAGACGAGTTGCATATTGATTAAGTTCAGCTTTGTTTTGTTTGAAGCTGTAATATGTTATTTTTAAATATTGATGGCATTGGGTCCTCGTATATTGCATTTTTTTTTTTTTTAATTCAATTTTTCCCCACTCTGACTGCTCATTTGGCAGTTTAGTTTGTCACAATTTTTAATTCGAAAATAGTACAGTTTAGGCAAGCTAAAATATAGAAGTTGGCATTAAAGGATAAAAAAGTTGGTTCAGAGAGGATTTGTCTACTTGTAGTTTCCCCACAATAAACTATGCCCCTCGCATTACAGGATGAAAGACATGTTTCTATGATGATGGTTAAGCTGTAAAAAAAACTTGAGGCGTCTTACCCTGGGCTTCCTGTGCCCCTGTCCCGCTCGGGAATGTATAAAAGAAAGAAAACACAAACAAAAAAAAGAAAGACGTCTCCTTGTTGCGCCACCTCTATCTGACTGTCCACGCGGCCTGGCGACTGAGCAGTGGATCCACGCGCCAATAACCTTTTTCTTCACCTCCCTGTGAGCTTCATGCGCGGCCAGGTCAATGGGGAACAACATGCCGAACTGTAACAACATAGTTGGATAAACTGCTTGTTTAGGCACCCCCCCTTCTCGCCTGTAGCTCCAACTGCGTCCTCCTATCCCTGTACTCGCGGCCTGGGCGTTTGTAATGGCGTCCTCACCTGCTCCTCTGACCCGTGGTTCCTCCTACCACCTCCATTTCCTTTTTTGCGCGGCCAGGACAGTAGATGAATGACAGGCCGACTGTGAAGACTTTTAGTTAATAGATTTGCAAAATCTTAGGGAGTAAATGCTTGTGCGGCCAGTAGGAAATGTTTGCACGCCAGGCAGGGAGTAATAAGTTGCGACAGTTGGTTGTTGGGTCGCCCCATCCAAAAAGAATTAAATATATTTTGAAACGTTTTTCATGGGATTGACTTTTATTCCTTTAAATTCAAAATTCAATGCATGTATAGGAATATAGGCTTAGTTGAGTATAAACTTGGTTAATATTTCTATATATATATATATATCACTTAAATTAAAAATATCTAAATAGATATCTAAGAACATATATATTAAAAGATTTCTAAAAGTCATCAAGATAGCCACATATGTGTTATCTTTGCAACATATCCCTGCAAATAATATATATATATATATATATATCAAAATATATCAAAAAAAAAACATCAATAAAATTATAATACATACATTACCCTGATCACCTTCATCCTCTTATAAATTGGGTCGTAAAGTGAAAATGGGGTCAGCGGTAAATTACCCTTATGCAGTCTTGTTTCACCATGCTTGAAACTTGAAGTTTATCCGCTAAGGTTAGAGACAAATGCAACAGATATCAAAGTAAATCTCAAGCAAATGGAATTGCGACAATCATGTAGTTCTAGTTTTGCGAGCGGAGTACAAAGTAAAAGAGTGAAGCTTATCAGTTTCCCAAGATCAAGCAGGTCTCAAAACTTGCAGATAAAATAAATCAAACAAGGACCTTTACCTTGTTTAGTTAACAAAAAAATTTGTCGCTTTTCGGGTTGTCATTCGTGCAAGTCGAGCGTAGTGTCATCTATTTTTTTCGGCGTTACACCCACCCTCAAGCTCTGAGGAGACCCCCCTGGACTCGGGCCCTTGCCAGTGATACGCTGTTTATCGGGCCCTCTGTCTTGGGGGCTGTCTCCTCAGAGATCGTTAGGGGTTGGGCTTGCCCCTTTGGGGGGCCGCCCACCCCAAACTCAAGCTCTGAGGAGGCCCCCCAGACTCGGGCCCTTGCCAGCGAGAAACTGGTAGATCGGGCCCTCGGTCTGTGGGGGGTAATCTCCTCAGAGATCGGGATGGGGGTTCCCCTTTTGGGAGGGGACGCCCCTTCCCTCAAGCTCTGAGGAGAACCCCCCTAGACTCGGGCCCTTGCCAGCGTATAAGACTTTGGCCCTCCTAGATATAGTATTAATTTAAGGAGGCCCCCCCCTCTAGATAGGTGGCCGGCCCCTCCCTCTAATATCTCTATCTGCCCCTCCCTCTAATATCTTTCCCTATAATATCTCTCTTTGCCCCTCCCCTCCCTTAATTTAATATAGAGAGAAAGAGAGAAACCCCTCCCTAAAATAGGTAGATAGAAAAATAGATGGCACCCCTCCCTAGATAGATAGGTAGATAGATAGATAGAGAGATGACACCCCTCCCCAAAGATGGAGGGCCCCCCTCTCTCTATTTATATGGAGAGCCCCCTCCCGATAGACCCCCTCCCTATAGAGGGCCTTCCCCGAGAAAGATAGAGAAGAAATAGAGAGATGGATAGAGAATGGATAGAGATAGATAGATGTATTGAGATTTCACCTACAATAGAGAGGTTAGGCGGGTAGCGCAGAGGCTGAAGCTTTCTGCTGGTAGTTCGAATCTGCCACTAACGAAATCGGGGCTATATTGAAAGAAGACTTGGCCGGATACGGAGTTACAGGTCTGCTCTTCAATCAATAGAATCAATAGATGGAAGACTGTCGACAAAATGCCTGTAACCACGCAGATATAGAATGGAGTGGCATTTCCACCGGTCATAAAGTCAAGTCTGAACTCAAGAGTAGTACTCGAATAGATATAGATCAAGGGGGTCCTACTAGCGGTATCGACTCCTCCCTGGTAGGCCCAGGAAATAGATAGTAGCCGAACGCGACTCTCCTAAACTTGCCATTGAATGGGATATTGGGCAGCCTGACAAGATCGAAAGACACCGTACAAGAGGATGGGTCCTCCAGTAGGAGCATTCTCTCCGGTTGTCTGATCCGAGGTTAGTTCCGAAAGGGACTGTCTACTTTCCCACACCATTGGGGAGAGGGGGGTAGGTGCTATCGGTCTCCATCCCGGATATCGTTTTTCGCGGATGGCAAATTGGTTTGGGTATACGGAGCCCGGTCTCTAATAGAAGAGGGCTGGTTCTGGTAAGAATAGAAACCAGAACCCAGTTCTCTTCGAATAGAGAGGAGGGGTATACGACTTGATGGGACCCACGGCAAGAGGGACGGGACTCGATCGGGGAGAACTGAGATGGTAGATGGAGAGGGAAGGAGTGTGTGGAGGGGTGGGCAGCCACTCCCCAAACCCCTGATATTAGGTCGAGGGGAAGCGTGTATAGTATGGTATTTGTACTCGTTTTTTCCCTGGGTTTGAGAGGGTAAGGAGGGGGTAGGGCAAGATGCTTTTGAGAAGGATATTGCCTATGGATTCGAGGCATTATTCGCTTGTTTGGCGGGTAATTCCTCAGAAGGTCAATGTCCTTTTCGGGGTTTTTTGCCCTGCCCCCTCCGGCCCCCCCTTACCCGTGCTCGATCACCCCTCCTTCTGTCCATCCTGTCTCTCCTCTCGTTCTTCTTGCCGGGGGGTAGGCGGCACCCTCCCAGGGGGTACCGGCACCTAACCTGGAAAGAGACAAACATGATATAGGGGCGAAAGAGGAAGGGGGTTCGGGGGAGGGGGAGAGAGGGGGGAGCTATATACCAGTCTCTAGACGAATACAAGAGAGGTGGATTAGATTCGTTAGATATAACGAATCAAATCCCACCGATAGTTGTATTACATATATAATGATATAGATACCGATCTATCCCTCTATCTTTTCTAGAGGGATAGATCCCTATGGATACTAGAGAGACTATAGAGACTCTCCTATATTGACTCCGTCTCTATAGTCTATTCTATAAAAGTATTACCACGGTCCCTCCTAGCCCTCATTATTCAATTCGGGCTAGACCCCCTCGGGGGGTATTCGGAGTATTACCGTGGTCCCCCCCAGCCCTCATAATTCAATTCGGGCTAGACCCCCTCGGGGGGTATTCGGAGTATTACCGTGGTCCCCCCCTCCCCCTATCGGGGGAGACCCCCTCGGGGGGAATTAAAGGATGATCGTGGTCCCCCCCTAGCCCTAACGGGCTAGACCCCCTCGGGGGGCAAAACCCCAGGGACCCCAGCTTAGTTTAGTTTGTGTTGTCTCGTCTGAAGTCCCGAAGGGACGAAAGACAAAACAACAAAAACTAAACAAAGAGAAGAGCCTCTTTGTTATCTCGTCTGTAGTACTTTCACTAAAATCAAGTTTCCTTGAGAACAAAACTTTTAACCCTATAAATATTCAACTAAAATAACAATTATATACCACATTAAGAAAAAAACTTTTTAAAGATTTATTACTACATAATTAAAACTCGTCTCAAGTACTTTCAGCTACAATCAAGATTCCTTAAAAAAACTTTTTAACCCTACAAATTTTCAACTAAAATAACAATTATATACCACATTAAGGAAAAAACTTTTTAAGATTTACTACCACATAATTAAAACTTAAAAGATGAAATAATTTTTAAAACTAACAATTATTCAACGAACATAAAATTAAAATAACAATTAATATAAAAAAAAGCATATATGTCTAGATATCTCAATATATTAATGCTGCATATACAATTAAACTTACATATTTGTAAGTAAATTAACAAATAAACAATTAAAGTTCAAGCAGTTTGCACAACAAACTTCTGAAGGTTTTACTACAACATAAATAAAAACTTAAAACATGTAATAATTTTTTAAACCTGCAATTATTCAGCCAACATCAATGTATCATTAAGTAAAATTATAATAACAATTATACCAGACTACAATTAATATTACGCATAAAAGCAGACTTCTTGTGTCGACTGTCCACTACCTTTGTGCATACTTTTAAGTGCTCATTACTAAAATGGTCTAATACAAATGTTGATAACAAAGTTTCAACTCTAGAAAACAAGAAAACATTCCAGACTTGATATATCGCTCTCCACAATAGAATCTAATAAAAGTAGAAAAGGAATTTGTGAAAGAGATTAGGTTATAAAGTAGAACATAAATAAGAAATAATTAAAAGAAAAAAAAAACATTTGCTATCTAATTTTAAAATCTACGACAGTAGAGTAAGATTTAAATAAAACAAAATTGATTAAAAATAATAAATATGGCGTTATTTCCGTACAGGTAGGGATATGAATAACATAGAATAACATCATTCATGCTTGTAAGTAATTAAACGCAGTCATGATTTTAAATTAGTGATTGAATTACAAATCAAAGCTCCTTATACGTTGTTACATGTTTTTAAATTAGTGATTGAATTACAAATCAGTGCTGCTTATACGATGTTGTTGCATGTTTTTAAGTAAATTTAAAAATAAACAATTAAAGTTCAAAAAAAAATACAGAACAGTGTAATGAATTCCAAACAAAAGAGATGCAAAACAAGTTTCTGAAGATTGAAGAAATAGTAACCCATTTCAAACAAAATTAATAATAAATAAGCCAACAATATAGAATTGAACAAATAGTAACCCAATTCAAACAATGAAATCCTCTCTGAAGGTGGTGAAAGAAAGCAGAATAATTAAAATTAATATTGGTCAAAATTGAATAAAATTTGAGAAAATGTTTTAATTGTTAAAAACATACTCAATTAATTTTAACTCATCATAATTATCATCCACTAATCAATTTTATGAAAAAATTAACAGGGTTTCAGACTCTAATTAAAAAATTAAAACATACAACAAATCATTTTGATTGGTTCCAAAATCAAACCCCATTTGATAATTAAATTGACGTCCTAAATCTAAAATATAAAAAACGCTGAAATAATTTTACCAATCAACACAGTTCTAAACATTGTAAAACCAATAGCACAGTCAAATGTATCATTAAACTTGAGATTTTTCACAACAATAAACTAGACAAGAGTATGAAAATATATGACCTAGCTAAATGTAAGAACAAGCATCCTTA
Source organism: Taxus wallichiana var. yunnanensis (assembly GCA_018340775.1). Classification (NCBI taxonomy): domain Eukaryota; kingdom Viridiplantae; phylum Streptophyta; class Pinopsida; order Cupressales; family Taxaceae; genus Taxus; species Taxus wallichiana. The sequence goes on along the minus strand of CM031242.1, from coordinate 538,692,778 downwards.
AAAACATTACTAAATCATGAGCAGCGACTGCAACTGTTATCTATAACATTACCTAATAAATCATGAAAGGCTGTTTCCCACAAAAATTACATGTACTCTGTACAAACGAAGTATGTTAACAGTAAATCAGTAGGCAGTAAACAAGTCAAAACAAAACTTCACAACATTTAACTACAAAAATTAAAACCTGTCCAAATCATTAACTATGTTTATTAAATGTTTCAGAAATATTTACTCCGTATTAAGTTATTAACAAATAATTGGTAACATTCACTCTGGATTGGTTAGACAGAAAATTCTTAAGTAAAACAACAGATGGCCTATACCTAAGTAGATATCGCTACAGAACACAAGGAGAATGGAAAGAATATATCAGAAAATGAAAGCCCTAAATAAATGTCATAAAAAACTTTCCCTACAAAATTAAACCCTGGACCCAACATCAACCCTGCACACATAATAAACGGATCGTACAGAATATATTATAAATATCTACTCTGCATTGACAAACATTAATGAAAGACTACCTTACTATACTGTACATTGTATTCCATGTCGATATAAACAAACACACGTAAAACTGCCCTGCTCCTACAAATACAAAATCGTAAAGAAAAAGCAAGACGTTTTAAGTATTAAAAATCTGAAAACATATAAACCTTCACTGCAAAAATAACACGGCAGGATCTTAAAATACCGGGCCCCTGCACAAAATGCGAATATACGAATCGCCATCAATTATTTGATTGTTCGGTGATAAAGTGTAATGCTATACACTGATAAATAAAAATCAGACTTAGCTCCAAATGAATAACAGAAAAAAAAAATCAAAGCCCTAAATAAATAATAAACGCTACAGACCGGCACACATTGGTCCGAACATTGTATGGTTCCACCATCAATTACTACACTGTCCTAAATAACAGTAAAAAAGATCGAAGCCCTCGGGTGCAGAATGAAACCCTACGCATAATGTCATACAGAAACATATCACTAATATTTACTCTGTTACATTATGAAACCACTAGGCATATACAAATGACTACATTAGACGAGTTCTATCTAAATCTGAGAAGAAAGTTCTAGAATGAATTCCCGTGGTTTGGTATTTATTATGTTTAAACATATACAAATGAAACCCTACACATCAATAATATTTACTCCGTTTTAGCGAAAATACACAAATGCTTACATAGAATAAACGATGGAACAGAAGGGCTTACCCGTGGTCTCGTCTGAACTGACACTTTACTCCATCGCTAAGCTCCCACCGCTATTCTTGTGGAGGATCCGACTCACAAAAATATCAAGAAAAAAACTCAGCAGACGACAATACATTCATCAAAGGACTCAAACAGACAGAACAGAAGAAAGACACAGGCATGGCCATGCTTTGCACACATCAGACCTCCACAAACAACAACAACAAAAAAAAACAAGGCAGTCAAAAAAAATGAGATCGGACCTCCAAAAGCCACAGCAGAAAAATCAAAAGAGAAAGACACTTTGGGAAGTGGAATCATTCTTCGCAAGACAAGTGAAAGTTTTTTTATAGAGCCCGTATATGCTTTCCAGCTGGCTACTGTCCGGATATGCTTTCCAGCTGTCTACTGTCCGGAAGCTTCCACTTAATCTTTTGCGTGCTAAACAAATAAGCTATCTCATGTTTTTGCCCGTTGTACCTTTAAGACAAATATTTTAAATCTTATCCGCATTTATTAGATGTAAGTACAGGAGGCGAGTGGAAGCAGATATGCTTTCCAGCTGTCTAGCATCGGGAAGCTTCCATATCTTCCACTTAATTTTGTGTGTTAAACAAGACATAGCTAGGTATAGCAAAGACTTAATCTCGTGTTTTTGCCCGTTATACATATGCTCTAACATTGGATCCTCATTTATTAAATTCTCTTATCATAAACAACTCTTTGAAAGACAAACAAATATGGGTTATGTTTACCTTTTAGGTTTGAAGTTTTTTTCTTTTTTCCCGTTCTTTGTCTTTTTAATTTTATAATAATTTTACATTCTTTAAATTATTGTTTTTCCTAATTTTAATATTTACTAGCATTGTATATGAGGGATGCAATGTATATGTTACTAGGGAAGTAAAAGAAACTTAATATTTGAAGATTAAAAAGGCGAAGAATCGAGAAGAAAAAGAGGTGCTACGAACTAGCAATCGCACGCTACATGTGTGATGTTAACGCATAAAGTGAAAAAATGGTAAGCAGAAAATCAAATAGTAAAAGACAACAAACTATTATGTACTGATCAAAGTTAACGATGAGAAATAAAAGCAAATGACGTGGACGAAAAGAATTTTCCTAAACAATGTCAACGATAGAGCCACTAAGACCATTTGGAAGGCATTTTTCAACCTACAAATTTGTGCAAAGCATGACTTTCAAGTCGACACACAGAAAAAAAAATTTGTTGAAGCGAACCATAATCAACCTACCATGAGTCGGTATGCCCGGTAGAATTGGCAACGAGAGAGTAAAGGGCTTTCAACAATTGAAGGTTGTGGTTGTCGAGTTGATCATCATTTGGTATTAGTACTCATACTTGCTAGGAAAATATAGGATTTCATTTTTTTGTTTTGTTTTTCATCTTTACATCACTCTGACGTTTTAACTCCCCTTTTTGCTCGCTCTCTTTTTTGCATCGCACCCTGCAATTCAGGCCTTCATAGATGGCCGACTTGTTTTCTATGATTGTAGAAGTGAAGTTATTTCGAATGATTTTTACATCGTGGAAATAACGTTTAGAATCGACTCAAAATCACACACGAACAACAACACAAGAAAAGACAGATAATTTTATTTTATTTTTACTTGCTTGACACATAACATGATGCAACATGTCGTCACCAAGGATACAACTAACACTGTGAACAACTTGATACAAGGATGGCCATAAAGGTAGCGCGGAAACGTTCACACCTTTCAAGGACAATTTACTTTTCTTTTAGACATGACAACATAGAAGTCCAACCACAGAACACACTTACGCTAGCAACCACAATGAGATATTCTTGAGGGTTATTTATTTTAAAAGGACATCTTACAATTCTTAGCTTACATGTTCAAGGAGGCTCAAGATATGATTCATATAATTCAACTTGCCAAGCCAAGTTTATTCCTTTACACTGAGTAATTATCTTTAAATCTTCTCTATTATGACATTTATTTGCTTAATTCGTTTATCAAGAAAAATGAGTATTTAAATTCCACAAGGCCATCTGCTCACCACTAACGCTACTAAGATTCATTCTTGCCCACAAGACAACATGGTTTTAAGTTCAACACACTTAAGAGAAGAGATACAAGGTGCCTTGAAAAGGGTTAAAGGGAGAAGGTCGAGATGAAACATCTTTAGGACCTCATTAGTTATTGCAAGATTTAATCAAGCTAGGGCTCTTAACCAAATTATCATCAACTTTACTTAGGCTTCGCTAAAAGTAATAACAAGGAGTAAAAATTTACTTTCCAAATGGCAAAGTGAGAAATATGGTGAGGTCTCCAATTTGTTTTCTCGGCTTATTAAATCTTATCATCTTCAAACAACTAACAGCTTCATTTCACCTTAGGGTTATTTTACAAATTTCACCGTAAAAGGAATAATGTTCACTATAGAGCTAGGGTTATCATGATATAAAGTTTACTTGCAATGATAGTCCCGCCTTGTTTACTTAAAGAATTTCTTGCTCTCAAGTTGGTGACCCCTACGTTACTTTATTTGAATACAACTTTTAATTTCACTTCCGTAAGTATTAAACAATCCTATGTTAGTTTACTTATGACACTTTATTACTAAGTCATAGCAAGGTTTAACTCAAAATTTATTCTCAAGGCAAAGTTGTAGAACACTCATTTACAAGAACAAAACAAGATTACATGAATTCTTAAAATATTTATACTCCAACAAAGTCACTCAACAACAATAACCAAATTTTCTTATAATTTCAAAGATGGTCAAACAATACAAGGTTTCCAAAGTTCAGATGATGACAAAGTCCACAATACATTATACTAAGACATTAACCTTCTTCTAAACTTTCCACTGGACGTTAACAATAGTTAATCAACATAAAAAAAGTTTTCGAGCAAAGGAACTTCTCAACCGAGGTTGATGACAAAAGTCTACAAGTCTATCCCTCATCTACACGCAAAATCCATCTCAATGAAATTTTCTACAAGAGTCGGTTCACGGAACCGAGCAAGATAAGGCTACACAAACCCACCATAATCATATCTATTAATACCATGAAAAGAAGCACTTTATTACAAGAATTTGGGTCAAACCTCTAAACACTATCAACACTTCAAGTTATAATAAGTTTCCACCATGCCAAATAAGGAAGAAGACCATGTACTTTTCTTAATAGGAGTAAAGACAACAAAAATATAACCACCGAAAGAGAAAGGCCCTTGGCCTATAAGGAGAAATAACCAATCTAAGAAAGCGGATTCCCACCAAGTAAATAATTAAATAACAATCACAAGAGTGCGATTTGAAATAAAGTACCAACCATCCGTAATTTTATCACAGTACCAAATGCATAGGTTATAATATTATATTTCTAGAAGAATAAGAGTTGATCGGCCCAAGAAAAGGGAAACCACGGTTTCAAGAATTAACACAAAAGCCATGTATAAATGAGTTTTAACCCTGAAATCACATAGAGTATCCACACAACATAAGTTTCAAGCATAAGCAAAGTAAACTAGTTTTGGCCACTAACTCCAAGAGATTTCCCAATCATTCAAGAAGGCCAATGCCTTGTAGGCCGATAGTAATCACACGAGAGAAGAAAAAGAGTCCGTCAACCAAGAGTATACGAAAATGTCATCAACAACTTTTATAACCCTAAAAAATCTACAAACCTCCACATCAATTATTAAAGTTCAGTTAATTTAAAACAAATGTCCTATTTCCCAAAACAACCATATTTTTAAGGCAACCCTTGGTAACATAAACAACCGTTCAAACAAAGGTACAACATAAACTACTAAGTTCCATTATCAAAACAACTCCTTCTACTATAACTCCATCATACTATTGATTGCAAGAAAGTTTTTCCCAAGGTTGACAACATTCAAGGCAATTTTCATCACAAAACATTAAGGTACATATGTGCATATAAGCTATCCAATCCTAATTAACAACACAGTCATAATAAATGGGAGGAAACACAAGTTAGAAGACTAGATTATTCCACCAACAATCTTCCGAGAGGGAAGAAGACCAAAAAAATTCCAAAATAAGCAGGGGTACTAGAGTTGCACGATTAAGACCTCGAACATAGCTAAATAAAAAAACTAGTTACGATTCAAGATGAAGGGGGCAGTCAAAGTACCTCCTAAGAATGGCTATAAAACCTAGGAACCAGGCTGAAGCTACGTAGGAGTCTAAACACTCGAGGTTGAAACACGTTGCACGCAAACATAAACATTCTAAAAGTTTTAACACCGAATCTCTAACCTGAAATAGTCCAAGCGTTGATTACACTAATCCTACAACCTTTCCTTTTTGATGCCAAAAGGGTTGTTAGGTGGGCTTGAGAGATCATTAACAATATATGTCAAAAGACAAAGAAGGACAGCCTTGGTTGATAGGAAGGAACTTCATAGTTATTGCACGCTTACATTAACGACTGCTAAAACTAGCTGGAACAAATAATAACTGGAACTCTAAATAATAAGAGTACTCTATATATATATATATATATATATATATATATATATATATATATATATATATATATATAAAGGAAGATCGATCACTCGAGCCAGAAAAACATACACCCAAAGAAGAGAACACCTGCATGCTTTCCACTAACATACAGGCAATGATAATAGCTAAACAAGAAGAAAGCAAGTAGAAAGGAGAGACTCGATCCAACCAATTCAAAGAAATGGTGGTTCGATTTCACGATAAAATAAATATAGCAATAGTAGAAAAGTGTAGGAATATCTTTCCTGTTTCTCCAGGCTTTCAACAGGTTGTGATGCACTCCGCATGAGTCAAAGATAAGAACCGTAGGGCGGAATCTGGGTGCACCAGTTCTAAGCGGTCCACATTCACGATCCGCGAGACCATGCAATTGAAGAGGATTTTTGTCAAACAGTTCACGAGCATTGTTGTATTCGAAGTGACTCCATGCACTTGTGCTCAACTATTGCTTTCCTTGAGCTTTTACTTCTTGTGGGATTCGACAACCAACTCACATACCCTATACGTGCTACCACAAACACAAGTGATCTACACAAGGCTGGAGGAGATATTTTCAGAGAAGAACCTAGCAAGGATGTCACGGCAAGCAAAGGTTGTAGGAGATGGATTTACCCAAGTTACTCAGATTTGTTTCAACTTCCTATGCCTCCTCAACAAACCCATTCCAAAACATATCATGCAATCCTTGCTGTCCTTTGGCCATATTTCACTCAGGCATTTTGTCAAATAGTTTGGGTGTCTTATGCTTGCTTCCACTTTGCATATGTATCTACCAACGCACCGTAAAAACAAAGCATTTGACACAGCCTTGTCCCTTCTCCATTATTTTCCAAGTTTCCAAGGTGTCTCAACCCACCCAATTTGTCCACAACCAACAATCATTGTTGTCCAAAAGACCACATTTCTTTCAAGTTTTGCCAAACCATCCGAACACTTTGTTGAGCATCCAGATCAGGAGTATAAATCTGTCTTAAGACAGTTATGCGCCCAGGACACTAGCAGATACAACAAGCAACAAAAATCTCTTTTTCAAATGCATTGGAGAACGTCCATGCCCTGTTCAAACACTCCCACTTTGGTATAGGCGTGGAGATGCTATCAAAGGTTGTGGAGTTTGGCTTTACACCTGCTCTTTGCATTTGCTTGTAAGTTTATAAAGCCATTTCAACATATCCATACTATACAGAGCCTGCAGAAGTAGACACAAACACACCCCTCTCCAGCCCCAAAGGCACCCATTGCAATACTATCAAGATAATATGGCACAACACCCCCGCCCACAGAAAGTGAAATCACACCCACACCATCTTCAACAGCAGTATCAAACGCAGAAAGTATGTCAGAATCATAGCAACCAGACATCCAACATACCTTATATGTTGCAAGCCGAGCTTTGAGTGCCATTCCTTTCGCTGCGCAACTCTGATATGAAACAGATCCGCCTCTATGAGATCCTCTTCCATGAGTTACATCGTAAAACAAGTAAGGTCTCAGTAGAGAATCATAGCAATAAACTTCATCGTCTCTCCAGTAACACTCTCACCGCCACATAGTCGATTTTGATAAACATATCTTGAAGGAGAAACCTCAATTTGAGGATGCATCTCGATAAAGAAGAAAACAACATAGTTGGACAACCTGCTTGCTGGGAGTGCTCACAAAGGCTTCTGCCATTCTGCAACATGCCTGTCGCTTGGCTAAACATTGATACGGGTCGTTGCTTTGTGGATATCCGGCAAGAACACACCTCGCAGCACCCAAGAAAATGGAGGAAACACGCCTACCTCACTCGCTGAAGCTTCATCAAAACCCACGCGCGCAGGGAGGAACCAGGAAGAAGAACAAAAACGCCATGACAGAGATTTTTCTGGCCTCTCTGCCCACGCAACCAGGAAGAACACCTCTCACACGCCACACGTAGTCCAAGAAAAATGCGCCCAACACTCCACCTATACGCATTGAAGAAAGAATTAAAAAAATATCATGGTGAAGAAAACAGACTCCACCGACTCCTCACGAAACGACAAAAACATAAAATACCACCAACGCCAAAGAATAACCTAGTTGACTGCAAAGCTAAGCAAGGGAAAAAATAATAATGGCGCATAGGCTAGGAGAAGAGTAAGATAAATGTTTTCTTCATTCGGTTGGGTGGAGTGCATTAATCGCACAAGACTAGCCACAACAATCTCCTCCTTCCAATCTCACGCAAAAATACAAGGATGTAACACAAAGTCGATGCCGAACAAGGCATTACAACGTTGGGGAATTATAAGAGTTGATATAGCATGGAAGTTTTCTTTGAGGCTCGATGAAAGTAATTGGATCTTAAATTTATAATTTTTTGATCTTTTCCTTTTGATATAAGCTACTCTAGCTTTGGACGATTCCACATGTGTAAACGCCTTTCAACGTAATGGAATTTTAGGCTTTCCAAGTTACAGATTCTTTAGATTTATCGTCATGTTGTGCGCCAATATCATTATTTTCTTAATATAACAAGTTTACTCTAGTAAATTTGGGGTATGCGGAGTTAGTACACGTTTTAGATTTGTTTTTAAGGGCATTCGATATGGATATTCCTTAGTTCGATAATATTGCAATTGAAAATATAATATATGAATCGAAGAGCTTCAAAAGTATCGTCGATCGATCTTATGTACATGATACGAATTGGTCATTGTGCGTTTGATATAAATATTCCTTAATTTTGGAAATAAAATATATGGAAATCGCTCAAGTGCATTTTAATGCAAAACCACTTTCTACATCTACGTAATTTTAATAAATTATAAATTAAATTTTGTTTTATGAAAATAATTTAAAAGAAAAGTGACACTTTTATTTTTGTTGAAGAAAATTAAGATTATTCTTTATAACAAACATTTTTTTATTTTTGTTACTATTTATAACTGCAATCTCCATGTATCTATTATAGGCCGACACGTGAAGGGCATATGAGAGTTCGTGCTTCGTTGACCGATTCATCTCTTGAGTCCATGTCTCATTAGCTATCGATGGGGTGGACCGTTCCGCATGTGCAAACACCTTTCGGCAAAATTAAATTTTAGGCTTTCCAAGTTATAGATTCTTTAGATTTATCATCATGTTGTGCATCATTATCATTATTTTCTTAATAGGACAAGTTTGCTCTAGGAAAATTGTAGTATGTAGAGTTAGTACACATTTTAGATTTGTTTTTAAGGGTATTCGATATAGATATTCCTTAGTTTGATAATATTGTGGTTGAAAATATATTATATGGCTTGAAGAGCTTCAAAAGTATCATCGATCGATCTTATGTACGTGATATGACTTGGTCTGTGGGCATTTGATATAGATATTCCTTAATTTTGGAAATAAAATATATGAAAATCACTCAAGTGCATTTTAATCTAAGACCACTTTCTACATCTACATAAGTTTAATATATTATAAAATTAAAATTTGTTTTATGCAGATAATTTAAAAGAAAAGTGATGCTTTTATTTTTGTCAAAGATAATTAACATTATTGTTTATAACTATTTTTTTTTACTATTTATAAATGTAATATCCATGTATTTAACAACAAGATAAAATTTGAATGGGAAAAATAGACCCGTGTTAAAAAAACCCACCACCCTGATTAGGTGCTCCTCAAAACCTGCAGCAAAATGTAGAGAACGATGCATCCTAAACGGTGTTTCAGACCTGTAACTTTCATGCCAGTTTCCTTGCATAATTTTGAGGATAATGATTTGGTCTATCGAAACATAATTGACCTTCCCCAATGGTTCAGAATTTTCATAGCACATAGTAAGTAGCATAGAAAAATTGGTCCGTTTAGGTCAAAAAATCCATAGCAACAAATAATATGTTGTCTTAGTCAACATCCATAATTTGTGCGCAGTCAACATCCATTCACTGTATATTTGTTCCCTCACAAATAACTGATCTAGACCTTCGTTGTCTCTATCTGCGTTAGAAGGGAGGAGGGGTTTCCCCTAAGTGAAAACTCTTTTTAACATATTGCGAAAAATGATTTGAACCCTCTTTGGTTGATGAATGCCTTATATGTGTCGGCCAAAGGGCGTATTGGTAGCAGTGCAGAGTGGGAGAGGTGAGGGATGACGGCTTTGGTGTGATTGGTTCCAATGTGCCAACATTGAAAACGAGCATGGTTTCAATGCAAAGGACCACAAACGCATCCACGAGCACATGAAAGCATCAATTATCTGTGACAGTTTTGTTAGTAAGGTCTGTCTAGGAACATCATGTCAGTTGGTTCCTACTTCATGGATTTTGCATTGATTATATCAAGGGTTAAAATCTATGGCCTCTTGTTTGTGATAGTTTTAGGGAGACAAACATATAGTATTAGTATATCATATTTATTATATAATATTATAAAATATCATTAAATATATGCAAAATATATAGTTTTATAGTTTGTATGAGTATTTGTATTTTTAAATATACGGACTCTGAAAGCATTTCAGTAGGTGATCTCAAATTTGGTAGTTTGGAGAAGACACGTTTCAAGGTATTGGAAAATGGTATGTGTCTGAATATGTACACATAACACCGCCATGCAGACAATTGTCTATTGAATGTCAGAGACATGTTTTGAAGCCGCAACAGAAAACATTGGAAAGTGGCTTCAAAGTGGTCTTTGGAGATTGGTGGCCTGGGTATACTACTTTTGTGTATATCGATTATGATTTATAAGCCAAGAATCATAATTTCTTTCAAAATTCTTTGGGTTTTCTACTTTTGGGTATTATCAGATTTCTCATTTGTACTAAAAATGTGGTTATCATCTTCGAGAAAATCCAACATCTTTGTGCACTTTCAACCAAAACTCTATCAATCAAATAGAGCTTCTTTTGAAAAAAGGGTGTGATAAGGGTCAGGACAATGATATTCTTTTCTTTTCAAAATTTAACCAGTTTAATCTCCAATGGATTAAGGAAGGAGAATGACTAATGGATAAACTTAAAAGCGAAGGATTGGCCAAAATTAAAAATTATTTTCCCAATCTTGATGAGCCTTGCTGGAAAATGACAGATGTGTCCTTACTCCGTCTCATGATTCAACTTCAAGGTCAAAAATATGAGAGTGCGGTAGTTGTCGTGAAAGCCAGAATAAATTTAAATTTCGTAGTAAAATTTGTCCATTATATTTGTTTAAACATGAAAAGTTAAAATTTGAAATTAAACATGAAAAGATAGATTTGGCTTCAGGGTCAAGGGTTTGAATCCCTACCAGTGCCACTCTACCTCCTTTACCCCCTTGTTATTTTGCTTCCCCCGATCATTGAATAATCCATCTTCACTCTGTTAACCACATTGTTGTGGAGCATACGCAATGTCGTGGGCTTATTTGGATGGTGATGAAAGATTCCATTGGATCTCGGTGGAAATTCGAGTTGTGCCAGATTTTCCAAAGCCTAGTAAATCATATTCCCCACCTTTTCATCCTCTTCTCTGAACTGCATCTGAAATTTTAGAATTATCAAATATTTTTGTTTTTTAATTTCCATGGACCGCCCTAGACTCAAACCAACGATCTCCTACCATATGTTTTGTCACTTTTCCACGCATGGTACAGGTTCCTTCACTATCGAAATTCAATATTTCATCTTAGTCAACTTCCGTAATTTTTACACAGTCACTATTCATTCAATGTATCAATTTGTGCGTACTCAGCATCCATCTGTTGTATATTTATTCACTCACAAGTAACCGCTGACCGCCAAGTGTAAGGCTCAGATAGTTTTGTACGTAGTCAACCGATTGATCTGGATCGCCACTCCATCTATGTGAGAAGGGAGGATGGTTTTCCCCAAAGTGCATACGCCTTTTGGCGTAAAGAGAATTGAGTACTCTTGAGTTAGCATGAAGAATGGAAATGTTGAATTGACAAAAGACACCCTTCATCATTATTTGTTATAAGAACAAAAGGGCCAATAATTAATTTGGTGTAACATTAGAAAGACAAAGGATGGGATATGCAATAGTCTTTGAGTCGGTGAGCATGAAAAATAGTTGTGAAAGTAAGACATTGATCTTAAAAAACCTCCAATGTGTATAGTCAATGTGGGAAATGTTAACACTTGCACTTTGTGGATAGTGAGAGACCAAGCCCTTTAGAAAGTTAGTTGACTGAGGTCTCCTTTGGTAACCGGGGAACATGGCACCCACAAGGGTGAGTGGATATTCCAAGTGGACTAAAGAAAGTTGCCAGACTTGATAACCACAAAGCAAGGTAGTTATGGAGGTTTTGTACCTTTTTTGTAGATGATAGAGATGAAATCCCCAATTGTGTCATTGAAACAGTTAGCTTCGATCTATAGGTTGCCAATAAAGATAACCTTTTGCCCATGGAAAATAATGGTTAATTGAATTTGATATCCATCAGGCTATGATGAATATCAATGTCTTGTATTTTTACATTGCACCTTGTATTAGAAACATTCGATGAATTTAACACTTCCTTCTAGCGATGGTCCACCAATTTGTTTCCTATCAACATATGCATTGAGAAGTGAAAAATGTAGTATTACATATTCTAGAAGAAAAAAATTGTATGAGACATGAGGTATTGTAGTCATTAAAATGAGGCTTTATGTTTCATATTCTTAGCATAAGATTGTAGTGAAAAAAAACTAAGGCTAATAATAGCCTCTCAACTCTCACTCAATCAAATCTAAGTTGACCGAGTCAATCTCATCCTTATGTAAAAGAAGGGTGTACAGGCTTCCTTTGCATAATAAAAGGGATCCTCAACAAATACAAGTAAAATTTTATTTTTAACTCTACCCCCAAAAGATAATTCTATCATTATCTGCATCTTGGATTACATGAATGAGTGATGACTCAACTATTTTTATCTTCCTCTTGCAGACACACCATAGGTTGACCCTATGATTACCTTTTCTTGCATGGGTGATGATTCCCCTTTTCACTATTCACATGTGAAATCAGACATTATAATTGCCATTAAATATTTTGGTCCTTTGATCCTGGAGGTCACGGTGAGGCAACCTGGGGTAATGTTAAAAAATAACTATGATTACCTAAACTCCACAGCGTTTGGAATATGTGATTAGGGCTTCAAACCTAAAATTGTTCATAATGCATTTTTACTTTTGTTAGTGTAGAAGGAGACTCTAGAATTTTTGTGTGGCCACCATTTCTACTATTATGGAGCTCGTTTTCAACCACTTGTTATCATATTTTTCACCCTGTCCTATATTGCATTTTTTTGTGGACTTTGCTAGCCTGGAAGCTTCACATATGGAGGTCTCTCCAGTGTTGTGGCCGCCATTACTCATGTGGATATATTTGTTTCTTGTTTGCACAAGCTAGAGTTTACAATCTTGATGGGTGGATGTTATTTTCTACTCTACCATGAGCATGTGATATGCATTTTCTCCTCTTGCAAGAGCTCGAACATCAATCTAAGCATAGATGATACGAGCGAGTTGGTTTTTTTGTGTCTCCACTGGCTTGGTAGTCAAGTGTTTCCTATATAGTCATTTTTTGGCATGTTACAAGATATACCTGGTAGGGTCATTGTGCTTTAATGAGGGCCCTTGCTTTTCCATGGAGATCATAGCTCAAGGAGTTCAATGGTTGTAATATGTAACTCGTCGTGCTTCAATATTTTCCCTTCGAGCCATGACTTTGTTGAGGGTTTTCGCAAACCAGTAAGGTAAGCATTGTTTCTCCTTGCTCAGAGCTCATGCTAGCTTGTGTTAACTCTCTCTAGGAACCACTTGTTTTACGGGGATGACCACCCTTTTCCTAAACCTGGGTGTTTTTTCTTCATATCTGCATCCATAGAAACGTTCACACCCAAAAGGATAATACACTTTTTTTTTTTTTTGACAACAACATAGAAGTCCAACCACTCTAGAGACCACACTCTAACAAATAGGGCCAACCACAATGAGATATTCTTGAGGGTTATTTATTTTAAAAAGACATCTTGCAATTCTTAGCTTACGTTTTCAAGGAGGCTCAAGATATGATTCATACAATTCATCTTACCAAGCTAAGTTTATTCTTTTTACACTGAGTAATCATCTTTAAATCTTCTCTATTATGACATTTATTTGCTTAATTCGTTTATTTAGAGAAAGGGGTAATTTAATTCCACAAGGCCATCTATTTACACTTACGCTACTAGAACTTGTTCATGCCCATATGACAACATGGGTTTGCGTTCAACATACTTAAGAGAAGAAAGACAAGGCACCTTGGAAAAAGGTTAGAGGAAGAAGGTTGAGTTGAAATCATCTTCAAGACCTCATTAGCTATTACCAAGATATAATTGAAACTTGAAAACTTAACCAGAATTATTAAAGATTTTACTTAGGCTTTACTAAATGAGTTTTATAAAAATAAAACAATTTACCTTCCAATGGCTGAGAGATAGATTGCGTGGTTTCTAAATTGTTTTCTCCTGCTTATTAAATCTTATTATCTTCCAGATCTAACCATAGATTTCCCTTAAGTTCGTTTAAGAATTTCACCATGAAAGGGATAGTGTTCATTAGTGTAGCTAGGGATATCAAGTTATATAATGTTACTTAACAAAGGATAGTTTCATCTTTGATCACTTATGGAATTACATGCTCTCAAGTTGGTCACCTCTACACAAATTTATTTGCAATATAAATTTTAGTTTAACTTCTATAAGTATTAAACAACCCATTTTATTTTACTTATAACACACTATTACTAAGTCTTAGAAAGATTTAACTCAACATTTAATCGTAGGGATAAAGTTTAACAATACTCATTTACGAAAACGAAAATAAGGTTACTCAACAAATACCGATAATCCATTAAGGTTACTCAACAAGCGGTAAACAAATTTTCTTATAATTTCAAAGATAGTCAAACAATTCAAGGTTCCAAAGTTAAGACGACATAATCCACGATACAATATACTAAGACATTGATCCTCTTCTAAATTTTCCACTAGATGTTATCAATAGTTGAACAATATAAAAAGGATTCATGCAAAAGAACTTCTCAACTGAGGTTGATGTAAAAATCTACAAGTCTATCCCTCATCTACTCGCAAAATCCATCTACAACAAATTTTTCCACAAGAGTCAGTTCGCGAGAACTGAGCAAGATAAGGCTACACAAAACCACCATAACTATTATCTAACAATACCACAAAAGGAAGCACTTTATTACAAGAATTGGGTCAAACCTCTAAACACTATCAACACATCAAGTTATAATAAAGTCTCCATCATGCCAATCAAAGAAGGAGAAGACCTTGTACTTCAGTTAGGAGTAAAAGCAACGAAAGTATAGCAATCGTATGAGAATGGCCCTTGGCCCTATAAGGAGAAAATAAACAATCTAGCAAAAACAGAATTCCCATCAAGTAAGTAATTAAACAATAATTACAAGATTGAGATTTGATATATATACCAACCATCTAGAAATTTATCAAAGGTACCAAATGCATAGGCTAAAATAATATATTTCTAAAAGAACAAGAGTTGATCGGCCCAAGAAAGGGGAACCACGGGTTTCAAAAATTAACACAAAAAGCCATGTATAATTGAGTTTCAAACCGGAAATCAAATAGAGTATACACACAACATAAGTTTCGAAGCGAAGGCAAAGTATACTAGTTTTGACCATTAACTACAAAGATTTTCCAATCATTCAAGAAGGGCCAATGTCTTACAGGCTAGTAGCAAACACATGAGAGAAGAAGGGAGTTCCATCAAACAAGAGTATACAATAATGTCATCAACAAATTTTATAACACTAAAGATTTGCAAACCTCCACAACAATTCTAATGTTTGGTTAATTTAAAATAAATTACCTATTTCCCAAAACAACCATATTTTAAGGCAACCCTTGGTAACACATTCAACCGTCACACATAGATACAAACATAATTTCTAAGTGACATTATCAAAACAAAACCTTCCGCTATGAATCCATAAGACTATCAAATGAAAGATGAGTTTTTCCCAAAGATTAATCACATTTAAGGAAATTTCCATCACAAAATATTAAGGTAATTACGTGCATAAAAACCACCAATATTAATTAATAGCGTTAACATTACAAAGGAGAAATAATGCAAGTTAGGAAAAATAGAAGAGCGCCATCAACAATAATTCCGAGAGGGGGATTAGACCAAAACTATTCTAGTGTCAACGAGGTACTGGATTCGCACAATGAAACCTCGAGCTTAGTTGATCCGAAAAGCTAGTTATGGTTCAAGTTGATAGGGATGGTCAAGGTACTTCTTGAGGATGGCCTTAAAAGCCTAGAAACAAGATGAAAGATAATATAAGAGTCTAAACACGCGAGACGGAAAACACATTGCACACAAACCTTTTCATTCTACAAGTTTTAATACCAAAACTCTAAGCTGGCTAGCCCAAGCATTGATCACACTAATCCTACAACCTTCCTTTCTCGATGCCAAAAGGTTATCAAAGGGACTTGCGAAGGAGCTAACAAAAAACGTCAAAGACAAACTTGGGTGCTAGGGAGGAGCTTCATAGTTATCGTAAACTTACTTCCATGATATCGAAAATACTAGTTTGATCAACATAATAACTTGCAACTCAATCGCAGAGAAGAATAATACATAAACAAACAGACGAAGGTCTATCACTCGAGCAAGAGAAACATAACACCCAGAGGAGAGGGCACACGCATCCTTTCGACCAACATACTGACAACGATAAAAGCTAAAACAAGAAGAAACAAGCAGAAAGGGAAATCTCCCATCATGACATCCAACTGACAAATCAATGCAAGGAAAAAGTGGTTCGATTTCACAATAATTTTAAATAAAATAACAGTAGAAAAGTGTAGAAATATCTTGCCTTTTTCTCCAGATTCAATAGGTTTCATGGACACCGCCCGGACCAGCAACAACAACCCAAGCCTAATTCCATTTTCTTCAAGCTCGTTGGGTGCCCAAACATCGACCATCTTCACGTTGGCACAGGTAGGAGTTCACGGCCAGGGTGGGTGGTCTAAAATACTTGCCAACATCCTCCCAACGCGTGTCAAAAGGGAAAGTTACAGCGGAACATGGACATCCATCCAGCACAATGGAAAATCCACTTTTGGAGCCCATTTAAGAAGCTGGAAATAAAATCTGGTCTCTTATTTATCACTGCAGACCTGGCACAGTGCGCCTTGTTATAGTGCCAGACTATGTCTGCAGATTGCTTCACCTGGCATTACCAATAATCTCTACAAGAACATTTTCCTTTTTTTTTTTTTAAAGTGATGGAACCGCTTTGCATCTCTCACAACAATTTGCTTTGCAACAATCTTGGACAAAACCTGGTGCAGTGTGGCAGTCAACACATACATTAAGGTTCTTGACAACTCTGAGAGTTGTCCCACGGGGAAGGCTTAACAATCCAAATGCAATTGCCATCTTCTCACTATGGTGGCAGAGGAATACTTTTACTTTCCCGTTCACTCAGTACATGTTCTGAATCTGAAAATATCCTGCTACCTTCATCTCCCAAGACATTTTCTCCAACATTGCATAGATCTCTTGTGCCTGTGGGTGTGATCTGTCACCTACACAAAAAGCATGCACCATTTTATTGCCTTTAATCCAACTACATCCAAGTTTCTTTTTAATTCCTCTATCCTTCATCGATCTCCTAAAAGTTCATTTGCAAAGCAAATTGTGCTTCATGAATATTCTGATATGAAACAGATCCACCCTCTATGAGATCCTCTTCCATGAGTTACATCGTAAAACAAGTAAGGTTTCAGTAGAGAATCTTTGCAAATAAACTTTCATCGGGTCTCACAGTGGTAACACTCTCACTCACATTGTCAGTCAATTTTGATTTTGAAAAAAATATCTTGAAGGAGAAACCCGAATCGAGAGGATGCATCGATCTACAGCAGATAACAACATACATAGTTGGACAACTTTGCTTGTTGGAAGCGCTCTCACAAAGGCTTCTACTATACTGCAACATACCTATGCCGCTTTGGCTAAAATCTGCTGTCACCCCAACCTTTTGTTGAACCATTTTCCTTCAACACACACACACCTCGCATGACCCAAAGAAATCTTTAGGTAACACACTTGCTACATCATGAAGTCATCCATCAAAATGTTGTGATTTTGCAAAAGCATCTAAACCAACTTTCCCAGCTAACAATCTCAGAATGAGCGTCTTATAACCATAATCCGGTTTTAGCTTGATATTAGGAAACGCATGATTCTTAATCTGTAGTCAACTCCCCACCACTCTGCGAAAGCACCACAATCCCAGTGTGCATCTTCTTTACCCAACATACGCATCAAGGGTAAAACATCACGCTAATCAATCAATGTTTTGAAGCTTTGGAGTTTTCTCCCCAAGACAGCGGTAGCCATTGCAGGCAGGCAGAAGTCAAAATAGATTTAGTGCTCGAGAGAAGAGATCGAATGGATATCGAGATGCCCAAAGTTTTTGAAACACTCTGGCCACCAATCTCGGCACACTCATCCTCTAGTCACTATCACACATCCTATTCTTCACGAGCTCAAAGAGACTTGAAGATCAATGAAAAAAAAATGGTGGTTCTCTTCCTCCTTTCTTCCATGAAAATGAAAATCACGCACCTTCAGAAGCAGCAAACAAGCTTCATCCAAAAACCACCATATAAACCCACGCGGCCAAGAAGGCGCCCAAAAATAGGAAGAAAACGCCTGGAGAATAGGTTTTTGATGCCCTCTCTCCCACACAAACCATCCAAGGAAAATATCACGCGGTATCAGAGAGAGGATATGCAGCCTGAGGTTAATCAAGAAACCAAGAAGATTGCAAATCAAAATAATAATGTTAAACGCGGAAACCACCACAAGAAAAAGAGTCCAACCATGAACTCAAATTTGTCCTCCACCATGGAGGGAGAAAAGGCACTTTAAAGCCACTAAAAAAAAGCTAATAAAAAAAAAAGGCATCTTACACCCCCAACCTCTCTCCCACCCTCAGAAAAAAATTCATTAAGGAATAAACAAGATATGCCTCCCATTAATAGTTAACCAGGTTTTAAAGGATGATATAATAATATTTTATTTTATTTTCTAACAAAAAATTCCATTATTATCTTTCAATAAGCAATCTAAAAGTCAAAAGTAAAATGATTTTAATATTCCAATAGAAATCATTTTAACAAAAACACTTAAGCATTCCATAGATGGTCGAAGACAAATGACGAAAGAAGGAGAAAGGGTGCTAAATTGAATAACTCCTATGATAAGGTCAAAGTCACCTATGATAAAAAGGAGCTCAATTTAGCATTCAATGACACAAAGCAATGGGATCAAGGAGGTAAAGCGTGTAGTCGATGCCCAACGGGGCATTACATTCTCCTCCCCTTAAGAAAGCATCGTCCTCGATGCGACATAACACAAAGGAAAAAAAATGGTTCGCAACCAAACAGTAAAGGAGAAAGTACACCCTATGGTTTAAAATTTTAGTTGATTAAAGCACGGTCACAAGGTAGCCTTAGGAACATTTGGTAGAAATTTTAACTTTCAAGGTTCTGTGAAGATTGGCAGTTCCCTCTTATTTATTATTTCATTAGTTCCTTTCCATTAGCATTATTCTTAGTTTAATTTCTTTTAAAATTTCATCATTGAAGAGTTTTGGTTTATTCCTTATTGTGGGTGCCCAACATGAACTACTAACACAACACCCTATCAGGTTCAAAAAGACACTACAGATTCACAAGCACACAAGTATATACTTCATGATTGTATTACACCACAAAAAGGTTACTCAAATACGGAATGGAATAGGCACAGTCCACATAACATAGTACTCGTCACACATCATGACTGACATACCAAATACTCAAACAAAAGAGTACTACAATCCACCAGACATTTCCTCAATTTGCATCATGATGAGGAAGAAATTCCATGACTCATAAAAACTACATGTACATAGTGTCCACAAGGGAATCAATGACATAACCACAACATCACAACACATATCCATCTGACATGAGTAACACATACATCAAAATACCACTACCAAAACATCACAATAACTCAACATATATCCCGAAACATCAACCATACACACAAAATATCCTCCCTATGCCTCCCTCAAGTCTCTTATGCCTCCCTCAAGTCTCTTATGCCTCCCAAGTCTCATGCCTCCCTCAGTCTCTTATGCCTCCCTCAAACTCTTATGCCTCCCTCAAGTCTCTTATGCCTCCCTCAAGTCTCTATGCCTCCCTCGGCTCTTATGCCTCCCTCAGGAGGCCGGTTGACCCTATGGCCCAAGACACATAGAGTTCGAACACTCCTAACCCAAGTGACATAATAACGCGTGGTTCAACAACCCGCTAGTTATCTGTAACTCCTTGGGCGTACCCCCATCTCACAAAAGCGGGTCCATAGGTCCAACCATTCCATGGTGCATCCCATGACCCTATTCCACACATCACGACAATAGAACCAGCACAACAATCCAATCAAAGTGCCAAGTGGCAAAGTACAAGCCTTGGGCAAGGCGGTAAAATTTAAAATTTAAAAGAAGATCCAAAACCAAGCAAAATAAATGGCCAAATAGCCATAGTTAGTATCAAAATCCACATGTTAGTGCCAAAACCAAGGAAATGCCCAAAATTGTAAAGCATGGCAATCAAGAAAAGCTGCTGGTCCTTACAAAATAAAGTAAAAAGCTCAATTTACGAATAAAATCAACTTATAATAATGTCACATTACGATAACTGTGTGGCCTTATCTAGCCACCAAAGGGGTACTCAACGAGTTGCTAGCACTCGGAACATCGAGCCTCAGCTCATAAAATACATATCAATAATACAACTGTCATCACCTCTATCTGAATCATCCCGCCACCACTTCGACAAGGCTAAACATAGTCATAGTTGCACTTAGGTTGCATACATACAACCACATAGGGAGAGAGGAAAGAATCACATTGTTATCTACTAAACCGAATTTCGGCTCAAGTTATTGACCCATGGTACACCATTCCTCACTCTCAACATACACTTCTACCGATTACCCTCAGGGTCGGTTAGCGTAAGGTTCACAACATAACATGTAACTACATCACTAACACAATGGTGGTACATATACAAGGTAGATCACAATCATACATTCACGGGTGTAACACATCACTTTACCACATTCTGCACCCAAAGTGCAATCACCATACGATAGGGTTCATACACTCACCGTATGACCCCAAATCACAACATGAAGCATTACATATTTGCACAAATCATACATACGATGAACATAGTACATCTCAACATAACATCCATTGCTACATAACAAGGTGGTACACACATTTCTTCAAAACATGGTAAAAACATCATGATACAACTCATTTCTTTTAACATCAATCTAGTCATACAACACATTGATACACCTACATATCACAATATGCCACAATGCTCCAACACTATGTCATCCACATTATAATTCTTTTCACACATCACAAACAATAATTCACACGTGAACTCTTCATAGAATCCACAAGAAGGAGAGAGAATACTCCCATCCCCAACATATCAACATGATCACAAACACGCACAAGTGACATACACATCATGTGCGTTCACAATATCACAATTACGACATGGATCACATCACGCTTAAAGCACATTACTCTTCCAATATAAATCATCATCATGCAATACCATCATCTCCATGAAACAATATCATGTAACACCATCACCATCATGTAACATCACCATACAACACCAATCCGGCCCATAGGTTCGAGAGCATGAACCTATGCTCTGATACCAAGTGTAACGACCCAAAAATTCACACACACGAACAACACAGTAAAAGATAGGATAATTTTTTTTTTTGACTTGCTTTGACACATAACACGACACAACATGTCGTCACAAAGTTACAACCAACTCTAGGAACCACTTGTTACGGGGATGACCACAAGGTCAGCACGGAAACGTTCACACCCAAAAGGATAATACACTTTTTTTTTTTTTGACAAGACAACATAGAAGTCCAACCACAGAACACTCTAACAAATAGGGCCAACCACAATGAGATATTCTTGAGGGTTATTTATTTTAAAAAGACATCTTGCAATTCTTAGCTTACGTTTTCAAGGAGGCTCAAGATATGATTCATACAATTCATCTTACCAAGCTAAGTTTATTCTTTTTACACTGAGTAATCATCTTTAAATCTTCTCTATTATGACATTTATTTGCTTAATTCGTTTATTTAGAGAAAGGGGTAATTTAATTCCACAAGGCCATCTATTTACACTTACGCTACTAGAACTTGTTCATGCCCATATGACAACATGGGTTTGCGTTCAACATACTTAAGAGAAGAAAGACAAGGCACCTTGGAAAAAAAAGGTTAGAGGAGAAGGTTGAGTTGAAATCATCTTCAAGACCTCATTAGCTATTACCAAGATATAATTGAAACTTGAAAACTTAACCAGAAATTATTAAAGATTTTACTTAGGCTTTACTAAATGAGTTTTATAAAAATAAAACAATTTACCTTCCAATGGCTAAGATAGATTGCGTGGTTTCTAAATTGTTTTCTCCTGCTTATTAAATCTTATTATCTTCCAGATCTAACCATAGATTTCCTTAAGTTCGTTTAAGAATTTCACCATGAAAGGGATAGTGTTCATTAGTGTAGCTAGGGATATCAAGTTATATAATGTTACTTAACAAAGGATAGTTTCATCTTTGATCACTTATGGAATTACATGCTCTCAAGTTGGTCACCTCTACACAAATTTATTTGCAATATAAATTTTAGTTTAACTTCTATAAGTATTAAACAACCCATTTTATTTTACTTATAACACACTATTACTAAGTCTTAGAAAGATTTAGCTCAACATTTAATCGTAGGGATAAAGTTTAACAATACTCATTTACGAAAACGAAAATAAGGTTACTCAACAAGCGGTAAACAAATTTTCTTATAATTTCAAAGATAGTCAAACAATTCAAGGTTCCAGAGTTAAGACGACATAATCCACGATACAATATACTAAGACATTGATCCTCTTCTAAATTTTCCACTAGATGTTATCAATAGTTGAACAATATAAAAAGGATTCATGCAAAAGAACTTCTCAACTGAGGTTGATGTAAAAATCTACAAGTCTATCCCTCATCTACTCACAAAATCCATCTGCAACAAATTTTTCCACAAGAGTCAGTTCGCGAGAACTGAGCAAGATAAGGCTACACAAAACCACCATAACTATTATCTAACAATACCACAAAAGGAAGCACTTTATTACAAGAATTGGGTCAAACCTCTAAACACTATCAACACATCAAGTTATAATAAAGTCTCCATCATGCCAATCAAAGAAGGAGAAGACCTTGTACTTCAGTTAGGAGTAAAAGCAACGAAAGTATAGCAATCGTATGAGAATGGCCCTTGGCCCTATAAGGAGAAAATAAACAATCTAGCAAAAACAGAATTCCCATCAAGTAAGTAATTAAACAATAATTACAAGATTGAGATTTGATATATATACCAACCATCTAGAAATTTATCAAAGGTACCAAATGCATAGGCTAAAATAATATATTTCTAAAAGAACAAGAGTTGATCGGCCCAAGAAAGGGGAACCACGGGTTTCAAAAATTAACACAAAAAGCCATGTATAATTGAGTTTCAAACCGGAAATCAAATAGAGTATACACACAACATAAGTTTCGAAGCGAAGGCAAAGTATACTAGTTTTGACCATTAACTACAAAGATTTTCCAATCATTCAAGAAGGGCAATGTCTTACAGGCTAGTAGCAAACACGCGAGAGAAGAAGGGAGTTCCATCAAACAAGAGTATACAATAATGTCATCAACAAATTTTATAACACTAAAGATTTGCAAACCTCCACAACAATTCTAATGTTTGGTTAATTTAAAATAAATTACCTATTTCCCAAAACAACAATATTTTAAGGCAACCCTTGGTAACACAGTCAACCGTCACACATAGATACAAACATAATTTCTAAGTGACATTATCAAAACAAAACCTTCCGCTATGAATCCATAAGACTATCAAATGAAAGATGAGTTTTTCCCAAGATTAATCACATTTAAGGAAATTTCCATCACAAAATATTAAGGTAATTACGTGCATAAAAACCGACCAATATTAATTAATAGCGTTAACATTACAAAGGAGAAATAATGCAAGTTAGGAAAAATAGAAGAGCGCCATCAACAATAATTCTGAGAGGGGGATTAGACCAAAACTATTCTAGTGTCAACGAGGTATTGGATTCGCACAATGAAACCTCGAGCTTAGTTGATCCGAAAAGCTAGTTATGGTTCAAGTTGATAGGGATGGTCAAGGTACTTCTTGAGGATGGCCTTAAAAGCCTAGAAACAAGATGAAAGATAATATAAGAGTCTAAACATGCGAGACGGAAAACACATTGCACACAAACCTTTTCATTCTACAAGTTTTAATACCAAAACTCTAAGCTGGCTAGCCCACGCATTGCTCACACTAATCCTACAACCTTTCTTTCTCGATGCCAAAAGGTTATCAAAGGGACTTGCGAAGGAGCTAACAAAAAATGTCAAAGACAAACTTGGGTGCTAGGGAGGGCTTCATAGTTATCGTAAACTTACTTCCATGATATCGAAAATACTAGTTTGATCAACATAATAACTTGCAACTCAATCGCAGAGAAGAATTAATACATAAACAAACAAACGAAGGTCTATCACTCAAGCAAGAGAAACATAACACCCAGAGGAGAGGGCACACGCATCCTTTCGACCAACATACTGACAACGATAAAAGCTAAAACAAGAAGAAACAAGCGGAAAGGGGAAATCTCCCATCATGACATCCAACTGACAAATCAATGCAAGGAAAAAGTGGTTCGATTTCACAATAATTTTAAATAAAATAACAGTAGAAAAGTGTAGAAATATCTTTCCTTTTTCTCCAGATTCAATAGGTTTCATGGACACCGCCCGGACCAGCAACAACAACCCAAGCCTAATTCCATTTTCTTCAAGCTCGTTGGGCGCCCAAACATCGACCATCTTCACGTTGGCACAGGTAGGAGTTCACGGCCAGGGTGGGTGGTCTAAAATACTTTCCAACATCCTCCCAACGCGTGTCAAAAGGGAAAGTTACAGCGGAACATGGACATCCATCCAGCACAATGGAAAATCCACTTTTGGAGCCCATTTAAGAAGCTGGAAATAAAATCTGGTCTCTTATTTATCACTGCAGACTTGGCACAATGTGCGCTTGTTATAGTGCCAGACTATGTCTGCAGATTGCTTCACCTGGCATTACCAATAATCTCTACAAGAACATTTTCCTTTTTTTTTTAAAGTGATGGAACCGCTTTGCATCTCTCACAACAATTTGCTTTGCAACAATCTTGGACAAAACCTAGTGCAGTGTGGCAGTCAACACATACATTAAGGTTCTTGACAACTCTGAGAGTTGTCCCACGAGGAAGGCTTAACAATCCAAATGCAATTTCCATCTTCTCACTATGGTGGCAGAGGAATACTTTTACTTTCCCGTTCACTCAGTACATGTTCTGAATCTGAAAGATATCCTGCTACCTTCATCTCCCAAGACATTTTCTCCAACATTGCATAGATCTCCTGTGCCTGTGGGTGTGATCTGTCACCTACACAAAAAGCATGCACCATTTTATTGCCTTTAATCCAACTACATCCAAGTTTCTTTTTAATTCCTCTATCCTTCATCGATCTCCTAAAAGTTCATAATTGCAAAGCAAATTGTGCTTCATGAATACACTGAAATGAAACAGATCCACCTCTATGAGATCCTCTTCCATGGGTTACATCGTAAAACAAGCAGAAAGGTTTCAATAGAGAATCTTTGTAAAAAAAAACTTCATCCGGTCTCCTGGTAACACTCTCACTGTCACAAAGTCGATTTTGATAAAAATATCTTGAAGGAGAAACCCGAATTGAGGATGATCGATCGAATGAGCAGATAACAACATAGTTGGACAGCCTGCTTGCTGGAAGCACTCACAAAGGCTTCTACTATACTCAGAACATACCCGCCGCCAAGCAAATCCTGTCACCCCAACCTTTCTTGAACCATTTTCCTTCAACCACTTCACAGACGCCATAATATCTTTAACAACACCTTGCCAATCAAGGTCATCCATCAAATGTTGTGCTTCTGCAGCATCTAAACCAACTTTCCCACGGTACAAGTCGGGAATGAGCGTCTTATAACCAGAATCTAGTTTAGCTATATTAGCTGCATGATTCTTAATCTCGTAGTCAACTCCCCACCACTCCTGCAGCACCACAATCCCAGGTGCATCTTCTTTACCCATCACATACGCATCAAGGGTTGTATCATCACGCTGAATCTGAATTTTTTGAAGCTCTGGAGTTGCAGGCGTAGCCATTGCACGCACGAGAATAGTAGATTTAGTGCTCAGAGAAGAGAGAGATCGCAATGGATATCGAGATGCCCGAGGTTTGACAACACTCTTACCCACCAATCTCGTCACACTCATCCTCTAGTCACTATCACCTGTCTATCGTTCACGAGCTCCTAGAGACTTGATAGATCAATCTGGAAACTTTGAATGAAGGTTCTCTTACCTATTCCTTTCTTCCATGCCGAAAATCACGCCTTCTTCACTAGCCTGTAGCTTCATCTAAAACCGCCATACAAACCCACGCGGCCAGCAGGGAAGGCGCCCAAGGAGGAACCAGAAGAAAACACCTGGACATAACAGGTTTCGATGGCCTCTCTGCCCACGCAACCATCCAAGGAAAATATCACGCGGTCAGAGAAGGATATGCAAGCAGTTAATCAAGAAACCAAGAAGATTTGCAAATCGAATAATAAATGAAGGCAGTGCGGCCACCAAAGAAAGAGTCCAACCATCCAACTCAATGCTGTCCGCCACCAACCAGGGAGAAAAGGCGCTTCAACCACTACCAAAAAGAATAAAAAAAAAGTCTCCCACTGTCCCACGCCAAACCAGAAATTAAAATTCATTAAGGAAGTGACAAGATATGCCTCCCATCCGCCAGCTAACCACGGCACAAGGATGATAAATTTTATTTTATTTTATTTTCTAACACAAAAAGGTTCCACAGCTAGGTATCTTTTAATAATTACATCTAAAAGTCACTTGTAAATATTTTAATATTCCAATAGAACTCTTTTTAACAAACGACATTAAGCATTCCATAGATCGAAGGCACGACAGACGAAAGAAGAAGAAAGGGTGCTAAAAAAATAACTTCTCAAATCGGGTAAAAGTCACCTAACGATAAAGAAGGGAGCTCAATTTAGCATTCAATGACACGCAACAGGACAAGGATGTAACAAAGCAAAAGTCGATGCCGGACAGGGCATTACAATAGATAAGCCTTTGATGGAAGAAAGCCCTAGTTTTGTTTTCACTGTATTCTCTAGTTAGAAGAATTTTATGACCTGAGTGTTTGCATTTCAAACTTATAGTTTCTTTTCTCATTTTTTTTTGGCACCGTGCTTTTCTAGGATGCTCTGAGAAGTACTTTCTTCTCCCTGCCATAAGATGTTTGAGATTTTATCATGACTTCCTTTCAAGGACGTATATACTTCTCAACATCTTTATGTTTTATTCTACAATATTTTCATCTACTTCATAGTGACAGTATGAGTTGAAGATTTAATGCTTGAAGGTAAATCCTAAAAATTTGATGGATGTTGAGAAGTCACAGCTATTAGATCTGTTTCTTTATACTTCTCAAAACAAAACCAGGAAAAACAATGCAGTCTAAGGATTTTTTTTGCAGTCAAGAATCAGAAACTTTCCTTCAATATGTAAGCCTGTAATTCTTAATACATCCTTGGCAATATCTAAGGGCTGAGAGGTTGAAAGTCTCTTGTTGTACTTTGATAATATGTTAGAGAATTTTTTTGAATCCTCCATTATTGTAGCTTTTCATGCATATTTGGAGCAAAACTGTGCTTTGATCACATAGTTGATAATTGAAACATAATTTGGAAATCTTATGCATTTTACCTAAAAATTTGTATTTCTCTTAAATACTGAGTTCTCAAAACTATTCCAAACTTTAATACTTGAATTTTAACTCTGTTGCAATTTGAAGTTGCTCCTTAGCTGAAAATGCTTTCAAGATTTATGTTTCCTTCTTCTGAGTTGTATCCTGAAACTACATAAGTCTAGTAGTAGATTTTCTTTGAGGTCTCGACGAAAACATGGAAACCTTTACATTGGAGAAATTTGTTCCTGAATGGATAATGAGGAAAAAGATTTAATTCTTTTAATTGTATAAATTTGCACCTGTTTCATTCATTGGTTTCTTATGAAAATAAAATGGAGCATTCTGAAATAGATTATACAATATATGATTTGAATTTGATCCTGTAGATCATACTTTATTTCCTTTCTTTTGATCGATGTAATAAATCGCTTTTAATCAGATGTAATAGTCACTTTTGATGATTCATTTTTTAAGAACAAAAAAATTCTGGGACTCTGATTCTTTGCTGAAGATGACACATATTTCTCTCCTTATGGGGTGATTGTAGCTTCCATTGTCTGAACATTACAAACTATATCTTTTTCTTTTCTTTCAATCAACTTTGAAGTATTTATTCTTTGCAAATATACCATATGGTTGATCACAAGAGCTTGCTCTCAAAATTTGTACATTTTGAAATCTTTTCTTTGTTGAATTTCTAACCCTTATTTTTGTATTAATATGATGAACATATGCACTATTTGCTTCCTTTCCACTATGTACTTTTCTACTTCATTTGAATAACACTACTACGAGTGACTACAATTGTTCTTGTAGTATTTCATGGGTCTTGGAAGGCTGTATTTGAAGCTATAAAATTGTACTTTTTCTTGTTATAACCCTGTACATGCACACTGAAAAGAAGTAGTTAGAAAGTATGGGGAAACAGTCATTCTTTTTCATCCTTTTGTGATTTTTCTTTCTTAATATGCTCTAAAGGTGGCACTTAGATGCTCCTGAATGATAATGACATGTACTCAGATGATTTTGTTACTGATTCCTTCTCATGCACACTTATTTGATTGCTAATGCATATACATATGGAACTGGTAGCATTCGATATCAGTGACCCTGAGATCTAACCCTTCTATTTTTCTCTTTCAAGTACTTGGAGCTCCAGCTTGGGCAATCTAGAAAGATTGGAGAAACCTCCACACTTAGAAATGATGGGTTACTCATCCCTCATGCTTTCAAATTTGTATTTATCGTATTTTCTTATATGATCATAGCCATATCCCAAGGCTTGTGTGGGATAAATGTACTATTTCCTTATGAATATATGAAATTGCCTTCTAGTATGAGCTGTATAATTTCCTTTTACATTTTGTTTTGTAATCGTGATGTGGAATGAACTTAAGCAACTCAAAACATAATGCAATTTCACCTAAGCATTTCAAATCTACCACTTGATTGTAGTTCCATAATGTGATCATGATACATGCTGCCCTTTCTACCTTCATTTTGGCCATGCAATGGTCTTTCACAGATTTTGCACAACTCTGATGAAGGTGAAAAACTTGGAATGACAGCATCTATAAAGTATGGCCTTCTATGACAACACTTGAGTTACATATTTGATGCTATGTTGTCCCCAAAATCATTTAAACGGGTAACATATGGGAAAATTTTATACCCCTACCCAATGATTGAACCAAAATGGTTAAAATCTTCGTGACTTTGTTGATTGGGTTGCCTACTAACCTATAAGAACTCTTGAAAATGGCTATTTCAGCCATTTATGCCAACTAAAAACCTGTACCAAACTTGAACATGCATGCCAAAGGCTACATGCTTCTAATAAAACTAATAATTCCTCTAGAAAATGGAATAAACAACAATGGAAACATGTGCAAAACTAAACAAGGGGAAAACAAAACCTCTACGAGGCATGCCATTAAAGATGGCAACCATTATTGAAAGCAGGAAAATGTTGAAAGGATGTGTTTATAAAAACACTTAGAGGAAAACATGTAAACTATAATACAATGTTAACCTATCTCATTTAGAAACAATACTTCCTCTACTCCATTTGTCCATGTAAATTGAAATGCATTGTGTAACTTGCATTCTGTGATAATATATGGTCTTCCACAATGAGTCAAACTCAGTGTGGGCAACTGGCTTTGCTCTATCCTCATCCCATTTCAATAATATTCCACCTTCATTGAAAAATCTTTCCTTGGATTTCTTATCAAATTTCCTTTTGATTTGATCTTGATTGTAATGCCCATGGGGAGTCTTTTTCTACCCGCCACCATGGCCAACCCGGGCAAGTCTTATGGCACGTGGGTGCAATTGATCGTGTTCCTTTGTCAGCCCTTGCCCCAAGATCATTGTTTTTGACACAGCCTTCCATGATGCAATACACTGCAACTCGAGAAGAGCTCCTGGAAGCTGCAGGAGAATTATTTGCAAATGTTGCATCTGGTGTTCTTAAAGTCCGTGTGACAAAGACATACCCACTGGCAGAAGCTGCAAAGGCTCATGCCGACCTCGAGGGTAGGAAGACAAGCGGTTCAATAGTTTTGATTTTTCCCGATAACTAGCTGATGTGGAAAAACGTAGATCCAGGAGCGTGATGTTATCATTATGGCTCGTGTCCGAGCTTCAAATCATGGGGTTGGTTTGTAGCTGTTTTTCACTACGTGGTTGTGGCGCTAGCTCGAGCTCGCAAAGCACTTTGGGTTAAAGGCAAGCAACGGCATTGAAACAATCATATGCATATGGAGATGGCGTTTTAAACCAGGCATGTTAAATCTACTCCTTGTAATAGTTTTCTACCTTCTTTCAGTATCTTGTAATGAATTTTCTTTTCTCTTGAATGGCGCCTAGACTAGATGTTTTCGTGGTTGTTTATATCACTGCCTGATGGTGTGGGTGTTCCTTTAAATCTTATTCCCATTTCGCTGATTTTGCTTGGAATGCTCCTTCCTCTCTTATAGCTTACTCTATTTCATATTTGTCTAAATGGGTTACTGCAATATTGAGTGATGCAGTCTAGTTCGTAGGGAAGGAAACATTATTGAGTTTTGTTTGCTTATATGACTTTCTTTTAAAAAGAATTATGTGATGGTAATTATAATTGAAGGTTACTAAATAGAAGGTTAAGCCTACATACCTCTTTTGGTTGAATAAATACGCATTTCCTGTTTAGGGCTCTCCTGTTTTGCTAAAAGGTACATTAATAGTGACGTTGTGTTCTAAAACTTGTTTAAGCTTTCATGGGCATTCCTTACTTTATGTTTGATTAGAAAATGACATTTGGGGTTTGTTTTAGAATTGTACATGGTTGACTGTTGTACCTAGTCTAGATGAGGGATAACCTGGCATCTATTTTGACCTCCACGTGTTGAGAGAATTACTATACCTATTTCTTGATGTAAACTCTTGTTTGATTAAAGCAAGGGGAAACATTGTAAGTTTAATCGATGAAATCTCTACAATTTTTATTAAGGGTCGCAAGCAAGCTACTACTAGCTAGATGAAACAAAAGTTGTAGGTGAATCCATGGTAAATCTTGACTCGTGAACTCGTTTCTTGTTAGATGACAAATGATTTCGGTGATAATATCATAGGTGGTCTGTTATATTTATCTGTTTGATATTTTCTAAGACTTTTCCTCGATAAGCCCACTCGGATCGGGTAAAATTTTCCATCTTCTATACCTTTGGCAAGGAGTTCATAGAACTTCTAGCCTGACCGCAACTAAAACCTTCCGATAGCCGTGTGTGCGTTGGTTCTTGGTTTGTGCTTGTACTCATGGTAAGGCCTTTTGAGTCTGGGGCATCGTTGGTGTTTTTCCCTCTGCGTATCTAATCCCTTTGTTTTTGAACTCGAATACCTTATACTTCAAACTTGGTTACTAAAAGGTCCCATTTTGTGGCCTTGTTAGGGAAATCAATTTTTATTTTAATGTTTATTGACATTGTCTTAATTATATAAAAATTATTAACGACTTTTGGGTTTAGTCTTCCCTTATATTATGTAGAGAAGTTGACGGTTAGGATAGGGTTTGTTGGTAGAATAATGGCCCTTTCTGTGTCTCTTTCGTACACTTTTGGAAAAGTGGATTTGTTTTGGTTGACTAGTACTACGTTTTAAGAAATCGATAAGGAGGTAGTGGTAAACTCCTTGGTTAAAACCAAAACTATAGTTGTGTTCTTTTAAGGATCGAACCCATATTACTTTGAAGCCCCCTGGAAGAATTGGATAACGTCATTTTTGCTTCGCGCCTACGATCATAATTAGTACGCTTTGTCTTCTCTTGGACCCTTTAGTTGGATGGAGTAAATTTTGGATTCCTATCACGTAACCCATAGCATTACATGAAGGAGATATCAACACTCTTGACTTTCTTGTTCCCAACCCATAAGGTCTTGCCTTGATTTATGTAATTTTGTTCTTACTAGTATTTGGACTTTCTCCTTGTTGGATGATTTAGTTTTCTCTCTCATGAGATTAATATTGGAGTTGTGAGTTGTGTTTTAATCCATTTCTGAATTTAAAATATTCCTTTCTTGATATTGTTAATTGTTAGCTTACTATTGCATTGTGTAGCCTTAACATGCTCAGTTCTTGCGAACTGACTTTAGTTAATATTTGTGCAGATGGATTATGTGAGTAGACTAGAAGAAAAGAGTGTAAAAGTTTCATCTGTACCATTATGAAGTTCCTTGTAAAAATGTCCAATGTGTTGTAAATTGTGTAACATTGCTTGTAAAGAGAGTTGATATGACCTCTTGCCTTGTATTGTTTGGTAATGGTGAAATAAAGTGTCTTGATCTTGTGTAGTTAAGCTTGAAATTATCCTTGTGAGAAATGGCTTTCAATCTTTACATTGATATGAGTAATGAAAAACTTTGATCTTGAGAATAAATTGTTAAGTTAAATCTTTCTAAGACTTAGCGACAATATTTTATAAGTAAAGTAAAATGAGTCGGTTAACCCTTAAAGAAGCTAAACAAATATAATAATTTAATATTCAACAAATAAATGTAAAGGTGATCTATTTGAAATCAAATGATTCCATGAGTGATCAAAATGAAAACATCCTTTGTGAAGTAAACATTTATAAATTGATATCCCTAGCTAACTAGTGAACTACCCCTTTTGGATGAACTCTTAAACAAGCTTAAGGGAAAACAATGGTCATTTTCTGGAAGATAATAAGATTTAGCAAGTAGGAGGAGACTTTAAGTGAACTACTCTTCAGTGTATAAGAAATTAACTCAGTTGGTGAGATGAATTTGTGTGAACCATATATTGATTCCTTCTGAAAACTTAAGTCATGAGCTAAAGGGTGTCTTACCAAAATAAATAAACCCTAACCATTTCTTATTGTGGCTTGCCCTAGCCGTGAGTGTGTCATGTGGATTGGACTTTCATGTTGTCTTGTCAAAAGAAAAATAAATTGTCCTTGATAAGTGTGAATGTTTCCATGCTGACCTTGTGGTCTTCCCCATAACAAATGGTTCCAAGTGTTGGATGTAACCTTGTGACGACATGTTGTGTCGTGTTGAGTCAAAGCAAGTCAAAAAAAAAAAAAAAAAAAAAAGTTATCCTGTATTTCACTGTGTTGTTCTTGTGTTGGTATTTTTGGCCCGTTACATTGATTCTTCTCCATGGACAACATAGCTTCATTTATGATTTCTTCAAGCTCCATAAGTTGTGCATATCTTACTTTCATGGGTTCATTCTCCATTAATTCAACTTGATGCATTAGTTCTAAAGCTGAAAGATCAAGAGAAATGGGTAACTTTGCTTCTAAACCATAAACCAGCTTGAAAGGTGAGTTTGAAATTGACCTTTTATGACTAATTTTGTCAACACAAGGCTGCCTTCAATTTATCATGCCAAATGTGTTGATTTTCATCAATAGTTCTCCAGATTATTTTGAGTAAATTCTTATTCATACTTTAAGCCAATTCATTACCTTGCAGGTAATAATTGGATGAAGTACTCAAATAAATCCCATTTTGAACAGCCCATGCATAAAATTTTGCACCCACAAAAGCTTTAGCATTATCTGAAATAATGGTGAAAGGAACACCAAACCTTGTATTTTTTCCTTCGTAAAAAACCAAGGTGTTTGTCTCATTAGCTTCCTTCAAAACAACAACTTCAGTCCACCACGTGAAGTAATCATTTGCAGTGAGTATCCATCTATGACCCATGCTTGAAGGTGGATTAATGAGACAAAAAAATCCAAACCCCATTGAGCAAAGGGTTTATCAGTTGTAATTGGATGCAATGGTAAGGCTACAAGCCTTTCTTTTCCTATAAAGAATGCACATTTCTGACATTTCCTTACCCAAGCATGGCTATCTTTGAAAAGTGTAGGCCAATAATAGCCTCCTTTCATGATCTTAAGGGGTGTATTTTTAGTTTAATGGTGCCCTCCTCCTTGGCTATCATGAAACTTCTCGATGAGCCTTTCAACTTGATTTGAATCAATGCATCTTAACAGAAACCATTGATATCTTTCTTGAATAACACATCATTAACCAACAAATAAGGGATGGATTGAAGTCCAAAATACCTCCTTTTTGAGTTGTCCAAAATTGGTGGGTTAATACCATACTAAAGATACCTTGACATGTTGAAAATCCACTCTGTATGCTGCTAATTTTCTACATTTTCAGGTTGATTCTGCAACAAATAAACAACTTCCTTGTTGTCATGCAAATCTTGAGCCAAGTGTTCACATAATCCTTTACCTCTAATCAGTTTGGTCACTTTAATGATGATGTCATATTCCATAACTCGAGTGATCCAACCTGATCTCTTTTTTTATATATCTTTTTTAACAAAAATTCCTTAATGCTTGGATGTGCAACCATCAGATTAATTTTGTTGTTAGAGAGAAAATGCCTGAACTTCTTAAGAGATCTAATGATTAAAAGTACATGTTTCTCAATGAATGAATACCTTGTCTCATACTCAATTAGATTAGATTTGGATTAAAAAAGTAATTGGATACTCCATATCTTCTCGATTTTATTGTGTTAAAATTGATGCAATAATATCCATGTTAGCATAAGCATAAAAAGTGAAATCTTTTGAAAAATCATGATTTATAAGTGTTGGGGCAACAACTATGGATTTTTGATGGCATCAAAACTGCTCACTCCTTCTTTTGACCAAGTGAAATTCTAGTCTTTCTTGAGTATGTTGGTCAAAGGATTTACAAGTGCAACAAAATCAACAATATATCTTCTTATAAAATTGATTTTTCCAAGGAAAATTTGAAGTGTTTTTTATGTGTTTTGGCAAGCCTAAAGCAATAATAACACTTACCCTTTATGGATCAATCATCATACCATGTTTGGAAATAATGTGACCAAGAAGCTTACCCTCGTGGACTGAAAACACACATTTTTAGGATTAAGTGACACACCAAACTCTCTGCACCTTTCAAAGACTGCTTTGAGCTGCGGTAGATGATCACTTGCAAGCTTTGAAAAAACAATGATATCATCCAGATAAACTAAGACAAATTTATTGATAATACCTTGAAAATCCATGTCCATAGCACGTTGAAAAGTTGCACCAACATTTGACAAAAATGAATGGCATATTTTTGTAAGCATAAGTGCCCCATTTTGTAGTAAATGTTGTTTTGTACTAATCTTCCTCCTTGACAATTATATGATTGTATCCACTATATCCATCAAGCAAGGAATATCTCTCTAAACAACAACTATCTAAATATTTTTCTCCATAGAAGGAAAGGATAATGATCCTTAAGTGAAACATTATTCAAATCACAGAAATCAAAACATAACCTAATTTCACCATTTTTCTTTCTCATCGGTACAAAGATTAGCCACCCAAGTGGAGTGCTTAATGGGGAAGATAATGGAATACTCGATGAGTTTTTCAAGCTCTATCCACATCAAGGGTTCCAACTTGGGATTGATTGGTCTCTGTTTCTATCTAACTGGTTTTGAACCAACTTCTAACTCAATGGTATGTTGAGCCAAAGAGGGATCAAAACCTCTTAAATCATTATATTGCCAAGAAAAAACATCTGCATACTCTCTACAAAGTTGAATGAAAGATTTTTTTTAGGAAAAATTTAGTGGTGAATTTTTATCAACTTGCGAATATTATGGATTTTGGAAATTTCAAATGGTGAATTTCGAGAAGTTGATTTGCCACCCAGTTCGCCTAAAATTTCAGCTGAAAATTCATTTATATGGGTCATTTCACCTACTATTTATTGTTAAAAATGAACTTATGAATATATTTCACTAATGTTTCTAATCAAAATGTGCAAATATTCATCAAGGTATAATACATACACGATGGATGATTTTCTTAACATCACAACATACATGGGATGGAAACTATCTTAATAACATGACATACATGGGATGGATGGTCGACCGATAGGGATGTGTCTAACACAGGTCAGACAATAGACCAACAAGGTTAGACAGACGATAAATGGATTTTGTTCAATGCGCACGTTAGATAATTTTCCAATGCAAGCTAGATGGTCAGCCAACCTTTTCAGTCTACCATCTGATCTTTGTTGGATGCATGACCAATGGATTTCATCCAATGCATATGTTAGATGACCGTCTAATGCAAAGTTAGCCGAGAGCGACCAAAAAGGATGCATCAAACATAGCTCACACATAAGACTAACAAGGTTGGATGAATGACTAATGGATTCCATCCAATGTGTAGGTTAGATGGTTGTCCAATGTAGATTAGATGGCTACCAACAATAATTTCATACAACGACAAACAAACGTCCATCCAATACCCATCCAACTGTATGAAACCATCTGAAAAATACACTACCAAAGTTCCTTTATCGCAAATATATTTCTTATAGATTCACCATCGTTTCAAAATTATGTTTCATAGATTCGTCAACCATTCGATAATAATTTTTTAGAGGGGGGTCTTAAAATAAGCCCTGAGTTTGTTTTCATTGTGAACAAACTTTACCAAGATTAAGACTCTTACCTTCAAAAATAGTAACTTTTTCATCCTGATCTATACCTCCAGCAAGTACAACCCTCTCATGCTTCATTTCATCATTTTCACCGAAAATGGATTCCAAAGTTACAAGGCCTTTCGGAATCTTATTCGTTTTCAACTATACTATTTGATCTTCATAACGATTCTATAGTTTTCCTTGATTTTGAGCAAAAAATTCTACTTCTTCTTGCAGAAATTCTGATTATGTGTGCATCATTATCGAAAACCTGCCAATGCATATCATTATCTAGGACTAATGTCTCACCAAAACCTTTATATGTAGTTGTAATTTTCACTTCCATTGTCAGCAAGTATATCAAATTGTGAACCAATCACAACAAGTCTATCAACATGTTTGTTTTTATCTCTAGGGATAGCTTGAATCTTAATAGAAAGGAAATCATCAAGTAAATCCCATACTCTATGTCTGTAAAAACTCATTAATGGGTTCTTGCAAGTATTATAACCTCTAACCTAGTGAATAACAAGCTCACTTGTCCCCAAAAATCTGCAAATATGTGATTTTATTTTTTCTTTCCCACTCCAAACCATGAACAAGGGCTTCATACTCAACAATATTGTTAGAATAAACAAATTAGAACTTAATAGCAATAAAGTATTGTTGTTTTGAAGGTGAAATCAACATTAAACTAGCCTATGAACCATGCTGGTTTTTGGAGCCATCAAAATAAAGTTTCCACAAACCACTAACTTGTTGATCATAGCCATATCCCATGGCTTGTGTGGGATAACTATACTATTTTCTTATGAATATATGAAATTACCTTCTGTTATGAGATGTGTAATTTCCTTTTACATTTAATTTTGTAATCGTGATGTCGAATGAACTTAAGCAACTCAAAACATAATGAAATTCCACCTAAGCATAAGGAAATAACTTGAATTAATTGTACTTGTCCTTCAAATATGCCACTTAATTGTAGTTCCAGAACGTGATCTTGATACATGCTACCCTTTTTTCCTTCCTTCGGGCCATGCAATGGTATTTCACGATTTTTGCACAACTCTGATGAAGGTGAAAAACTTTGAATGACAACATCTGTAAGGCATGGCCTTATGTGACAACACTTGAGTAACAGATTTTACGTTATGTTGTCCCCAAAACTGTCAAAATGGGTAACAAATGGGATAATTTTATACCCCTACCTGATGATTGACCCAAAATGATCAACATCTTGGTGACTTTACTATTGGGTTACTTGCTAACCTGTAAGAACCCTTGAAATTAGCTATTTCAGCCATTAATGCCAACTGAAAACTTGTACCAAACTTGAACATGCATGCCAAAGGCTACATGCTTCTGATAAAACTAATAATTTCTCTAGAAAATGGACAAAACAACAATGGAAACATGTGCAAAACTAAACAAGGGGGAAAACAAAACCTCTATGAGGCATGCCATTAAAGATGACAACCATTATTGAAAGCAGGAAAATGATGAAAGGATGTGTTTAGAAAACACTTAGAGGAAAACATGTAAACTATAATACAATGTCAACCTATCTCGTTTAGAAACAATACTTCAATGGATCTCGTTGATTGGGATCAAAATCTCTACTCCATTTTTCCATGCAAGCTGAAATGCATTGTGTAACTTGCATTCCATGATAATATATGGTCCATTCCATAACGAGTCAAACTTGGTGTGGGCACCTGGCTTTGCTCTATCCTCATCCCATTTCAAAACTAAGTCACCTTCATTAAAAACTCTTGCCTTGGCTTTCTTATCAAATGTCCTTTTGATTTGAGCCTAATTCTTCTCCATGGACAACATAGCTTCATTTCGATTTCTTTAAGTTCCATAAGTTGTGCATATCTTACTTCCATGGGTTCATTTTCGATTAATTCAACTTAATGTGTTAGTTCTAAAACTGGAATCTCAAGAGAAATGGGAAAATTTGCTTCTAAACCATAAACCAACTTGAAAGGTGAGTTTGAAATTGACCTTTTATGCGTAATTATGTTAGCCCACAAGGATGTCTTCAATTTATCTTGCCAAGTACACTGATTTTCATCAATAGTTCTCCAGTTTATTCTAATAAAATTTTGGTTCATATTTTCAGCCAATCCATTACCTTGCAGGTAATAATTGGACAAAGTACTAAAATAAACCCCATTTTGAACAACCCATGCAGAGTTTTTTTCACCCAAGAAAGCTTTAGCATTATCTAAAATAATGGTAAAAGGAACACCAAACCTTGTAATTATGCCTTCATAAAAATCCAAGATGTTCATCTCATTAGCTTCCTTCAAAGCAACAACTTCTGTCCACCACATGAAGTAATCAATTGCGGTGAGTATCCATCTATGACCCATGCTTGAAGGTGGATTAATGAAACCAATAAAATCCAAACCCCATTGAGTAAATGGTTTATAAATTATAATTGGATGCAATGGTAAGGCTACAAAGCCTTTCTTTTCCTATAAAGAATGCACATTTATGACATTTCCTTACCCAAGTATGGTTGTATTTCAAAAGCATAGGCCAATAATAACCTCCTTTCATGATCTTAAGGGTTGTAGTTTTAGCTGAATAGTTCCCTCTTCCTTGGCTATCATAAAACTACTTGAGGAGCCTTTTAACTTGATTTGAATCAACGCATCTTAACAGACACCATTGATATCTTTCTTGAATAACACCTCATTAACCAACAAATAAGGGATGGAATGAAGTCTGAAATACCTCCTTTTTGAGTTTTCCAAACCTGGTGGGTATATACCATACTAAGATATACCTTGACATGTTGAAAATCCACTCTGTATGCTACTGATTTTCTACATTTTCAGGTTGATTCTGCAACAAATAAACAACTTCCTTGTTGTCATGCAAATCTTGAGCCAAGTTTTCACATAATCCTTTACCTCTAATATGTTTGGTCACTTTAATGACGATGTCATATTCCATAACTTGAGTGATCCAACCTGCTCTCTTTTCTGATATATCTTTGTTCAACAAAAATTCCTTAATGCTTGGATGTGCAACCATCAGATTAATTCATTGTTAGAGAGAAAATTCCTGAACTTCTTAAGAGATCTAATAATTGAAAGTACATGCTTCTCAATGAATGAATACCTTGTCTCGTACTCCATTAGACTTTGGATGAAAAAAGTAATTGGCTGCTCCAATTCTTCTCGATTCTATTGTGTTAAAATTGTTGCAATAATATCCATGTTAGCATAAGCATACAATGTGAAATATTTTGAAAAATCATGATTTATAAGTGTTTGGGCAACAACTATGGATTTTTTGATGGCATCAAAACTACTCACTCCTTCTTTTAACCAAGTGAAATTCTAATATTTCTTGAGCATGTTGGTCAAAGGATTTACAAGTGCAACAAAATCAACAATATATCTTCTTATAAAATTGATTTTTCCAAGGAAAATTTGAAGCGTTTTTTTATGTTTTGGCAAGCCTAAAGTAAGAATAACATTTACCCTTTCTGGATCAATCATCATACCATGTCATAAAATAATGTGACCAAGAAGCTTACCATCATGGACTGAAAATACACATTTTTTAGGATTAAGTGACACACAAACTCTCTACACCTTTCAAAGACTGTTTTGAGTGCGGTAGATGATCACTTGCAAGATTTGAAAATAGTGATATCATCCAAATAAACTAAGACAAATTTATTGATAATACCTTGAAAATCCATGTCTATAGCATGTTGAAAAGTCGCACCAGCATTTGACAAATCGAATGACATTTTTTGTAAGCATAAGTTCCCCATTTTGTAGTAAATGTTATTTTGTACTAATCTTCCTCCTCGACAACTATCTAATTATATCCACTATATCCGTCAAGCAAGGAATGTCTCTCTGAACCAACAACTAACTGAAGAATCTACTCCATAGAAGGCAAAGGATAATGATCTTTAAGTGAGCCTTCTTCAGATCACGAAAATCAACACATAACCTGATTTCACTATTTTTCTTTCTCACCGGTACAAGATTATCCACCCAAGTGGAGTGCTTAATGGGGAAGATAATGAAAGACTCAATGATTTTTTCAAGATCTATTCACATCAAGGGTTCCAACTTGGGATTGATTGGTCTCTATTTTTGTCTAACCGGTTTCGAACCAGCTTTTAACTTAATGGTATGATGAGCTAAAGAGGGATCAAAACCTCTTAAATCATTGTATTGCCAAGCAAAAACATATGCATACTCTCTACAAAGTTGAATGAAAGAGTTTTTTTTCAATTGTGAACAAACTTTACCAAGATTGAGACTCTTACCTTCAAAAATGTTAACTTTTTCATGTTGATCTATACATGTAGTAAGTCCAACCCTCTCATGCCTCATTTCATCATTTTCATCGAAAATGGATTCCAAAGTTACAAAACTTTCAGAATCTTCTTCATTTTCAACTGTATTATTTGATCTTCATAATGATTCTATAGTTTCCTATATTTTGAGTAGAAAATTTTACTTCTTCTTGCAAAAATTTGATTATGTGTGCATCATTATCGAAAACATGCCAATGCATAACATTATCTAGGACCGATGGTCTCACCAAAACCTTGATGATGTGGTTGTAATTTGTCACTTCCAATGTCAGCAGGTATTTCAAATTGTGAACCAAACACAACAAGTCTATCAACATGTTTGTTTTTATCTCTAGGGATAACAACATTGAACATTAACAAAAAGGAAATCATCAAATGAATACCATACTTTATACCTATAAGTTATCATTAATGGATTCTTGTAAGTATTAGAACCTCTAATTTGGTGAATAACAAGCTCACTTTCCCCAAAAAATTACAAATATGTGATTTTCTTCTTTCTTTCCCACTCCAAACCATGAACAAGGGCTTCATACTCAACAACATTGTTAGAACAAGTAAACTAGAACTTAATGACAGTAAAGCATTATTATTTTGAAGGTGAAATCAACTTTAAACTAGCCCCTGAACCATACTAGTTTTTGGAGCCATCAAAATAAAGTTTCCACAAACCACTATCTTGTTGATTTTCTCTCTCCAAAGAAGGAATTACAACGTTGTCCTCATGAATACAATACACTCCAAGGCCTTGTCCTTTAATAATATGATCCTCAATGATTTTCCATGGGTCATGGACATGATCTTCATCAATTTTTTGATCTTTGAATAGATCTAGGACACCTTCTAAGGCATAACCAATTTTAACCTCTGAATCATCTAGTTGCTCTTCACTTACAACATAATTTGCATTAACAACACTAGGTGTAAAAGGCTCAATATGAAAATTTGACAAGGGCTCTGAATTGATAGTTACCTTAGCTCCATAACAAGTTCTAAAACTAAATAAGTCCAATCTATTGAAAGGTAACCGCCAATCTTGGATGTGAAGTCTCTAGATAAGTACATAACAAAATAAGGTGGTAGATCCACCACCATCACATCATGTAAGATTGTAACACTTGGACATGCATGCAAAGTTAGCTTTAAATCCTTAATAATTCTAATGGTCTTAGTAGATGATCCATCAAGCTGTAAAAATCCTTTGGTACTTGGTGTTATCTCTTAGAAGTGTACCCTTGTTGAGAGATGACAACAGGGGATTCTAAGCATGCTTTATCTCTCACTTCCATAAATGAAAACATAAGGTATAGCTTGTAATCTGAAACATCTTCATTTATTCTTGTCCATTCCTCTTGGATAAGTATCATGCTAGAAGTAATCAATCAAATCAGTCATCCAACTTGATCCTTAAACCTCTGGATTGAGTTCTAGGTTGTTGATTTTCAAGATGTAATAACATTTCTGACTGCTGATACGTAATTTCAGCATGTTATAATGGAATTTTTGATTCTGTAACCTTCTATTTTTCCATATCAGCAATCAGATGTTCACATAATCCTTTACCTCAGACTATTTTTGCAACATGGAATATCAACATCATACTCCATAACCTTTGTAATCCAACCTACTCTCTTCTTATTCATTTTTTTTCAACAAAATGCTTTAACATTTGGATGAGAGACTAAAACATGTATCTTATTATTGGAAAGCATGTACTTGAAATTCTTTAGTCCTCTAACTACAACAAGTACTTGTTTTTCAATAAAAGTGTACCTTGTCTCATAGTCATGTAAACTTTCCCAAAGAAAACAATGGGTTGCTCTATATTTTCATCATTGACTTGAGATAATATGGTTGAAATGGTTTCAGCTCCTGCAAGTGCATACATAGTGAAATCCTTATCAAAATTAGGATTTGTGAAATAGTTGTTTTGAAATCCTCGAATCCTTTTCTTCCTTCGCTGGTCCAAGAGAAAGTTTTATCTTTCTTTAACATAGTTGTTAATGGTTTGATTAATGCTGCAAAATTTGGAACAAATCTTCTAACAAAGTTGAATTTTCCAAGAAAACTTTGTAATGCCTTCTTATGATGAGGTAAGGACAATTGTGAAATTACTTCAATTCTAAAGGATCAATAGCTAAACCTTTCCTAGAAATAATATGTCCAAGTAATTTACCTTCGTGGACTAAAAGATAGACTTTTTGGGATTCAAAGAGATTCCAAACTACCTGCAAAGCTGAAAAGTCCACCTTAAATGAATTAGATGATCATCATAATTCTTCAAAAACACATTAACATCATCTAAATAAACCAAGATGCATTTATTTAGAAGTCTATGAAAATCCATGTCCATTAGATGTTGAAATGTTGCACTAACATTAGAAATTCCAAAAGGCATTCTTTTATAAGCACAAGTACCCCACTTTGTGGTGAAGGCTATTTTGTATCTATCTTCTTCACGCACAAGAATTTGATTGTATCCACTATAACCATCTAACAAGGACATCCTATCTGAACTTGAAACTGTTCTTAAAATTTGATCTATATTGGGTAGTGGAAAATGATCTTTTAATGAAGCTTTGTTAAGATCTCTAAAATCCACACATAGCTAGATTTCACCATTCTTTTTAAGAACGACACAAGATTATTTACCCAACTTGAATTTTTAACTGGAAAGATAATACCTGATTCAATCAACTTGGATAACTCTTTTCTCATCAAGGGTTCAATCTTAGGATTAATAAGCCTTTTCTTTTTCTTTATGGCTTTTGAATTTTTCTGCAACTCTATGGTATGTTGAGCTAAACTAGGATCGAATCCTCTCAAATCTTGGTATTTCCAAGCAAAAACATCTTTAATTTTTTTACATAAATTAATGAAAGATTGTTTTTAGCTAAGGAACATACATTTCTAATAAATAACTTCTTTTCATCATCAACTAAGATTTCTTCGTAGTTATCTGCGTGAGTTGATATCTTTCCTTTATCCTTTCTTAGTTGATCATCAAAACTAAATATATCCTCTAAAGTAACCAACCCTTGAGGCAACTTGTTTTTCTTCAGCTATATAATCTAATCACCATAGAAGTGATGCAGTTTTTCTTGATTAACTACATAAAATTCACCTTTTGTGTGTTTTGCATCATTACTTGTTTATCCCAAAGGAAATACTATTTATACTCGCTCTCCTTTCGTATCCTAAGAAGATCTTAAGGATCAAAAGTGGTTAGCCTAACTCTATTTATTTTATAGGGGAAATGTGATGTAGAAGTGACATCAACGTACTTGCCATAATCCTAGGGGTCTCGTCATCATGGAATTCACCTCCACACACGTAGATACACCTCATGTTCCAGTGGGGTATATAAATTCTTGGAGATCCGTCATTAGTGGCTAAGAGCTAGTTTGTTTTAATATCAAAGTTAGAGTGAAGGGCTTCCACCTCCTAATACCTA
This sequence comes from Taxus wallichiana var. yunnanensis, assembly GCA_018340775.1. NCBI lineage: Eukaryota > Viridiplantae > Streptophyta > Pinopsida > Cupressales > Taxaceae > Taxus > Taxus wallichiana. The sequence continues at coordinate 538,648,202 of CM031242.1, read as the reverse complement.
GGCCTCGATAACATCCTTACAACATGGACTTGGGCCCCATGTACAAAGGTATATCGAGGGACTCCCCTAGTGAGATTGTATATACTAGTCTAGGCAATCTTTTGGCCGCATATCAAGCTATAGTGCAAAGAGGCCGCACTCCCAAAGATCACTCACTAGCCAACCCCACATTGACACATATGTGGAGAGATAATTATGGCACCACCATTGGTGTGTGGTATTTACCGTGGGAAATAGCTTGATTGTAATCCCACTTGACTAGTTAGGGTGTGTATTGCATGTTTTTGCTTGTTTATAAACACCCTTAACCATCATATCACCTTAAAATTTTAATCAATCAAACATCATCATAATCAACCATCCTTAATCAAACAATCCCAACCCAAATCCCATCACCATCCTTAATTAACCAACCTAATCCAAATCTAATCACCTACACATCTTATCATACTATGGCCTTTGATCCTCAATCCCCATCCTCTCCAAACCAACATCCAAACCCCTACCTATTTTCTAAATCCATCAATACACACAAAAATGACAACATGTGTACACCATATAATTTCACTCCGAGTATCCTATTACGGTGTTTATTTGTCACATACGAACAAAAATGATAGCCTATGTATACCACATATTTTTACTATTAGTAGCCTATTATGTTGTTTGTGTCGTTTATCACATACGTACAAAAATGATAGCTTGTGTATGCCACAAAATTTCACTACCAATATCCTAATATGGTGTTTACGTCTTTTGTCACATATGCACAAAAATGAAATCTATGTGCAATACCCAACATTCATCATCAAAGAATTCATCCTAATGAATCAAAGTCAAAGAAACAATCACTCTTACCCTTTTGTCCAAACTACCCTTCAATTCCCTTCACTAGCTTTCTGGTTTCAACAAGAAAATTCTTGCTTCTTACCTTCAATAGCTTATTTTAATTCCTAGAACCCTATCACATAACCTCAACCAACCTTAAACTTGACTCAAAGTACTCAAAAACTCCAAACTTCCCTTCTTGTCAAAACTACCTACTAAATGCCCTTAAGACAATCATTCTTGCATGCTCCATAGTTGGAGACATCTATAGCTACCCAAAAAAATCTATTAACTCCTTCCAAGACCCTTTATCATCCTCATGGTGTGTGCAAAATTTCAAAACCCTATTCTTCTTGTTCTCCCTATCACACTTTCCTCTTCCTAGGCTCACTCTACGCCTACTAGCCTTGGGACAATCCTCGATGAATACATTGTCAAACATTATTTAGAAATTTCACCAATGAAATCTCAAATTTCTTTTTGATTCTATTGAAGGACCATTTCATGGCTATTACTTCCAAATTTCAAGGCAAGATTCCTTTTTTAGGGGTTTTTAGTACACATTTTCTCTTAAAACCCTAATTGGGTCTGAGTCTAGCTCGAGAAGACAACTTTTGGTATATCTTTCACTAATTTTTGATTCAAGTTTCTAAATTTGGTCCACAAGTCTATGAAATTTCCCACTTCACTTATATTTTACTAGTAAGGTGTCTTTCCTTCAAACATTTACATTTTACATGTTCTTCAACTATGGAAGACTATAAGGCTACAGAAAACAAAGTTACCTTTTTCACTTGGGGTTTTCTTCCACTTTAATGAAATTCCTTCACTTGCATGCATTGAACCTTCAAAAATATCCCTTTTTATCCTAAAATAAAACCTTTTAAAATGCATTCATCCTTTGATCAATGATATTTTTCCATTTCAACTTTGTCAAGCTATTTTTAGTCCTATTTGCATGCATTATCAACAACATCATACTCACAATTGAGAATAGGTTAAATAGCTTAAAGGTTAAATTAATTGATCTAAATCTCTTCTACAATGAGACTACCATTGAATAAGTTCAACAATACATCACCATTCAAGGATACTACGAGTCATGCAAACACAGTAAACAAAGTTTTTCCCATCTTAAGCTTCCATAACTATTTAGTGAATTCCAACCACTCCCTACAAGTTCTTGAAGAATGATCACTGAATTTCCAACTTTAACACATACATAAAATTAATGATAAATAAAACAACATATAATTCCTTACAAGAAATTTTTTTCTATCTCTTTATAGTTTGTAATGTATGTGCGAGGCCTTGAATTTTACTGTAAACATGTAAAAATTCAAATTAAAGGGTCTCTCATAGGGAGAGAATATTCCTCGAGAATAGGAAATCAAAATTTTCCTATTGGCTTTGGGTGAAAGACCAATGGAATGGGGGCAAAATAATGCGAAATATCCTGGTTTGAATTTTTTTACATATTTTTATTAAAGAGTCATCTATAGTGGTGAGACTCCCTTTAAATAGGGTACTTTCTATTTCTTTAATAAATTCATGTAAATAATATAGTCTTAAAACTATAGAAATCTTTTATAATTCATAAAAAACCAAAACAAAATATATATTTGTATAACAAAATAATTATAATTTTATAGTTTGTAAAACTAAGTATTCAAACATAAACCTAACATGTGTCCCTAACCATTTATATTATCCATGTAAGGGGGTGGCCCCATTCATTTATATTTTATAGTTTATAAAAACTATATAAATAAACATATTTCAAGGTTTTCTTTTATATAAGATTAGGAGTGGAGAATACAATGGTATAATATTTCAGTTATAGATGTGGAATTCTTAGGTATAAATGAAGAATAAAAAAACTAGTTTATTGGTGGCCCATGTGAAGTGTGGTAAATATTTATTAAAATATTGGTAGTTATAGCCACATAAAAGTTTTAAAGTTTTTAGCTTGCAGGAATTATATGAAATATTTTTCAATATTTCCATAGTTTCAAATGTGTGCAGGGTAAAATTAAAAGTAAATGAAGGGAGGAGATAAGGTTCATGAAAATAAGGATTTCAATTTATTTCATTGGCTTGGTAAAATTACTTGCCCCCTCTGCAAAATACATAGGTTATTTTGTACTCTCATAAATATACTTGTACCAGATAAAATTATTTTAACCTGGTCTATGTCCTTTAAACCCCTTTAATAAGGGTGATATGTTATTTATTAAAAAAATACTATAGTTTATAATTTTTATAAACTATATGTTGTTTTTTATTTACATTATATAAACTATTTACCTTTTTTTTAAAAATTGTATATATTTTTTACATTGTAAATTATAATAGGTTATTATAATGTCTTAAAATATAACCACCCTAATATTATACGAAGAAAAATTTCTAGAATTTCACTTTTTGAAATACACAAGTTCTGCTCCATTAAATTTGACAGTACCGTCATGACAGCGCAAACATAAGGCAGTATGATGGTCATTTAGACGTCATATTTAATCTCGTAGGTTCTAGGAAACTTTCACTGTGTTAAAATTGATGGTCAAATGACCATCACAACAGACCAAAATTAAGTCATAATGACAGTCATTTAGACGTCAAATTTAAGTTGGTCGGATCTTTGTCTACATTAATTTTTCAGAAATTTTAAGTTGTTATGCATTCTTAGGGGTTTCTTCTTCACTTTTATATGGTCAGAAATATTTTTTATATAAATCTGAGGTATAATGTAGAAAATTTTATATTGTGGGTTATTATTTTGATCATGAGAGGTTAATTAGTATGCATTGTAATGATAAAATTAGTTATGATCAAATAGTTTCTTTAAATCTATAAAATTTAGATTTGATTCTATTAAAAGTGTTGTTTTTTTCAATAAATATGTATCTAACTCTATGGTACATTGTATATTATAATGGGGTGTGTTTTACAGGTTCAGGAAAAGAATGACGTTTAGCTATTTTTGTCTTGACAAAACCCAAATCATGAATGGAACCCGATTACAACATTTGGGTTAAAACAAAATTTATGGTGAGGAAATGTCGGATGATTGTTTCGGATCTCGAGGTTGCTCCCAACAATCGTTAAGAAACGTAGATAACATGAATGTATTCTTCCATCAAATACATGAGGTTCTTTCTATGATTCTACGCAATGTGAATGATGAGTAAATTCTACACAATGGTAATATCAAACATTTGAAAGAGGTATGGACACAACTAGAATCCATGCATGAAGGATATTTGGTATATGAAGGATAGCAATGAGAGTATAATAACCAAGGAATTCAAAGAAATAGTCATTTATTTATGATGATTTCTCTTACGCATCTTGTTTTATATCTCAAAGTTGAAATAATTCAAAACTATGACATGAAAGGTTAGGAAATGTTAATTATCGAAGCTTATATGAAATGTCTAGATATAATCTAGTGAAAGGTTTACATGTGTTGTCTTCTTCTCTTGAAGTTACTTCAAGAAATGCTTCCAAATAATGGTTCCAATTCTGATTTAGTAAATGGTCATGATGATGTTTTGATGCTATAGATGTTTGTGAAACTCATATCTTCCATATTAAGAAATTAAATTGGGCTCAATCTATGTTAGAAAGCTCAAATCCTATTAACCTTAGGAAAATGACTAAGAAGCCATCATATGTACCATGCATTAATTACCTTGTATAAACCCAAGCTGCAAACTTTTGAGGAAGCTTCTCAAGATGAGAAGTGGATACATACAATGTAGGCTGAATATAATGCCCTAATTCAAAATCAAATCTAGGAGTTGGTTCCAACTCCGAAAAAGAAGTATTATATGGTCTAGGTGGTTATACAAAGTAAAATATACTATTGTTGGTATTATTAACAAACATAAAGGTAGACTTGTTCTAGAGGTTTCACTCGAAACCTAGTAGTGATTATGTTGAGACATTTTCACCCGTAGCTAAAATGAGTATTATTAGGACCTTATTTGCAATTGCAATTTGGGTAAAAATTCACCAAATGGATGTGAAAAAGGTTTTTTGAATGGTGATTTAAAAGAAGAATTTTACATGTCTTAAGCTAAAGGATTTAAAGAAACTGTAAATAAAACTATGTTTGTAAATTGAAAAAATCCTTATATATTTTAAAGCAAGCTCTTAGAGCTTGGTATGCAAAAATTAATTCTAACTTTAAACAGTTAAGATTTGTTAATTGTTATTCTAATAATGATGTATTCATTAAGCAAGAAGGATCACATATTATCATTCACTACAAGATAATGGGTTGTGTATCCACATATTTTCCACAATTTAACCGTGGATAACTTATTACAAATTGTGAATCCGATTTTGTGGACTCCACCCACAATTATATTGTGGATTAATCAAATGTGACAAAATTTGTGACAAAAGTCACAATAAAAATATTGTGAGAATTCTACAATTTTCTAATTGTGACATGTTTCACATATGAATATTGTTATATATCTACATTTTAAAAAATGTGACTTTTTCACAATTGAAAAATGTTATCAATTCACATTTTTTAAATTATGACATGTATGACAATAATTGGAATGTTATACATAGCTCCATAATTTTTTTAATTATAATTATTTAGGATTAAAAATTAAAAATTTATAAATAAGATTTTATACATTTAAAAATGTTTATTATATAAGAATTTAGTTTTGTGGAAAGTTATATTTTTAACTACATACATCTCCATCAAAATAAGGGAAAATATAATCAAATTATCATCAAAATATTTTTTAAATTATATTTGATCAAATTTAATTGTTTTTACATCTATTCTATATTTTGAGTTATTTAAATAATTATCTCATAAGAGATTATGATTACATGGATATTCATGTTTTTTAAAAGAGTATTATTAATTTATAATATAAATCAATCCCTTATAAAAATGTTATGTAAATATTTATGAAATAAAAATAATTTAGAATATTATTTATCAAAAAAATTGGATTTTTTTTTTTTTAAAGATTACATGCATATACTAAAATAATATTTGATTTTAACATTATTCACGAAATTTAGTTGTTTCACATAATACACCTTATTGGGAAAGAGAGCTTGTCCGAAGAGTTATTTTGTATTGCATATGGTTGAACCCCGGAATCTTCTATATTCATGTTGCTAAAATTTTATTTAGATTAAATCTAAATTTCAATCCTCATCAATAAGAAATTTTAGTTGAATTAGATTTCTAGCCTTTCGATCTTCACATCTACAATAAAATAGTTAGGAAGTCTAAAAAATAATGATATTCACATATATCACTTCATTTATGTATTAGAACCATAATTAAAAAACAAGCACAAAGTAAATACAGTTGTTAAGATTGCAAAGTAAAGCTAACAAAACAATTTAGAAGTACTCCAATTATTAATTTCGGGAAGAAAATTAGGATATATTAAAAACTCAATATAGATATATAACGAAAAATTAGATCGAATAGAGGGTTAAAAAATAAATTAAAAATATCTTTATATATTTAAATATTCAAAAAAATTAAAAATTGAATAAAAGAAGTGGTGGTAATAACACATTAAAAAAATTGGAATTGATTATCATAATTTATTTAAAGATAATCAACTAAATTTTAGTAACTAGAGAACCCAGCTAAGAGAAGCAAGGCTGCAAGATGTAAAGAAGTTGGGGGTAACACTTTCCCCAATATCATGCAATGTTGATGTCGGTGATTTAGAAGACCTGCGCGTGCAAGCATGGAGTAATCCTTGAATTAAATCTCACTTCCTTCATATTACTCTGCACACTTAGATCTCTATTGAAATCGAGGAAGAAATGTGAATGCCGCTGAATTGAAAAGACTTAAAAATTGTACTTAACAAGATCATTAGAAAAAATAAATTGAAAACATGAGAACTATGATTATTAAATTTTTTAAAAAAGAAACCACCCACAAAAGAGTTAATGAACATACCAGGATTTATATAGAAAACCATTAAACGTATAAATCTAAAAACACAATTAATCAGAGCTTGAGTAAATCTTCGTTTTAAACTTGCAACTCTGATAAACCATACAGATCTAAAAATATTATAAACAAACTAGCCCACGAAACATGGAAGGAAAAATCCTCCATCTAACTCCGTCATATTGCATGATAGAAATCCCGCAAAATCCTTACCATTTAAATTGCCTTTTTGGAAGGAGTCAATAAATTAGTTATTTGTGGAATGCCTTAAAAATATTTAAATTTATGGAGTTTATATCCCAAATTACTCTCATGTTGAAAGTAGACATATTGGGCACCACACGCCAAATATGAGAAGAGGTCTAGGTTCATTAGTAACTAAGTAACAAATTCAATAAATGAAGTGAATATAAATTTCTTCCAAATAATTTTCCTCATAATATTTAGGTTTCAATAGGACATTAAAATATTGAACATAAAAGAAAATTATAGTTTCTATCAACCATAGTAAGTTTTTTTCTAATTCATTGTTAAAAATTGTTCTCTTAACGAAATGGATATTCTAAAAAAATAAAATTGAAATTGTAGAATATGTAAGTAATATTTTATAGAAGTTTATTATTACTTCTAATAATATAAATTATCTAAAGTTAATATATTTTACATGGATAACATACCATTTATATTTTAAAGATGTAATTTTTTGAATAAATTTTTATTTTAATCGATAAATTTTGAAAAAAATTAATTTAAATTAGAATATTGTATACATCTTGAATTAACAATTTTTATTTTTTTGATATAATAAATTGTCCACAGTTTCTATATTATGTAAATATTATATAATCAAAATTTTAATTGTGTAGACTTATTATATTTTTATTTGAACTTTAAACATATGTGAAAAAATTGGAATCATAACATATTATTTTTTGGTTGTTCACTCTTTTATAAAACAAAAGGATAATATGTGATGTTTCCACAATCAAATTTTAATAATAAAAATATTCTACAAAAACAAATTTGACTTTTATAAAATAATGAAAAATGTACATTATAATATTGTAGAAACTATCCTTTTAAATTAAATACTTCATATTTATTTTCCCTTTCCATAAAAGGAATAATTTGAGCTAAACAATATTTTTAGATTTTCTTTCTTTATAAATATACTTTATTAGCAACTATTATAACAATTAATTTTTATTTTGTAAATTATTCATAATTAATTTTTTGTTGATTATGTTAATTATCCATTAAAATTTTCAAAAATCATTACTCATTTATTTTTTATGTTGTTCTTTATTATCTATATTAAATTTATTAGTAAAATTTATCTACAAATAAAATAGTATATTTTATTAATATATATTAATAATGCCTAGTGTTAAAGTGTGTAGTGAATTGTCTACAATGCAAAAATTATTTTTTTGGATAATACAAAATTACTATTTTACATAGCATGTAGGGTTTTATATTGTTGAACCTTAAAAATGAATTAAAAATTGTAGTCATTAAATGAAATTTTTTATCATTAAATAAATCTATGCATGGTATATTAAAATGTGAAGAATACAAAATCAATGTATTAGTTTGGACTCAATTGTATACTTTTATTTAAACCTTACAAGTGGTATTACTAATATCAAATGATGAGACATTATTTTTGGGTTGTCTTCACTATCCATAATTTCATTCTCAATTGTAAAATATTTCTCAAAATAGGAGGAGAAAATGTGATATTTCCACAATGAAATTTCAAGAATGTGAATATTTTCATTGTTTGAATTTGACATAATTTTTTGTAAAAGATCTACATTGTATTTTATCAAATCTATTCATTTAATGTTGATACTCCACAATTTTTCACAAAATGATTTTTATGTGGATAACAATGTGGATAAATGTACCTACTTCTAGTAGTGATTGTTTATATATATGTTGATGATTCGCTCATGACTAGTGATAATCCTACTTTAATTTGTAGAATTAAAGAAAATTTGAAACATTACTTGAAATGACTGATTTAGGTATCGTACATCATTTTCTTGACATGATTATATTTCAAGATAAAATTTTTATTGTTGTTTCTAAAGCATGGTATGCAAATAATGTACTAAAAAAGTTTAACATGATTGATTGTAAACCAATTTATACTCCTATGGAAGTTGGACTGAAAATTGATCCTAAACTTACATGTGAAAAAATTGATCTTACTTTATATAGACAATTTGTAGTTTGATTTATCTAACTATCATGAGACCAGATATTTCCTATGTAGTAGGAATTGCTTCTAGGTTTATGCAGGAACCTTATAGAGATAATTGGAATCTTGTAAAAAGATTCTTAGATATATTAAAGGAACAATCAATTATGGGTTGCATTATACTAAGAATAAAAATGCTAACTTATATGGATTTTATGATTCTGATCATGTTGGTGATGTATTAGATAGAAAATCTACTTCCGGTTATATGTTTAAATTTGGTGCAAGTGCCATTACTTGGTGCAACAAAAAATAGCCAACTATTTCTATCTCTGCAACAAAAGCTGAGTATAGAAGTGCAACAGAAGCTGCAAAAGAGGCTCTATGGCTAAAGAGGTTTTTTGATGAGATGAAGATGAAGGATCCAGGTAATGTTCCTTTGTTCTATGACAACCAAAGCATCATAGCTCTTGCACATAATCCAGTACAACATCAGAGAACAAAGCACATTGGGATACATATACACTTCATCTGTGAGAAGGTGCTAAGTGATGAGATAGATCTCAAGTTCGTCGTGATCAAGAATAGGTTGCTTTGATATCTTCACAAATCCCTTGAGTCTTTGTAAAATTTTGTTGATTTCATGAAAATATTGTATTGTTAAAGTTGCCATTGAGGGGGAGTGTACATGATAATGTTATTTCTTAATAGAACTTGTTTTTTTAAAAGACATTTGGGCATTTGTGAAAGACCTTCGGGAAAGTGTAAAAAGTACCTTCGGTCAAGTGTAAAAAGACCTTCGGGCATGTATACCTCATCGAATTTTCTTTTAGAAAAAAGTGTAGAAAGATCTTAAAGGGGTTTTCAGGTAAACTATTTAGTGTTATTGAGTTTACTGTAAACATCTAGTAAAAACATATTATTAAGGAGGTCCTTGGTTATAAAGGTTCATATATCCTCTGGTTCAGTAACCTTTTATGAGAACATGTGAGAATATGTAAAACTCACAAATCATACTTAGCGACTGATCATGGGATGGTCTTTGGGATTCCAAATATTTTTGTACCAAAATGTAACTTGAGTATGATAAAGGTGTTATAATTCCTTCACTTGATATGCTAGCCTAAAACCTTTATGGTTTAAGGATTGTAAATCCTATATTGTACCAAAGGCGGGTAATATATTGACATATGTTATCCCACTTAACCTTCACTTGACATATGTTCCCGGTAGAAAAGAGGAGAGGAAAATAGAGAAATTGATGCAAAAGGAAGGAAACCAAAATGGGAGATATGTAGTGGAGAGTGAGCAGTATAAGGAATGTAAAGAGAAGTCTGGAAGGGAGGAATGATACATATTAGAAGAGATGTGGAGATGCATGAAATGAGGATAAGTTGATAACGAAAGAAATATAGAAAGGGTGTATGATGAAGATGTTAGAGATATTGAAGAAGTCAAAGGGAAGATTGGAAAGTAGTGAAGAAAAAGAGAGGGAAGAATAGAAGAGGCAATGCCAACGAAGGGATGTTAGGAGAAGTCCACCAAAAATCATTGGTGGGGATGGCCGAGGATGAAGAGGTGGCAAGGAAAATGGGAATGGAAGATATGGAAAGTGACGCCAATAAAGGGACATTAGGAGAAGTCCTCTGATAATGATAAGAGGGCATAAAAGAAAAAAATGAAGGAAGAGAAAATGGAGGAGGTCAAAAGGAGTGAACATAGATGTGTAGAATGGGAACGGATGAATTTTAGGAGAATTCCACCAATAGTTATTAGCATAGAAATGGAAGTTGATGATGAAAGCATGTTGAGGGAATAACCCATAACAATGGTGGGTAAGCATGGGTAGATATGCACGCAAAATATTTTTAATGATTTTTGCAAAGATGAAGGTGAGGAGAGGATGCCATGGATGAGGATGAACGAGGTAAAGATGAAGAAACATGACATAGTAAGAAATGGTATGACGTGGTTAAGTTAGATTTCCAAATGAGGGATGATGGAGATGATATTTGGGGAAGTCAGAGATATTTTGTGTAAGGAAGAAATAAAGGATAAGAGGATGTGTTTATGGGGAATGAAGAGAAAATGTGGATGGTGTGAATGTGGAGTGATGGGGAAAGGCAAGATGATAGATCGTCCTTAAGAGAAACTCCTAAGTAAGATCGCCATGCTGCAGGAGTGGTTAAGTAGGATCGCCAAGCCGAAGAAGAAGATGAATGATGAAAAGAAGTGGATGATTGATAGGGTTGATGGGCATAATATATGACAATATGGACTGAAGGGGAACCCTTGAGTACATTTTTCATACTACGAAAGTGTGTAAGTAAGATGGTCAAGTAGGAGATAGATACTAGGAAGGATGAGAAAAGAGTGAGTGGTATATGCAAGAGTGGAACAAGAGGTGGGAGGGGATGATAATAAGGAAAGAAGGAAACAAAGGAGTGTAACATAAATGGATGGAGGAGTGTATGTGGTGTAGGATGGAGAGTGTGAGGGGAACCCTTTATCAGGATGCCCATGTTTTGAGAGTGATGCTGCCAAAGTGTTAAGTGGAAGATATTGAGTGGGAAGACATTTCTAGTGATGATTGTTGTTTGATGGAATGGAAGATGGTGGAGGAGTTTCTACAACAATAGGATCTTAGGAAAGGGATACATCTTGACCAAGATTCTTGTGCAAAATGGGTGATTAAGTAAGATCGTTAAGCTGAAAATTGAAATAATGAAAGGAGATCAAACTGATGAGACAGTAACATAGGAAGTGATGCTAGTAAAAGGACATTAGAGGAAAAACCAATAATAATTATTAAGATGGAGGACGGGTGAAATATCAAAGAAACAATAGAGAAGAAACGAAATGGGTGAGAAGAGCAACGGAGAATGAGATGGGGTGAATTTTAGGAGAAAATTTGGTTGGTAAAGGAGACTAGGAGGAAGGAATGGTCAATGGACGTGATTCCGAATGAGACTTTGTCCAGAATGATAGGTCTACTTTGAATAGGATTGTCGTGTTGTGTTGATAGTTAAGTAGACACACCAAGATGGGGATGAAAATTCTAGAATGGTGAAGAAGGTGATGTCAGCATTAAGTGATAGATAGGAATAAGAATGGTGAGAAAGGTAGTGGGTGGATAATAGATATGAAGATAAGGGTGATGCAAGAGGATGGATGGAGAGAGGTCATGTTGACCATGGTGGGGGATGAGGAGTTGTTAGATAATGAATACTACTTGAGAGATATCCTCAAGTAGAATTCACAAACTACAATGAAAATCAAGTAGAATTCCCAAACCGAATAGTCCATTAAATTGATTTCATGGATTTATGGCTGATGTTAATAGGGGACATCCTTAAGAGTAAACATATCGATGCAGATTTTATGATATGAAACTTGATCTCTAAGAATATGATTGTGATAAAAGATAACCATAACAAGGGGAACGTAAGAAAGTCATGCTTCAAACCGGATAGGAGGTAAACAAGAAAAGGTACCACTTAAGACATTACACTTGCAGCCAATAACATATGTTAGTATATAACCAATGATAATTAATTATACCAAAAGACCCTGAGGGAGATATAAATGGAAGATTCTCATAAACCTAATGTTGACATGACAAGGGATTTGAGATGTATCTCATATATGGGAAGAGGGTTCTCTAAAGATGGTGTTTCTTATGTCTATGTCCTAGCTTTAGGAAAGGTGAGGAACAATAACATAAGAAATTTGATCAATGCGGGAAACATTCCAAATGCCATAATAAAAGAGTAGTCATCATTCGAGGGTATGGTCTACTTTATACATAATATGGATGGTAAGAATAATATATATGATAGTCGTCCTTCGAGGGATCGGTCTATTTCTTATGATTTTTCTTTTGACCTTGATTTGCATGTTTTTCTTTTTAGTTTCGTTTCTTTTCTTTTCTTTTCTTTTTTTTGCATGAACAACTGTCCTTCGAGGGATCAGTTTGTTACTAATAACTTTGGTTTTGCTTTCTGCATATATGATTTTTATCTTTACATGGGGGAGATCTAGGGATAGCTAAGTAGACCACTTAGGAGTGGATAATGAATGCATAAGAAACACCCCTGGATCCTTTGCATGACTGCAATAGGAGAATGATAGGGTGATGGATGTAATGATTGTGGATTTATCACCAAATGAGATAACTTATACATAATGAATATATTATGAGTAGATCCGTGGTACTCATATTCAAGGTCATATTAAAGCAGTGATGGTAGACCACATAATTCATATCATTACCATGGTAGATGGAAGGGGATGGTGATGGAGGAATGGTCTAAAGATATGACTATCTACTCATGGGTGTATGTGTTAACAATAGAATGACCATAAGTGCAATGCATTAAGAGTTTCAGTTTCAGGTTTAATATCAAGGAAAGCCAACCGATATGCCCCAGACCCATACTTATGCATGATAATATGTGGTGTGATCTAGTTGGGAGTGAATTTTCCCCGTTAGATGATGATTAAAGGCAACTTCATAACTCTGGAAACAATGTCTTTGGGCTTGATACTCTGAAGGAGGGAATAAAGATGCACCCAACCAAGCAGGTCTTTTTGGTAGCATTAGCATGATCAAAGTTAGGATCCCACACATGCAAAGATAAATTTATCTCAGCTCGATACTAATCTTTGTGTGGTATTATTTTGACACGCTGAGCCTCATTACGAGAAAAGATAATGAAAAAGACATTATTTGCGAAGAAACAGATGTGCAAGTTCTTTGTCATATTACTTTTTTCACACCATTCTAGAGATTAATGGTCGAGAGTCACCTTTCATTGACCTTAGCAAACACTTGTGATAAAGTTCCACATTAGTTTCAGTCCACACTCGACATCCACTCCACCGAACATTGAGGGTGCGTCGACAAAGAAAGACACAAGGACAAGCTTGACTCATCGAACAGGGGAACTCAAATGTCTAGAAACCCTAAACCCTATAAGGACATCATTTTTTCCTTTAATGTTCAAGCCCCACAACAAATTATTGATTATTGTCAATTTCAAATTTTATTATTTTATTAATTTTAATTTTAATTTTAATTTTTAATTTTTAATAATATTATTTAATTCATTTGTAATTTGTAATGTTATTTAATTCATTTGTAATTTTTAATTAATTTCTAATAATTTTTAATTTGTTTTGAAATTAATTATTGAATTCATTTCTAATTTGTAATATTTTTTAATAATTTTTCATTTTATAATTTTTCATTTTTATAACTTAATTATTTTTAATTATTAATATTGTTTTTAATTTTGGAATTTTTAGTATTGTTTTTTATTATTTCTTATTTTTAATAATTTTTAAATGTGCAATTCTTCATTTTTATTTTTTTATATTTTAAAAAAATTAATTATATTTTAAATTTTTATTAATTTTTAATTATAAAGTTATTATTTACATTTTTATTTATTTTAATTTGGAAATTTTCAATAATTTTTAATTTTTGATTCTTATCATTTTTTGATTTTTTATTAATATTTAAATTTTTCATAATTTTATTTTTGTTAATTTTTGTTAATCTTTTTTTAACTTTTTCTTAATTGCTTTATTTTAATTTTCAATTATTTTTATTTATTTTAATTATGAAATTTTTATTAATTTGTTTTTTTGTGATTTTAATTTTATTTCTCATTTTTATATTTATTATTTTTTCCGTTTTATAATTTTTCTTTTTAATTTTCTCATTATTTAATGTTTTTTATTTTAATTAATTTATAATTGTTATTAATACTATACTTTTTGTTAATTTTTAAAGTTAAATTTGTATTAATCAATTATTGTTAATTTCAATTTTAATTATGAATTTTCAATTATTTTTATTGATTTTAATTTTGAAATTTTAATTATTTGTAATATCTATTAGTTTTTATATTCATTTTTTAATTTTTATTAATTGCTTTATTTTAATTTTTCAGTTATTTTTATTGATTTAAATTTGAAATTTTTATTAATATGTGAAATTTTATTATTAGTTTTTTTTTTTAATTTGATATTTATTGTTTTTAAAATTTTATTTATTAATATTATTATTTAATTCATTTGTAATTTTTATTAATTTCTAATGTTACATTTTTATTAATTAATTATTGTTAATTTCAATTTTTATTATGAATTTCCAATAATTTTTATTGATTTTCAATTGCTTTTAATTTTTAGTTTAAAGTTATTAATAGATTAACCTTTTTTTCATTTTTATTAATTTTAATCTTATTTTTTAAATTTTAATTATTTTGTAATATTTATTAGTTTTTAATTATATTTCCAATTTTTATTAATTTTTTATTTTAAATTTATTAGTAGACGAATTGTTTTTTTTTTTTTTTAATTAATTTTAATCTTTATTTTTTTAAAATTATTTATATTTAATGTGAAATTTTTTAATTAATTTTTAATCTTTAAATTTAATTAATTATTAATTATTGGTAATTACAATTTTAAATTTTTATTAATTTTTAATTTTTTAATAATTACTAATTTTTATTATTTTCTAAATTTAAATTTTTAATTGTTATTTTTAAGTTTTTATTAATTATCAATATTATTAATAATTTCAATTTTTATTAATTTTTATGGTTAGTTTTTTATTATTAATTTTCCAATATTTTAATTGATTTTAATTTTGAATATTTTTTATTAATTTTTAACTTTTAAGTGATTTTATTTTTAATTTTTTAAAGAAATGTATTTTTGTAATATTAAATTTAAAATTTTATTAATTTTTATTGTTTGCTTTTTTTAGTTATTAATTATTGTTAATTTTATTATTTCATTTTATTATTATTAAATTTTTCGTTATTATTAATTTTAATTTTTAATATTTATGAATTAATAATTTCAAGTTACAGATTTTATCAATTTTTTAATTTTTATTTGTAATTTTTATTGATTTAGTTTAAATTTCGATTATTATTAACTATTAATCATTTTTTACATTTTTAATTTAAATTTCAATTTAAATTTTTTTGGTTAATTTTTACTTTTTAAGTTTTTCGTAATTTTTAATTATATTTATTAATTGTCTATTTTTAATAACTTTAATTATGAATTTTCAATTGTTTTTATATATTTAAATTTCAAAAAATATTATTTTGTAATTTTTTTATTGATTTTAATTTATTTTTCTTCTAATTTTTAGATATTAATTTTTTAAAATTTTCATTTTCATTTCGATTTAAATTTTTACTTGTTGGGGTGTGGAACCCGGTATTTGGTCTTCATGAATTAGTGTTGAAGTGCTTTAGAGCTCGAATGGTTAAGTTTGGAGACTTCATGAGCTTTCTGCGGTTATGCATTGTGACGTTCTTTGTTAAATGGTCATCAACGTCGGGACTATTTTTCTAGCCGTGGTAAGTTGAAAGATCGCGACTTTCAATCTTCTAGGGTCGGCTTTATGGCTTCTTAAAAGGATTGTAATCCTATAAATAGAGGTGTTAGGGTATCTTGAAGATATCTTGAGTGTTCAAGAGGTCTTGAGTCTTAGAGATCAAGAGGTTATCAAGAGTGATCGAGGTTATGCAATTGGGTGTCATTTGTGGTTTAGACGTGGTTTAACATCTTTAGAATTCTTTGTGAGTTCATAATCGAGAGAAGACTGTAAGAGTTGTTTTACTCTTGTTGATGATAAAATCGAGAAAGTTCTTGGTGGACGTAGCCCACATTGGGTGAACCACGTTAAATCTTTTCTTGTCTTCTTTTGTGCATTATTTTCTTATGTTGTTATATTTCTCATAAGTATACTTCGCTTATATAGTTTCCTATCACGTGGTTTGAGGAATTGTTTCCGCATATTTGTTCTCTAATTCCTAACAATTGTAACGCCGCAAAAAGGTGACACCACGCTCACGACGGTGCCAACGACGATGCCGCACGACTACCAAACAACCCGAAAATGCGACAATTTTTTTTTTTTTGCAAGGTAGAGGTTCTTGTTTGATTTATTTTATCTACAAGTTTGTGGCCTGCTTGATCTTGGGGACTAATAAGCTTCAAACTTTTACTTTGTATTTCGGTCGCCGAACTAGAACTACATGATTGTCGCAATTTCATTTGGTTTAGGAATATCCCTCGCGCAAAATAGAGGAACCCCTACGATGTTCACAGAAATATTGGTGCCGTCTTTTGACAATATATCGCACTCATAAACGAGTTTAGAAAGAGCTAGCGCGACACCAAGTATGGCTATTACAGTTGTAGAAAAACAGTGGTATGCACAAGTCACTTCCAAATTCAACCGCAGGGATGGAATGTCCTACTCCCGCGTAGACTCCAAGTCCAACCCATGTGTCATGTGCAATTGTTAATATATACATATGTCAATGCGGACCCATAAGTGCAGATCACAATGAAACTTCCTCGCACGGGCCAACTTCTTAGGAATTCTCACCAACACACTATTCAAAGGTGAATTCCGAATAATTCTTTAGACTTCGCGTTTGCTTAAATAACACGGCTATGAAAATTCCAAGTCATTTATTATCTTATCTTATGTAGGTGTACAAGGATTTACTTGTCCCTTTCTCTCGCTTTTTTTTTTTTAGCTCAATAAGTTTATGTTTCTTGATATATCCTTTTCCATGGATGTTTCCTCGTTTGTTCTTTAGTATGGTGTAGAAAATTTCAGATTCTTTATTTTTCCTTGATATTTTCTAACTCGAGTCGGACTTTCCATTGACGTTGAAGCCTATTCCACCGCCTACCCAACTCTTATTAATGGACTCCTCCTTGTCTTCACACCATCGACCCTTGTCTAACTTAGATATCTCTTAGAAAGGAATTAGATACTTTTTAATTTAAGTGAGACATATATATAGGTATATTATCAAAATTCATACTCAACTAAGTCTATACGCCTACTCCTACATTTGCAATTTGAAATTTGGTAGGAATAGGAGTCAAAGGGGGGGAAAAGTATTTCAAACTGTGCTTTAAATACTACGGTTGGGCGGTGGAGTGGTTCATCGACCCCCTTGACATCCATTAATACCTTCATTCTTTTCAACTTGCGTGTATGCTCCCTCTACCAGCCGCCTACAACAAGAAACGCGTTATTTTGCACTGGATGCACCGCATGACCTCCCCGGCGCGTGGAAAAGAGAAGGAGGGGGGGCACACAAAGCAGGAGTCGGCCGACGTTCTCCCACTGTCCCGGCCGCGTGAGAAGTCTGTTTTCTCTCTTTTTAGTCCCTGTGCACGTGGACAGAGGGTGCAGATTATGAAAGAGCTCCTGCGCGTGGGAAGGGCGAGCTACCTCCACTTTCATTGGGTGCTGAGAGGTGTTGCTATTGCTCAACTCTGGATACGCCATCTGTCAACTATGGACCTCATATACCAACATCTATTGCTTGTCTAATGCAACACTCCTAAAAAGAGGACCACAAGACTCGCTTTTGCAAGCACTGCAACAATTAAATATTCTCTGTGACAGTCATTGCTTGGTGTATCAAAGTGTATCATCGAGCATACCTCTTTGGAACGTTTCATCTTTTTTTTTTTTTATATATATGCGCTTATTCTCTTAGACACGATTTATGGGTGATTGATGGTCTTGATTTTGAGACTAACTTCACATTTGTTTGGGCGATTCTGAGCCTGCCATGCACGCCTCGAGATATTTGTGAAGCTAAGACCACTCGCAGTGTCCTAATCAGTAAATAAAATACGTTTGAATTCCTTGTAAGCATTGCAACAATTTAAATATTCTTGTGATGATCAATTAAAGCTTTGTGTATCAAGTTGTCTGTCAGGCATTTTTACTTGAAACGTATCATCTTTCTTCTTATATTAACAGTTATTCTCTTAGATATCAATTATATTGAAAGTATTAGTTTCCTAATAGATGAGAGGTGGGTAAGAAACTAACTGAGCTTAGAATTTTGAGTTAAAACCTCCTTCTACATATTGTAATAGGGATATTTGTATGAAATATCAAGCGGATTTGATCTCCTTTTACAATTTGCAAATATATTGACAATGGTTTCATAAATGAAGAAGCATAATAGAGCTAGAGCCTTGATGATTTCATGGTTATATTGGAGGCTATTTAAAACTTAAGTCCTTTCTTCAATAGTACAAGAAGGGGAAATACACTAACATTCCACTTTTCAATACACCTCCTTTTAAACAACAAAATGAGATCTAACATGCATATTCTTTTGTAATTTCTTTCCAACATTCCACAAGAATTCAACAACATTTCCAATGAATTTTTAGAGTAAGAAATACTATCATTTCAATGTAACTTTTCCTTCAAATCTTTTACAACATGTCCTACTTCATGTGGAAAACATATTTACAATAATGGAAGCTAGAGAAAACAAGGCAATATTACATTTCTTTCTCCACTCAAGGTGGGTAATTACATGATGTTTTAACATTGTCAACAACAAGGTTCTTGTGCTCCAAAGTGTTCTTCATCCATGCTCCATGTTCCAAGTATTTCAAATCACAACCAAGATAGGGGGAGAGGCAACACTCTCCTCCCAACCAAAACTCAATGGAGAAGAGAAGCAATCTCCTCCATTGACCCCCGAGCCCCAAACACAACACAATGAAGGGTGGTCTCCAACTCAAGGCAACAATACTTGCTTCCACAATACAATTTCTTCACAACATTCAAAGTAAAAAGAGGAAACAACAAGGAAACACAAATAACACAATACTTTGCACAACAAGGCTTTCATCCAAGCCAACAAGAGAAGGAACTATGGGAATGTTTTCCTTATGCCTCCCAACTGAGATGAGATGCCCATCCAAAACCCTCCACAATAAAACACAAGCCCCTATGACTCTTATGCCTCCCTCAAGTACCCCTTTTTCCTCCCATACTCTTATGCCTCCCTCCTCTTATGGCTCCCTCAAAGACAAGGTAGAATGTAAACATTCTTACCCAAGATGGGCATCCCTCTCAAACTCCCTCCACAATATCCTAATCTACTCTTATGCCTCCCTCATGAGTATTCCCATAGACCTCTCCTATACTACACAATAAGCATTCTATCCATTTTTCACAATACACCAAAGTAAACATGCATTTTTCACAATTTTAGCATAGAAGCAACAATAATATGATGCAAAACAAAGGAGAAGGTTTCCTACCTCTCCATTGGAGAAGCCTAAACCAAGAAATTTGTCCAAGCTCCTCCAAAACAATCCAAGCATGCAAGTCCAAGCACTCTTTTTTTTTCCTCCCAATTCTTTTCTCTCCCAAAATAACAAAAGAGAACTCTTCAACAAAACAAAAACAAAACTCCAAAAAAAAACCCTCAACAAGAGAGGAAAAATTCCATAAATAGACAAGAGGAAGAGTGAGGGTGATGTGGCTCCTCAGGATGCCACATCACACATCATCAAGACCACCTCCTTTTAGTCAACTCAAATCCCAAACACCATAAATGGGTGGTTGGGTTGAATGACATCTCTCTTCCACATCCATCCCTTCCCATGTGTCCTAAGGCACAATTAAATGCAAAAGGAAGACAAGTGCACTCCAAAGTCACATTTCCCATCCCAAAACAATAAATAATCCCCTTTTTGGCTTCCCAACCCATAGATATGGTTGGTAAGGGGTTTTGGGAAGTGTGGGACAAGTTCAACTTGTCCCACAAGTCCCCCAAAATTGCCTTAAATCTCAAATTCGAGATTCAAAGGATTTGGAGTGGTCAACACTCAAAACAAGCATTCAAAACAAGAGGCAAGCACAAGGCTCAAGGAGCCAACCATAAAAATTAATTACACCCACTAGACTTCCCTCCAAAACTTAAAAATTAAAACAAGATGTTAATTTAATCTAAACACACTTAGCAAAAGATTTTTTTTTTTTTAAAAAGATATCACAAATAAAATCACCTACTAAAGTAAGTTAAAACAAGTAATTAAAATTCTTACCCCCTTGGTCACATTAGAAAATTTCCCCCTCATGGAAATTTTTCTTTCTTAACACATAAAAGAACAAAGGTAACACAATACAATTCACTAGTTGCCTTGACGACCAATGTTGTAACCACCCGACATCCTGTTGTGTTTGGTTCCCAATCCCCCGTAGTTTGTTGTGATATAATTTCCTGCAAAATCTAACAATACCTTTTGGCCTCGTGACCATATTAGTAACGTCGAAATAATAAAACACATGCACGTATACATAAAAATTTACATCATTGAACAACCTAATTAAACCAATGCTAGAATCAATTAATTCACCAATTGTTTAATTTTCTAACATTTCGATTATAACAATCCATCACTTGCACTAAGATCACAACATCAACAATCATCTAGAAATATCCATAATTTATGTCTAATACATCCATACAAAGAGTAATGTGATTAGAACATCGAATACTGATTTAGGAATCAAGCATATAAATTTACTGCAATAGTCACATCATGTCGCAAGTATAACATGTATGTACTGTCTATCCAATAAGTAAAATGAGTGTATCAATTTCCATCTAGAAATGTTTAATTTTTATTACGATATCAAGGTCTAGGGATCCAATAAAGAGTGACCAGAGCCTAAACAATACAACAATAGTAATGACATAACAATAAGTCTTTAACAAGGTAACTATTCTAGATCATCATCATCATATCCTTAAATTAACATCAAGGTCCACAATATGACATAGAGTCAAGGTAATAATAATAATCAAAACACAATATAAATCTTGGTGTCCACACCTTTTAATTTTCATGCTAACTAGAACACAACAGTCATGTTTACGATTGTAAACAATTTAGAAAAGATGCTCATGGTTCATTTAGTATCGAAGGGAAGTGGGCATTACAACAATTGGTATCAGAGCTTTGGTGGTTTTTTTGTTGAAGTTGTAAATCACAGGGAAAGTTTAGCTTGAGTGGGAGCTATGGCAAATGAGGGTAGATCGAGGGTTGAGAAGTTCAATGGGCAAAACTTTGGTTTGTGGAAGATACAAATGGAGGATTACTTATATCAAAAGGACCTCCATGTTCCTTTGGCTGGAAAAGCAAAGAAACCTACAGCCATGTCGGATGAGGATTGGGAGTTGCTGGATAGAAAGGCACTTGGGGTAATTCGTTTATGCCTTGCATCTTCGGTTGCTTTCAACATATTGCAGGAGAAGACCACGGAAGGTCTCATGAGTGCGTTGGGGAAGTTATATGAAAAACCCTCTGCCTCTAATAAAATATTTTTGATGAAAAAGTTATTTAATATGAAGATGTCTGAGAATGGTTCTGTTGCTAATCATTTGAATGAATTTAATATGGTTGTGAGTATGTTAAACTCAATAAAAATTGACATTTCTTATGAGGTCGTGGCTTTGTTGATTTTGTGTTCCTTTCCGGATAACCTGGACAGACTTGGTTATGGTGTAAGTAATTCAATCTCTAATAACTCAAAGCTGAAGTTTGAGGATGTAATAGGTGTGATCCTAAGAGAGGAAATGTGAAGGAAGAGCACCGGAGATTCTTCTACTTCTGGAAATGCTTTGATGGTGGAGAGAAGAGGGAGAAAAACAATAGAGGGAAAGGTAACCGTGGGAAGTCGAATGATCACGGAAGGTCAAAGTCCAAGAGTAAGTTAGAATATTGGCACTGTGGGAAGGTTGGTCATGCTAAGAAAGATTGTTGGGCTCTTCGGAGTAAGAAGAACAAGGAGGAGGAAACTAAAGAGGTAAATTTGGCAGCAAGTGATGTTTGTCAAGATGCCTTAAATATTTCTTTAAATAATATTGTTGAATTTTGGGTGTTAGATTCAGGGCTTCTTTCCATGCCACCCCACATAGTTATTACGTTATCGATTTTGTTCAAGGTGATTTTCGACATGTATATCTTGGTGATGATGAACCATGCAAATATAGTAGGGAAATGTTGTGTTTGGGTGAAAATGTAGAATGGGAACACATGGCTACTTAAGGACGTCAGGCATGTACCTAAGTTTAGGCGGAATTTGATATCTCATGGGACGGACACCGGGTAGTGATGGATGTATGGTCAGCTTTACACCGGATTGTTAGAAGGTTACCAGGGAGCTCTTGTGGTTGCAAGAGGTAAGAAAAATGGTACTTTGTATTTAACAAGTGGTGCTGATTATTGCAATTTAGTTATTACGAGATGGAGATGCAACTTTGTGGCACCGAGACTCTCGGTCACATGAGTCATAAGGGCATGTAGATTATAAAGGACAAGTTACCGGATTAACGGAGTTAGATTTATACTTCAGCGAGGACTGTGTTTATGGGAAACAAAGCGGTGAGATTCCTCAAGGTTGGACCTATCAAGAAGGAGGGTAAGTTGGATTTAGTGGATACGATGTATGGGGGCCAGCTAAGGTAAACTCTATTGGTGGTTCATGTTATTACGTCACTTTTATTGATGATGCAACTAGAAAAGTTTGGGTATATTGCATTAGAAAGAAATCTGATGTGTTTGAAACTTTCAAAAGATGGAAATCCTTGGTTGAGAATGAAACAGGTCTCAAGTTGAAATGTCTCAGGTCGGATAATGGAGGGGAATATTGTAGCAATGAATTTATTGATTATTGTTCAGTAAATGGGATCCGTAGGCAAAGGACAGTTCCAAATACTCCACAGAAAATGGAGTGTCAGAGAGAATGAATAGGACAATCATGGAGTGTGTTAGGTGTATGAGGTTACATGTGGGGCTGCCACTCATGTTTTGGGTGGAAGTGGTAAGCACAATTGTTTATCTAATTAACAAAGGACCCTCTATGGCCTTGGATGGAGGTATACCTGAGGAGGCTTGGTCTGGTAAGAAAATTGATTACTCATTTCTTAGAGTATTTAGATGTGAGGTATTTGTTCACATTGATAAAGATGATAGGACCAAGTTAGAGGCTAAGTCTGAGAAATGCACCTTTGTTGGATATGGTGAAGATGACTTTGGTTTTCGTGTTTGGAGTCTTAAAGACAAGAAAATATTTCGGTCTAGAGATATTCTCTTTAATGAAAAAATCATGTATAAAGATCAGTTACAAGAACAAAAAGAGGAATCAAAGAAAGAATACACAGTGTTAGAGGACATTACGGACAACAAGGCATCCAAGGGGCCGGTTCAGGTACAACATGTTCCAAAGACAAATGGCCTTCGGGTACCTACTCATCAGGAACCCCAAACTCCTAAGGTGAGAAGGTCTTCTAGGGTAAGAAGGGAACCTAAATGATTTACTCCATCTTTGAATTATTTATTGCTCACTGACAGTGGAGAGCCAGAGTGCTTTGAGGAAGCAGTGTAGGTGGATGCTAGGAAGAAGTGGGAGTAGGCCATGGATGAAGAGCATAGATCTCTTATGGAAAACTAGACTTGGGATCTAGTGGAGCTACCCAAGAGAAAGAGAGCATTGCAGAAAAAGTGGGTGTATAAAATCAAAGAGGAAGATGGACGCAGGAAACGATACAAGAGAGAAGACCTGCACTTAGAATAGTTGGATGTGAAGATTGCATTCCTTCATGGTGAGTTGGAGGAGGAATTTTACATGCAGTAGCCATAGGGTTATGAGGTCAAAGGGAAGGAGAGGTTAGTGTGCAAATTTAAGAAGAGCTTGTATGGCCTGAAACAAGCTCCACGGTAGTGGTACATGAAGTTTGATAGTTTTATGCAGGAGCAGGGTTACTCCAGGTGTCACTCAAACCATTACGTGTACATCAAGAAGTTTCTTGATGGTAGTTATATTATTCTGTGCATGTATGTAGATGATATGCTTGTTGCAGGGAAGAACATGCATGAAATAAAGGTACTCAAGAAGCAACTAGGTGACTCCTTTTCTATGAAGGATTTGGGGCAGCAAAACAAATCCTTGGTATGAGAATAACTCAGAACAGGAAGGAGAGGAAGTTGGTATTATCTCAAGAAGAGTACATAAAAAGGTCTTGGAGAGGCTTAGTATGCAGGATGCTAAACTCTGGTTGGTACTCCTTTGGTAGGTCACTTTAAATGATCAAAGGAGCAGAGTCCCAAGGCGAGGAGGATAGAATCCGGATGTCCAGTGGTACCGTACTCATCAACAGTTGGTAGTTTGATGTATGCTATGGTATGCACTAGGCCCGACATTTCCCATGTAGTGGAAGCAAAGGTGAGTAGGTTTATGAGTGATCCGGTAGAGAGCATTGGCGCAGTAGTAAAGTGAATCCTTTAAGTATTTGGGAGGGACCATGAGAGCAACATTATGTTTTGGTGGATCGACGCTACATTATGTGGATATGTAGATTCGAGACATGGCGGGAGATTTGGACAGCGGGAGGAGCACAACAGGTTATGTATTTACGGTTGGTAATACAACAGTGAGTTGGATTTCATGGTTACAAAAGGTTGTAGCTTTATCAACCACAGAGGTTTGAGTATGTTGCTGCCACGAGGCAAGCAAGGAGATGATTTGGCTACACAGCAGTTTCTTGATGAGTGGGTCATAAGCGGGAAGTTGGGAGACTAAACAAAGTGATAGTCAAAGCACTATTCATTTGGTGAAGAACTCCTCTTTCCACTCTAGGACGAAGCACATTCAACTGAGATATCATTTCATCAGGACAACTTTGGAAGAAGATAATTTGAAGCTGGAAAAGGTTCATACTAGTCAGAATTCTATGGATATGATGACCAAGGCGGTCATAAGGGAGAAGTTAAAGTTGTGTTCAACTTTGATTGGCCTTCATGGTTGATAATAAAGGGTTAAGAACTTTGCTTTCAAGTGGAAACAGTCTCCAATTGGGAGATTGTTGGGGTGTGGAGCCTGTTTTTTTGTCTTCTTGAATCAATGTTGAAGTGCTAGAGCTCGAATGGTTAAGTTTGGAGACTTCAGGATATTTCTGCATCGTCGATGCGCAACGTTTCTACGACGTTGCTTGTAATGCCCCATGGGCATCGGATTCCATTTCTGCCACCTTGGCCTCCTCCCAACCACCCGACCTGCAGGCTGTAAGGACCACCGCATTTTTCTATCCTTGCGTGAGGGAGACGGGAGTCGGTGGAGTCCCGATTGTCTTCACCTTGATCTCATTCGGATCCTCTATTCAATGCGTATGGGTCTGACATGATGGTTAGATGAAGCTACAAGCTAGTGTAGTAGGCTGTCCAACTACGTTGTTATCTGTTCAGTAT
The DNA here is from genome assembly GCA_018340775.1 of Taxus wallichiana var. yunnanensis. Classification (NCBI taxonomy): domain Eukaryota; kingdom Viridiplantae; phylum Streptophyta; class Pinopsida; order Cupressales; family Taxaceae; genus Taxus; species Taxus wallichiana. The sequence continues at coordinate 538,622,076 of CM031242.1, read as the reverse complement.
CAATACATCCTCAATTCGGGATTCTCCTTCATGATATGGTTATCAAAATCGACTGTGACAGTGAGAGAGTTACCAGGAGATCTGGAGAAGATTATTGTTGAGATTCTCTATTGTTTTCTTACTTGTTTTATGTTGTAACTCATGGAAGAGTATCTCATACAGGCGGATCTGTTTTTATCAGAATATTCACGAAGCAAAAATTGGTTTGTTGTTTCATTTTTTTCCACTCTGCCCGTAGATGAGTATCTGTCTCCTTCTTGTGTCCGATTCTGGTGACTTCGGTCACACTTTGGCTCGTTTTTGTTGGCCTATCAAGCTTGGCCCGTAGCAAGTGCTCAACTTGGCGAAGCCAATATAACGCGCATGATTTTTGTGTTGGTGACAAATCGCACCTGAGCACAGAGATCTATGCTATAATGGAGAAAATGTCTTGGGATATGAAGGTAGCAGGATATTTTTCAGATCCGAACATGCACTGAGTTTGTATCTCCAAATCGACTGTGTGACAGTGAGAGTGCTTCTAGCAGACTTGATGAAATTTATTTACAAAGATTCTCTACTGAGACCTTGCTTGTTCTACGATGTAACCCATGGGAGAGGATCTCATAGAGGCGGATCTATTTCATATCAGAGTTACGCAGTGAAAGGAATGGCGCCAAAATCTCGGCTTGCAACATATAAGGTATGTTGGATGACTGGTTGCTATGATTTTGGCATACTTCCTGCGTTTGATACTGCTGTTGAAGATGGTGTGGATGTGCTTTATCTTTTTGTGGGCGGGGGTGTTGTGCCATATTATCTAGATAGTATTGCAATGGGTGCCTTTGGGGCTGGAGAGGGGTGTGTTTGTGTCTACTGCCTGCAGCGGCGAAGGTCCAGGGGAGCTGTCTGTCGCCAATCTGTCACCATGGGTGACAACAGTTGGTGTGAGGACTTTAGACAAGGATTTCCCTACAAACATTATTTTTGGGTAATGGAAAATCTTCAGGGGAGTGTCTTTGTACAGGTAGAAAGGTGTTGGGGGTCTGATTTTTTCCCTTGATCTATCTTTGGAGACATCTCTGTTGGAATTATCACACTTTCAAGCTACAGCTGAAATGTTTCCACCGAGAGTTTGATGTTGTCCTCAAATCTGATGAAGGAAAAGGTTTATATATCACTACGGTAGATGACTTTTAGAGCCGAGCGTGATGTAATCATTATGTCTTGTGTCCAAGATTCAAATCATGGACTTGCCTTGTATTGGATGCCCGCGTTGTAATGCCCTGTTCTACATTACACCTATTCATCCTGTGGCGATCGAGTGCTAAGCATGGAGTGTCGTTGTGCCTTAAAATCGACCTCGATTGCTGACCATTATGACTATAATTGATAATTATTTCATAAGCTATAAAATGATAATAATGATAATAATAATAATAATGACATTATGATTGTATTATCGATCAACGATTGTATTTTATTATTACCTTCTTTATATCGATTGTTATCGATATCATCCTCTGTTATCGTTAAACTATCCTCTTGATTTTTTTGTCACTCCCGCTGATCGAGCCTCGTTGCGCAAATGAGGAAGAGTAGGTTTTGTGGTGGCACCACGGTTTGGGAGTGGCGTTCACGTAAATATTTCTTTTAATCGCTCAACCCACCCACTTTTCAGGAGATACAACATGGTCACGAGCCGACGCATGGCTAGTTAGCTTGACTGGGCGTTTTAGGCTTCAAGACTACACAAGCAGTATTAAGGCTCATGTAACCATTCGCTTATTGTGGTGCCCCTTTCCTTTTACCGCTGGGGCATACCTGAGATCCAGAAAAATAAAAATAAAATAGAATAACGATATAAATAGAATGAGTTTTAGAATAAAATAAATAAAAATAGAATAACAATAATAATGAAAGTAAAAATTTTGAAACAAATAAATTTAAAAAAAAAGAAATGGAGTGGAGGGCATGGGAAGGCACGTGCTTTCTTTCTGCAAGTGCAGAAATTTGGTGAATGTAATTAAGTGTTTGACCAAATGAAAGAATGGGACAGCTTTTCTGAGAGAATTGAAGGCAGGTGGGTGAGAGTTGGGTGAGTTTGGCAGGGGGCGCCCTCAGTAGCTGTCACAGTCTCACCAAATGCAATAAACAATGACCAGTACACTCCTAGCCTGTGCCTTTACCAAACGTGGAGCGTAGAACTGAAATTCTCCTAGGAAAGTGCCGTGAGGAATTAATTGGCTATATGCGGCAGCTACGGGTGGTCGAGAGGTAAACTTATCTCAGAAAATCAGTGGCCTCCAGAGAGAGTAAGTGCGACAGCTACTGCAGGGCGAGCCCAAGGAAACGTTGGTGTTGATCCTGTTGTTCTGGTTGCACGCGACCACAGTCGAGATCAGTTGTTGCAAGATCTTGCAGCTGTAGTAGAAGTTTTTTTTGAGCGCTCCAACAAGCAGGTTGTCCAACTTGGTTGTTATCTGTTTAGCATCGACCTGCATCCTCAAATTCGAGTTTCTTCTTCAAGGTATTTGTTTATCAAAATCGACTATGTGACAGTGAGAATGTTACCAGGAGATTTGAGTTTAAATATCGCTGCAACAGGGAAAAAAACTGCGAGGATTTTCAAGTATATAGGAAGCATTGAGGCTGCTCTCGTGTGGAGTGTTTTGGCTACAACAGAAACAAGGGTTTAAAGACAAAAGGAGTGGTCTCTATCCCAGGAATTTAGCCATGTCTTCCATTTCAAAAGGGCTACCACTTGAGCTTGCCAGCAACAGCAGAAATATTTATCGGGAGTGCCTTAGAAGAGCCAAGTTCATTGGTCACAAGCAAGGTAACACGGAGCTAGTCGTTGATATGGTTCGGCAACAGTTCAAGAAAAATATGCATGAAACAGATCCGGAAAAGATCCAAAAGATGAAGGACGATGCTGCAAGAGGCCTTATCAATCACATGCTTTTTGAAACTAAAAAATTGACTGGAAAGAATTTGTTTCAATCGTCACGGGGCTTTATCCTGCTTGGCATGGAATTATCAACAACAAATTTAAGGATGCCAAAACAAACGAGACATTCATTATGCAAAACCATGAACCCAAATGGTGGCTTGGGGAGCCGCTGTGGAAGACCGTGACCAACAATGGTATGCAGGCTGCTACTTACTTTGGCCCGGTTCTGAGGTTATAAAGGGCCACTGGAATTGCCCCAAGCGTTATTGCCAACAGTATAATGAATCTGTACCCTTTGAGGGAAGAGGCTACTACAGCGGCATCGTATGGTAAATTCAGCACTAAAAGAAGAACTAAAAGAAATCCACGCACTTTCATTAAAGAAGGCAAGAACTCCACAAAGAAGGCAAGAGCAACACACTCAATAAAAGCGTCTAGTCATGTATGCTATGATGGGAAATGTTCCAGATTATCATAACTTGTTGTATGCGATGTAACTCATGGAAGATATTCTCATAGGGCGGATCTGTTTCATATCAGAGTATTTATGAAGCACTTTTTGCTTTGCAATTTTATGAGCTGCTTCAACGAGTCACTGAGTTGGCAGGCATAAAGGTCTCTGTTGGAATTATCATACCTTACAAGCTCCAACTGAAATGTTTGCACCGAGAGTTTGATGCTGTCCTCAAATCTGATGAAGGAAAAGGTTTAATTACCATTGCGGTAGATGCCTTTTAGAGCCAGGAGTGATGTTGAATCAGGAGGAACAGGCATGAGCTGCTTTTCCCCTTTTCTCCAGCTATTTTCTTTTAATTAAATGCATGATTATTGCTTGTTCTCCTGGTAATTGTGTGCTGTGTTGGTTTGAGATAAGCTCTGCGTGAGATTTTTTTAATCATTTGAAATGCTTTGTGTGGCTTTTGCCCGCCTTCCCCACCAAGATTGTATTTTCTTGCTTTTGCTAGATGTGTGAGGGGTCTCTATCCCAGAATTTAGCCATGTCTTCCATTTCAAAAGGGCTACCGCTTGAGCTTGCAAAGAATAAAGAAAATATTTATCGAGAGTGCCTTAGAAGAGCCAAGTTCATTGGTCACAAGCAAGGTAACATGGAGCTAGTCGTTGATATGGTTCGGCAACAGTTCAAGAAAAATATGCATGAAACAGATCCGGAAAAGATCCAAAAGATGAAGGATGATGCTGCAAGAGGCCTTATCAATCACATGCTTTTTGAAACTGAAAAATTGACTGGAAAGAATTTGTTTCAATCGTCATGGGGCTTTATCCTACTTGGCATGGAATTATCAACAACAAACTTAAGGATGCCAAAACAAACGAGACTTTCATTATGTAAAACCATGAACCCAAATGGTGGCTTGGGAGCATTGTGGAAGACCGTGACCAACATCGGTATGCGTCTGCTACTTACTTTGGCCCGGTTACGAGGTTATAAAGGGCCACCGGAATTGCCCCAAGCGTTATTACCAACAAGATAATGAATCAGCACTTTGAGGGAAGAGGCTACTGCAGCGGCATCGTATGGTAAATTCGGCACTACCAGAAGAACTAAAAGAAATCCACGCACTTTCATTAAAGAAGGCAGTAACTCCACAGCAGTGGCAAGAGCAACACGCTCAATAAAAGCGTCTAGCTATGTACTACAATGGGAAATGTTCCAGTTATCATAGCTTGTTCTACGATGTAACTCATGGAAGAGAATCTCATAGGGCAGATCTGTTTCATATCAGAGTATTTATGAAGCACTTTTTGCTTTGCAATTTTATGAGCTGCTTCAACGAGTCACTGAGTTAGCAGGCATAAAGGTCTCTGTTGGAATTATCATACCTTACAAGCTCCAGCTGAAATGTTTGCACCGAGAGTTTGATGTTGTCCTCAAATCTGATGAAGGAAAAGGTTTAATTACCATTGTGGTAGATGCCTTTCAGAGCCAGGAGCGATGTTGAATCAGGAGGAACAGGCATGAGCTGCTTTTTCCCTTTTCTCCAGATATTTTCTTTTAATTAAATGCATGATTATTGCTTGTTCTCCTGGTAATTGTGTGCTGTGTTGGTTTGAGATAAGCTCTGCGTGAGATTTTATCATTTGAAATGTTGTGTGGCTTTTGCATGCCTTCCCCGCCAAGATTGTATTTTCTTGCTTTTGCTAGATGTGTGAGGGGTCTTATTAGATACGTCTGTGTTATGCCTGTAGGAGCAGTTTTCTTTCCTTCTGCGACCTAGTTTTGGACCTTCCTCAGCATGGCAATGAGGAGTTGTTTGTTTAAGTCCTGTCCTCTTTAGAAAACAAAAAAAAAAAATGTGATTTGCTTCTTACCTCCGTTATGTATCCCTATGGTTATAGAGGAGAGCAGGTGATAAATGAATAAAACTATTTACCTCTGGAAAAGAAGTGTATTTATTGCCCTTTTGATGTTATCACGGTCTAATATTAATTCGTATTGGAAATGATACTAGAGAGACCCTTGTTCATCCTTTTCTTTTTAGCAATCTAATTTGGTATAATCTCATCCCAATTTCATCCCTGGGAGGTCGACTACAAGGTTGGAACATTGTAAATTTCTTTTTCCTTTTTGAAGCTTTAACGAACTGTGTATTATGCTTGTCGGATGTGACTGGCTATGGCTAGATAGTGGGTTTTCGACGCCGTCTTATGCAAACATGTTTTGGCCAAATCTAACTTGCTGACCTAGCTTATAATGACCTTAAAAAATTTAGTACCACAGCCAAGGGATATCCTCGTCGATCCTACATTTGTTTTATCTCCCTAACTCGGTCTTATGAAAGGTGCACCGACTTCTTTGTGATGGAAAATTTGAGGGTTTGTTATAAGGAAAACCTCACTCGAACCTTTGAAGAAAATACTTAAAGTATTCAAGGGGCTCTCGTTTTGTACATAGGATATCCTATGCGCCCGATGTAACTGTGTAAGTTTGCTTAATTCTTTTTATTATTATAATAAAAGCCCTTCCTTGTCGGACGCCCCATGGTAGTGAGTGCATGAATAGCTTTTTTACCCCTTCCGAGCAACAAACAATGAAGTATATGTCGGATGTGGTGAACATGGAACTAAGTCTGAAGCTTGAGATGCTTTTGGGGACCTGTGAGAGGTAAATTACATTTACCCCAAGCAACAATGTTTTTTTGAGACCTTTCTTCGTTATATCAGTAAGTAAGTTAATAGTGTATAACATTGAGATATTTTATTATGTTGGGAATGAAGGGTTTTTTTTTGTTGAGGGATGTGCGGAGTTGGCACTTGCGGCTTAAGAGAGCTTTCAAGCTTCAACTTATCATTCGGGGACGTTGTTTAACCTTGAATATATAAATAAACATTGGGTATAACAATCCAAAACGTCAGCTACATACTTTAAGGTGTACGCATGTGCAATGCATTCCTTTTTACATGATCTTTGAATTGGGTCCTTGAGTGGCCATAACCCCCCCTCTTAGGCTGTATGAGTTTTAGTGGACTTGTGTGGTATTCTTGCTCTGAGTAGGGATGTTCGGAATAATAAATCTTGTTACCTTTTTTTTGACATTATCAGGAGAATTTACTATTTCTAGATCGGGTGGTTGTAGTACGACTCCTTTATTTTGTTTTGTGAATGTGAAGCTGCTATCGCTATCTTACTTAAGGAAAATAAAAAGGTGTATTATGTGGAAAATCTATTATAATTTAGAATGTATGGTGTAAGGGTAACCTTGGATAGAAAATGCACGATTTTGTCTTTCATATGTTCTCACGTGGTGCCTCGTTGTTAACTAGATATCTATTTTGTTTACATTCATACAAATTACTTTTGCTTATGCCTTGGAATGGAAATCATGCACTAGTCATTCAATTAATTTTGATGAAATATCTAGGAAAAGGGAATGCATGCTCATGCCGCTTCTTTTGAACCGAAAAAGCTAACATGTTTTTTGCGGTTGTTTTTCCAAGCTCAAATATGAAAGAAGTGGATGTTGTAGTTGCATAGATGATATCCACTTTGGTGCTTGTACATTGTCTTTTATGGTTAAACTATTGATAACATCTAGTGGAAAAATTTTAGAAGAAGGGTCAGTGCCTTAGTAAATGTATTGTAGAGTATTGTTGTTGTAACTATTAAACTTTGCTCTTGAGTTAAAATGTTGAGTTGTAAATCCTTCTAAGACATAGTAGTAATGAGTTTGTAAGCACTATAAAGTGAACTGGATAGTCCTTATAAAAGTTAAACTAAAATTTATATATATGAATATATTAATGTAGATGTGAGCTACTTGATAACATTTGAGACCTGGAACAATCAAGAGGAAACTATCTTTTGTAGCAAAATATGATTACTTGTTTTTCCCCCGAGCTAAACTAATAAACATTATCCTTTTTATGGTGAAATCTTAAATGATCTCATGGTGAAATCAATGGTTAGATTTTAGAAGATGATAGGACTTAATAAGTAGGAGGGAAATTGATTAATAAAACCTTAAATATCTCTCTATCGTTGGAAATGTTCTCCTTTGTCAAACTTAATTAAGTAAAGTCTAGATGGAACATTTAACCAATCTTGATAAACTCTTAGCCTCAATAAAATACGGATAGTGAACAATGTGACCTTGAAGCTGAATTCTGTTGTCCTGTTCCGTTAACCCTTACCATGATTCATGGTGATATTTCCTAAGCAAGGTCAAAATTTGATCCTTAAACAAGAAGGTTATTGTTACGAACCCTAAGCGGTACTTTCCCTCAATCGGAACTTATGCTTTCACCTGTGCAATAGAGGTGTGGAACCGGTGTTAGTGGCTTGAGTAAGATTAATTAACCTTGTAAGAAATGGAAAATGTTCTAAAATCAAATGAATAGAAGGATTTGGACATTAAATTTATGATACTATTTTAGAAAGCTTGGCCTTAATCTATTTAGTCAATAGTTGAAAAGAAAGAAGTCCACCCTTGTGAAAAGAATTGGGTGAATCATTACATGAAATTTTATAAGAACGTAAGTTAAAGAGTTAAGAGACGTTTTAGTAAACAAGAAAATTTAAATTTCCTCGTGGGATGCCCCTAACTGTAAGTGTGTTTTGTGGTTGGACTTCAATGTTGTTCTGTCAAAAGAGAAAAGTAAATTGTCCTTGATAGGTGTGAACATTTCCGTGCTGCCTTTATGGTCATCCTTGTATCAAGTTGTTCACAGTGTTAGTTGTATCCTTGGTGACGACATGTTGCGTCATGTTATGTGTCAAGCAAGTTCAAAAAAAAATTATCCTGTATTTCACTGTGTTGTTTGGGTGTGATTATTTGGGTCGTTACACTTTGGTATCAGAGCGTAGGTTCATGATCTCCAACCTATGGGACGAATTGGTGTTATATGATGATGTTACATGGTGGCGGTGGTGTTACATGATGATATTGCATGATGATGATGATGTTGCATGATGGTGGTAGATATTGGAAGAGTAATGTGCTTTAAACGTGATGTGATTGTTGTCGTAATTGTGATATTGTGAATGCACGTGATGTGTATGTCACCTTGTGCGTATTTGTCATCATGTTGATGTGTTGGGGATGGGAGTATTCTCTCTCCTTCTTGTGGATTCTATGAAGAGTTCACGTGTGAATTTCTGCTTGTGATGTGTGAAAAGAATTATAAAGTGGATGACATAGTGTTAGAGCATTGTGACATATTGTGATATGTGAGTGTATCAATGTGTTGTATGACTAGATTGATGTTAAAAGAAATGAGTTGTATCATGATGTTTTACCATGTTTTGGAGAAATGTGTGTACCACCTTGTTATGTAGCAATGGATGTCATGTTGTGATGTACTATGTTCATCGTATGTATGATTGTGCAAATATGTAATGCTTTATGTTGTGATTTGGGGTCATACGGTGAGTGTATGAACCCTATCGTATGGTGATTGCACCTTGGGTGCAGAAAGTGGTAAAGTGATGTGTTACACTCAGTGAATGTATGATTGTGATCTACCTTGTATATGTACCACCATTGTGTTAGTACTGTAGTTGCATGTTATGTTGTGAACCTTACGCTAACCGACCCTGAGGGTAATCGGTAGAAGTGTATGTTGAGAGTGAGGAATGGTGTACCATGGGTCAATAACTTGAGCCGAAACTCGGTTTAGTAGACAACATGTGAATCTTTCCTCTCTCCCTATGTGGTTGTATGTATGCAACCTTAGTGTATCTATGACTATGTTTAGCCTTGTCGAAGTGGTGGCGGGATGATTCAGATGGAGGTGATGACAGTTGTATTATTGATATGTATTTTATGAGCTGAGGCTCGATGTCCCGAGTGCTAGCAACTCGTTGAGTACCCCTTTGGTGGCTAGATAAGGCCACACAATTATCATAATGTGACATTTTTATAAGTTGATTTTATTCGTGAATTGAGCTTTTTACTTTATTTTGTAAGGACCAGCAGCTTTTCTTGATTGCCATGCTTTACAATTTTGGGCATTTCCTTGGTTTTTGGCACTAACATGGGGATTTTGATACTAACTATGGCTATTTGGCCATTTATTTAGCTTGATTTGGGGTCTTCTTTTAAATTTGGAATTTTTACCGCCTTGCCCAAGGCTTGTACTTTGCCACTTGGCACTTTGGATTGGATTGTTGTGCTGGTTCTATTGTCGTGATGTGTGGAATAGGGTCATAGGATGCACCATGGATTGGTTGGACCTATGGACCCACTTCGTTGTATGGGGGTACGCCCCAAGGAGTACATATAACTAGCGGGTTGTTGAACCACGCGTTATTATGTCACTTGGGTTAGGAGTGTTCGAACTCTATGTGTCTTGGACCATAGGGTCAACCGGCCTCCTTGAGGGAGGCATAAGAGACTTGAGGGAGGCATAAGAGATTGAGGGAGGCATAAGAGTTTGAGGGAGGCATAAGAGATTGAGGGAGGCATAAGAGTTTGAGGGAGGCATAAGATACTTGAGGGAGACATAAGAGACTTGAGGGAGGCATAAGAGTTTGAGGGAGGCATAAGAGACTTGAGGGAGAAATAAAAGACTTGAGGGAGGCATAAGAGTTTGAGGGAGGCATATGATATTTGTCTCGTATGGTTGATGTTTCGGGATTTTCAATTCAAACCGCGACTTTTCCTAAACGTTTTTCACTCGCACTTTCAATACTATCTCAAAATTGCTCATCGGACTTCTGGATAGCGATAGATTCAACCATGCCGCCAAGACGAGGAGGTAAGTCCCCGATTGTAATCATTTTTTTGCATTTTAGGTTGTTTTTTTGCATTTTAGGTTTTTTTTGGCATTTTCATGGGTTTTGTGAATTGTTTGTTTATGTATACAATTTTATTGTTTTATCAGTTGGTCGGCAAGCTCGGCTCGTGCAAACCGTCAAAACATTCCTCAAAACCCACCGAACATTCCTCAAAACCCTCCGAACATTCCTCAAAACCCTCCTCCAAACATAGATCCGCCCCCTGTGGCTCCTTCTGTCCCCACTGAGCCAACAGGAACGCAAGATAATATCATTGGAAGAATCCAAGAAAATAAAATTGTCATTGAGAACCTAATTCAAACTATAAGACAAAACCATGCTACAAATCCATCCCGCATGACTTTAGCCAATACATTGCAAACATTGATTGGCGAAGTCGAGTCTGCAACCAACCAAATACATAGATGGAACACCTTTAGAAGTGACTGTAGGCGGTGGTATGCGGATAAACTATCTCATGCGGCCGTCAAAGACAAAAAAATTGGAAAAGACCTAATTTGTGCATTATTTACCGACCCTAGAACCAATGCCCCCCCTGCAGTTACTTGCAAACGGTTCCCAATCCATTGGTGCCATGATGATAGAATCAAAAACAATTTTTGGGACCGATGGTGGATGGTTTTTGATTATCCACCATGCAACAACAATGAGGTTCCTCTTTATTTTTTGAAGAAATTATATTGTGAGTTTGTGCTCAATGAGGTCCCGAATTATTTTGACTTTTCTTTTTTTTTGTCGAGGAGGTGGCTCGCACAGCGCACTGGTGCACGCGTAGGTCGCCTAGATCCCCATGCCCCAAAACCCCCATTGCCTTCAGTTATCCCTCCTACAGTGAAGGAGGTTGTGGAGATTGATACATTGCATGCATTGAGGGAGCTCACTGACACTCTCACCCAGCATAGCACCCAGATTGCATCCGGTGATGTTGGTGGAGGTGCCAGTTCTAGTGCACCACACCACTGTGGATCATGTGGTGCCGTATGCACTGCAGGCGAGACATCATTTGCTGGTTCACAGGATTTTTTTTCTATAGATGAGATGCTGGGGAATGTTTTTGAACCGAGCCACTGATATTGGTCTTTCACAGGTAAATTTTAAATAAATTTAAATAATATATATATGTACAATAGTTTAATTCACATGTTTGAGATATTAATATATATATGATTGTACTTCATGTACATACATGTAAAAAACTAATTTTTTATTTTATTTTAAATAGCAAGAGCCGGTGAAGGAAACATCCGGTGTTGACATGCTAGCTACTGCGGTTGGGCGTGTTTCAAACGTAAGTTTCAAGTTGTACAAACTTACATTTTTAATAAATCATTTAATTGCACTAGATTATTATTATAATTTGTTTCACGTGTATGTTGCACATGTATTAATATTTTTCTCTTTTATACACAGGAGCCTGGCGGGTCATCATCTGCTCAGGGAACTGAAGCTACTGGCATGCCTCGCGTGAGTTTTACGCAGGTTAGTTACAAATCTCTTTAATGAATGATAAGAGTGATGAAGAAATGTAAAAAAGGTTAAATCCTCTCGTACCCTTTATCTAAAAAAATCTATGCGTCCTTTCCATATGATTATAAGTTTTATATGGATTGGTGTACTGAGATTTAAGAATTTACAACATCATTGTACCCTTAATAGACAGCTCCTCCAATTTATGACAACTCCTGCGAACCCTAACTCCACCACTCATATGAACCCTAATAGATTTGGAGGCGGCGGACATATATATGTGCACACGTAGGGTTGTGTGAAATTACGTGATGGAGGTGTCCTTTCATTTTAGAAACTACATCCCCCTCTGCAGAACATGTAGACCCCTAAGGGTTTGTTTCTAGAAATATTCTTGGGCACTGGGTGTGGGGCTTCAGTTGCTCAAACTGCAGGTGGCAATGGAGCCATTGTTGGGGTTGGATCTGACACTACTGGCACCAATGTTGCCAAGAACTTGCAAGGAGGAATGGAAAATCCTGTTATCTTTGTTGGGGACACTAATAACCCATTGGGAGGTTGAGTGAATCCTAACATCTTTGTTAGGGGTGCAAACACTAGGGTTTTCTCCCTTGTTGATAGCTTGGAAACTCCTGCTACAACTAAAGCTTTAGTCAATCACTCATTTAATGAGGTTTTGTAAAAGAAGACATAGATCAAAACCATGAGGCCTACTAAGAGAAACCCAAGTGTAACCTTTGGCGATGAAGTCCTCGAAATATATTCATTTTACCAAGATCATGCCTTGATCTGTAGATTCACTCATCTTTAGCCTAGCCTCCCTATCCTCCATGATTAGATCTCCAAGAATTGGTTCCCGCTTCTAGCGGGTAGGTTAGACCTCTACCCCTATGCTAAGGGAATTTTTATTATTTTTTCCCCTCTATAGCTGACAAGGACAAAATTTCTAAACAACTTTGGGTTTTCCAACAAAGGTACCTTATCTTAAAACCATGGTTCACATCATTCAACCCTCTCACTGAATCTTTATCACACAAACCAATCTAGATCAAATTACCCCACTTACCCCTATAATTTTAGGACCATAGTTGTCTGATATCCATAGGAAATACCTTGGGAAACATCATTAACGTCGAATCCCAAACCTATGATTTCACACATACAATGTATATGCAAGAATCCTAGTTGAGATTGATACTTCAAAGAATCTTCCAACCCACCTTAATCTTAAAGTGCAAAATCAAACTTGCACTCATCCTCTGGACTATAAGGGCCTACCGGTTTCAGATGTAGGAGATGTATTTTTTTGGGGCATTCTGCTCCTGATTGTGAGATGGTAAAACATTAAAAAAGAGAATAATAATTGGTGGATAAATGCCCTCCCTAAACATATCGTATTTAAATCTAAGTAAATCCCTAATTCAAACACTAAGGAGGAAGACATGGTCAAATCTTTCCTAGCAACCCCTTTGAGAGAGATCACAGATCATGTAAACAAGGGGTTATCCGTGGGTGAAACATAGAGGACCGGAAACACTAAATCAAAACCGCATGTAGCGGCAAAGGAGAATGTTCCTCCTCATTCTCCTTGTTCAAGCAACACATATCAGTCGATCACAGATTTTGAAGTTGTTATTCCTGTACAAAAAGCTCCCAATGTGACCAATGTCTCACTCTATATCCACTTCGCTTCTACTAGATAACGAGTATTCTCCATCCCAACCTTTGGACACAAATACATATGAAGATAGATGGCCTCCGTGCTAACATTTATAGATCCTATGTATTTAGCCTAAATAGAAGATAAAATTTAATAATGTATTTTTATTCTTTCTTGAGTAACTAAATATTGATTTGTACATGTTTTTTGTATAGCTCTTAAGTAGATTTTAATAAATTGATTTGTACATGTTTTTTGTATAGCTTATGACTGCTACAGAGACTCCTCCACATATGCAGACTGTGGAGGCTGCTGTAGATACCGCCATAGCATCTGCAAATCCACTAACCGAGGTACACAATTTTTTAAATTTGTTAAATTTTGGAGGTTCATTATTTCTTATTAAACTTAAATCTACAATATCAAATTTTGTAGGTATATATATGAGTGTGAAATATTTAATTTGAAAATTAATTATTTGTATGTAGCTTACCCCTCGTGAGTCTATTGTTGTCCCTGCGAAGCGTCAACAACAAATCGATAGGGATCATGACATTGCGGTAAGATTGCACATGCATTTTAACTAAATTGTACAAGTTTCTAAATTTTGAAGGTATTTTAAAATTTTGGGTGTTAAAAACTTGTTGTTTATGAATGTGCAGTTAGGTCAGCAGCATGCTTGAGACACCTAGGACCACACGGATGAAATCCGTAGTGGCATCTCCCTCCACTACATCCCTGTGTCGTGGACGTGCTACTTCTAAAGCAGGCGAAGAGAGGGAAGATGTTTCATGAGTAGATTTATAGTCCACTTGGATGCCACATATATGTGGTCATGAGTACATCTATTCACAGTCCATTGTATATATATCTAGCCTTTTGCGACCGCATGTGGTCCCATATGTACATTATGGCACGTGCTTAGTTCGAGATCTGTATACATACATTATGAACTTATACATGTACATATATATTTTCAGAGACGTGCGCGTCTGGAGCACACTTTATTTGATTCTTATATATATATATATATATATATATATATATATATATATCCATGTGTGTTGGTTAAATAAGGCTATAAATTTGGTTATTTTGGTATTATTGCTAACTCTGAGAAAGTGGGTTTTGATCTTTGTTCGGTGGATTTAGTGTATTACTTCTAGTTATATATTTTCTAGTATCTTTCTGATTATTATTTGTGGTATATTTCGTGCCATGGGCATTTTGAATTTTTATTTTTCAAACTAAAACAATATTGTTAGCTCTATATCAAGCCAACTTAAGTATTAGTAACTAGAGATGTGCTATGTATAACGTACATTGATTCTTGAGGTACCAATTTACATGAAGAAAAAGTAATGAAATGGCGGACTTAGAATTTGGGAGTGAGAAAGATGGATATTTTTTGTAGGTTGATTACTTTTTATTTTTCTCATTATTTTTCTCTAGTTTTTTATTTTGTTTAAATAAGTTAATTTTTTGGAAAACTCAAAACTATACTTAGCCATTTAAAACTTTAAACTAATCTGGAATAAGTTGTATTCTTAAATTATGTATCTTCTACCTTCAATGATGATGTGGATCTGTGAACTGTCTTCTTGAATACATGTAGATTATGATTCTATATGCACTTTGTCATCTTCTAAGTAGTTTTGAGTTTCTTGACTATTATGAATAAGAGGTTTTTCTTAATGATTTTATTTCATTTAAGAAACTATATCTCTAGCAACATGAACTCTTTTTGTACATGCATAACTATTTCATCTTTCTCTCAATCTGTGATTTCCTTGTAAGAGCTATGGTATTTAGATAATTTTTGTACCTATTGTACACTTGTAATCTATATTTTCTGAGATTCATTCCTTGTTGTATTTAATTTTTAAATCAGACCTTTAAAGGCCTCTTCACAAATTTCTTCTCATATATTGTGTACTTATTCTTCATGACTTCAAAAAATCATGGAAATTGGTTCTCCTCTTTAGTGTTTTTCTAACTTGCTTTGCATCTTACTCATTTAACCATGATTATCATACAAGTGCTGCATATGATACACTCTTTGTATAGAAATTTTCCTTACATTTAATAAATTATAACCTTATGGATGCAATGTATTTTATTCTATTGAAGTTTGTAATGTTCTTTCTACTTTTTCAAAGCTTATTCTATCTCCTTCTTGCAATATTTTGCAAATTTTTAGACTTAATCATATTGAAATATCACTGGAAAACTTTTCTTATAAATTTTTTAATCTTTGAAGCTTGACAAGTTCTTAGAGCTAAAATTTTAAACATATGCTTTCAATTTTATTTCATTAGTCTTGACAGATATCTTAGTTTGTACTTTGATCATTTAGCTTTGATTATAAGTTGGAATGTCGCCCCTTTTAATACAATCTACTTCCTTTGCAATCTATAATGGATGATGGACCTTATTGTACTCTATTTTTATTCTTACGTAATTATTTCCTTAAATGTGACAATTTATATGAGTCATTTGTAAATTGTATCTTAAAGAAGTAGTACCTGTAGCTCATCCTAGTTTTCTTGATTTCTTACTTTTGATTCCTGAAACTATCTCATTCGATAAAATATGACATTAGATCATCCTTTGAGCTTGTAAATTGTATTGTTATCAATATGATATAACTTTAGTTGATCAACATAGGAAGTATTCGTCGGGAGACCAAAATATCGTTCAAATTCGTCGGGTGACTACTCGGACTCCGTGGCACCTAGAGAGGCCTCGTCTGATCCGACACCTCGGCATACGGACCCTCTACAATAGCCTCTCTCATTTTTTTCCTTCTCATTTCGGTGCTCTCGCTGTCCTAATGTTTGCAAACGCGCGAAATAGTGCAGTTGGAGCCAGCAGTGTAGAAGGTCACAAACGCTGTATTTTGCAAACGGTGGGCCGTGGCACCGAACCGCTTGCGCGCGGCACGTCCGGGTGGCCAGGTGAACGCTAGAGGAGGTGGTGTTTCGGTGCGCGAAAGGGTCGTTGATTCCGGGCTACTTCGTTCGGGCTTAGTCCCTTAAGAGCCCTGAGACCAAAATATCGTTCAAATTCGTCGGGTGACTACTCGGACTCCGTGGCACCTAGAGAGGCCTCGTCTGATCCGACACCTCGGCATACGGACCCTCTACAATAGCCTCTCTCATTTTTTTCCTTCTCATTTCGGTGCTCTCGCTGTCCTAATGTTTGCAAACGCGCGAAATAGTGCAGTTGGAGCCAGTGTAAGGTTGCCAAACGCTGTATTTTGCAAACGGTGGGCCGTGGCACCGAACCACCTGCGCCGGCACGTCCGGGTGGCCAGGTGAACGCTAGAGGAGGTGGTGTTTCGGCGCGAAAGGGTCGTTGATTCCGGCTACTTCGCTCGGCTTAGTCCCTTAAGAGCCCCGAGACCAAAATATCGCTCAAATTGCGTCGGTGACTACTCTGACTCAGCACCTAGAGAGGCCTCGTCTGATCCGACACCTCGGCATACGGACCCTCTACAATAGCCTCTCTCATTTTTTTCCTTCTCATTTCGGTGCTCTCGCTGTCCTAATGTTTGCAAACGCGCGAAATAGTGCAGTTGGAGCCAGTGTAAGGTTGCCAAACGCTGTATTTTGCAAACGGTGGGCCGTGGCACCGAACCGCCTACGCCGGCACGTCCGGGTGGCCAGGTGAACGCTAGAGGAGGTGGTGTTTCGGTGCGCGAAAGGGTCGTTGATTCCGGGCTACTTCGTTCGGGCTTAGTCCCTTAAGAGCCCTGAGACCAAAATATCGTTCAAATTCGTCGGGTGACTACTCGGACTCCGTGGCACCTAGAGAGGCCTCGTCTGATCCGACACCTCGGCATACGAACCCTCTACAATAGCCTCTCTCATTTTTTTCCTTCTCATTTCGGTGCTCTCGCTGTCCTAATGTTTGCAAACGCGCGAAATAGTGCAGTTGGAGCCAGTGTAAGGTTGCCAAACGCTGTATTTTGCAAACGGTGGGCCGTGGCACCAACCGCCTACGCGCCGCACGTCCGGTGGCCAGTGAACGCTAGAGGAGGCGGTGGTGTTTCGCGCGCGAAAGGGTCGTTGATTCCGGCTACTTCGCTCGGCTTAGTCCCTTAAGAGCCCCGAGACCAAAATATCGCTCAAATTCGCCGGTGACTACTCGACTCAGTGGCACCTAGAGAGGCCTCGTCTCGATCCGACACCTCGGCATACGAACCCTCTACAATAGCCTCTCTCATTTTTTTCCTTCTCATTTCGGTGCTCTCGCTGTCCTAATGTTTGCAAACGCGCGAAATAGTGCAAGGTTGGAGCTGCAGCCAGTAAGGTCACAAACGCCGTATTTTGCAAACGGTGGGCCGTGGCACCGAACCGCCGCGCGCACGTCCGGTGGCCAGTGAACGCTAGAGGAGGTGGTGTTTCGGCGCGAAAGGGTCGTTGATTCCGGCTACTTCGCTCGGCTTAGTCCCTTAAGAGCCCCGAGACCAAAATATCGCTCAAATTCGCCGGGTGACTACTCGACTCAGGCACCTAGAGAGGCCTCGTCTGATCCGACACCTCGGCATACGAACCCTCTACAATAGCCTCTCTCATTTTTTTCCTTCTCATTTCGGTGCTCTCGCTGTCCTAATGTTTGCAAACGCGCGAAATAGTGCAATGAGCTGAGCAGAAGGTCACAAACGCTGTATTTTGCAAACGGTGGGCCGTGGCACCGAACCGCCTGCGCCGGCACGTCCGGGTGGCCAGGTGAACGCTAGAGGAGGCGGTGTTTCGGTGCGCGAAAGGGTCGTTGCTTCCGGGCTACTTCGTTCGGGCTTAGTCCCTTAAGAGCCCTGAGACCAAAATATCGTTCAAATTCGTCGGGTGACTACTCGGACTCCGTGGCACCTAGAGAGGCCTCGTCTGATCCGACACCTCGGCATACGAACCCTCTACAATAGCCTCTCTCATTTTTTTCCTTCTCATTTCGGTGCTCTCGCTGTCCTAATGTTTGCAAACGCGCGAAATAGTGCAGTTGGAGCCAGTTTAAGGTTGTCAAACGCTGTATTTTGCAAACGGTGGGCCGTGGCACCGAACCGCCTGCGCCGGCACGTCCCTTAAGAGCCCTGAGACCAAAATATCGTTCAAATTCGACGGGTGACTACTCGGACTCCGTGGCACCTAGAGGAGTCGTTTTCAAAATTTACAACTTTTTCAAAATTTACAACTTTTTCAAAATTTACAACATTTTCAAAATTTACAACTTTTTCAAAATTTGCAACTTTTTCAAAATTTACAACATTTTCAAAATTTACAATATTTTCAAAATTTACAAACTTGACTTTTCAAAATTTACAAATTTTTCAAACAATGTTCAAGCTTCTCTTAGCTTCGAGAATTTAAAATTCTCTACTAACGATACCAACCACGTGAAGGTGGAAGCTTTTCTGGCACCACTAACCTAAACATAAAATTGTTAGTCAAAGAAATTTAAGTTTCAAATCAAAACCATATACTAGATCTATATACATGACACACAAAATACACAAATTTAAAATAGAATATATTCAAACTTAAATCTAGATCTTTAAACTAAAAAAATAATATATATATATATATATATAATTGATAAAAATTGAAACTTGAAATTAAATATATACTGTATATGTGAGCATTGTAAATTCATTCCAATGAACCATCAGGATCGGATCTACTCTGAATAGCAGACAAGATTGCTTCATGATCTGACTCTCGAACCTTCCAAAGAATCTTGTTATTAGGTCTTCCTCGATATCTATACAACTGAATATTTGTCGCTAGAACTAGATGTGAATATAAGAGTATTTTCCTGTGTGTCTCAAAGTCTTCAAACACCCAAACAGAGGAGTTTTTTAATGGATACCGTCGAAGCCAAGTTCCAAAGAACTACCACCGACCCCGTAGGATACTCAATCTCTTCGCCATCTATAATAGGAGAAGTCAACTTCTTTTTTCTCGATGCAACGACATAAGAAATAGTCTGTTCCTTCTTCATTGTCTTCTGTCGCAATTACTGCAAACACATGTCCTACAAAAAAATAACCAAGGTTGAAAAACTCAAATTTAAATTACATATTAAAATTTCAATGGACATAACTCAATACAAAAATTAAATAAATAACTGGATAAATACCTTGTCGCACCAAAATTGAAATTTCACAAAGTCCTCGGATGTTGTAACTTCATCTCGTAAACAAGTTGTAGTGCTTGTGGAGGTTGATAACTAGGAAGCGGAGTTAGAGGCCTACAAATCCATCCTTCCACCCATTCTTGTGAATCACACTCAGCAGTGACAAATTCGATACAAGATGCACAAAAACATGTCAACTTTCTTGTCCATACGGCCCACGAAGTAGCGTCTGAGCTACAAAATGAGTGCATATCACCGACCCAAAGAGTGTCATACAATCCTCGTAGTTAGCAATATGTTTTCCTCTATCAACCAAAAATATCTCGCAAACTGTGGAATTTTCTTGAGAACCTCGGGTCATGTTGTCAATACACCATTCCACTATGCTCTTTGCATCTTTTAATTTAGCACCATCTTTGTACTTCAACTCTTCTCTTGCAAGAGCTCTTTTCACACATGCCCCTGCACCGTCATGCTCTCCTTTTCCATGTCCAAATTTCAAAAAGAAACTCCAAATATGTTGCACACCCATCTTGACATGCATTCTGGCTCATCCAATAAAACATTCGTGCATTCTTAAACTGAGACGTGCAATTATCTGACCATATATAATGTTGTTTGAAGTGGATGTCCCTATCAGACAAGTTTCCATAAAATAACTGGAAACACCCTTGCACAAATTCAGTAGAATGAGTACGATCATCACTGATATAAAAGTGGTACTCTCTTAAAATTTTTCGATCATTCTCTGTACTGTCAGGAGAATGTAGAAATGCTATATGCACAAAAATGGCAACTTGTACTGAGTTGTAATATTGCGATTGAACCTCCATTTGTGGTTGCAATGTGTAATTCTCTGCAAAATCGACCACTGAAACAATAGTACCAATAGGAAATGTGTCTTTGCATAGCTTGAATTGTTCATCCAACCATCGAGCTCTATGTGTATGCCTCGCATACTCATAAACAAGTTCATCCTTAAATTTTCTCATAAATTGAAAAATGGGCATTTGTTCTGTAACTAGCTCACACCGTTTCGATTCTTTTCCATCTTTCAACTGGTATGCAACTGATTTATATTTATCAAATTCAACTAAATTATGTCCTATTGTACCTTCCATTTGCTCATGGATGCAACTTTCCAATTTAGGTAATCCGCCGCATGTACTACAACTTTCATCTAAACAATCCTGACTATAAAAAAATTGTCCAACTTCTTTTTCACAAAATATAGTAGGAATGAAATCCCTAGAAGATATTGGTGGAACTTGAACACCACATTCAGATAACATAGTTTCAGAATGAAAAATGGAACGAATACGTAAAAATTTAGCATAATGCATTGCAAATTCAACATGTTGCCTACAACAACAAGTGGTGCGAGCATGGTTGATTTTCACATAGAATGGTTTCAACATTTCAAAAAAACGTTGACTAATTTTAATTTCCAGATTCTCTTGTTCAAACTTACGAAAAAATTGAGTTTGAGTCATATCTAAGAAATGCTTTGGATGTGGTTCACGATTAGTAGAACCAACTCTCCGTTTTATAACATCTCTTGTATTAGGTGAAACTCTAGTGTTATCATGCCAAAATTTAATAACAACTTCTCTTATAGCATCAGAATTATTTTTGTCCTTACGCGGTGCTCTAGCAGAAAATGCCCAAAAATCGACATTATTGAGTGACTGAAGGATATTACGTCTTTCAATTGCTTTCATTAGAGTTTTTCGATTAACTTGCAACATTCGACTTGTTTGCGTAATCAAACGTTGTTTTTTTATTGATTCACTTACAACACTAGTAGCAAGTACACGACGCACAATATTACTATCCCTAGTGCGTCTCTTTACACCAACAGTGTGATATGCATCATGAAGGTTTTCAACAATTGTAGAGGTTTGACCACGTATGTTAGATGTTGTCAATCCTAAGGTGTTTAATGTAGGTCTCATTTTAATCAATTTCATCAAACTAACCAACAACTGACATCTTTGGGAATCATTTAAAATTTCAAAATGATTATCCCAAATTTCACTAGCTTTTCTTCTGATTTGTCGTTCAGAAAGTTTGTCAGACATTGGTTTCAAAATGTTTTCATCAATTTCAATCAAAAAATTAGGTTTCTTATGTAAAATCCTAGGAGGTGTTTTTGTCAAATTTTGTTTGTCTACAGTTTCAACATGAATTTCCTTATTCACATTTTCATTGTCTCCTTCAATTTCAACATTTGCTACATCATGAGTATTTAATTCTTCTTCAACATTGACAGTAAAAACTTCTTCATCACGAGTATTCAATTCAACTTCAACATCGATGAGAAACATTACCTAGTTCTTCATTGCTTACATGAGTTGGGATTGAAGATGAACCTCTTCTAGATTCACGGTTTCCGCATCCGCCAAAAGATTTTCAATTTTGTTGGCCTCTAATTCGTTTGGTGTTTTTTTACTTAATGACTTCCTTTTTTGACTTCGTTTTTTGTCTCCCATGATGTTTTGCTTTCGGTGATAAAAAAACGTGCCTGGAAAAAGACAGAATTTCGCAGTAATTCGTACGGTAAGGTCAGAGAGTAAAAATCACATGGTAATTCGGACGTTGGGATGTGTGTAAATATGGTTTATAAACCGCGAGCGCGCTTTATAAACCGCGAGCGCGCTTTATAAACCGCGAGCGCGCTTTATAAACCGCGAGCGCGCTTTATAAACCGCGAGCGCGCTTTATAAACCGCGAACGCGCTTTATAAACCGCGTTCGCGGTATTTTTACAAAAAAACCGCGATCGCGGAGCTATTTGCCGAACCTTAGCCTCGGAAAATCTTTGTTTTTCCCCAACCAAAGCTATGGAAGGTCATTATGAAGTGCAAAAGATCAAAAAACCTCAAATCTGCTCTTCCAAAGACTTGAACCATGCTAAAAAACTGAAAACATTTCACAAAAATGGTGCCATCACGTAGGGTAGACTCTTAGCTTTGTAAAAATATTGTTTTTAAAGTGAATAGAATAAGATAAATATCATTTTATAATTTATTACTAACAATAGGTCCTTAAGACATTTTTTCCCGTGAATGTTCATGTCTACGTTTAAGACTGTAACTTTTGTTTCGCTTATCAAAATATGATAAAAATTATACCATCCCAAGCGTGGACAAATTCTATGCACCTTAAAAAAAAAAAAAAAAAAAATTGATTTCGATATTTTTTGATATAGTTATGGCGGGCAAACGGAAAGCGCTCCATTTTCTAAATATTTTCAGACCACTTTCACGGAAAAAATCATAAAAAAAAAAATATTGCTAAAAAAAATACAAAATAAAATCCATCCCAAGATAGACAACTACATCTAACTTTTCACCAAAGGAAAAAAAAAAATAACAAGATTTGGTCATCCAAAATGCGGGCAAACGGACTACAATCTTATAAGTTTTTTCGAAAAAAAAAAGTAAGTCATATAATTTTAAGTGTTTAATATAGCTAAACTTGTCCGTTTTTTACAAAAATTAGTATTTTAGAAACTAGATTCCGAATGCTACGATTCATATTTATATAATTTTTTCTAATTTAGAGTGCATGTATAGCTAATAATCGAACCATTTACTTTCCTCCGTGTAATGTCGCATCGAGGACGATGCTTTCTTAAGGGGAGGAGAATGTAATGCCCTGTTCTACGTTACACCTATTCATCCTGTGGCGATCGAGTGCTAAGCATGGAGTGTCGTTGTGCCTTCGTCGACCTCGATTGCTGACCATTATGACTATAATTGATAATTATTTCACAAGCTGTAAAATGATAATAATGATAATAATAATAATAATGACATTATGATTGTATTATCGATCAACGATTGTATTTTATTATTACCTTCTTTATATCGATTGTTATCGATATCATCCTCTGTTATCGTTAAACTATCCTCTTGATTTGTTTGTCGCTCCCGCTGATCGAGCCTCATTGCGCAAATGAGGAAGAGTAGGTTTTGTGGTGGCGCCACGGTTTGGGAGTGGCGTTCGCGTAAATATTTCTTTTAATCGCTCAACCCACCCACTTTTTCAGGAGATACAACATGGTCACGAGCCGACGCATGGCTAGTTAGCTTGACTGGGCGTTTTAGGCTTCAAGACTACACAAGTAGTATTAAGGCTCATGTAACCATTCGCTTATTGTGGTGCCCCTTTCCTTTTACCGCTGGGGCATACCTGAGATCCAGAAAAATAAAAATAAAATAGAATAACGATATAAATAGAATGAGTTTTAGAATAAAATAAATAAAAATAGAATAACAATAATAATGAAAGTAAAATTTTTGAAACAAATAAATTTAAAAAAAAGGAAATGGAGTGGAGGGCGTGGGAAGGCACGTGCTTTCTTGGCAAGGCGCAGAAATTTGGTGAATGAAATTAAGTGTTTGACCAAATGAAAGAATGGGACAACTTTTCTGAGAGAATTGAAGGCAGGTGGGTGAGAGTTGGGTCAGTTTGGCAGGGGGCGCCCTCAGTAGCTGTCACAGTCTCACCAAATGCAATAAACAATGACCAGTACACTCCTAGCCTGTGCCTTTACCAAACGTGGAGCGTAGAACTGAAATTCTCCTAGGAAAGTGCCGTGAGGAATTAACTGGCTATATGCAGCAGCTACAGGGTCGAGAAGTAAACTTATCTCAGAAAATCAGTGGCCTCTAGAGAGAGTAAGTGCGACAG
Organism: Taxus wallichiana var. yunnanensis; assembly: GCA_018340775.1. Classification (NCBI taxonomy): domain Eukaryota; kingdom Viridiplantae; phylum Streptophyta; class Pinopsida; order Cupressales; family Taxaceae; genus Taxus; species Taxus wallichiana. Next base: position 538,597,930 of record CM031242.1, on the reverse strand, counting down.
CTCTGCAGCAGGCGAGCCCAAGGAAACGTTGGTATTGATCCCGTTGTTCTGGTTGCAGCGTGACCACGGTCGAGATCGCTGTTGCAAGATCTTGCACTGTAGTAGAAGTTTTTTTAGCGCTCCAACAAGCGGGTTGTCCAACTTGGTTGTTATCTCAGCTTAACATCGACTGCATCCTCAAATTTGAGTTTCTTCTTCAAGGTATTTATTTATCAAAATCGACTATGTGACAATGAGAATGTTACCAGGACATTTGAGTTTAAATATTGCTGCAACAGGGAAAAAAAATGCAAGGATTTTCAAGTATATAGGAAGCATTGAGGCTGCTCTCGTGTGGAGTGTTTTGGCTGCAACGGAAACAAGGGTTTAAAGACAAAAGGAGTGGTCTCTATCCCAGGCATTTAGCCATGTCTTCCATTTCAAAAGGGCTACCGCTTGAGCTTGCCAGCAACAGCAGAAATATTTATCGGGAGTGCCTTAGAAGAGCCAAGTTCATTGGTCACAAGCAAGGTAACACGGAGCTAGTCGTTGATATGGTTCAACAACAGTTCAAGAAAAATATGCATGAAACAGATCCGGAAAAGATCCAAAAGATGAAGGACGATGCTGCAAGAGGCCTTATCAATCACATTCTTTTTGAAACTGAAAAATTGACTGGAAAGAATTTGTTTCAATCATCACGGGGCTTTATCCTGCTTGGCATGGAATTATCAACCACAAATTTAAGGATGCCAAAACAAACGAGACTTTCATTATGCAAAACCATGAACCCAAATGGTGGCTTGGGGAGCCACTGTGGAAGACCGTGACCAACAATGGTATGCAGGCTACTACTTACTTTGGCCCGCTTCTGAGGTTATAAAGGGCCACTGGAATTGCCCCAAGCGTTATTGCCAACAATATAATGAATTTGTACCCTTTGTGGGAAGAGGCTACTGCAGCGGCATCGTATGGTAAATTCAGCACTAAAAGAAGAACTAAAAGAAATCCACGCACTTTCATTAAAGAAGGCAGTAACTCCACAGCAGTGGCAAGAGCAACACACTCAATAAAAGCGTCTAGTTGTGTACTGCAATGGGAAATGTTCCAGTTATCATAGCTTGTTGTATGATGTAACTCATGGAAGAGAATCTCATAGGGCGGATCTGTTTCATATCATAGTATTTATGAAGCACTTTTTGCTTTGCAATTTTATGAGCTGCTTCAACGAGTCATTGAGTTGGCAGGCATAAAGGTCTCTGTTGGAATTATCATACCTTACAAGCTCCAGCTGAAATGTTTGCACCGAGAGTTTGATGTCTTTGTCCTCAAATCGATGAAGGAAAAGGTTTAATTACCATTGCGGTAGATGCCTTTCGAGCCGTGAGCGATGTTGAATCAGGAGGAACAGGCATGGGCTGCTTTTTCCCTTTTCTCCATCTATTTTCTTTTAATTAAATGCATGATTATTGCTTGTTCTCCTGTAATTGTGTCTTTGTGTTGGTTTGAGATAAGCTCTGCGTGAGATTTTTTTAATCATTTGAAATGCTATGTGGCTTTTGCCCGCCTTCCCCGCCAAGATTGTATTTTCTTGCTTTTGCTAGATGTGTGAGGGGTCTTATTAGATACGTCTGTGTTATGCCTGTAGGAGCAGTTTTCTTTCCTTCTGCGACCTGGTTTTGGACCTTCCTCAGCATGGCAATGAGGAGTTGTTTGTTTAAGTTCTGTCCTCTTTAGAAAACAAAAAAAAATTGTGATTTGCTTTTTACCTCCTTTATGTATCCCTATGGTTATAGAGGAGAGCAGGTGATAAATGAATAAAACTATTTACCTCTGGAGAAGAAGTGTATTTATTGCCCTTTTGATGTTATCACGGTCTAATATTAATTCGTATTGGAAATGATACTAGAGAGACCATTGTTCATCCTTTTCTTTTTAGCAATCTAATTTGGTATAATCTCATCCCAATTTCATCCCTGGGAGGTCGACTACAAGGTTGGAACATTGTAAATTTCTTTTTCCTTTTTAAAGCTTTAACGAACTGTGTATTATGCTTGTCGGATGTGACTGGCTATGGCTAGATAGTGGGTTTTCGACGCCGTCTTATGCAAACATGTTTTGGCCAAATCTAACTTGCTGACCTAGCTTATAATGACCTTAAAAAATTTAGTACCCTGGCCAAGGGATATCCTCGTCAGTCCTACATTTGTTTTATCTCCCTAACTGGTCTTATGAAAGGTCCACCGACTTCTTTGTGACGGAAAATTTGAGGGTTTGTTATAAGGAAAACCTCACTTGAACCTTTGAAGAAAATACTTAAAGTATTCAAGGGGCTCTCGTTTTGTACATAGGATATCCTATGCGCCCGACGTAACTGTGTAAGTTTGCTTAATTCTTTTTATTATTATAAGAAAAGCCCTTCCTTGTCGAGGCCCCCATGGTAGTGAGTGCATGAACAATCTTTTACCCCTTCCGAGCAACAAACAATGAAGTATATGTCGGATGTGGTGAACATGGAACTAAGTCTGAGGCTTGAGATGATTTTGGGGACTGTGAGAGGTAAATTACATTTACCCCAAGCAACAATGTTTTTTTAAGACCTTTCTTCGTTATATCAAAGTAAGTTAATAGTGTATAACATTGAGATATTTTATCATGTTGGGAATGAAGGGTTTTTTTTTGTTGAGGGATGTGCGGAGTTGGCACTTGCAACTTAAGAGAGCTTTCAAGCTTCAACTTATCATTCAGCGATGTTGTTTAACCTTGAATATATAAATAAACATTGGGTATAACAATCTAAAACGTCACCTACATACTTTAAGGTGTACGCATGTGCAATGCATTCCTTTTACATCATCTTTGAATTGGGTCCTTCGAGTGGCCATAACCCCCTCTTAGGTCAGATGAGTTTTAGTGGACTTGTGTGGCATTCTTGCTCTGAGTAGGGATGTTCGGAATAATAAATCTTGTTACCTTTTTTTTGACATTATCAGGAGAATTTACTATTTCTAGATCGGGTGGTTGTAGTACGATTCCTTTATTTTGTTTTGTGAATGTGAAGTTGCTATCGCTATCTTACTTAAGGAAAATAAAAATGTGTATTATGTGGAAAATCTATTATAATTTAGAATGTATGGTGTAAGGGTAACCTTGGATAGAAAATGTACAATTTCGGCTTTCATATGTTCTGCAGTGTGCCTGTTGTTAACTAGATATCTATTTTGTTTACATTCATACAAATTAATTTTGCTTATGCCTTGGAATGGAAATCATGCACTAGTCATTCAATTAATTTTGATGAAATATCTAGGAAAAGGGAATGCATGCTCATGCCAGTTCTTTTGAACTGACAAAAGCTAACATGTTTTTGCAGGTTGTTTTTCCGAGCTCAAGTATGAAAGAAGTGGTTGTTGTAGTTGCATAGATGATATCCACTTTGGTGCTTGTACGTTGTCTTTTATGGTTAAACTATTGATAACATCTAGTGGAAAAATTTTAGAAGAAGGGTCAGTGCCTTAGTAAATGTATTGTAGAGTATTGTTGTTGTAACTGTCAAACTTTTCTCTTGAGTTAAAATGTTGAGTTGTAAATCCTTCTAAGACATAGTAGTAATGAGTTTGTAAGCACTATAAAGTGAACTGGATAGTCCTTATAAAAGTTAAACTAAAATTTATATATATGAATATATTAATGTAGATGTGAGCTACTTGATAACATTTGAGACCTGGAACAATCAAGAGGAAACTATCTTTTGTAGCAAAATATGATTACTTATTTTTCCCCGAGCTAAACTAATAAACATTATCCTTTTTATGGTGAAATCTTAAATGATCTCATGGTGAAATCAATGGTTAGATTTTAGAAGATGATAGGACTTAATAAGTAGGAGGAAAATTGATTAATAAAACCTTAAATATCTCTCTATCATTGGAAATGTTCTCCTTTGTCAAACTTAATTAAGTAAAGTCTAGATGGAACATTTAACCAATCTTGATAAACTCTTAGCGTCGAAAGACGGATAGTGAACAATGTGACCTTGAAGCTGAATTCGTTGTCCTATTCCGTTAACCCTTACCATGATTCATGGTGATATTTCCTAAGCAAGGTCAAAATTTGATCCTTAAACAAGAAGGTTATTATTTAACCCTAAGCGGTACTTTCCTCAATCGAACTTATGCTTTCACCGTGCAATAGAGGTGTGGAACCGGTGTTAGTGGCTTGAGTAAGATTAATTAACCTTGTAAGAAATGGAAAATTGTTCTAAAATCAAATGAATAGAAAGATTTGGACATTAAATTTATGATACTATTTTAGAAAGCTTGGCCTTAATCTATTTAGTCAATAGTTGAAAAGAAAGAAGTCCACCCTTGTGAAAAGAATTGGGTGAATCATTACATGAAATTTTATAAGAACGTAAGTTAAAGAGTTAAGAGACATTTTAGTAAACAAGAAAATTTAAATTTCCTCGTGGGATGCCCCTAACTATAAGTGTGTTTTGTGGTTGGACTTCAATGTTGTTATGTCAAAAAGAGAAAAGTAAATTGTCCTTGATAGGTGTGAACGTTTCCGTGCTACCTTTATGGTCATCCTTGTATCAGGTTGTTCACAAGTGTTAGTTGTATCCTTGGTGATGACATGTTGCATCATGTTATGTGTCAAGGAAGTTCAAAAAAAATTATCCCGTATTTCACCGTGTTGTTTGGGTGTGATTATTTGGGTCGTTACATGCGTTAAGTATGGTGTGAGGAGACTTATATATACAAGCACATATAATGTTGTGTATGCGGGAAAGGATATTGTTAATGGCAATGAAGCATTGCGATATTTTCTCTGGAGGATCATGTTGACCCCTATGGGCATAGTAAAGCTTTGGTGAACAAATCCGTCCTCAAAAGTAATGGTAGATCGTTGAAGTATGTCTACCAAAGAAAGAGATCAATGCAATTGTTTGATGATTCATTGTCTTTCTTTGCGGTTGACAATAATATGAAAATAATTATTAGTAAAGTCAATAGTGAAATATTTTGAGACATATGCAGCCCAAGTGACATTATGTACAACATATCTCCTCTATTACAAGTCAAGTATTTTCATCTATTCTACCAACCTAAGATTTGATGTCGGGGTGCAGATTATATTCCATCTTGTGAGAGTGTGCATGGCCAACAAGTTGTCACCGTTGAGCTCCTCATGACTCTTCTTTATATGGCACTGGAGAAGGTAGTGGTTCCCTCGAGTGAATAGGCAAGCGTGTCTTTATGTGGAACACTGATGCTTGGGGTTATGGTGATAGTACAACATCTCTATATCAGTCCCACCCATGGGTGTTGGCTGCTTTTCCAAATGGGGAAGCTTATGGGATTCTAGCTGACACTACGAGGCGGTGTGAGGTGGATTTGCGAAAGGACTCAACTGTTAATTTTTCTGCCCCATCAGTCTATCAAGTTATCACATTTGGCCCATTGACATCGCCAGCAGCAGTACTCACATCCTTGTCTCATGCTATTGTTTTTATGCTGGCCCGTGTGGAGTCTGTACGACCTGTTGAAGCTGGAGAAACAGGCAAGATATTTCTACACTTTTCTACTGTTATTTTATTTAAAAATATTGTGAAATCGAACCACTTTTCCTTGCATTGATTTGTCAGTTGGATGTCATGATGGGAGATTTCCCTTTCTGCTTGTGTCTTCTTGTTTTAGCTTTTATCATTGACAGAATGTGGGTCGAAAGGATGCGTGTGCCCTCTCCTTTGAATGTTATGTTTCTCTTACTCGAATGATAGACCTTCATCTGTTTGTTTATGTATTAATTCTTCTCTGCGATTGAGTTGCAAGTTGTTATGTTGATTAACTAGTATTTTCGATATCATGGAAGTAAGTTTACGATAACTATGAAGCTCCTCCCTAGCACCCAAGTTGTCTTTTGAAATTTTTTTGTTAGCCCCTTCGCAAGTCCCTTTGATAACCTTTTGGCATCGAGAAAGAAAGGTTGTAGGATTGTGTGAGCAATGCATGGGCTAGCCAGTGTAGAGTTTTGGTATTAAAACTGGTAGAATAAAAAGGTTTGTGTGCAATGTGTTTTGCCGTCTCGCGTGTTTAGACTCTTATACTACCTTTCATCTTGTTTCCAGGATTTTAAGGCCATCCTCAGGAAGTACCTTGACCATCCCTATCAACTTGAACCATAACTAACTTTTCGGATCAACTAAGCTTGAGGTTTCATTGTGCGAATCCAAGACCTCGCCGACACTAGAATAGTTTGGTCTAATTCCCCCTCTCAGAATTATTGCTGATGGCGCTCTTCTATTTTTCCTAACTTGCATTATTTTCTCCCTTGTAATGTTAACGCTATTAATTAATATTGGTCGGTTTTTATGCACGTAATTACCGTAATAGTTTGTGATGGAAATTTCCTTAAATGTGATTAACCTTCGGGAAAAACTCAGCTTTCATTTGATAGTCTTATGGATTCATAGCGGAAGGTTTTGTTTTGATAATGTCACTTAGAAGTTATGTTTGTATCTTTGTGTGCGGTTGATTGTGTTACCAAGGGTTGGTTGCCTTAAAATATGGTTGTTTCGGGAAATGGATAATTTATTTTAAATTAATCAAACATTAGAATTGTTGTGGAAGTTTGCAAATCTTTAGTGTTATAAAATTGTTGATGACATTATTGTATACTCTTGTTTGACGGAACTCCCTTCTTCTCTCGCGTGTTTGCTACTAGCCTATAAGACTTTGACCCTTCCTGGATGATTGGTAAATCTATTTGTAGTTAATGGTCAAAACTAGTATACTATGCCTTCGCTTCGAAACTTATGTTGTGTGTTTACTCTATTTGATTTCCGGTTTGAAACTCATTTATACATGACTTTTTGTGTTAAATTTTTGAACCCGTGTTTCCCCTTTCTTGGGCCGATCAACTTTTTTTTCTTTTAGAAATGTATTATTTTAGCCTATGCGTTGGTACCTTTGATAAATTTCTAGATGGTTGGTCTATTTATATCAAATCTCAATCTTGTAATTATTGTTTAATTACTTACTTGATGGGAATTCTATTTTTGCTAGATTGTTTGTTTTCTCCTTATAGGGCCAAGGGCCATTCTCTTACGATTGCTATACTTTCGTTGTTATTACTCCTAACTGAAGTACAAGGTCTTCTCCTTCTTTGATTGGCATGATGAAGACTTTATTTTAACTTGATGTGTTAATAGTGTTTAGAGGTTTGAACCAATTCTTGTAATAAAGTGCTTCCTTTTCGTGATATTGTTAGATAATAGTTATGGTGGTTTTGTGTAGCCTTATCTTGCTCAGTTCTCGTGAACTGACTCTTGTAGAAAATTTGTTGCAGATGGATCTTGCGTGTAGATGAGGGATAGATTTGTAGACTTTTGTCATCAACCTCAGTTGAGAAGATCCTTTGCTCGAAACCTTTTTATGTTGATCAACTTTTGTTAACGTCCAGTGGAAAGTTTAGAAGAGGATTAATGTCTTAGTATAATGTATTGTGGACTTGTCATCTGAACTTTGGAAACCTTGTATTGTGTGCCCATCATTGAAATTATAAGAAAATTTGGTTATTGTGGTTGAGTGACTTGTGGAGTATCAGTATTTTAAGAAATGATGTAATCTTGTTTTGTTCTCGTAAATGAGTGTTGCTTCAACTTTGCCTTGAGAATAAATTCTGAGTTAAACCTTGCCATGACTTAGTAATAAAGTGTCATAAGTAAACTAATATAGGTTTATTTAATACTTCGGAAGTTAAATTAAAAGTTGCTTTCAAATAAAGTAACGTAGGTGTCACCACTTGAGAGCAAGAAATTCTCTAATTAAACAGGGAAAGACTATCATTGCAAGTAAACTTTATAACACGAAAACCCTAGCTCCTCTAGTGAACATTATGCATTTCATGGTAAAATTTGTAAAATGTCCCGAAGGTGAAATGAACTATTAATTGTTTGAAGATAATAAGATTTAATAAACAAGAGAAAACAATTTTGAAACCACACAATCTATCTCTCAGCCATTTGGAAAATAAATTCTTTTACTCCTTGATAATACTTTTAGCGAAGCCTAAGTAAAGTTGTTGTTAATTCTGGTTAAGAGCCCTAGCTTCAATTTAATACTGGCAATAACTAATGAGGTCGTAAAATGTTTCATCTCAACCTTCTCCCTCTATCCTTTTTCAAGGCACCTTATATTTCTTCTCTTAAGTGTGTTGAACTTAAAACCATGTTGTCTTGTGTGCAAGAACGAATCTTAGTTGCGTTAGTGGTGAGCGAGATGGCCTTGTGGAATTTAATTAATCCTTTTTCTTGATAAACAAATTAAGCAAATAAATGTCATAATAGAGAATATTTAAAGATAATTACTCGTGTCAAAAGAATAAATTTAACTTGGTAAGATGAATTATATGAATCATATCTTGAGCCTCCTTAAAAACGTAAGCTAAGAATTGTAAGATGTCCTTTAAAAATAAATAACTCTCAAAAATATCTCATTGTGGATGGCCCTAACTGTAAGTGTGTTTTGTGATTGGACTTCTATGTTGTCTTGTAAAAAAGAAAAGAATATTGTCCTTGTTAGGTGTGAACGTTTCCGTGCTGACCTTGTGGTCATCCCTATAACAAGTGATTCCCAGAGTTGGTTGTAACCCTGTGATGACATGTTGTGTCGTGTTTTTTGTCGAACCAAGTCAAAAAAAAAAAGTTATCCTGGATTTCACTATGTTGTTCGTGTGTGGATTTTTGGGTCATTACACTTAGTATCAGAGCATAGGTTCATGCTCTCGAACCTATGGGCCGGATTGGTGTTATATGATGATGTTACATGGTGGTGGTGGTGTTACATGATGATACTGATGATGATGATGATGTTGCATGATGGTGGTAGATATTGGAAGAGTAATGTGCTTTAAATGTGATGTGATTATTGTCGTAATTGTGATATTGTGAACGCACGTGATGTGTATGTCACTTAGTGCGTGTTTGTGATCATGTTGATATGTTGGGGATGGGAGTATTCTCTCTCCTTCTTGTGGATTCTATGAAGAGTTCACGTGTGAATTATTGTTTGTGATGTGTGAAAAGAATTATAATGTGGATGACATAGTGTTGGAGCATTGTGACATATTGTGCTATGTAGGTGTATCAATGTGTTGTATGACTAGATTGATGTTAAAAGAGATGAATTGTATCATGATGTTTTTACCATGTTCTGAAGAAATGTGTGTACCACCTTGTTATGCAGCGGTAGATGTTATGTTGAGATGTACTATGTTCATCGTATGTATGACTGTGCAAATATGTAATGCTTCATGTTGTGATTTTGGGTCATACGGTGAGTGTATGAACCCTATCATATGGTGCTTGCACTTTGGGTGCAGAATGTGGTAAAGTGATGTGTTACACTCAATGAATGTATGATTGTGATCTGCCTTGTATATGTACCACCGTTATGTTAGTGATGTTGTTGTATGTTATGTTGTGAACCTTACGCTAACCGACCCTGAGGGTAATCGGTAGAAGTGTATGTTGAGAGTGAGGAATGGTGTACCATGGGTCAATAACTTGAGCTGAAATTCGGTTTAGTAGATAACATGTGAATCTTTCCTCTCTCCCTATGTGGTTGTATGTATGCAACCTAAGTGCAACTATGACTATGTTTAGCTTTGTCGAAGTGGTGGTGGGATGATCTAGATGGAGGTGATGACAGTTGTATTATTGATACGTATTTTTCGAGTTGAGGCTCGATGTTCCGAGTGCTAGCAACTCGTTGAGTACCCCTTTGGTGGCTAGATAAAGCCACACAGTTATCGTAATGTGACATTATTATAAGTTGATTTTATTTGTAAATTAAGCTTTTACTTTATTTTGTAAGGACCAAAGAGCTTTTCTTGATTGCCATACTTTACAATTTTGGGCATTTCCTTGGTTTTGGCACTAACATGGGGATTTTGATACTAACTATGGCTATTTGGCCATTTATTTTGCTTGATTTTGGGTCTTCTTTTAAATTTAGAATTTTTACCACCTTGCCCAAGGCTTGTACTTTGCCACTTGGCACTTTGATTGGATTGTTGTGCTGGTTCTATTGTCGTGATGTGTGGATTAGGGTCATAGGATGCACCATGGATTGGTTGGACCTATGGACCCACTTCATTGTATGGGGGTACGCCCCAAGGAGTTACATATAACTAGCGGGTTGTTGAACCACGTGTTATTATGTCACTTGGGTTAGGAGTGTTCGAACTCTATGTGTCTTGGACCATAGGGTCAACCAGCCTCCTTGAGGGAGGCATAAGAGTTTGAGGGAGGCATAAGAGACTTGAGGGAGGCATAAGAGTTTGAGGGAGGCATAAGAGACTTGAGGGAGGCATAAGAGTTTGAGGGAGGCATAAGAGACTTGAGGGAGGCATAAGAGTTTGAGGGAGGCATAAGAGTTTGAGGGAGGCATATGATATTTGTGTGTATGGTTGATGTTCTGGGATATATGTTGAGTTATTGTGATGTTTGGTAGTGGTCTTTTGATGTATGTGTTACTCATGTCAGATGGGTATGTGTTGTGATGTTGTGAATATGTCATTGTTTCCCTTGTGGACACTATGTACCTGTAGCATTTGTTTGGTGTTATGTGAATTTTTTTTTCATCGATGCAAATTGAGGGAATGTCTGGTGGATTGTAGTACTCTTTTTTTGAGTATTTTGTATGTCAGTCATTGATGTGTGACGAGTACTATGTTATGTGGACTGTGCCTATTCTATTCCGTATTTGAGTAACCTTTTGTGGTGTAATACAATCTTGAAGTATATACTCATGTGCTTGTGAATTTGTAGTGTCTTTTGAACCTGATAGGGTGTTGTGTTAGCAGTTCATGTTGGGCACCCACAATAAGGAATAAACCAAAACTCTTCAATGATGAAATTTTAAAAGAAATTAAACTAAGAATAATGTTAACAGAAAGAGACTAATGAAAATAATAAATAAGAAGGAACTACCAATCTTCACAGAACATTGAAAGTTAAAATTTCTACCAAATGTTCCTAAGGCTACCCTGTGGCCGTGCTTTAATCAACTAAAATTTTAAACCATAGGGTGTGTTTTCTTCTTTATCTATTCCTTGTTGCGTACCATTTCTTTTCCGCTGTGTTATGTTGCATCGAGGACGATGCTTTCTTAAGGGGAGGAGAATGTAATGCCCCGTGGGCATCGGATTCCATTTCTGCCACCTTGGCCTCCTCCCAACCACCCGACCTGCAGGCTGTAAGGACCACCGCATTTTTTTCTGTCCTTGCGTGAGGGAGACGGGAGTCGGTGGAGTCCCGATTGTCTTCACCTTGATCTCATTCGGATCCTCTATTCAATGCGTATGGGTCTGACATGATGGTTAGATGAAGCTACAAGCTAGTGTAGCAGGCTGTCCAACTACGTTGTTATCTGTTCAGTATCAATACATCCTCGATTCGGGATTCTCCTTCATGATATGGTTATCAAAATCAACCGTGTGATGAGAGAGAGTTACTGGAGATCTGGAGAAGATTATTGTTGAGATTCTCTATTGTTTTCTTACTTGTTTTACGTTGTAACTCATGGAAGAGTATCTCATACAGGCGGATCTGTTTTTATCAGAATATTCACGAAGCAAAAATTGCTTTGCTGTTTCATTTTTTTCCACTCTACCCGTAGATGAGTATCTGTCTCCTTCTTGTGTCTGATTCCGGTGACTTCGGTCACACTTTGGCTCGTTTTTGTTGGCCTATCAAGCTTGGCCCGTAGCAAGTGCTCAACTCGTGAAGCCAATATAATGGCGCATGCTTTTTGTGTTGGTGATAGATCGCACCCACAGGCACAGGAGATCTATGCAATGTTGGAGAAAATGTCTTGGGAGATGAAGGTAGCAGGATATTTTTCAGATCCAGAACATGCACTGAGTTTTTATCTCCAAATCGACTGTGTGACAGTGAGAGTGCTTCCAGCAGACTTGATGAAATTTATTTACAAAGATTCTCTACTGAGACCTTGCTTGTTCTACGATGTAACCCATGGGAGAGGATCTCATAGAGGCGGATCTATTTCATATCAGAGTTGCGCAGTGAAAGGAATGGCACCCAAAGCTCGGCTTGCAACATATAAGGTATGTTGGATGTCTGGTTGCTATGATTTTGGCATACTTCCTGCGTTTGATACTGCTGTTGAAGATGGTGTGGATGTGCTTTCTCTTTCTGTGGGCGGGGGTGCTGTGCCATATTATCTAGATAGTATTGCAATGGGTGCCTTTGGGGCTGGAGAGGGGTGTGTTTGTGTCTACTTCTGTAGGCAGCGAAGGTCCGGGGAGCTGTCTGTCACCAATCTGTCACCATGGGTGACAACAGTTGGGGCGAGGACTTTAGACAGGGATTTCCCTACAAACATTATTTTTGGGTAATGGAAAATCTTCAGGGGAGTGTCTTTGTACAGTAGAAAGGCGTTGGGGTCTGATTTTGTGCCCTTGATCTATGCTGGAGACATCTCTGTTGGAATTATCACACTTTCAAGCTACAGCTGAAATGTTTGCACCGAGAGTTTGATGCTGTCCTCAAATCTGATGAAGGAAAAGGTTTATATATCACTACGGTAGATGCCTTTCAGAGCCAGGAGCGTGATGTAATCATTATGTCTTGTGTCCGAGCTTCAAATCATGGGACTTGCCTTGTATTGGATGCCTGCGTTAAGTATGGTGTGAGGAGACTTATATATACAAGCACATATAATGTTGTGTATGCGGGAAAGGAGATTGTTAATGGCAATGAAGCATTGCGATATTTTCTCTGGAGGATCATGTTGACCCCTATGGGCATAGTAAAGCTTTGGCTGAACAGTTCGTCCTCAAAAGTAATGGTAGATCGTTGAAGTATGTCTACCAGCAGCATCAATGCAATTGTTTGGTGATTCAGTTGTCTTTCTTTGCGGTTGACAATAATATGAAAATAATTATTAGTAAAGTCAATAGTGAAATATTTTGAGACATATGCAGCCCAAGTGACATTATGTACAACATATCTCCTCTATTACAAGTTGAAGTATGTTCATCTATTCTACCAACCTAAGATTGGATGTCGGGGGTGCCAGATTATATTCCATCTTGTGAGTGCGTGCATGGCCAACAAGTTGTCACCGTTGAGCTCCCTCATGGCTCTTCTTTATATGGCACTGGAGAAGGTAGTGGTTCCCTCGAGCGAACAGAAAGCGTGTCTTTACGTGGAACACTGATGCTTGGGGTTATGGTGATAGTACGACATCTCTATATCAGTCCCACCCATGGGTGTTGGCTGTTTTTCCAAATGGGGAAGCTTATGGGATTCTAGCTGACACTACGAGGCGATGTGAGGTGGATTTGTGAAAGGACTCAATCTGTTAATTTTTTTCGCCCCATCAATCTATCATGTTATCACATTTGTCCATTGACATCGCCAAAGCAGCAGACTCATCCTTGTCTCATGCTATTTTTTTTATGTTGGCCCATGTGGAGTCTGTGTGACCTATTGAAGCTGGAGAAACAGGCAAGATATTTCTACACTTTTCTACTGTTATTTTATTTAAAAATATTGTGAAATCGAACCACTTTTCCTTGCATTGATTTGTCAGTTGGATGTCATGATGGGAGATTTCCCTTTCCTGTTGTGTCTTCTTGTTTTAGCTTTTATCGTTGATAGTATGTGGGTCAAAAGGATGCGTGTGCCCTCTCCTTTGAATGTTATGTTTCTCTTACTCGAATGATAGACCTTCGTCTGTTTGTTTATGTATTAATTCTTCTCTGCGATTGAGTTGCAAGTTGTTATGTTGATCAACTAGTATTTTCGATATCATGTAAGTAAGTTTACAATAACTATGAAGCTCCTCCCTAGCACCCAAGTTGTCTTTTGACTTTTTTTTTTGTTAGCCCCTTCGCAAGTCCCTTTGATAACCTTTTGGCATCGAGAAAGAAAGGTTGTAGGATTGTGTGAGCAATGCGTGGGCTAGCCAGCGTAGAGTTTTGGTATTAAAACTGGTAGAATAAAAAGGTTTGTGTGCAATGTGTTTTGCCGTCTCACGTGTTTAGACTCTTATACTATCTTTCATCTTGTTTCTAGGCTTTTAAGGCCATCCTCAGGAAGTACCTTGACCATCCCTATCAACTTGAACCATAACTAACTTTTCGGATCAACTAAGCTTGAGGTTTCATTGTGCGAATCCAGTACCTCGTTGACACTAGAATAGTTTGGTCTAATTCCCCTCTCAGAATTATTGCTGATGGTGCTCTTCTATTTTTCCTAACTTGCATTATTTTCTCCCTTGTAATGTTAACGCTATTAATTAATATTGGTCGGTTTTTATGCACGTAATTACCGTAATAGTTTGTGATGGAAATTTCCTTAAATGTGATTAACCTTCGGGAAAAACTCAGCTTTCATTTGATAGTCTTATGGATTCATAGCGGAAGGTTTTGTTTTGATAATGTCACTTAGAAGTTATGTTTGTATCTTTGTGTGACGGTTGACTGTGTTACCAAGGGTTGCCTTAAAATATGGTTGTTTCGGGAAATGGATAATTTATTTTAAATTAATCAAACATTAGAATTGTTGTGGAAGTTTGCAAATCTTTAGTGTTATAAAATTGTTGATGACATTATTGTATACTCTTGTTTGACGGAACTCCCTTCTTCTCTCGCGTGTTTGCTACTAGCCTGTAAGACTTTGACCCTTCCTGGATGATTGGTAAATCTATTTGTAGTTAATGGTCAAAACTAGTATACTATGCCTTCGCTTCGAAACTTATGTTGTGTGTTTACTCTATTTGATTTCCGGTTTGAAACTCATTTATACATGACTTTTTGTGTTAAATTTTGGAACCCGTGTTTCCCCTTTCTTGGGCCGATCAACTTTTGTTCTTTTAGAAATGTATTATTTTAGCCTATGCGTTGGTACCTTTGATAAATTTCTAGATGGTTGGTCTATTTATATCAAATCTCAATCTTGTAATTATTGTTTAATTACTTACTTGATGGGAATTTTGTTTTGCTAGATTGTTTGTTTTCTCCTTATAGGGCCAAGGGCCATTCTCTTACGATTGCTATACTTTCATTGTTATTACTCCTAACTGAAGTACAAGGTCTTCTCCTTCTTTGATTGGCATGATGAAGACTTTATTTTAACTTGATGTGTTAATAGTGTTTAGAGGTTTGAACCAATTCTTGTAATAAAGTGCTTCCTTTTCGTGATATTGTTAGATAATAGTTATGGTGGTTTTGTGTAGCCTTATCTTGCTCAGTTCTCGTGAACTGACTCTTGTAGAAAATTTGTTGCAGATGGATCTTGCGTGTAGATGAGGGCTAGATTTGTAGACTTTTGTCATCAACCTCAGTTGAGAAGATCCTTTGCTCGAAACCTTTTTATGTTGATCAACTTTTGTTAGCGTCCAATGGAAAGTTTAGAAGAGGATTAATGTCTTAGTATAATGCATTGTGGACTTGTCATCTGAACTTTGGAAACCTTTTATTGTGTGCCCATCATTGAAATTATAAGAAAATTTGGTTATTGTGGTTGAGTGACTTGTGGAGTATCAGTATTTTAAGAAATGATGTAATCTTGTTTTGTTCTCGTAAATGAGCGTTGCTTCAACTTTGCCTTGAGAATAAATTCTGAGTTAAACCTTGTCATGACTTAGTAATAAAGTGTCATAAGTAAACTAACATGGGTTTATTTAATACTTCTGGAAGTTAAATTAAAAGTTGCTTTCAAATAAAGTAACGTAGGGG
Source organism: Taxus wallichiana var. yunnanensis (assembly GCA_018340775.1). Lineage (NCBI taxonomy): Eukaryota > Viridiplantae > Streptophyta > Pinopsida > Cupressales > Taxaceae > Taxus > Taxus wallichiana. Next base: position 538,582,180 of record CM031242.1, on the reverse strand, counting down.
TCACCAGCTTAAGAGCAAGAAATTCTCTAATTAAACAGGGGCAAGACTATCATTGCAAGTAAACTTTATAACACGATAACCCTAGCTCCTCTAGTGAACATTATGCCTTTCATGGTAAAATTTGTAAAATGACCCGAAGGTGAAATGAACTGTTAATTGTTTGAAGATAATAAGATTTAATAAACAGGAGAAAACAATTTTGAAACCACACAATCTATCTCTCAGCCATTTGGAAAGTAAATTCTTTTACTCCTTGATAATACTTTTAGCGAAGCCTAAGTAAAGTTGTTGTTAATTCTGGTTAAGAGCCCTAGCTTCAATTTAATACTGGCAATAACTAATGAGGTCCTAAAAATGTTTCATCTCGACCTTCTCCCTCTATCCTTTTTCAAGGCACCTTATATTTCTTCTCTTAAGTGTGTTGAACTTAAAACCATGTTGTCTTGTGGGAAAGAACGAATCTTAGTAGCGTTAGTGGTGAGCAAATGGCCTTGTGGAATTTAATTACTCCTTTTTCTTGATAAACGAATTAAGAAAATAAATGTCATAATAGAGAAGATTTAAAGATAATTACTCTGTGTCAAAAGAATAAATTTAACTTGGTAAGATGAATTGTATGAATCATATCTTGAGCCTCCTTAAAAACGTAAGCTAAGAATTGTAAGATGTCCTTTAAAAATAAATAACTCTCAAAATATCTCATTGTGGATGGCCCTAACTGTAAGTGTGTTCTGTGATTGGACTTCTATGTTGTCTTGTAAAAAAGAAAAGTATATTGTCCTTGTTAGGTGTGAACGCGTTTCGTGTCTTGACCTTGTGGTCATCCCCGTAACAAGTGGTTCCCGAGTTGGTCAGAACCCCGTGACGACATGTTGTGTCGTGTTTTTGTCGAAGCAAGTCAAAAAAAAGTTATCCTGGATTTCACCGTGTTGTTCGTGTGTGGATTTTTGTGTCGTTACATTGCTATTAATCGTCACAATGTTGGGACTGTTTTTCTAGTTGTGGGAAGTTGAAAGATCGCGACTTTCAATCTTCTAGGGTCGGCTTTATGGCTTCTTAAAAGGATTGTAATCCTATAAATAGAGGTGTTAGGGTATCTTGAAGATATCTTGAGTGTTCAAGAGGTCTTGAGTCTTAGAGATCAAGAGGTGATCAAGAGTAATCAAGGTTATGAAATTGGGTGTCAATTGTGGTTTAGATGTGGTTTAGCATCTTTGGAATTCTGTTGTGAGTTCATAACTAAGAGAAGACTGTAAGAGTTGTTTTACTCTTGTTGATAATAAAATCTGAGCAAGTTCTTGGTGGACGTAGCCCACATTGGGTGAACCACGTTAAATCTTGTCTTGTCTTCTTTTGTGCATTATTTGTTTATGTTGTTATATTTCTGCAAGTATACTTCTGCTATATAGTTTCCTATTGTTGTGGTTTGAGGAATTGTTTCCGCATATTTGATCTCTAATTCCTAACATTTACTATTATTGATTTTTAATTGTTATATTATTTTCATAGTTCATATTAAATTTTAACATTCAATTTTGTTAATTTCAATTTTTTTCCTTTTTTAAATATTTATTAATATTTTTTATTAATTGTAATTATTAAATTTTAATGATTTTAATTTTATTTTTCATTATAAAATACTTTTAATTTCTTAAATTATTAATTATTAATTTTAATTTTTTATTATTTTTAATGTTTGTTTTAAATTTAAAATGTTTATTGATTTTTATTGTTATTAAAAAATTAAACTAATAATAAAAAGTAAACTAATTTTTTAATGTTTTTAAATTTTATACATTTTTAAGAGGCCTTTGGTGCTATTTGTAATTTATTTAAACTTTTCATTTAAATAAATAAAAATATAATTAATATTGTAAAATACAATTATAAAATTATTTAAATTGATTAATATAAACATAAAATAAACGCAGAATTTATACAATTCTAAAATAAAATAATAATTATATTCAATACAATCCTCGCATATTCCCAATATTTTTGCACATTTAATATTGGCATCAATTTTCATAATGCACATAAAACAAAATCAACAATTTTTGAGACACTAGGGGAGAGGAGCCAATCATGGAGCATTACCCAATAGTTGTGAGGGTAGTTGACATCCTTGACTCCAGTTTTTACACATTAAAATATTAATAATTGAATGAATACTATCCTATAAATGTACAAACAATCTTCAAAACTGATGTGTATGTCACTTTTCATGTACAACCATGAATCTATCAACAATAGAATACTTGATATCATTTTTAAACATAAAATAACATATATTATACTTCCATGATTGCCAAATTTAAAGTCAACCTGTATTTAATACATGGATATATAATTGTATTTCATCCCTATACAAAAATGATACCACATCATCATATCAAATTGATGTCACTTTTCATATAATTTAAGTTCCCATTTTACAATGTTAAAGATCTTGTCATACACAAATTTTGGGGCAGGTTCTCACAAAAATAAGTCCAAAGTGCACCATTTTCAAATACATGTTGTCTTTTAAGCATTAACTTTCTCACCATTTTGACAACCAGCTACTCCCATAAATGATGTACCTGTATATTTTCAACAAATGTAAGGCTCAAGAAACAAAGATTGAATTGAAATGAGAAATCAAATCAAATTGAACTTCAAATCTGAGTATTGAAATAAAATATCATAAATCTTGATCCACCCCATCATTTCACCCAATCAAAAACAAGCACAAGGATCAACCAATTTTACCCAATCACAAAAAGCACAAGGATCAATCAACTACAACACTTTTCATATCTCATATAAATCCAGTTCCTCAACCGCTCTCTGAACTTTTATTCAGTTAGTATTATTTTTCTAGTGCAAGAAAATCGAGTTCCAAGTCAGTCGTATTCATCTCACATTATTTTCCTCCTACCGCCACATAGTAAGTTCTTAACTCTGTTGTTATATTGATGCACATTCATTTAATTTTATAAAAAAATTGTCAATCTATTTATTTTATGGACTGCTTTGACAAGGAGAAAGACTTGCTTGATTCAAATTATTTTGGTGTTCAACCCAACTGTTAATTGGGATTAACTGAAAATATTCCTAGAAATTTACATTATGTTGCCTTTTCATGAAGATGTATATTAACAAGTAACTCTAGGATAAATTAATGAAATTTGTAGATGTATATTTACAAGTATTTCTAGGCTAAATTAATGGATTGTGTAGGTGTATATTTACAAGTAATTATAGGCTAAATTAATGAAATATGAAATGTATATTTACAAGTAATTCCAGGGTAAATTAATGAAATATGTAAATGAATACACATCTACTTGTAAATATACAACTACAGAATATACAACGACATGAAAAGGCAGCATAAAATATACATCTAACATGTAATTACTTGTAAGTATACATCTACATATTTCATTAATTTAGCCTATAATTACTTGTAAATATAAATCTACATGTACACATACATCTACATGTTTCATTAATTTAGCTCGTAATTACTTGTGAATATTCATCTATGGGAGGGGAGCCAGTCATGCTGCACCCAAACTTTGGGAGATTATACCAAGCACCTGGTAATCCCTAAAATCCCAAAAACTGTCAATTGAAGCGCATGAGAATTCTCTACAGCTTGAACTGCTTTCCAAACAAATCTGCCACGTAACCCAACGTGCATACTTGATGGAGTGAGAGGTGTCAATTTTTTTGTCTTCCATGTGATGTTGGACCAATACATGCGACTTAATCACCCCACCTATTACTATTTAATCTGCCACTTATTACAAAGGGATCCGTGATTTTGGAGGAGAGGGAAATCTATGCATGTAGATATAGTATTAAATCTGCCAAGGAATGTCGTGTTATTTGAGCGAAGCATATCTTGATATGTACAAGTATGCTTCATTTATTGTCATTGAAGGCGCCAATAAACACCTCACCACCCTCCATTAATTGGGTGGAGTTTCCCATTGAGAAAGAAGAAACAAAAGATGAAACAGAAGAAGAAACATGTATTCGCTTAGCGTGGAGAAGAAACGAAAACTTGCAACAACATGGAGAAGAAATGGAAACTTGCAGCAGCATGGAGAAGAAGGTAAACCTGACGTGTTTGGCAGCAGCGGTGGAGAGTCTCAGCAGGAGTGTCTGGTGATGAGCAGGAAGGTAGAAGGAAAGGTAGAAGGGAAGGTAGAAAGAAACCGTATCACAGAGTGCCCTTTCTTTTAGTATGTGTTTCATCTTTTGTTGTGAAGTTATATTAATGGGCATCCATTTATAGTCTAACTATTGATTTAGGAATGTAGTTGTCTTCACAATGACGTTTAGTTAAATATTCTTTAAGGACAATTACAACATTGTTTAGCCTCTGTTATGTACAGTTGGATTTTATATTTCTATACATTGATGTGCTTCAATTGTGAGAAAGGCGTTGTGTATGAGGCATTAGCTTACACATTGATTTTCCTTTTTCATGTAGATGTATATCTTGATATGTGCCTTTTTCATGTAGATGTATATTTGGTCATAAATTCAAATCTGTATTTTTTTCAATAACATAAATCGTTCTTCTTACTAGACCCATTTTAACCTTTGATCTTTGAAGTATCCATTGCTCAGAATATAGGCACTCACATCAAATGGCTGCACTTCCTTTTATGTGAGTTGATTCAATATTATTTCTTCTCATTGTTGTAAGTTACATTGGTTTGGTAAATTTATCTATCTTTGCAGGTTTTTATTGACATCATGAGGAGAAGGCAGCTTCCTAAAAGAGTAAGACTCGTTGTGCCAAAATTAGGGGAGCAAGATTTTCGCCAAGTGAAGAACATGAAGAAGGGGCTAACAATACCCCACCTCAAGATGCCAATGACACACCACATGAAGAAGAAAATGTCCAAGCAATGACAGTGAGCCCTTCACCCCAAAAAGTGACAAAGCCAAGAGCTTCTTGGAACAAGTCTGATATGGATAATGCCATAAAAGATGTTGAATAATATGGATAATCTACACGTGCTGCTGCAGAAAAAGGGGTATACCAGTGACCACCCTTACTTCTTGGCTGATGGGCATTACCACTACTAAAATAAAGGGTCCACCAACAATTCTAACAGATGAAGAATAGATGGAGATAGTGAGTTGGTGTCATGAAATGGCTGACATGGGCCATGGGTTAGAAATTATACAATTTAAGACATGTGTGGCACAAATATGCGAAACAAGGTCTAACCCATTCACAGATGGTTTTCCAGGTAAGTCATGGTGGGCAGGTTTTAAAAAAAGACAACTAGATCTAACATTAAGGACAGCTTGAAGGCCTTGATAAGGATCAAGCAATGTGTTTGATGCCATCAATTGTCAGTTCCTTCTGCGTTACTTTGTCTAAAGCTTATGAGGCCAACCCATATGGACCAAACCGAATATGGAATTGTGATGAAACTGGGTTACAAGCTGGAAGGAACTGCGGTATGAGAGTGTTTTCTAAAAGGGGTAGTAGGAGTGTCCCATATATCATCTCAAAAAGTAGAGAATGGATTACCATATTGTGTTGTGTAAATGTTGTTGGACAAAGCATTCCAGGATTCTATCTTTTTAAGGGGAAGCACCATTTAGAAAATTATATTATAGGTTGTGAGCCTGGAGCTTGCATGGAAACACAAGCACATGCATGGATGACAAAAGATTTATTCATGAAATGGTTACATCACTTTGCATCATCTATACCTGGTGGTGTGTCTCCTACAAATAGGAATTTACTAATTTTTGATGGCCATGGTTCACATGTTGCTTTGGGGACAATTCAAGAAGCCAGGAGTTTGGGGATTGATTTGTTAACATTGCCTGCACACACCTCTCATAAATTACAACCATTGGATGTGAGTGTCTTTGCTCCATTCAAAACATACTTCAAGGAGGAGACACAAATGGATAATTGTAAACCATGGGATAGATGTGAAAAGGGCCGAATTAGCTGAGTTAGGGAGCAAAGCATTCGTAATAGCTCTTACACCTAGCAACATTAAATCAGGATTCAAAAGAACAAGGATATGGCCTCTTAATCCCAATTCCTTGGATGAAGACATGGGACCTAGCAGAACATTTGACACATCTTTTCAAGATGATGTTGGTGCAACAGAAAATATGCTTCATCTATCTAGGGTTGATTTAGAGAAAAGTGAAGATGTTGAGATGGTGCCTAACACACAATTGGAGAAAGAATCAGAACCTCAAGAAGGAGATAAATATAAATGAATGTGTTGAACAACAATTGGAAACTCCAAACGGAATTAATCAAATTGATGAGTCACTATCTATGCCCACAGAAGAAAGCCCTCCTGATTGGATGAAAGAAGCAACTCTTAATCTTGGTGTAAACTTGAACTTCAATAATGAAGAGGTCACCTCTCTTTACCCTCTCATCCAACACTACTTCATGACTCAGATTTGGTGCACTATTATGTTGGTAGTCAAGCTGAAGAAAATGATGCAGAATCACAGGTAGAGTCAGCAGGAGTATTAGGGCAGATTCAAACCAAACCTGTGAGGGAAACCAAGGACAAAGAATTCTTGGTAGATTCTTGAAACTCCCTGTGGAAAAGTTTAGAGAATAATCTGGGTCACATAGTGCTTCTAGTATAAGATTGAGTAGGGAATCTCAACTAATCACTGCAGACTAGTACATGGAGCTTCTGGTTGAGAAAGAGATCAAAAACAAGAAATCGATGAATTGAAGCAAAGAAAAAAGGAACAAATCCATGAGAAGAAGGCTAAACGAATTGTTGAAAGGGAAAGGAAGGAGCAAGAAAATATTGAAAAAGAATATAGAAGGAAAACAAAGGAGCACCAAAAGTTGATTCAAAGGCAAGAAAGGGAATAGAGAAAGGAACAGGAAAGGATTCAAAGGGATCAAGAGATAAAGGAGAAGGAGTTTGAGAAGGCAAGAAGAGAGTTAGAAAGGAAAAGGAGATTGAGTAGTCCAATTAATCATTTTCCTGATCAACACCCAATGTTAAGATAATTAATGGGCATGCATTGCCCCTTCACTTTTAACACACAATTTTGCAGTTGGAGTGAATGCTTCTCCAAGTTCTAATCCATTCCCAACTACACCTATGAGGGATGTCAACATGGGGAGGCAACTGCAAATTAACACCCCAACTTCAACCTCAACTGTAGATTCACCACCCTTCCTAGAATTTGGAAATGATATTATCGAAAGTAAATATTTCTTTTTGAAGGCTGAATTTTTTATGTCTGGAATTGGCCTTTTGATTTAAAAACTACAATATAGTTATAATAGTTATATGGCCCAAGTATATTGTATGGCCATGTTTTTGTAATGGACAATGGTAATGTTTACTGAATGAATATATGTCTTCCAAGTTATGTGATTATATTTTTCAAAGATTTAAACTCATATTGTTTCTGAAAATTACATTTTTGAAACTGAAAAATAGTAAATGCCAGTATGCAATTCACCAATAACCTATATTGGTCATTAATGTAACAGCCAGAAGCCAATAACACATTCTACCAGTAGAAAAGAAAATTATGAAATAGTTTCTATCACTGCCTCAATGAGGGTAAAAACCTCACCTATTAAAACCATATGGAGTGTAGATATTCAAAGAGAATCAAACAATTTCCAAACTTATTTGATGTGTTGATAAACACAATTAAAATGCTACTCTGAATCTGCACTTCCAATCTGAGTCACTCCAACAAGCATAACAACACCACTACAACACATGTACAAAAAATACTATCAATTTTTAATATATAAAAATCTATATTACCTGAACTATACAAAAAATACTATCGTTTTTAATAATATTATACATAGACAACCATAATACTATACATAATCTATATTACAAAAATACTATCGCTTTTTAATAATACTATACATAAACAGCCATAAATCCTCGCATACTTAAATCATGTTAAATCCTTGAAAATCTATATTACCAAAACTGTTAAATCCTGTGTGTGAGGAGGTGGTGGAAGATGTAAAACATCACCTGCAAATATGATGGTGATGGTTCGTATTCTTGCAAACAGAAGCTTTCAAACTTCTTTTTTTCATTTTTTGATTGGTTACAGTGAATGGGTGTCTCAACCAGCTCGCAAATCTCAGGGTCAGAACTCTGGACAAAGCTGGAACCAAAACAAAATACTCATTAGCCACAATAAAACGTTAAGCAAGTCAATTTAGCCACATCTATAATAATTTGTAACCAAAACTGGATGCATGCGTCTATTCTGGAACCAAAACTGGATGGGTGCATCTATATTCGTAAGTTAGCCTTTGTTTCTCACCTAGATGAGGGCACTCTGTGATACGGTTTCTTTCTACCTTCCCTTCTACCTTCCTTTCTACCTTCCTACTCATCACTAGACACTCCTGCTGAGACTCTCCACCAAAGTGCATAGCATGCCAAGGTGACAACATCCTTGAAATGGTAGACTAAGGTGTGGCTTCATTGTGTTTAGCTGCAAGTTGGAGACATAATTTAGGTCATCAATGCTAGATAAAACAAGATCATTTGAGAAAAAACTAAATACAAAAAACCATAGTTGATTTACAAATTAAAATTGATATTGTCCATACTATAAGTTAGTAAAAGACTTCAATTTCATGTGCATTATCAACTAGTATTCTGAGTGTTATTTGCCACCAAGCTATGAAATCAGTATATAGATCTATAAAATTTTCATTAGCTGTTGATTACATTTGGCAACCAACGAGACATCTTCAAGTATAAAATAAGATCTAGCTCTTTCTGAGACAGTGCCTTTCTCACAATTGAAGCACATCAATGTATAGAAAAATAAAATCCAACTATACATAACAGAGGGTAAACAATGTTGTAATTGTCCTTAAAGAATATTTTCAAATACAGTCATTGTGAAGACAACTACATTCCTAAATCAGTAGTCAGACAGTGAATGGATGCCCATTAATACAAATTCAGAAAAAAATATGAAGCACGTACTAAAAGAAAGGGCACTCTGTGATACGGTTTCTTTCTACCTTCCTACTCATCACCAGACACTCCTGCTGAGACTCTCCACCACCGCCGCCAAACACGTCGGGTTTACCTTCTTCTCCATGCTGCTTTAAGTTTCGCTTTCTTCTCCATGCTGCCGAAGTTTCGCTTCTTCTCCACGCTAAGCGAAAGTATGTTTCTTCTTCTTTTCATATTTTGTTTCTTCAAGGATCAGCAGAAACTCGGTGCAATTAATGGAGGGGTGAGGTGTTTATTGGCGCCTTCAATGACAATAAATGAAGCAGACTTGATCCGATCAAGATATGCGTCGCTCAAATAACACAACAATACTTGGCAGATTTAATACTAAATCTACATGCACATTTCCCTCTCCTCAAAAATCACGGATCCCTTTGTAATAAGTGGCAGATTAAATAGTGATAGGTGGGGTGATTAAGTCGCATGTATTGGTCCAACCCCAAAAAAGGTAAAAAAATTGACACCTGTCACTCCATCAAGTATGGATGTTGGGTTACGTGGCATATTTGTTTGGAAAGCAAACCATGTTGTAGAGAATTCTCATGCGCTTCAATTGACGATTGTTTGGGATTTTTGGGATTACCAGGTGCTCGGTATAATCTCCCAAAGTTTGGGTGCACCATGACTGGCTCCCCTCCCATAGCGCATTTATCATAGACACAAATCATAAACAATCACCTTAAAAAAATATTACAAAGAAATGTATACCTAAATAAGAAACAACAAAAGCACACTTTTTCTCATAGTAGCCTATTTTGACATAGTCACAAATACAAAGAATTACAAGAGAGAATTCAACAATAAAGCAAAAATAAAATCTAATTGGTCACACAAGCATAATTAGGGTTTTCGATTTTAAATATTATTCAAATAAATATAATTGCTCCTCCCCTACTGTCCGCGACACAACTTATTATAAGGCAAGAAGATGAATTTTATGTACATCATCAAAACAAACAACTAAATTGTTAAAAATATAGATAATATAAAAAAGCATTTTTCAAAGATCCGCACAAAAATGAAAAATATATTTTAACTCATTTTTATTAAAGCAATATAATTTAATAATAAATTAGTAAATCAATTGTTTTCCAATTCAATTTTACCAATCGGATTGTACCATGCATACCAAGAAAAAATCGTTGATATTCATACAAATAAACAAAATACATTAGACTATTTAACATTTAGTCTTTTATTACACCCAACAAAAAAAAAAATACAAAGAGCAAATAACATGATCTTAGTTTTTATCCTAGAAATAACAAATTAACAAAACTCCTATCTTTTCTTGATGAAAATTTGTTATAATTTATATTTAAAATTATAAAATTCAATAATAATTTGAAGTATTTCAAACTAAACATTTATTTTATTTTATAAAATTTAAAATAAAATTTTATTTTATAAAATTTAGAATAAAAATTTATTTTAAATATTTATTTAAAAATACTGTTCAAATAGTTTTATTACTACATAACTTATTATTAGAATAAACTTTTTAATAATTATTTTTTAAAAAGTTTAAATATAGAGGTCCAACTAGAATAATTTTAGTATAGTATTTATTAAAGTGTTTAAGAGTTATTATTTTAACAAATTTTTAATAAATACTAAATTTTTAATTTTTTAAATATTAAAAATTTAGCTTTTAACAAAATTCTAGTATTTTTAAAAATTTAGCTTTATATTGGTTCAAAATTAAGTTGAAAGCACACTTTGGCTTTGTATTGGTTCTTAAAACATTCTCTGTGTGTGCCTTTTCCTAGACTAGGTACTTATTTGGTCTTGCGGATCCATCTTAGGTTCTTGAAACCTCCTCCAAGTGCGCCTAAGCACTTTAGTTCCAAATTACATAAAGTGATGCTCTTGTGGAAGTTCCCAAAGTCTTTAAAACATGCACCTTGGCTTTGCAAAGCTTTCATGGGTGTGGAAATATGTGCTTGGCATGGTTTAAATGGTTCCCAAAATACTTTCAATGTGCGCCTCACTTGAGTCATGTCCTTAAAGCAATAAAAAGCCCCTCCCATGCGTTTTAAAGATTCCTTTTGCATTGAGAAATGTGTGAGGAGTATTAGAAGTGCCTTAGGCTCTTGATAGCACGCTTTATGCAATTTAATGCCAAGTGGCATGTTAAAGTGCACCATGACATGGTAAAGGTTCTCAAGCACCATGGTTTTGTTCTAAACAATTTTATAAAATATGCCCACCATTTCTTTGCTTCCTCGAGCTCTTGTGGAATGTTTTTGGAAATTTAAAAGTTCCAAATGGCTTGGCCAAGTGTGTGCCTAGGAGACAATGTTTGGTTCTTAAACATCATAAATGATGTGCTTTTGCCTTTAAGGAGGTTCCCAAATTCATACACACATACACCCAAACTTTAAATGGGGGAAAATGTGGTTTGAAGTTTGACAAGGTGCCAAGTGGCATGTTATGGTGAGCTTGTACATACATTTGGTTCCCAAGGCACTTGGAGAGTGCACTCAAGGAATTTAGTTGCTCAAACATGAATGAAGTGCACGGTGCAAGTTCCCATTTGGCCATTAACTGTGTTGTATGCATTGAAAGTAAAGCCATGGGAAAATTTTAAATAAAGGTACTTTAAATAATTTTAAAACTACTTTTCTCTCGGTGTAAAAGAACTAGCTGCCATTTTTCTCTTTTTCTCTCAATTGGGAAATAAATTACTGCAACTTTGTGTGTATCTATTTCTACCCAATCCCATGAAACATAGAATGTAAACCAAGGAGTGCGAATCAATTTATTGTGCTTACTATCTTTTGATTATGAACTTTGTTTTCTATTTAATATCGAAGATACATTTTTGAAATTAGTCATTGTGTGCAATGCATTGATATGCAAACTTTGCGTCGCATATTTGTATACGTGGACTTTGTGTCATAGAAACACAAATCGTTAACCTCGGAGACTTTTTGCTTCTGATTGATTTCTATCCCTTAGTTCTTGTGTTCTACCTTTCATGTGAAAGAGAGGATATTTAGTTTATGTTTTGCTAGAGTTATCCAAGCAGATCTTTGTGTTTCTATTTTTCGTAGGGTTTCTCACTTCCTCCTTTTTTACCCCCTTTCTCCTCTATTTCTCCTTCCCAAATTTGTCTCCTTTGTGCTTTCAAGTTAAAAGCAAAAAATACCCAAATACTCCTATCATACGAGGTTATTGTAATGTCCCCTTTTCTCAAAATAAGTCACTAGATTAATTTAAGTTATTATAAAAAAACTTATGTGCATGGTTGAAAAATTGACTATAATAAAGTCATTTCATAATGATAAATTACAAAGTGACTTTTAAGAAGGAACTTATGTTAAAAAGGTGACTTTTCCATAAAGTATGTCAACATTAAAATATGAAAGGGGAAAGTTATTTTTGGGACCCTTTCATTGTGGAATGTGACAGGAAAAGTTATAAAAGAGAGTGGGTGGTGGAGGGTCACTTGGGGATCATCTTTGGTCATTATCATAATTTTCATGAAGAGTTTGAGTTGCTGCTCCAACCTTTACATTAGAGGACGGAAACCCTCTTGTGCATCCCGCTATTGAGGATGAAAACCCTCATTGGCATTCAGATTTTGGGGATGAATAACCATCAATCTCTCCTTGGTGATCTCACACAACAATCACATTTGAGCTAAAGATCAGATTTTCATAGTTAAAGGCCAAATTTTCAAAGCTAGGGCACAGTTTTAGGATGATTTCAGAGATTGGCAACTATGGCATCATATGCAAATCAGATTTTCAGTATTTTCAATAATGGATCAGCCCCTATCAGCTGGAATCAAATTTGGGAAGATATTTGGAGACATTTACAACCATTTCTAGGGTTGTCTACACCCTTTGGGATTTCAAATGCGTGTTTGGGGCATTATTCATGGGCAAATTTCTTCAATCTTTAGTTGCATACACGTCATTTGGCCTCTTCATGCCATGTGGGGCGTCATTTATCATAAAAATTAATGTAACCATACGTGAGTATTTTTCCTATTTGTGGTTTGAAATATAATAGAAATAAATTCAGTTCTTGGTTGTAAAAAAAAATTTCCATCATATACATGTGCCAAGAGGTTTTCTAAACGCTTTGGCCCTTGTGGGTATTCTTATTTTGTTGATTTTACATTTAAAAAAGGAAGAAATCATATTGTTGTACTTTTTATTGATAAGGGCTTGAATGAAAATCAATTTGTTGCAAATTTGGTATAAGGGTTTGTTGGAAAACCCAAACTGTCTTTATTTGACCAGAAAGGGACATTACAATGGTATTAGGGTCGATGATCTCGCTTGACCTATGGGAAGAATTAATTTTTGCAAATACTATTTGATGCATAGACTATGAATTGTGGAGATAATGAGTAAAAATGAGTTGAAAAAAACTTTGTAGAGCAGGGAAGAAACTTGAGCATCTGTCTCATTCAAAAAATGTTTTAATCAGTATTTTGGAGGAAGTGGCAAACTATTGGTTCGTGATAAGACAATCAATTTTTGAGTCTATGTTTTGGGCGATAAATCCATCGATGATTCATTTGGTTAAGCCCAAGCTTTTGAAACACCCAGATCTAGATGTGAGACTTGTAGTTATCACTTGTATTAGTGAAATTACAAGAATAACAGACTCTTGAAAATTTGTACAACAACAACACCATGAGGGAGGTATTTCAGTTAATTGTTGAAAGTTTTCAAGGTCTAGAGGACATCAAAAAAATCCTTCTTTTGCTAGGAGGGTCACAATTCTAGAAACTATGGCAAAAATCAGATCTTGTGTTCTAATGTTAGATCTTGAATGTGATGATCTTATTCTCCAAATGTTTGAACATTTCTTTGTTATTGTTCATAAGAATCATGCAGAAAATATTATTGCATCAATGCAAACAATTATGTCATTGACTCTGAATGAGAGTGATGATATTGCCACTTCTAACAATTTTAGTGGCCAATGTGAGAAAGGAGGAGCAAGAAGTTTCATTGGCAGCGAGTGCAATAGCTAAAAGTGTGGTTGATCAATGTAAAGAAAAGTTGAAACCATACTAATCAATAGAAATGATAGCTGAATTGAAAAATAAACTCTCAAAAAAGGATAGCAAAGAACCTTGGGAGCCAGACCATCATTGTCTAGGCAAAGGACATGGAAAAGTCTTGTCGGATAAAGAACCAACAAAAATAATGGATACACAACCACCTCAAGAGGTCAAGGAGGAAATTGTGAAGAAGAAAGCACCATTCGTTGATTGGACAAAAGCAGAAAAGAAAGTGCACACATCACATATATGAGGCGAGAATTGAATGATCCACCATCAGCAACAAAGTGGATCCAAGTATTGAAAAGAAACCAACTACTTTGTAATCAAGTATAGAGAACGTAATGAGGACCCAAAAAAGGTGTGATGAATGGTTTAGAAGAGCTAAGGAAGTTATGTTGATATCTACCCAAGCCAAATGTAATGTCCCCTAAATGGGACATAATGAGAATTGCATTCATATTTCTTCTAGTTCTCATTATGTCTTTGTTTGAGTCAATATTGGCTCAATGAATGATGAATTCTACTTGATGTAATGGCGTAAAAGTATTTTAACTACATTTAATGGCAAGTTGGGCATGAAGGCCTCTTATTTGGTTCAAAGACTTCTAATCCTTTTGGATCGGCCTTGACTGGAGAGCCTACCTAAAGGTTAATGAAGAAAAAGAATTACTTAAAGGTTGGCCTATGCATTGGGCTTCTATTTTGATGTTTGCGTCACTTGAGGCTATATAAGAACATGAAAGTTCATTTGGAAAGGTTATGCATGTTTAATTTAAGAATTGATATCTTGGGTTTGTGCACAATGTGCCCTACTCTCCACTACAGACGAAAACCTTTGGTGTGGCTCAATTTTGGGAACGAAAACCTTCATTGTTGTAAGATTGAGGAACAAACACTCCCAACCTCGAGGGAATCCCATACGGGGTTTCTAAAGTACTTAAAGGAGATTAATTGTTGGTTTTCCCCACTTCTTACCCTAGGCGACTTGCATGGGTGGAGGGTTTGGTATGTTGTAGGGTTGATTTCACTACTTTGGTTTGATATTCTTGTTCAACATAAATTATAAGGCCGTAATCTGAACTTTGAAGAATTTTGGTCAGGATTTGCTATTTTTCCTAGCCCTTGGTTTGGTTGGACTATTATAAATATTTAATTTCAGCAATAATGATCAGATATTTCTTCAATATTTTGATGTATTTGTGATGTATAAATATTGTTGTGGCTAGATAAATTATTTCGTGGCATTCTTACATTGATTTGCATAGTGAAAAGTGGATTCGAACCTCATAGGCGATTCGCTACCCTAAGAGACTGTAGATTTTGTATTGGTCAATCATTCTATGATATTCTCATCTATTTTCAGTTCGTTGTGTGTGTGCTTGAGGGTGTTTCCAGATCATATCTATTGTGGATAGCTAATAAACCCCTTTTATCGAGTTTTCAGCCCAAAAGAGACATTGCACCAAACAACACCTACAAAAATTTAATGAAGAAGGTAAGCTCTTGAAACATCTCTATGACAGTTCTGAAAATAAAAAGAATGTTTCAATTCAAGAGGTGTATAAGATAGATTTTTCGATTCAAATTCAAGATTATTTGTGCATTTGAGCAATAGAATAGCTCATAATCAAGGAGCAAGCGATATATGTAGGTGGCATAATAAATAAACACAGCAGCAGTTTTCCCTCCTCAAGTTGGGTTTGATTTAGTTGTTAGCATTAGTAATTTACCACACGGCATTGGCACGGTATCCTTAATAACTGATGAGTTGTATTTGTGCAGAAATGTTGAATGTTGTCTAAAAAATTTGGGTTTATATTGTGCTTTTAAGGATGTTTAATTATACCGTGCAAACCACAATAGTTACAAGTTTTGTGATGTAGAGACATCCACAATAACCATGAACTATAGTTGTTGTAACCTTGTTCCACCGTGCAAACAAGCTAAGTGGAACAAATTCATGAAAGTTTCAGCCCACAGTACGGTGCTTTACATGGTATCGGATGGTTCACTCCCAAGGATGATATGGGATCTAGGCTTGGCAACTTCTAGTTGGATCGAAATGGTGCAGCGAAGCATGGTGAGGAGTTCCTAAGATTGGTTTAAAATCCTGGTATTTGAGGATGGTTCAGGCATTTTTGGGGGCAAGCAATCTTGGGGAGGGGCAGGCTCTAATGTCCCCTTTTCTCAAAATAAGTCACTAGATTAATTTCAGTTGTTATAAAAACAACGCATGTGCATGCGTGAAAAAGTGATTTCATAATGACAAATTAGAAAGTGACTTTTAAGAAAAAAAATAATAACTCTAAATTTAATCATGACAAATGATTAAAATTAAAAGAAAAAAACAAATATAAATATTAAAAAATAAAAAATAATGAAAAATAAAATTAGAAAAAAAATATTAAAATTAATATTACAAATAAAATTAAAATAAAACAAGAAAAATGTAAAATAGAAGCAAATAATATTAAAATTTTGAAAAAACAAATTTGAATTTTTAAAAATTAATAAAAATGAAATAGAATAAAACATTAGGTAAAAAAATACAAACTATATTTAAAATTAGAAAGAAAATCTAATGAAAGTGAAAAAAAAATATTAAAATTAATATTACAATTTTTAAAAAATTAAAATAAAACAAGAAAAATGTAAAATAGAAGCAAATAATATAAAAAAAAAAAGATGAATTTTTAAAAAATAATAAAAATGAAATAAAATAAAACATTAGGAAAAAACAATATAACTATATTTAAAATTAGAAAGAAAATCAAATGAAAGTGAATAAAAATTTCAATTTGTGTTAACAAAAATAAAAATGATTCTTATAAATTATGAGAAATGAAAATAAATAAAAGATGGTTTTTTTTTTTTTTTAAATGCTATAATTGTTAAAATTATTTTAAAAAAACTATTTATAAACTAATTTTTAATTACAACAACAATTTTTTTCAAAATCAAATATTAAAAAATTAAAATTTAAAAATAAAAATGAACATTTATATAATAATTACAAATTTGAATATAATAAAAAATAATAATAACAAAAATAAGAAATAATAACAAAAATTAAAATTTAAAAAAATACTAGAATTTTGTTAAAAGTGAGATAAGAAAAACAATAATAATAATAATAAATAACTAAAATATTAGAAACTCTAAAACAAAAAAAAACCAAAAAAATTGAAAAAAAAGAAATATTATTAACTAATTTTTAATTACAACAAAATTTTTTTTTCTCAAAATCAAATATTAAAAAATAAAAATTGAAAAAAATGAAATTTAAAAATAAAAATAATCATTTATATAATAATTGAAAATTTGAATATAATAAGAAAAAATTAAAAACAAAAAATTACAAATAATATTAAAAATTTTAATTTAAAAAAAAATCTCAAGTTTTTAAAAGCGAGATTAAAAAACAATAATAAAAAATAAAAAATATCTCAACTATTAGAAATTCTAAAACAATACAATTGAAAAAAGAAATATTATTAACTAATTTTTAATTACAATAACAAATTTTTTTATCAAAATCAAATATTAAAAAAATAAAAATTGAAAAAAATAAAATTTAAAAATAAAAATAAACATTTATATAATAATTAGAAATTTGAATATAATAACAAAAAAATAATATCAAAAATTTAAATTTTAAAAAAAAAAATACTAGAAGTTTTTAAAAGCGAGATAAAAATTAATAATAATAATAATAAATGAAAAATACTAGAAACTCTAAAACAATAAAAAAACAATAAAACGGAAAAAAAATCAATCGAAATAATATTACAAACTTTATTAATGAGAAAATACAATAAAAAACTAAAATTACTATATTCAATAACAATACTTAATTGAAATTAATTATTAATTACTAAAAAAATAAAAATAAAAAATAATTTATTTTTTTGAAAAATACAATAAAAAACTAAAATTAATAAAAAACCAATAACATTTGTTAAACGCTAATGATTTACAAAATAATTAGTTAAAATTAATTATTAACTATTAAAATAAATAAATAAATTTAAAAATTTAAAAAAAAAAACAATAACTAAGAGAAAATAAAAATTTAAATTAAAAAGTAAAAATAAAAAGAGCTATAATTATGAATTTTCAATTGTTTTTATTAAATTTAATTTCAAATTTTTATTATTTTTATTGATTTTAATTAAAAAAATTCTAATTTTTAGCTATTAATTATTAATATTTAATTTTTAAAATTTTAATATATTATAATTTATATATATATATATATATATATATATATATATATATATATATATATATATATATATATATATATATATATTTTTTTTTAGTTTATATTAAATTTTAATGTTCAATTTTTGTTAATTTCAATTTATTTCCTTTTATAATTTTTAATTTTTTATTAATTGTTATTATTAATTTTTATTGATTTTAATTTTATTTTTCACTATTAATAACTTTTAATTTCTTAAACTATTAATTATTAAGTTTAATATTTATTATAAATTTTAAATGTTTATTGATTTTTATAGTTTTTTTTGGAATATAGGGTAAAAAGAGGGTTTTAGAAGGTCCCACAACCTTTTACAAAAAATCCCAAAAGGCTAGATATAAGCGATGAAAATTACATAACGATAATACCCTAGAAGATTCCAAAAAAGCGCTGAGAGGAAAGCCAACAAGGGAAAGAAAATACATCAGATGAGCTTTTTCAGCTCAGTAACAACATTCTTAGTCCTAGGGGAACCCGAGTCTTCAGCGAGCTGATCCATGAGAGCTAGGAGTTCGGAACAATCTTTGGCAATAGCAGTCCTAGTGGTGTCAGTGAAGGATTCCCAGGCCTTCAGAGTGGTGAAGGCGCGTTGGAGCTTGTTCAAAATAGAAGAAATTAGATCAACCTGCATCATCCCTAAGAAAGTCGGCGAATTGCAGGTCTCGTGCAGATGAAGCTTTAGGCTTAGGAGGTGTGTTCAAGGAGTGAGCATGGGGAATGCTATCAGTGGAATCTGAACTGTCACCAACTTTCTGGATGATGGGGTCCTCAACAAGCAGATCCTCATTCATTTCCAGTTTCTCCGAATCCGGGGAATCCGGATACAACTTAGCAAGTCCTAGGAGGGCATCAGCAAGGGGGGAGCCGGGGCTGGAAATAGGGGAGACCGCGAGTACCAAAGCATCTTTCAAAAGAAGGCACGTAAGGTCGAGGGGCTAGCGAGGGGAACAGAGGGGGGTTGCCACGGCGAGGAGAGCCCCGGGATGGCCACATCCGAATCGAATCAAGAGGAGATGTGAAGGCGATGATGGCGGCTAGAGGAGGGGCGGGAGGTGGAGGAGAGGATGCGTGGGTGTGACGGCGGTGCCCAGGACTTAAGGGGAAAGGTTACAATTTCGGCATGCGATGCGGTAGATTTAAAAGTAAATATAGCAGGCCCTGATGAAGAAATGCTCTCTTCCCATCGCGAGCAAGATGGACGGAATGCTCCAAAGATTGGAAGAGAAAAGCAAGCCAAATTTATCTTCTTATCCCAGTGCAGGTGCGAAAGGATAAAGAAATGGGGGCCATAGACCATGCGGTAGCGGCCATCGATGGTGAAGTAGCGCATGATCACTTCAGCAATTCTATCCCACGAGAGGAGGTAGAGAGTCGCGGGTATAGCTCGATAGATACTTGACTGGTTTATCGCTTTGAAGCTATGAAGTCCTGTATTTTCGAGCGAAGAGAGATTTGAAGTAAACATCCCAGCGATGGGAGACCAAAGATGCATCGGTAATTGCATTTGTGGAGATCTTGAAGGAGGTATTGCTGATTTTAACACGTCCCCGCACCAGGAAGCCATGGTGGCATAGGAGACCAGAGCCGAATGTCCCTCCATCCTTTCAAGAAAAGTGGTTATCCCATTCTCCAGCAGGATGTTCCAAATTTCATCCTCTTTCAACTGCTGCTGCGGAGGCAAGTTCGATGTGTTTCAGCTGGCCACCCATGCTAATAATATTTTGAAAATGAGTGTAAAGGAAAGTACTGTGGAGGGCCTTAAAAAGCCTTCCCTAAGCGCGGGAGTCGTCCGCCTCATCATTATTACCCTCCTGCGAGTACTTATGAGATGGGGAAGCGCCACGCGTGAGAGGATTCACATAAATATGACTTGCCTCCCTCTTAAAATTTTGTTGTGCCAACAAAAAATCATAATAATGGAAGAATCATTACCACCACCATTGGGAAGATTAATAATGACATAGCTGACACCAAAGGCAGCAATACCCATCCAACTGGAAGCTCTAAGAAGTGAGGTCATTCTTGGTAATTTGGAGGAGGTGCGTCGGTAAGTCATCGACCAAATTTGTTGATTTTCAAGGTGGACGCCAATATTAGCTAAGCAATCCGCCGCTTTGTTTCCTTCCCGAAGGATGTGTTGAAAGTGAATTTGTTGAAAGTTCCTTTGTAAGATGCGGATATCAACAATAATATTTTGAATAGACCATTGCCCCGTGTCAGCCGACTGTAGGAGTTTGATGATATTGAGGGAGTCGCTTTCAACTTGGAGGGGATCATTGCCGTAATTGAGAGCCAACTCAAGGCCCTTGAGGATGGCCAGGGCTTCTGCACGATGGTTGGTACCAAAGCTGAGGTTGACGCTGAGGCTACGATAGTGAGACCAACAGAGTTCCGAAGGATGGCTCCCCCTCCCAAATTTCCAGGGTTTCCTTTAGATGCTCCATCAGTATTAAGTTTTCTCCATCCGGGGGAGGAAGCCATCGCACGAAGAGCGATCCGTAGTAGAAGCCTTACCCGAAGGAAGATTAGTCAATAGAAGTTGCCACTCCTTAGAATTACATAGTTGAATTTTTTGTTGATACTTGATCCAGTAGTGAGTGTTGATGTTTTCTTGGAAGGTCAGAGTGATCTGGTTGGCCACGCTAGCAGGATCCCGACTCTACTCTTTGAAGATCCTTCTGTTCCTTTCCTTCCAGATACCCCAGATGCCGTGAGGGAGGAGAAGCCTCCAAGCCAGCGTCAAGGTTGGATGGGAGAAAGGGGAGGACCATTGGATGAGAGTATCCTGGATGGACTCGGGGAAAGTCCAGAGCACACCCATACGCGATAGGAACCAATGCCAAATAGCTTGGGAGAAGGGGCAATGAATTAAAAGATGGGAAGAGGATTCCACAGCTTTGGTACAGAGCACACATCTAGTGGGAAGGGAGAAGCCCCTTCTTTTCATATTTTCTCCCGACAGGAAAGCATTTTTAGAGGAGAGCCAGGAGAAGAAGCCAATTTTGGGGATAGTTTCCTTCGGCCAGATTTTGCTGAGGGGAGGGCCAGAGCTAGAGAGAGGCATGGAGAGGTAAGCAACTTTAACCAGAGAAGGCTCCTAAGGGGAGAGGGGCCAGATAAGATCATCCTCGGGTAGGGAAAAGGGAATGTAGATGGAGGATAAATCAATTCTAAGCAGAATTAGGAGTTGCCTCTGTTGTTCCCTGATTCCCATCCAATCCGGATACTCCAGGTAGGGATGGAATTCACAAAAGACCAATATCCAGAAACTAACCTGCCATGACGATTAATGAGGATTCTTCTAATAGGATCCCAAGTGGGATTGAGGCCCAAAACTTTTCCCAATCCAGTGATCATGCCAGAAGTCAATACTTCCACCATTCCCAAACCTCCATTTGGTGCCAACACGAAGAGTGGGAAGGGAACTGATGACTGAATTCCATATAGCCGAACCACGGGCCGGGGTAGACGATCTAAGGAGCTGAGCCCAGTGAGAAGTACCTTTTGCCACTTCCCAACCAATTTTAGCAAGAAGGGCGACATTCATGTTAGCCATCTGTCTTACCCCGAGACCACCAAGAGGGGTCGGCTTACAAACTTCCTTCCAGGAAACCAGATGTATCCATTTTTTCTCTTCCACACCAGACCACAAGAAGTGTTTTTGAATCCTTTCCACCACCTCCTTCACCGAGCTAGGCAACTTAAGAAGAGACATGAAGTAGATCGACAGACTCTGGAGGGTGGCTTTGACCAATTGAAGCTTGCCCGCCTGGCTGAGCAGAGCCCCTTTCCAAGCAGCAAGCTTTTTTTGATATCTTTCGATTACAGGATTCCAAAGGTTTTTAGTTTTCTTACCCTTGAAAAGAGGAATGCCCAGGTAGGAGGAGGGGAGATCCACAATTTTGCAGCCAAAAATATCAGCAATCTTTCATTGGGTCCTAGGGGGGTATTTATGAAGGAAATGTTGCTTTTGTTGAAGTTGATGGTTTGCTGAGAGAGCTTGATAAAGAGTCAGGATTTCCATAAGCGCGCGGGCTTCAATAACAGATGCAGAGCTTAGCAGCAGGGTGTCATCGGTAAATTGATTATGGGTGGCCGAAGGAAGGTTGGAGGTGATCTTCAAACCTGAGATGACAGAATGGCTTTTAGCATCCTCAAGGGCTCTATTGAGGGTATCAGCCATAAGAACAAAGAGAAAAGGGGACAGGGGTCACCTTGTCTAATTCCTCTGCTGCTTTTGAAGAAGTCGGCTGGGATGCCATCAATAAGAATAGAGAAGCAAGGAATCGCAATACAAGAATAAATCCAACTGCACCATCTTTTATCAAAGCCATAACTTTCTAGAACTCTCGATCGGAAAGGTCCAACTAACTCAGTCAAAGGCTTTTTGCATATCCAGCTTGAGGATCATTCCAGAGGATTTTGAGTGATAGGTCGAATGTATTACTTTGTTAACTGTGATGATACCACCTTGAATGAGGTGACCCTGAATAAAGTTGTTCTAGTTCTGAGAGATGAGAGTGTTCATTAGGGGTTTAAGCCTAGAAGCCAAAGATCTTAGTGATGATTTTGTAAGCAGTGTTGCATAAAATGATCGGTCTGAAGTTGGAGACAGCATTGGAGCCCTGGGCTTTGGGATCCAGTGCTAAGAAAGTGGTGTTCCATTCTTTGAGGAGGTTTTTGCAAGTTTGGAATTCATTAACTGCCTTGAAGAGATCCTACTTGATGGTTTCCCAGAAAACTTGGAAAAAAGTAGCAGGAAAGCCATCTGGACCCGAGCTTTGTCCCCTTTCATGGAGAAAACAACTTTGTGGATTTCCTCCATTTCAAAAGGCTTGATTAAATTATCGTTCATCTCCGTAGACACTAGCAGGGATATGTTGCAGCATAGTGGACATCGCTTGCTCAGTGGGGTGGTGATCAACCTGAAGGAGGTTAGAGTAGAATGAAACTAATTCATTAGAGATGTCAATTTCAGAGGTTAATAAGTTACCAGAAGAAGACAACAGCTCACAGATTTTGTCTCTGCTTTTGTGCTTGGAAGCAGTGATGTGGAAGAATTTGGTATTACAATCCCCCTGCTCAAGCCAAAGGGCTCGAGATCTCTGCCTCCAATAGGTCTCCTCCTCTTGAAGGATATTGTGGTATTCGTTAAGGAGGAGGGATTCTTGTTGATGAAAATGGTCCAACCTCCCTTCAGATTCAATTTGAGTGGCCACTCTAGCAATATCCTGCGACAGTTTCTGTTTGTGGAGTTTGATGTTGTCGAAGACCGTAACCTTCCAAATTTTGAGCTGTTTTTTTATTTCTTTGAGTTTTCTGGAAAATCTAAACATATCAGTGCCGCTGACATTGAAGTCCCACCATTTTTTGATGAGAGGGTTGAGGTTATTATTTTCGAGCCAAGCCAGCTCGAACTGAAAGGAGGGTTCTTGATGTTCAACTTGTTGTTTCCACAGAGCAAAAGAGGGCTATGATCGAAGGCAGCCCGAGGGAGTGAACTGAGGTAGAAATATGAGAAAAGGGAGATCTAATCCAGTGAACCCATAGATCTATCAATTCTGCTTTGAATATGATTCCTACCCATTCTGCGGTTGGACCAAGTGAAGGAAGCCCCATGGAGATCAATATCAAGAAGGGAGTTCTCACGAATGAAGTCAGCCAGAGCTCCCATGCTGATGGGAGAGGCAGGAGCACCTCCTTGTTTTTCAGAAGGATAAAGGGGGCAATTAAGATCTCCCATTATTAATATGGGAAGATTGCCACAAGAGCTGATGAAATTTGAAATGTCTTTCCACAAGTTTCCATGCTGAGACTCTAGATTGGGAGCATAGACGTTGATGGCAATCCAGGGGAATCAGACCCCACTTCTTGGAAAAGCATGCAAAGGAAGTTGGGATGCTTAAAAAGACAATCACCTTTGTAGCTCCTTGGGTCCCAGAGGGTGCATAAACCTCCAGAATTGCTCTTGAGGGTTGAGAAACAAAGGAGGCAGTAGGCCAAATTTTCAAAAATCTATCATCATTTTTTAGTTTAGTTTCCTGGAGCATAATGATATCAGGGGAATTCTGAAATTTCATATCTTTGAGGACCCTTTGTTTTTGAAGAGAATTGAGACCTCTAATATTCCAGGAGATGATCTTCATTTCTTGGATTTTGTTTTGTTCCCCACTATCATGTGGATAGTGCTCTGAGTACCTTGAGCGACATTAAGAGCTGCTTCTTGCTGAGCTTGACATTACTTGGAGTCCGCCCCCTTGATTTTTCAGTTCCAATATCAGGTTTCTTGCTGCTGCTACGAGTCAAACGGGGGTTAAAGTTGTCCTCCGAAGAGTGGGCAGAGGGGAGAGCACGGAATCGGAGGTAGGCGAAATGCAGAGGCCCGTGGGGAGAGCCCAAGGGGGAACAGAGGAAGGGATGGAAAGAGGGGGAGATGGGGCTAGAGAAAGGAGGTGGGGGGGCAAGAGTGGAGAGGGGGGGAGGGATGGGCCAAAGAGGGGGGCCTCCGCCAAGGGGGAAGAATAGAGGGCATCTTAGTGAGGATGGGGGACGAGAGGGTGAGAAGATGGGGGCCGAGAAGGAGAGGCCTCTTCAAATCGGTGTTTACCTCCCCCTCTTCAAGGAGAGCAAATGGGTTAGAAGTAGGAATGACCGGAACCTCATCAGAGGACGCCTTTGGAATATAGATTTTCTTTTTGGGGGAGGATGTTTGGGGTCTGGTTTTTGGTTGGGGTTTTGAAGGGCAACGGAGGCTCTATGGCCAATGCTTTTACAGAAGGAGCAGGCTTGGGGATATATTCATAGTCAATATTTTGCTTCCAGGTTCCAAAGTCAGATAGGAGCTCTATCTCTTTTGGGAGAGGACAACTGACATCGGCGTTAACACAAAAGTGGGCATGGATGAATCTAGTTTTTGCCTTAGTGGCTTGATCAATAGCTATTAAAGAACCCATAGCAAGAGCAATACCTTCTATAACTGCAGGATGCCAGAACTCCAGGGGGAGACCCGGAGGTGAACCCATATTGGAGCTTGGGTCATGGTTTCAGTGTGTGGGTTGAAGCCCGGAGACCATTTCCTGAAGTAGAAGCCGCGTCTGCCAAAAAACCAAGGACCACCCAGAAGAGCCCGCAAAGTCCTCTTTCATGCTGAAGGAGAAAAGGATGAATCCGTTTGGCATCGCTGCTATTTCAAGCGCCCCACATGGATTCCATTTCAGCCTGGCCCATTTTTTAATATCTTCAAGTGGGGGCCTGGGGCCCATCAGCTTTCCCACTAGAGATAGATCACGTGAGGCAACAGTAGCATCGGTGATGTGGGATGGGATGCGAAGGGAAAAGGACCCATCTGACAATGTCGGAGAAAGTTTGTCTGAGTGCGGGGCAGAGGTGGAACCCTCTACTATTTTATTCCATGCATCTGGAGGCTTAGGAGGCAGGGTCCCAGAGAAGAGGGGCCCCTGGTCCGGACCAGAAGGGCCCGGCAACATAGCAAACACCAGAGGATGCCATGAAGCAACAGGCGGCGTAGGCTAAGGCAACAACCAGCTTTTTTCAATCGTCTTTTATTGATTTTTATTTTTATTAAAAATTAAACTAATAAATAATTAAAAAACTAATTTTTAATGTTTTTAAATTTTAATAAATAATTTTAAATTATATATATATTTTTTTAAGAGGCCTTTGGTGCTTTAAGTAATTTATTGAAAGTTTTTAACGCACCAAAATTACCAACACAAGAACAACACGTGAAATACAGGATAACTTTTTTTTTTGACAAGACAACATGAAAGTCCAATCCACATGACACACTCACGGCTAGGGCAAGCCACAGTAAGAAATGGTTAGGGTTTATTTATTTTTGTAAGACACCCTTTAGCTCATGACTTAAGTTTTCAAAGGAATCAATATATGGTTTGCACAAATTCATCTCACCAACTGAGTTAATTTCTTAAACACTGTAGAGTAGTTCACTTAAAGTCTTCTCCTACTTACTAAATCTTAATATCTTCCAGAAACTAACCATTGTTTTCCTTTAAGCTTGTTTAAGAGTTCACCCCAAAGGGATAGTGTTCGCTAGTTTAGCTAGGGGTATCAATTTATAAATGTTTACTTCACAAAGGATGTTTTCATTTTGATCACTCATGGAAGTATTTGATTTCAAATAGATCACCTTTACATTTATTTGTTGAATATAAAATTATTATTTTTGTTTAGCTTCTTTAAGGGTTAACCGACTCATTTTACTTTACTTATAAAATATTGTCGCTAAGTCTTAGAAAGATTTAACTTAATAATTTATTCTCAAGATCAAATTTTACAATACTCTTATCAATGTAAAGATTAAATGCCATTTCTCAAGCTTAACTACACAAGAACAAGACACTTCATTTCACCGTTACCAAACAATACAAGGCAAGAGGTCAAACCAAATCTCTTTACAAGCAATGTTACACAATTTACAACACATTGGACATTTTTACAAGGAACTTCATAATGGTACAGATGAAACTTTTACACTCTTTTCTTCTAGTCTACTCACATAATCCATCTCGCACAAATATTAACTAAAGTCAGGTTCGCAAAGAACCGAGCATGTTAAGGCTACACAATGCAATAGTAAGCTAACAATTAACAATATCAAGAAAGGAATATTCTAAATTCAAAGCAGATTAAAACACAACTCACAACTCCAATATGAATCTCATGAGAGAGAAAACTAAAATTATCCAACAAGGAGAAAGTCCAAATACTAGTAAGAACAAAATTACATAAATCAAGGCAAGACCTTAAGGGTTGGGAACAAGAAAGTCAAGAGTGTTGATATCTCCTTCATGTAATCCTATAGGTTACGTGATTGGAATCCAAAATTTACTCCATCCAACTAAAGGGGGTCCAAGAGAAGACAAAGCGCACTAAAATGATCGTAGGTGCGAAGCAAAAATGACATTATCCAATTCTTCCAGGGGGGCTTCGAAGTAATATGGGTTTGATGCCCTTAAAATAACACAACTATAGTTTTGGTTTTAACCAAGGAGTTTACCACTACCTCCTTATCGGATTTCTTAAAACGTAGCACTAGTCAACCAAAACAAATCCACTTTTCCAAAAGCGTACGAAAGAGACACAGAAAGGGCCATTATTCTTCCAACAAACCCTATCCTAAACGTCAACTTCTCCACATAATATAAGGGAAGACTAAACCCAAAAGTCGTTAATAAATTTTTTTTTTATAATTCAGACAATGTCAATAAACATTAAAATAAAAATTGATTTCCCTAACAAGGCCACAAAATGGGACCTTTTTGTAACCAAGATTGAAGTATAAGGTATTCGAGTTCAAAAACAAAGGGATTCGATACGCAGAGGGCAAAACACCAACGATGCCCCAGACTCAAAAGACCTTACCACGAGTACAAGCACAAACCAAGAACCAACGCACATAGCTATCAGGAAGGTTACGCAGTGCGGTCAGGGCTAGAAGTTCTATGAACTCCTTGCCAAAGGTATATAAGATGGAAAATTTTACCCGATCCATGTGGGCTTATCGAGGAAAAGTCTTAGCAAATATCAAACAGATAAAAATAACAACCACCTATGATGTTATCACTGAAATCAGCTGTCATCTAACAGGAAACGAGTTCACGAGTCCAGTACCATGGATTCACCTACAACTTTTGTTTCAGTCTAGCTAGTAATAGCTTGCTTGCGACCCTTAATAAAAATTGTAAAGATTTCATTCAGTTAAACTTACAATGTTTCCCCTTGCTTTAATCATACAAGAGTTTACATCAAGAATTAGGTATAGTAATACTCTCAACACGTGGAGGCCAAAATAGATGCCAGGTTATCCCTCATCTAGACTAGGTACAACAGTCAACCATGTACAGTTCTAAAACAAACCCCAAATGCCATTTTCTAATCAAACATAAAGTAAGGAATGCCCATAGGCTTAAACAAGTTTCAGACACAACGTCACTATTAATGTACCTTTTAGCAAAACAAGAGAGCCCTAAACAGGAAATGCGTATTTATTCAACCAAAAGAGGTATGTAGGCTTAACCTTCTATTTAGTAACCTTCAATTATAATTACCATCACAGAATTCTTTTTAAAAGAAAGTCATATAAGCAAACAAAACTCAATAATGTTTCCTTCCCTACGAACTAGACTGCATCACTCAATATTGCAGTAACCCATTTAGACAAATATGAAATAGAGTAAGCTATAAAAGAGGAAGGAACATTCCAAGCAAAATCAGTGAAATTGGAATAAGATTTAAAGGAACAAACACACAATCAGGCAGTGATATAAACAACCACGAAAACATCTAGTCTAGGCACCATTCAAGAGGAAAGAAAATTCATTTCAAGATACTGAAAGAAGGTAGAAAACTATTACAAGGAGTAGATTTAACATGCCTGGTTTAAAACGCCATCTCCATATGCATGTGATTGTTTCAATGCCGTTGCTTGCCTTTAACCCAAAGTGCTCTGCGAGCTCGTGCTGGCGCCACATTCACGCAGTGAAAAACAGCTACAAACCAACCCCATGTTTTGAAGCTCGGACACGAGACATACTGATTACACCATGCTCCCGGCTCGGGTAGGCATCTACCGTGATGAAACACAACCTTTTCCTTCATCAGATTTGGGGACAGCATCAAAATCTCGGTGAAAACATTCACTCTCAACTCTTGTATTTTCTATAATTCTCAGTCCAATTCTCAAACACCTTTCTTATCTATTTAATCATGATTCCACACAACACTAACTCACTCTTCAAAAGAACCTCGAGCCACCCCTTCGACTTCCTAAGTTGACCTTTCAATCTTGAAAACTCAAGAAGGTCAGTTCACCTTTCCTAGCAAGTTCAAGAGACAGGAATGTCAAAAGACAAGAACTATCTTTTGCACTTCTTCATCGAGTTAGGAGCATTTTGAGGGATTAGAGCTCGATAGAGACTCACCAGCTTCTCTAACAATGACCCAAGTTTGAATTTAGAAGCGTGAACAACGTTTGCTTCCCATTATTGAGATATACCTGTCTTTAGCGTCTACCCGACTGTGATTCAAACTTCAAGAAGATAATGTTGCCATTCTGCAAGATTCCAGAGCTTTAACGTCTTCCTTAAGCTGTTATAGACTCAACTTTTACCTATTTTCTTGAAAAGCTGATACAGACTTCTGTTACTGGTTCTTTTTTGTGTTTTGAAAGGCTTTGAGCACATCGAGGACCCCCTTCATGTTTGATTATGCATAATGATGGAAGAGTGGCCTTACTCAACAGTTCCATTCTGGTTTGATTAACCAATTTGTTGAAAACCTCAAAACCTAAACTCTGCACATAAAAAAAAAACAACTCATACTGCTTGCTCAACCACTGAGAAACGTATTTAACATCCTTTCCACTGAACTTCGAGTTTCCTTTTTGCATAAAACAACTGTTACAGCTACAGTCATGGAGATAACTTACATTATGGTTACCAACAAATTTATTCAAACTCCCAGGAAGCACTTCAAAGTTCGTTTGCTCTGGGTCTGAGAAAATATCCTGCTACCTTCCTCTCCCAAGACATTTTCTTCAACACTGCATAGATCTTCTGTGCCTGCGGGTGTGATCTGTCACCAACCCAAAAAGCATGCACCATTTTATTGGCTTTAAATCTAACTACAGCAAGTTTCTTTTTAATTCCTCTATCCTTCATCGATCTCCTAAAAGCTCTTGCAAAGCAAACTGTGCTTCATGAATATTCTGACAAGATACAGATCCACGCCTAAGAGATTCTCTTCCATGCGTTACAGTGTAAAACAAGTAAAGTCTCAACAGAGAATCTCTGTAATAAATTTCATCGGGTCTCCTGGCAACACTCACACTGTCACTTAATCGATTTTGATAAAAACTATCTTGAAGGAGAAAACCGAACTGAGGATGCATTCAAAACTGAACAGAAAACAACATAGTTGGACGAACTTCTTGTTGGAGGCGCTCCCAAAGGCTTCTACTGAACTGTAGCTCGCCAGTTGCCTAGCTCTTTACTGTTGCAGGCACTGCTGTGGATCCTCGGCAAGAACACACCCCGCAGCATCCAATGAAAGGGGAGGAAATGCGCCTACTTCACCAGCTTGCGGCTTCATCTAAAACCACCATATCTAACCCATGGCTAGGCGCTGGAAACAAAAACTTCCGGTCAGCAAAAGAAAACAGTAGTGAACGCAAATCTCAACCTCACCAGCAAAACTTGCCTCAAGATTTGATCGAGCTTCTTCCATGTTGGATCCGCCACCTGGACAGAAGCGACTTTCCAAAACGAAAATGCAAGATAGTTCAACAAAAAACTTTATCTCGTTCATTCTACTACAGCTGCAAGATTTGCTACAACTGATCACGACTGTGTGGTCGTGTATAACCAGAACTTCAGGATTTCACACCCACGGCTCCTTGGGATCGCCCTATGGCAACTGCAACACCAGACACCTCCTCACGGCTCTTTCCTAGGAGGATTTCGGTCCTACGCCCACGGATCTCGCCTGTACAGCACGATTTTTTTTTTTTTGCGAACCACACCCATTTCGCGTGGCAAATACGTCTGTTTCAGCATTGATGGAGCGCAGCAAGCATCCGTGGTTTTGGACAGAAACCACAGGCAGACCACGTGACGGAAAGGAGACATTAGGTGATTTGCAAATCCGAAAATCAGTGGGTGCGGCCACCGACAGGGAGAAAATTGAACACGCCAAGCAAAATGGTGCAGGGTTCATTAATGCCATGGCGGGAGGGAGATGAACACAAGGAAAGTCAAATAAAAAAAAAGATTCCATCACATCGCACAATAAAATCTCCACCTGCCACGCCAAGGAGATGAAGTTGGCCGAGTCCAGGTAAGTTAGGGGGCATTACGCTTTTCATTTAAATAAATAAAAATATAATTAATACTTTAAAATACAATTATAAAATTATTTAAATTGATTAATATAAACATAAAATAAACGTCGAATTTATACAATTCTAAAATAAAATAATAATTATATTTGATACAATCCTTGGAGATTCGCAATTTCTTTGTACATTTAATATTGGCATCAATTTTGCAATGCACATAAAACAAAATCAACAATTTTTGAGACACTAGCGCATTTATCATGTACACAAATCATAAACAATTGTATAAAAAATTAAAAATATTACAAAAAAATGTATACCCGAAACAATGAAACAACAAAAGCACACTTTTTCGACAATAGCCTATTTTGACATAGTCACAAATATAAGCAAATAATTTATAATTAATATTTGAAAAATTAAAAGTAAATAAAAAAATTATAACTAATAACTTAAAAATTAAAAGTAAATAAAAATAAAAATAAAATCAATAGAACTTTACAAATAATAAAAATTAATAAAATTTCAAAGTTAAAATCAATTAAAATAATTGAAAATTAAATAATGAAAAATTACTAAAAAAATTAACAAACTCAAAAATAAAAATGTAATTAAAAAATTAAGGAAAAATTTTAAAAACTCAAAAATAAAAATGTAATTAAAAAGAGTTAAAAAATTAACAAAAAGAAAATTAAAATTTATAAAATGTAAAAAAATTAAAAGATAGAAAGACTAAAATTAAAATCAATAAAAATAATTAAAATTTCATGATCAAAATTTTACTAAAAATTAAAATAAATATAAATACCTAAATTAAAAGCAATTGAACTAAATTAAATTTTGATTGCCCTTTTTTAAGTTCTGTGTGTTGCACTTAGACATGTATTTTGTAAGAGTATATGGTTGTTTTAATTCCATCAGTTTGAGCCTCTGATTTTTCTATTGTTTTAAATTTAAACTTAATATCTGGGATTGTGGATTATGTTGTGTTGATGTCTCTTAGTTTTCTGCTTATGTTTGATTTCTATTTTTGGCGGACGCTGAAGAATAGTGTGGGAGCCAAACAATGGGGCACATCTATGAAGTACGGGCCGGAATAGACCAGGGTAGCAGTTTATCCTTATTTTCGTAGGTTAGGATTAGGGTTTTGACTCTTCTCTCTGGTATTTATGGATTCCAATGTCTATTTAGATCACAGTTACCAAATACGGTTGTATTATACAAATTTATCATATTTTATCAACGGATCGTATTTTTTCCATATTCTTTGTTCACCATTTAATACTCTCCGTACGAAAGTTGCTAGTATGATCTAGATTATTAGTTTCTAAAGATCTGTGCAGGGTTATGGCATTTAGATTTATGCAGGGTTTAATGTCATTTAGATAAGAAATTATTTATTGTTTCAGGGTAGAATTTTAGAGATTTGTATTGGTTAATCAATTTTAAAGTTCTCATTCTTTGTATTTCTGTAGTCCTTTCGTAAAGCAATGTTAATGTCTTCATTAAGCTCGTTTCCATGCTTATTATTTACTGTAGGATTAGTCATCCTCTGTTTTTCTGTAGTCTCTTCCGGAATATCAATTTTAAAGTTTGTTTAAAATGCTTATTATTTACGGTTCATGACATTTGGCTGGTTAAATTTTGCAGCTTCCTAGGTAGTTGGATGTCGGTTAGATTTTCTTATACTTTGCTACCCTAAGTAAAAATAGTCAAACAATTATGATAATCGGCTCTTATATTCTACGGTTTAGTATATGTCTTGATTAATTTTGCAGTGATATAGTTTTGTATACTTTCTTACCCTGAGAAAAACTAGTGAAAAATGATGATAATCGGTTGTTACATTCTATGTTTTAGTGTAGGTGTTGATTAGGCTTAATTTTGGAGTGTAGGATTGGGCATATTTTTTATTTTTCCCTATAGTTTGCAGGGTATGATGAGGTCTATATTTAATGCGTTTCAAATATTTTGCTAGGTTTGTATTTTCTGTGTTTCTTCAAAACGATTTGTTATATATTAATTGTAAAGTTGTTTAGTAATCCATGATTTAATAATTATCCATGAAAGGTTAATAGTATGCATTAAGTTTAAATTTTTCCGTCTTTCCTTATACCTGTACACGGTTCACATTTTCTTATACTTAGAGGTAAAAGATTGAATAATTTATCATCTTTTCTTTAATTTCCAAATGAATACAGAGGCAAACTCTTATTTATGGAATTTGGGTATTAATTTGCAAGTTAATTAGCACTTGGATTTATTTTTGGTTTGTGTTGTTTGTTGCCTGTATTTTTGAATAAGAGCACAGTGGTGGTCGGTTGTTCTGTTCCAGGTTTCAATGATATATCTGAATGTTTCTCTGTTACATATGCTCGCACTTTGTCCAATTTTAATTTTTAGAAGTAAAAGGTTGAGTAACTTATCATCTTGTCTTTTTGAATTTTCGAGGTTTATTGGGCATTTCAAATGACTTAACTTTTACCATTTAGATTCCAAAGAGAGAGGAGAGAAGTTAATTCTTATTTATAAGCCAATGTTTAAAGGGCATTTTACTGTTTTGGTATATTTGTATAAACGTCTCCTTCTGCGACATAATTTTTTTTTTTGTGAGTAAGGGTATCAAAATTTAAGAGGACAAATGATAATTGCCATATGCTAGAATCGGGTCTCTTGCCATAGCGTCAAGGACTGGACGCCGGAGAGAAAAAAGAAAGAATCCAACTATGTCACTAGGAGCCTCCCTAAAGTGCCTCTTGGCACTAGCGTTGTTGCCAAAGTTCGTCGTCATGAGCTAGCGATCATCCAAAGGGTCATGATCGCAATTTTACAACGATTACAAGGAGGAAGAAGTTACGTTAGTTCCAGATGTACAATGGCTCATCTCAAAACCAAAAGGGTCCAAGGGGAAAATGGTAAGGTCGAATGCGCATCTAAGCCCATGGCAGTTGCATATTTACTCAACCTCAACAACCAAGGGTTAAAATCCGATGCTAACCGAAATACCTACTTGGTTTCCATCTAATAAAAGAATTTCCGCTCGCGCTAAAGAGGAATATTTACAACTTTAGAAGTCAATCAGAGGTGTTACCAGAACTTGAAATTATTTAGCTCTTTGTATGGATAATGCGTGTAAAATCCCCACCTCCATGATAAAAGAAAACGAAGATAAAATAATATAACCAAATTTCCGTATTTTAATTGATTTATAAATATAATCAAAACTTCATTGAGTTAATGGACACGCCTAGGTATAAATTTGAATCTTTGACAAAAAGGAACATAATTCTTGTTGGTAGGAGGCAAATAAGTTTTAAGTTGAAAACGTGGGTGGCTTTAATAGCCACCTGCCATAGCCAAGATTTCTCCCCCACGCGTACAAAGGAGCAACTAGGTCGTCGTGTTATTAATACACTAGATTTTAAAACTCTTACCTGCCCAGGCCGCATAGAAGACCACACGGTGGTCAGAAAAAGAGGGCTACAGACCAGAGAGGCGTGCTTCCTCCCTAGCCGCGTGGAGAGGTCTGGTTTTTTTTTGTTTCTTTTGTGCCCGGGCGCGCGGTCAAGGGTTAAAGACTGATATGGAGTTCCAGTGCGTGGGAGGAAACGATTTACCTCCACTTTCATTGGGTGCTGCAGGGTATGTACAGGGCATGGAGGCTCAGAAACAAGCGGATCGCCGGGCCGCGTGGGAGAGACCGCCCCATGGGCGTTTCCAACAAGCAGGTTGTTCAACTATGTTATTATCTGTACAGTGTTGTATGCAAGCACTGTAACAATTTAGAAATTCCCCCTGACAGAGTGCTTTGTGTATCAAGTTGTCTATCAGGCTTATCTACTGAAACGTATCATCGTTTTTTTTTTTTTTAATATATTAACAGTCATTCTCTTAGTCACGAATTAAGGGTGATTGACTGGTCTAGATTTTGAGACTAACTTCACATTTGTTTCGGCAGTTGCAAGGCCTGCCATGCAGCTTGATATTTGTGAAGCTAAGACCACTACAGTGTCCTAACCTGTTAAAAAAAAAAGGTGTTTAAACTATTGGTAAACGTTGCAACAATTTAATTATTCGCTGTGACAGTTAGCGCATTGTGGTTCAAGTTGTCTGTCAGGCATATCTACTGAAACGTATCATCATTTCTTTTTAGATTAGCAGTTATTCTCTTGGACACGATTAAAGGGTGATGGACTGTGAAGGGCGTACAGAAAGGGACAGCATCGATTGGGGACAGCGAGGAGGTCACCCGGATAGGAATTCTCATAGAGGTGGATCGGTTTCATGCCAGAATATACAGAGGCGAATAAGCTTTATTATTATAAGTATGGAGGCTACGTAGGTTTGAATATGTTATTCATTGAGATTATTAAATTGGATGGGGGTTTATTTACATATGTGTTAGTGATAGTGTGTTGAGGTATATGTATATAACAAATAATAATTAAGGGTTCTTTTAATGTCTTTATAAGTTATTATCAATAAATTCTTTAGTTGTAGTATTACATAAATAAGAATGGTATTCAACTATAGTACCCTTGTTAGATATTAAGGAGTGTTGAACACCAATCTTGATAAGTTTAGAGTATTACCATTAAGATCTATTTCTAGCCAATTTCAATGGACATTGCATGGATTTTTGAGCAAGTTGATTTCATTTCCTTATTTATTTGCAAGAATTTTACCATAAATTCATGGATGAATGAAGCATAAAGGAACTAGAGCTTGAAAAGGTTTTATTGACATTACAAATCATTAAAAACTTAAGTCTTTCCTACAAGTATACAAGAAGGAATAAAGCACTATTTTTCCTATTCTTTCAACACATCTCCTTCAAGTACTAAGATGAAATTTAATATATACTTTTATACCAATTTCCAACACCCTTCAAGAGGGTTCCAAAATTACTTCCATTAATTTTAAAGCAAGGTCTACTAACATGTAAACAAAATTGACATACTCATGAGAAGTTCCAAATCAAGTAAGAAGGAGAATAGATAGATTGTCATCCTTTCAACTTTTGATTCTATATATTTTACATGCTTATTTTGGACTTCAAAAAGAACAACTTTCATTCAACATTTGTCACAACACTTTCTACTTCATATGGAACAAATTTGCAATAATGTATGCTAAAGAAAACAAGGCAATATTACATTTTTCCTCCACTCAAGGTGGGTAAATACATGATGTCTTCACATTGTCCACAACAAGGTTCATGTGTTCCAAGGAGTTCTTCTTCCATGCTCCAAGTTCCATGAAGTTCAATCACAACCAAAATAGGGGGAGAGGCAACACTCTCCTCCCAACCAAATCTCAATGGAGAAGAGAAGCAATCTCCTCCATTGACCCCCGAGCCCCAAACACAACACAATGAAAGGGTGGTCTCCAACTCAAGGCAACAATACATGCTTCCACAATCCAAGTTCTTCACAACATTCAAGCTAAAAGAGAAAACAACAAGGAAACACAAATACACAATACTTGCACAAAGGCTTTCTTCCAAGCCAACAAGAGAAGGAACTATGGGAATGTTTCCCTTATGCCTCCCAAATGAGATGAGATGCCCATCCAAAACCCTCCACAATATACACAAGCCCCTATGACTCTTATGCCTCCCTCAAGTACCCCTTATTCCTCCCATACTCTTATGCCTCCCTCCTCTTATGGCTCCCTCAAAGACAAGGTAGAATGTAAACATTCCTACCTAAGATGGGCATCCCTCTCAAACTCCCTCCACAATATCCTAATCTACTCTTTTGCCTCCCTCATGATTATTCCCATAGACCTCTCCTATACTACACAACCAACATTCAAACCATTTTTCACAATTTCCCAAAGTAAACATGCATTTCTTTTTCACAATTTTTTTTTTTAGCATAGAAGCAATAATAATATGAAAGCAAAAACAGAGAGGAGAGGGTTCCTACCTCTCCATTGGAGAAGCCTACACCAAAAACTTGTCCAAGCTCCTTCCCAAATCAATCCAAGCATGCAAGTCCAAAAAAAAACTCTCTTATCTCTTTCTCCCAATTCTACTCTCTCAAAATCACAAAAGAGAACTCTTCAACAACACAAAAACAAAGCTCTAAACCCCCTCAACAAGAGAGGAAGTTTCAATAAATAGATCAAAGGTAAGGTGAGGGTGATGTGGCTCCATGTAGGATGCCACATCACACATCCTCAAACCATCTCCCAAGGTCAACTCAAATCCCAAAGCACCATAAATGGGTGGTTGGGTTGAATGACAACCCTCTTCCACATTCAACCCTTTCCCATGTGCCTTAAGGCACAATTAAATGCAAAATGAGGAAAATGCACTCCAAAGTCATATTTCCCTTCCCAAAACAATAAATAGCCCCCTTTTTGGATTCCCAACCCATAGATATGGTTGGTAAGGGGTTTTGGGAAGTGTGGGACAAGTTTAACTTGTCCCACAAGTCCCCTAAAAATGCACTCAATCTCAAATTCGAGATTCTAAGAGCATGGAGTGGTCAACACTCAAAACCAAGCATTCAATACAAGAGGACACACAAGGCTCAAGGAGCCAACAATCAAATTTATTACACCCACTTGACTTCCCCCAAAGCTTACAACCTAAAACAAGATATTACATTAATCTAAACACACTTAGCAAAAGTAATAAAAGAAGGGCATCCCAAATGAAATCACCTACTAAAGTAAATAAAGCAATTAAATAAAATTCTCAACCCCATGGTCACATTAGAACATTACCCCCTCAAGAAAATTTTCTCAACACATACAAGAACAAGCTAACACAATACAGTTTACAAGTTGCCTTGACGACCGGTGTTACAACCACCCGACATTCTCGTTGTGTTTGGTCCCCAATCCCCCTCATGGTTGTGATCATCTTTGTGTTTCTGCAAAATGCAAAATACCCTCTTCGGCCTTGCGGCCATGTCAAAATATCCAAAACAATCATATGCATGAAATTTATTAACATCTATATGTAATTCAAGCAATCATTATTTCTAGGTCTAATTCACAATTTAATTATGCATTTCATCATTTTCCAAAATCATAGTAATGTAAATTCAACAACTACATTCTACTCATCAGGGCGAAGAAATCCAATGTTAGAACACATGCAATATATCTATATAAAATAATATCAATATCCAATAGTCTGTCCATGAGTCAGTGCAGATCATACTGAAAACAAAATCCAACCATAATCCAAATGTGTCTAGTCACAAAACATCATGCTAATCAACATAAGTATAAGCCATGTCCATAACTAAAGTCTGCATAACTCAAAATGATAATCACTAAGCGTCGTAGGGAAGTGGGCATTACATCCCCCTCCCCTTAGACTAGACTTCCTCCTGGAAGTCACTGAAATAAGTGTGGAAACTGAGCTCGCAATGATGTAGCATCCTCCCAAGTAGCAGCAGTCTCATCGTATCTGTCCCATTGGACTCGGACCTGATCAATCTCTCTGCCGCGAAGGCCCAGGGTCCTGCGATCTAAAATGCGCACGGGCTCCACCATCACCTGCCCCTGGTCCTGCACCTGCAATGCAGTCCAATCTAATACATGAGAAGGATCAGAAACATATCTCCTAAGCACAGAAACGTGAAATACATCATGGACGCGCGATAAGCTAGGTGGCAGTGCTAGACGATAGGCTAAGGGCCCGAGGCGCTCCAAGATCTCAAAGGGTCCCACAAACCTAGGAGCAAGCTTAGAACCTTTTCCATAACGGATAGGGCTCTTATGTGGCCTGACACGAAGAAACACCTTCGTGCCTACCTCAAAACTGCGATCTGTCCTATGTTGGTCTGCATACTTCTTCTGTCTATCCTGAGCCTCTTGCAATCTCTGTCTAATCAAGGTAACCTGCTGCTCCATATCCTGTAATAATGCTGGCCCAAGAGAAACCCTGTCCTCAATCCTGTCCCAACTAAGAGGTGTTCTGCACTCTCTACCATATAATGCCTGAAAAGGAGCCATGCCTATAGAACTCTGGAAACTATTATTGTAGGCAAACTCCACCAAATACAGATACTCCTCCCATCTCGACTGATGATCCATCACGTACATCCTGAGCATGTCCTCCAGAATCTGATTCACCCTCTCTGTCTGTCCATCTGTCTCAGGGTGATAAGCTGTACTAAAATTAATCCTCGTCCCGAGGGCATACTGCATGGTGGTCCAGAAATGGGAGGTGTACAAAGGGTCGCGGTCACAAATGATCTTCCGCGGAATCCCATGTAGTCTGACAATCTCATCCAGATATACTCGTGCTACTGCACTTGCTGTATAGGTAGTCTTCACTGGAGAAAAGTGAGCTACCTTCGTCAATTTATCCACCGTGACCATGATGGCGTCGTGGTGGTATCTCGACGTCGGCAACCCAACAATGAAATCCATAGAAATGGTGTCCCACTTCCATTCCGGTATGGCGTGAGGATAGAGGAGGCCAGCTGGATGCTGATGCTCGGCCTTCACCCTCTGGCACTCTAAACAGCGGGATACAAATGAAGCTATGTCTCTCCGAAGTCCTCTCCAAAAATACAACTGTCTCAAGGTGGCGTGCATCTTCTTCACCCCGGGATGGGCTGAATACGGTGCACGATGAGCCTCTGTCAAAATGTCATGTCTCAAACCTCCATCTCTGGGAACATATATTCGACCTCTGTGTCTGAGAAGACCATCTTCCTCTAACGAAAATCCATCAAATCTACCCTCAAGAGGTCTCTGGGACTCAATCTCTGCTCTGGCTGCAAGGTAAAAACTATCCTGAGGAAGCTGCTGCAAGATCCTACTCCGCAAATCTGTGCCCACTGAGGTGGCCATAGCCACATGTCTCCGTCTACTCAAGGCATCTGCAACCACATTCTCTTTCCCTTTCACATGCTCTATCTCCATGTCATACTCACATAGTAACTCCATCCAACGCCGCTGACGAGCGTTGAGATTGGGCTGCGTGAAGAGGTGGCGAAGACTCAAGTGATCTGTCCTGAGTGTAAATCTCCGGCCAAGAAGAAAATGTCTCCACCGCACTAAGGCATGTACTACTGCTGCAAGCTCGAGGTCATGGGTCGGATAATTGAGCTCATAATCTTTGAGTTTGCGAGACTCAAAGGCAACTACTCTACCCTCCTGCATTAGCACTCCTCCAATTCCTGCCAAGGAAGCATCTGTGCATACGAAAAACTCGCCATGAGGATCCGGCACTGCAAGGATAGGTGCTCTCGTAAGGCACTCTTTTAGTGTACTGAAGGCCTGCTCACATTTATCTGTCCAAACAAACTTCTTCCCTTTCCGCTGAAGAGAAGTGATGGGGTGCGCAATCCGAGAGAAGTCCTGAACAAACCTCCTGTAGTATCCTGCTAATCCCATGAAACTACGCACCTCGGTCACACTAGTGGGTGCTGGCCAATCCATGATGGCTCGAATCTTGGAAGGATCAACTGCGATACCTTCCCCAGAAATAACGTGGCCTAAATATTGCACCTCAGTCTGAAAGAACGCACACTTCTCCAAGTTCCCGTAAAGGCGCTGCTCGCGAAGACACTGAAGAACCTGGCGAAGGTGCTCCTCGTGCTCCTCACGTGTGCGTGAGTAAATCAGAATGTCATCAAGAAAAATGAGCACAAAGCGATCAAGGAAGGTCCTAAATACCCCATTCATCAAACTCATAAACACTGCGGGGGCATTCGTCAAGCCGAAAGGTACTACTGTGAACTCGTAGTGGCCATATCTCGTGCGGAAAGCTGTCTTGTGAATATCTGTCTCCGCAATCCTGAGCTGATGGTACCCTGACTTAAGATCTATCTTGGAGAAAACGGTAGCCCCCTTCATCTGATCAAACAAATCGTCAATGCGTGGAAGGGGGTAACGATTCTTAATCGTTACTTTATTCAGCTGACGGTAGTCAATGCACAACCGAAGAGATCCATCCTTCTTCTTTACGAAGATAACTGGTGCACCCCAAGGGGATACGCTAGGACGAATTAGGCCTTTCTCCAGAAGGCCCTCCAGCTGCAACTTGAGCTCACATAACTCAGGGGTAGTCATCCGATAGGGTGCTCGTGAGATAGGCTCTGCACCTGGAACTAGATCTATATGGAAGTCAATCTCACGTGGGGGAGGTAATCCCGGTAGCTCCCCTGGAAACACATCGGCAAACTCTGACAAGATGGGATGATCATCGAGGGAAGGTCCCCCCGACTCATCCTCTGATCTGTCACTAACTGTAACAGCATACAACTGGCAACCCGTCGCGTACACCGCTTAAGCTGCATAGCGGAGATGGTACGAATAGAAACGGGTCTCCTAACTCCTGATATCACTGACTCTACCCCAAGATCATCTATGCAAGCAATAGTCTTGTGGTAACAATCCACTCTAGCTCTGTGAGCGGACAACCAATCCATGCCTAAAATGATGCCATAAGATCCTAATGGAAGGATCCTAAGATCTGAAGTAGTGGTGAAGGGTCCCAAATCCACTACACACTCCTTGACTAAGGAGTCCACAGAAATCTTGGCTCCAGAAGCCATCTCTACGTCCCAACTACGGCCCTGCCTAACTGCCACCAGCCTACAACGCTCCACCAAAGATGGTGCAATGAAAGAATCAGAGGAACCAGAATCAAATAATATAGAGGTGGAAATACCTCCAACACTACCTGTCGTCTCAATCACAGTACTCTGATGCTCAGCCTGGCGGTTCTCGACCGCTGCGTAGATCCGATGACTCCGTGCCATATCTCCAACAGTAGGCTCTGAGCTCTGTGTCTTACCCTTGGTAGGGTTAAGTGGGCAATCTCTCCAAATATGCCCAACGACTCCGCAACCATAACAGCCGCCTGATCCTCTCCAGTGGGAAGCGGCTCCAGCTGGTACTCTAGATGACTGAGATGCCGATCCTGATGATCCGGCTATGGACTGCTGAGGTCTCTGCTGGCGAGCTCCGACTGACTGAGCTCTCGGTGCACCCTGTGTCCTGATGGGACCCCTAGGAGGAGGCCCCATACTACGTCCTCTCTGTGCATCGAATCTCTGAGGAGGTCGGTAAGGTGGGCGGGTCTGCTGCTGCTGCTGCTGCTGTGGTGGCCTAAATGAAGCTTGCCCTGAACTCTGTCCACCCCGTGGAGGAGGAACTGACCCCTTCGACCTACTATCCTGCATCTGCTGGATACGGCTCCGAACTCTATCTCTAGCCTGCTGTGTCTTCCCCCGTGTCTCCTCTGCAATATAGGCCTTCTCCACGGCCTCTGCTAATGTCTGTGGGCAGTGAATGCGCACTGCGCCAGCTAAATCCAAGTTCAGGCCCCGGATGAACCTGTGAATCCGTACCTGCTCATCCTGCATATAGTCGACGTACTGAAGTAGGTCCAGAAATCGACTCTCATACTCAGCTACTGTCATCGATCCCTGACGGAGGTCATGAAACTCATCTATACGCTGCTGAATAAACCTCCTAGGTAAATACCTGCTCCTGAACCGCTCCTCAAACAGCTCCCAGGTAATCGTCTCTGAGTCGACATGAAGCTTCTGCTCCTCGGTCCTCCACCAGACTCCTGCTCCATCCTTCAGAAGATGGATCGCAACACGAGCTTTTGTGTTGCTACTACAAGGACAGAGCTTGAAGCATCCGCTCAAGCTCACCAACCAGCCTCTGCCTGAAAACCGCCTATATCTCCTGAATACTGAGATGGTCGCAGCTTCAGGATCTCCCTGATATGGTCTGCAGCTGATGTGGTACGAATCCTAGGTCTCTCTGTATGCTCCTCCCTCTGTCTAGGGCTCCGAGACCTGTCCCTATGTCCTGAGATCCTGTCCCCATATCCCCTCTGTGGCGACTCTGCCCTAGCCGACTCTGCACGGAAATTTTCTGCTCTGTGCTCCTCGCTGTGTCGAGGGGATGCCTGGGCATCTACTGATGGCTCCAGGCTACGTCTAGCAAGTCGCCCTCCCAAGGGCTCTCCGCGTATAGCGGCATTGACATCCTGAAGTGTCTGCAAAATCTGAGGCAGAAGGGCTGCTACGGCCTGCTCTGGCGGTGGTATGTCTAGGTCTATGTGAAGAGACCCCTCGCCCAATCCGCGCCTCCTGCACAGATCAAGGCGAGAGTTAGTTCACTGTACTAGGTCTTGTGCTCGTTTTCAAAATTTGTTGTTTACTATAATTATCAACAATATGGTTTCATATTTTAAAAGAATAATGTTCTGTACTAAGTTAAGTGTTCTGTTCTGCGTGTTCGGCGTGTGCCCAAGGGTCCCAGCTTCGAACCCCTGGCTCTGATACCAAAAATGTAACACCGGAAAACCAACGCCGACGCTATGACGTTGACGCGCCATAAACAACCAAGACGAGAATTGCGACATAATTTTTTTTTTTGTGAGTAAGGGTAACAAAATTTAAGAGGACCAATGATAATTGCCATATGCTAGAATCGGGTCTCTTGCCACAGTGTCAAGGACTGGACGCCGGAGAGAGAAAAAGAAAGAATCCAACTATGTCACTAGGAGCCTCCCTAAAGCGTCTCTGGGCACTAGCGTTGTTGCCAAAGTTCGTCGTCATGAGCTGGCGATCATCCAAAGGGTCATGATCGCAACGATTACAAGGAGGAAGAAGTTACGTTAGTTCCAGATGTACAAAGGCTCATCTCAAAACCGAAAGGGTCCAAGGGGAAAATTGGAAGGTCGAATGTGCATCTATGCCT
This sequence comes from Taxus wallichiana var. yunnanensis, assembly GCA_018340775.1. Lineage (NCBI taxonomy): Eukaryota > Viridiplantae > Streptophyta > Pinopsida > Cupressales > Taxaceae > Taxus > Taxus wallichiana. The sequence continues at coordinate 538,538,276 of CM031242.1, read as the reverse complement.
ATGGCAGTTGCATATTTACTCAACCCAACAACCAAGGGTTAAAAACCGATGCTAACCGAAATACTTACTTGGTTTCCATCAAACAAAAGAATTCCCGCTCGCGCTTCAAGAGAAATATTTACAACTTTAGAAGTCAATCAGAGGTGCTACCAGAGCTTGGAAATTATTTAGCTCTTTGCATGGATATTGCGAGCGAAAATCCCCTCCTCCATGATAAAAGAAAACGAAGATAAAAGAATATAACCAAATTTCCGTATTTTAATTGATTTATAAATATAATTAAAACTCCATTGAGTTAATGGACACGCCTAGGTATAAATTTGAATCTTTGACAAAAAGGAACATAATTCTTGTTGGTAGGAGGCAAATAAGTTTTAAGTTGAAAACGTGGGTGGCTTTAATAGCCACCTGCCATAGCCAAGATTTCTCCCCCACGCGTACAAAGGAGCAACTAGGTCGTCGTGTTATTAATACACTAGATTTTAAAACTCTTACCTGCCCAGGCCGCGTAGAAGACCACACGGTGGTCAAAAAGGGGCTACAGACCAGAGAGACGTGCTTCCTCCCTAGCCGCGTGGAGAGGTCTGGTTTTTTTGTTTCTTTTGCCGGGCGCGCGGTCGAAAGGGTTAAAGACTGATATGGAGTTCCGGTGCGTGGGAGGAAACGATTTACCTCCACTTTCATTGGGTGCTGCGGGTATGTACGGGGGCATGGAGGCTCGAAACAAGCGGATCGCCGGGCCGCGTGGGAGAGACCGCCCCATGGGCGTTTCCAACAAGCGGGTTGTTCAACTATGTTATTATCTCATGCAGAGTGTTGTATGCAAGCAAGCTTAACAATTTAGAAATTCCCCCTGACAGAGTGCTTTGTGTATCAAGTTGTCTATCAGGCTTATCTACTGAAACGTATCATCGTTTTTTTTTTTTTTTTTTAATATATTAACAGTCATTCTCTTAGTCACGAATTAAGGGTGATTGGCTGGTCTAGATTTTGAGACTAACTTCACATTTGTTTCGGCAGTTCCAAGGCCTGCCATGCAGCTTGATATTTGTGAAGCTAAGACCACTACAGTGTCCTAACCTGTTAAAAAAAAGGTGTTTAAACTATTGGTAAACGTTGCAACAATTTAATTATTCGCTGTGACAGTTAGCGCATTGTGGTTCAAGTTGTGCATCAGCATATCTCTTTAAACGTATCATCATTTCTTTTTAGATTAGCATTATTCTCTTGGACACGATTAAAGGGTGATGGATGTGAAGGGCGTACGAAAAAGGGACAACATCGATTGGGGACAGCGAGGAGGTCACCCGGATAGGAATTCTCATAGAGGTGGATCGGTTTCATGCCAGAATATACAGAGGCGAATAAGCTTTATTATTATAAGTATGGAGGCTACGTAGGTTTGAATATGTTATTCATTGAGATTATTAAATTGGATGGGGGTTTATTTACATATGTGTTAGTGATAATGTGTGTTGAGGTATATGTATATAACAAAATAATAATTAAGGGTACTTTTAATATCTTTATAAGTTATTATCAATAAATTCATTAGTTGTAGTATTACTTAAATAAGAATGGTATTCAACTATTAGTACCCTTGTTAGATATTAAGGAGTGTTGAACACCAATCTTGATAAGTTTAGAGTATTACCATTAAGATCTATTTCTAGCCAACTTCAATGGACATTGCATGGATTTTTTTAGCAAGTTGATTTCATTTCCTTGTTTATTTGCAATGGATTTTACAATAAATTCATGGATGAATAAAACATAAAGGAACTAGAGCTTGAAAAGGTTTTATTGGCATATTACAAATCATTAAAAACTTAAGTCTTTCCAACAAGTATACAAGAAGGAATAAAGCACTATTTTTCCCATCCTTTCAACACATCTCCTTCAAGTAATAAGATGAAATTTAATATATATTTTTATACCAATTTCCAACACCCTTCAAGAGGATTCCAAAATTACTTCCATTAATTTTAAAGCAAGGTCTACTAACATGTAAACAAAATTGGCATACTCATGAGAAGTTCCAAATCAAGTAAGAAGGAGAATAGATAGATTGTCATCCTTTCAACTTTTGATTCTATATATTTTACATGCTTATTTTGGACTTCAAAAAGAACAACTTTCATTCAACATTTGTCACAACACTTTCTACTTCATATGGAACAAATTTGCAATAATGTATGCTAAAGAAAACAAGGCAATATTACATTTTTCCTCCACTCAAGGTGGGTAAATACATGATGTCTTCACATTGTCCACAACAAGGTTCATGTGTTCCAAGGAGTTCTTCTTCCATGCTCCAAGTTCCATGAAGTTCAATCACAACCAAAATAGGGGGAGAGGCAACACTCTCCTCCCAACCAAATCTCAATGGAGAAGAGAAGCAATCTCCTCCATTGACCCCCGAGCCCCAAACACAACACAATGAAAGGGTGGTCTCCAACTCAAGGCAACAATACATGCTTCCACAATCCAAGTTCTTCACAACATTCAAGCTAAAAGAGAAAACAACAAGGAAACACAAATACACAATACTTGCACAAAGGCTTTCTTCCAAGCCAACAAGAGAAGGAACTATGGGAATGTTTCCCTTATGCCTCCCAAATGAGATGAGATGCCCATCCAAAACCCTCCACAATATACACAAGCCCCTATGACTCTTATGCCTCCCTCAAGTACCCCTTATTCCTCCCATACTCTTATGCCTCCCTCCTCTTATGGCTCCCTCAAAGACAAGGTAGAATGTAAACATTCCTACCCAAGATGGGCATCCCTCTCAAACTCCCTCCACAATATCCTAATCTACTCTTTTGCCTCCCTCATGATTATTCCCATAGACCTCTCCTATACTACACAACAAACATTCAAACCATTTTTCACAATTTCACCAAAGTAAACATGCATTTCTTTTTCACAATTTTTAGCATAGAAGCAATAATAATATGAAAGCAAAAACAGAGGAGAGGGTTCCCTACCTCTCCATTGGAGAAGCCTACACCAAAAACTTGTCCAAGCTCCTTCCCAAATCAATCCAAGCATGCAAGTCCAAAAAAAAAAAAACTCTCTTATCTCTTTCTCCCAATTCTACTCTCTCAAAATCACAAAAGAGAACTCTTCAACAACACAAAAACAAAGCTCTAACCCCCTCAACAAGAGAGGAAGTTTCAATAAATAGATCAAAGGTAAGGTGAGGGTGATGTGGCTCCATGTAGGATGCCACATCACACATCCTCAAACCATCTCCCAAGGTCAACTCAAATCCCAAAGCACCATAAATGGGTGGTTGGGTTGAATGACAACCCTCTTCCACATTCAACCCTTTCCCATGTGCCTTAAGGCACAATTAAATGCAAAATGAGGAAAATGCACTCCAAAGTCATATTTCCCTTCCCAAAACAATAAATAGCCCCCTTTTTGGATTCCCAACCCATAGATATGGTTGGTAAGGGGTTTTGGGAAGTGTGGGACAAGTTTAACTTGTCCCACAAGTCCCCTAAAAATGCACTCAATCTCAAATTCGAGATTCTAAGAGCATGGAGTGGTCAACACTCAAAACCAAGCATTCAATACAAGAGGACACACAAGGCTCAAGAGCCAACAATCAAATTTATTACACCCACTTGACTTCCCCCAAAGCTTACAACCTAAAACAAGATATTACATTAATCTAAACACACTTAGCAAAAGTAATAAAAGAAGGGCATCCCAAATGAAATCACCTACTAAAGTAAATAAAGCAATTAAATAAAATTCTCAACCCCATGGTCACATTAGAACATTACCCCTCAAGAAAATTTTCTCAACACATACAAGAACAAGCTAACACAATACAGTTTACAAGTTGCCTTGACGACCAGTGTTGCAACCACCCGACATTCTGTTGTGTTTGGTCCCCAATCCCCCTCATGGTTGTGATCATGCTGTGTTTCCTGCAAAATGCAAAATACCCTCTTCGGCCTTGCGGCCATGTCAAAATATCCAAAACAATCATATGCATGAAATTTATTAACATCTATATGTAATTCAAGCAATCATTATTTCTAGGTCTAATTCACAATTTAATTATGCATTTCATCTTTTTCCAAAATCATAGTAATGTAAATTCAACAACTACATTCTACTCATCAGGGCGAAGAAATCCAATGTTAGAACACATGCAATATATCTATATAAAATAATATCAATATCCAATAGTCTGTCCATGAGTCAGTGCAGATCATACTGAAAACAAAATCCAACCATAATCCAAATGTGTCTAGTCACAAAACATCATGCTAATCAACATAAGTATAAGCCATGTCCATAACTAAAGTCTGCATAACTCAAAATGATAATCACTAAGTTGATTTAATAATACTTGATTGTTTGAAAAAATTTCTTAACATTTTTAAGGTAAATTTTGAGTTGGATTGTTTTTTACATTCTTATTTTGTAATGGTATTATTAAAAAAATTATCTCATGATAATAATAGAAAATTAGTTTTGTTTAATTTTTGTGGACTCTCATTTAATAATAATGTTAAAATTGTATATAATTTGTATACTTAACTTATTATTAAAATAAATTTTTAAATAATTATTTTTAGAACTTTTAAATATAGAGGTCCAACTAGAATAATCAAATCAATTGAAAAGAATATACAAATTAATATATTTACAAAGTAAATAGAAGTTAGAATAATTTTTTCTAGTAATGAAGTCATAGGAGTCCAATTAAAATAATCAAAATCAATTAAAATAATACACAAAATCTAGTACGAACATAAAACACAATAAAAATAATATACAAAAATATATCAAATAAATCTTAAACTTACAAATCATTAAATTAAAAACAAATCTTAAACACTTTAATAAATACTAAACTTAAATTATTCTAGTTGGACCTCTATATTTAAATTTTTTTAAAATAATGATTAAAAAGTTTATTCTAATAATAAGCTATGTAGTAATAAAACTATTTGAACACTATTTTTAAATGAATATTTAAAATAAAATTTTATTTTAAATTTTATAAACTAAAATAAATGTTTAGTTTGAAATACTTCAAATTATTATTGAATTTTATAATTTTAAATATAAATTATAACAAATTTTCATCAAGAAAAGATAGGAGTTTTGTTAATTTGTTATTTCTAGGATAAAAACTAAGATCATGTTATTTGCTCTTTGTATTTATTTTTTTGTTGGGTGTAATAAAAGACTAAATGTTAAATAGTCTAATGTATTTTGTTTATTTGTATGAATATCAACGATTTTTACTTGGTATACATAGTACAATCCGATTGGTAAAATTGAATTGGAAAACAATTGATTTACTAATTTATTATGAAATTATATTGCTTTAATAAAAATGAGTTAAAATATATTTTTCATTTTGTGCGGATCTTTGAAAAATGCTTTTTTATATTATCTATATTTTTAGCAATTTAGTTGTTTGTTTTGATGATGTACATAAAATTCATCTTCTTGCCTTATAATAAGTTGTGTCGCGACAAATAGGGGAGGAGCGATTATATTTATTTGAATAATATTTAAAATCGAAAACCCTAATTATGCTTCGTGACCAATTAGATTTTATTTTTGCTTTATCATTGAATTCTCTCTTGTAATTCTTTGTATTTGTGACTATGTCAAAATAGGCTACCGTGAGAAAAAAGTGTGCTTTTGTTGTTTCAATTGCTTTCGTATACATTTCTTTGTAATATTTTTTTTTAAGGTGATTGTTTATGATTTGTGTCTATGATAAATGCGCTATGGGAGGGGAGCCACCATGGTGCACCCAAACTTTGGGAGATTATTCCCAGCACCTGGTAATCCAAAAAATTCCAAAAAATATGTCAATTGAAGCGCATGAGAATTCTCTACAGCATGGTTTGCTTTCCAAACAAATCTGCCACGTAACCCAGCGTCCATACTTGATGGAGTGACAGTGTCAATTTTTTTACCTTTTCTCGGGGTTGGACCAATACATGCGACTTAATCACCCCACCTATCACTATTTAATCTGCCACTTATTACAAAGGGATCCGTGATTTTTGAGGAGAGGGAAATCTGTGCATGTAGATTTAGTATTAAATCTGCCAAGTATTGTTGTGTTATTTGAGCGACGCATATCTTGATCGGATCAAGTCTACTTCATTTATTGTCATTGAAGGCGCCAATAAACACCTCACCACCCTCCATTAATTGCACCGAGTTTCCCGCTGATCCTTGAAGAAACAAAAGATGAAACAGAAGAAGAAACATACTTTCGCTTAGTGTGGAGAAGAAACTCAAACTTTCAAAGAAGATGGAGAAGAAAGCAAAACTTGCAGCAGCATGGAGAAGAAGGTAAACCCGACTTGTTTGGCAGCAAAGTGGTGGAGAGTCTCAAAGCAGGAGTGTCTCGGTGATGAGTAGGAAGGTAGAAAGAAACCGTATCACGAGTGCCCTTTCTTTTAGTATGTGCTTCATATTTTTTTCTCGAATTTGTATTAACGGGCATCCATTCACCGTCTCGACTCTGATTTAGGAATGTAGTTGTCTTCACAATGGCCGTATTTGAAAATATTCGTTAAGGAAAATTACAACATTGTTTACCCTCTCGTATGTATAGTTGGATTTTATTTTTCTATACATTGATGTGCTTCAATTGTGAGAAATGCACCTGTCTTAGAAAGAGCTAGATCTTATATTCTGCTTGAAGATGTCTCGTTGGTTGCCAAATGTAATCAACAGCCAATGAAAATTTTATAGATCTATATACCCATTTCATAGCTTGGTGGCAGATAACACTCAGAATACTAGTTGATAATGCACATGAAACTGAAGTCTTTTACTAACTTATAGTATGGGCAATATCAATTTTAATTTGTAAATCAGCTATGGTTTTTTGTATTTAGTTTTTTCTCAAATGATCTTGTTTTATCTAGCGTTGATGACCTAAATTATGTCTCCAACTTGTAGCTAAACATAATGAAGCCACACCTTAGTTTACCATTTCAAGGATGTTGTCACCTTGGCATGCTATGCACTGGTGGAGAGTCTCAAAGCAGGAGTGTCTAGTGATGAGCAAGAAGGTAGAAGGAAAGGTAGAAGGGAAGGTAGAAAGAAACCGTATCATAGAGTGCCCTCATCCAGTGAGAAGCAAAGGCTAAATTACGAATATAGAAGCACCCATCTAGTTTTAGTTCCGTAATAGATGCATGCATCCATTTTTGGTTACATGATTATTATAGATGTGGCTAAATTGACTTGCTTAAATTTTTATTGTGGCTAATGAGTATTTTGTTTTGGTTCCACTTTTGTCTAGAGTTCTGATCCTGAGATTTGCGAGCTGGTTGAGACACCCATTCACTATAACCAATCAAAAAAAAGAAAAATAGAAGTTTGAAAGCTTCGCTCAGTAAGAATACGAACCATCACCATCATATTTGCAGTGATGTTTTACATCTTCCACCACCTCCTCACACATAGGATTTAACAGTTTTGGTAATATAGATTTTCAAGGATTTAACAGATTCAAGTATGCGAGGATTTATGGTTGTTTATGTATAGTATTATTAAAAACTGATAGTATTTTTTGTAATATAGATTATGTATAGTATTATGGTTGTCTATGTATAGTATTATTAAAAACTGATAGTATTTTTTGTATAGTTCAGGTAATATAGATTTTTATATATTAAAAAGTGATAGTATTTTTTGTACATGTGTTGTAGTGGTGTTGTTATGCTTGTTGGAGTGACTTAGATTGGAAGTGCAGATGCAGAGTAGCATTTTAATTGTGTTTATCAACACATCAAATAAGTTTGGAAATTGTTTGATTCTCTTCGAATATCTAGACTCCATATGGTTTTAATAGGTGAGGTTTTTACCCTCATAGAGGCGAAGTGATGGAAACTATTTCATAATTTTATTTTCTACTCTTGGTAGAATGTGCCATTGGCTTCATCAATTGTTACATTAATGACCAATATAGGTTATCGGTGAATTGTATACGGCATTTACTATTTTTCCGTTTCAAAAATGTAATTTTCAGAAACAATATGAGTTTAAATCTTTGAAAAATATAATCACATAACTTGAAGACATATATTCATTCAGTAAACATTACCATTGTCCATTACAAAAACATGGCCATACAATATACTTGGGCCATATAACTATTATAACTATATTGTAGTTTTTAAATCGAAAGGCCAATTCCAGACATAAAAATTCAGCCTTCAAAAAGAAATATTTACTTTCGATAATATCATTTCCAAAATCCGGGAAGGGTGGTGAATCTGCAGTTGAGGTTGAAGTTGGGGTGTTAATTTGTAGTTGCCTCCCCATGTTGACATCCCTCACAGGTGTAGTTGGGAATGGATCAGAACTTGGAGAAGCATTCACTCCAACTACAAAATTGTGTGTTGAAACTGATAGGGGGCAATGTATGCCCATTAATTCTCTTAACATTGGGTGTTGATCAGGAAAAGGATTAATTGGACTACTCAATCTCCTTTTCCTTTCTAACTCTCTTCTTTCCTTCTCAAACTCCTTCTCCTTTATCTCTTGATCCCTTTGAATCCTTTCCTTCCTTTCTCTATTCCTTTTCTTCCTTTGAATCAACTTTTGGTGCTCATTTGTTTTTCTTCTATATTCTTTTTCAATCTTTTTTTGCTCCTTCCTTTCCCTTTCAACAATTCGTTCAACCTTCTTCTCCTGGATTTGTTCCTTTTTTCTTTTCTTCAATTCATCGATTTCTTTTTTTTTGTTCTCTTTCTCAACTAGAAGCTCCATGTACTGATCTGCGGTGATTAGTTGAGATTCCCTACTCAATCTTATACCAGAAGCACTATTTGACCTTGATGATTCTCTAACCTTTTCCACAGGGAGTTTCAAGAATCTACCAAGAGTTCTTTGTCCTTGGTTTCCCTCACAGGTTTGGTTTGAATCTACCCCTAATACTCCTGCTGCCTCTACCTGTGATTCTGCATCATTTTCTTTAGCTTGACTACCAACATAGTAGTGCACCAAATCTGAGTCATGAAGTAGTGTTGGATGAGAGGGTAAAGAGAGGCAGGCCTCTTCATTATTGAATTTCAAGTTTACACCAAGATAAAGAGCTGCTTCTTTCATCCAATCAGGAGGACTTTCTTCTGTGGGCATAGATAGTGACTCATCAATTTGATTAATTCCATTTGGAGTTTCCAATTGTTGTTCAACACATTCATTTATATTTATCTCCTTCTGTTGAGGTTCTGATTCTTTCTCCAATTGTGTGTTAGGCACCATCTCAACATCTTCACTTTGCTCTAAATCAACCCTAGATAGATGAAGCATATTTTCTGCTGCACCAACATCATCTTGAAAAGATGTGTCAAATGTTCTGCTAGGTCCCATGTCTTCATCCAAGGCATTGGGATTAAGAGGCCATATCCCTGTTCTTTTGAATCCTGATTTAATGTTGCTAGGTGTAAGAGCCATTATGAATGCTTTGCTCCCTAACTCAGCTAATTCAGCCCTTTTCACATCTATCCCATGGTTTGTAATTATCCATTTGTGTCTCTCCTCCTTGAAGTATGTTTTCAAGGGAGCAAAGACACTCACATCCAATGGATGTAATTTATGAGAGGTGTGTGCAGGAAATGTTAACAAATCAATCCCCAAACTCCTGGCTTCTTGAATTGTCCCCAAAGCAACATGTGAACCATGGTCATCAAAAATTAGTAAATTCCCATTTGAAGGAGACACACCACCGTATAGATGATGCAAAGTGATGTAACCATTACATGAATAAATCTTTTGTCATCCATGCATGTGCTTGTGTTGCCATGCAAGTTCCGTCTCACAACCTATAATATAATTTTCTAAATGGTGCTTCCCTTAAAAAGATAGAATCTTGGAATGCTTTTTCCAACAAAGATTTACACAACACAATATGGTAATCCATTCTCTACTTTTTGAGATGATATATGGGACACTCCTACTACCCCTTTTAGAAAACACTCTCATACCATGTTCCTTCCAAATTGTAACCCAGTTTCATCACAATTCCATATTCGGTTTGGTCCATATGGGTTGGCCTCATAAGCTTTAGACAAAGTAACGCAGAAGGAACCGACAATTGATGGCATCAAACACATTGCCCGATCCTTATCAAGGCCTTCAACCTGTCCTTAATGTTAGATCTAGTTGTCTTTTTTAAAACTCTGCCCACCATGACTTACCCGAAAACTATCTCGTGAATGGGTTAGACCTTGTTTCACATATTTGTGCCACACATGTCTTAAGTTGTATAATTTATAACCCATGGCCCATGTTAGCCATTTCATGACACCAACTCACTATCTCCATCTCTTCTTCATCTATTATAATTGTTGGTGGACCCTTTCTTTTAGTAGTGGTAATTCCCATCGCCAAGAAGCAAGGGGGTCACTAGTATACCCCATTTTTTTGCAGCAGCACGTGTAGAGTATCCATATTCTTCAACATCTTTTATGGCATTATCCATATCAGACTTGTTTCAAGAAGATCTTGGCTTTGTCACTTTTTGGGGTGAAGGGCTCACTGTCATTGCTTGGACATTTTCTTCTTCATGTGGTGTGTCATTGGCATCTTGAGGTGGGGTATTGTTAGCCCCTTCTTCATGTTCTTCACTTGGCGGAAATCTTGCTCCCCTAATTTTGGCACATGTAGGTCTTACTCTTTTAGGAAGCTGCCTTCTCCTCATGATGTCAATAAAAACCTGCAAAGATAGATGAATTTACCAAACCAATGTAACTTACAACAATGAGAAGAAATAATATTGAATCAACTCACAGAAAAGGAAGTGCAGCCATTTGATGTGAGTGCCTATATTCTGAGCAATGGATACTTCAAAGATCAAAGGGTAAAATGGGTCTAGTAAGAAGAAGGCAATGTTATTGAAAAAATACGATTTGAATTTATGACCAAATATACATCTACATGAAAAAGGCACATATCAAGATATACATCTACATGAAAAAGGAAAATCAATGTGTAAGCTAATGCCTCATACACAACGCCTTTCTCACAATTAAATCACATCAATGTATAGAAATATAAAATCCAACTGTACATAACAGAGGCTAAACAATGTTGTAATTGTCCTTAAAGAATATTTAACTAAACGTCATTGTGAAGACAACTACATTCCTAAATCAATAGTCAGACTGTGAATGGATGCCCATTAATACAAATTCACAACAAAAGATGAAACACGTACTAAAAGAAAGGGCACTCTGTGATACGGTTTCTTTCTACCTTCCCTTCTACCTTTCCTTCTACCTTCCCGCTCATCATCGACACTCTCCCGCTAAGACTCTCCACCACTTTGTTGCCAAACACATCAGGTTTACCTTCTTCTCCATGCTGCTGCAAGTTTCCATTTCTTCTCCATGTTGTTGCAAGTTTATGTTTCTTCTCCACGCTAAGCGAATACATGTTTCTTCTTCTGTTTCATCTTCTGTTTATTCTTTCTCAATGGGAAAATCCACGTAATTAATGGAGGGTGGTGAGGTGTTTATTGGCGCCTTCAATGACAATAAATGAAGCATACTTGTACATATCAAGATATGCTTCACTCAAATAACACGACATTCGTTGGCAGATTTAATACTATATCTACATTCACAAATTTTCCTCTCCTCCAAAATCATGAGATCCCTTTGTAATAAGTGGCGATTAAATAGTAATAGGTGGGGTGATTAAGTCACATGTATTAGTCCAACATCACATGGAAGACAAAAAAATTGACACCTCTCACTCCATCAAGTATGCACATTGGGTTATGTGGCAGATTTGTTTGGAATGCAGTTCAAGCTGTAGAGAATTCTCATGCACTTCAATTGACAGTTTTTTGGGATTTTAGGGATTACCAAGTGCTCGGTATAATCTCCCAAAGTTTGGGTGCATCATGACTGACTCCCCTCCCATTGATGAATATTCACGAGTAATTCTGAGCTAAATTAATGAACCATGTAGATGTATGTATACACGTAGATTTATATTTACAAGTAATTATAGGCTAAATTAATGAAATATGTAGATGTATACTTACAAGTAATTACATGTTAGATGTATATTTTATGCTTCCTTTTCATGTAGTTGTATATTTTATGCTACCTTTTCATGTCGTTGTATATTATGTAGTCAGTATATTTACAAGTAGATGTGTATTCATTTACATATTTCATTAATTTACCCTGAATTACTTGTAAATATACATTTCATATTTCATTAATTTAGCCTATAATTACTTGTAGATATACACCTACACAATCCATTAATTTAGCCTAGAAATACTTGTAAATATACATCTACAAATTTCATTAATTTATCCTAGAGTTACTTGTTAATACACATCTTCATGAAAAGGCAACATGATGTAAATTTCCAGAATATTTTCGATTGATCCCATTTAACAATTTGGGTTGAACACCAAAATAACTTGAATCAAGCCAGTCTTTCTCCTTGTCAAAGCAGTCCATAAAATAAATAGATTGACAATTTTTTTATAAAATTAAATGAATGTGCATCAATATAACAACAGAGTTAAGAACTTACTATGTGGTAGTAGGAGGAAAATAATGTATGAATACGACAGCTTGGAACTCTTATTTTCTTGCACTAGAAAAATAATACTAACTGAATAAAAGTTCGAGCAATTGAGGAACTGGATTTATATGAGATATGAAAAGTGTTGTAGTTGATTGATCCTTGTGCTTTTTTGTGATTGGGTAAAATTGGTTGATCCTTGTGCTTGTTTTTGATTGGGTGAAATTGACTGGGGTGGATCAAGATTTATGATATTTTATTTCAATACTCGATTTGAAGTTCAATTTATTTAATTTCTCATTTCAATTCAATCTTTGTTTCTTGAGCCTTACATTTGTTGAAAATATACAGTACATCATTTATGGAAGTTCTTGGTTGTCAAAATGGTGAGAAAGTTAATGCTTAAAAGACAACATGTATTTGAAAATGGTGCACTTTGGACTTATTTTTGTGAGAACCTGCCCCAAAATTTGTGTATGACAAGATCTTTAACTTTGTAAAATGGGAACTTAAATTATATGAAAAGTGACATCAATTTGATATGATGATGTGGTATCATTTTTGTATAGGGATGAAATACACTTATATATCCATGTATTAAATACAGGTTGACTTTAAATTTGGCAATCATGGAAGTATAATATATGTTATTTTATGTTTAAAAATGATATCAAGTATTATACTGTTGATAGATTCATGGTTATACATGAAAAGTGACATGCACATCAATTTTGAAGATTGTCCGTACATTTATAGGATAGTATTCATTCAATTATTAATATTTTAATGTGTAAAAATGGAGTCAAGGATACTATTGGGTAATGCTCCATGACTCCTCTCCCCTAGTGTCTCAAAAATTGTTGATTTTGTTTTATGTGCATTGCAAAATTGATGCCAATATTAAATGTGCAAAAATATTGGGAATATGCGAGGATTGTATTGAATATAATTATTATTTTATTTTAGAATTGTATAAATTCTACGTTTATTTTATGTTTATATTAATCAATTTAAATAATTTTATAATTGTATTTTACAATATTAATTATATTTTTATTTATTTAAATGAAAAGTTTAAATAAATTACAAATAGCACCAAAGGCCTCTTAAAAATATATAAAATTTAAAAACATTAAAAAATTAGTTTACTTTTTATTATTAGTTTAATTTTTTAATAACAATAAAAATCAATAAACATTTTAAATTTAAAACAAACATTAAAAATAATAAAATATTAAAATTAATAATTAATAATTTAAGAAATTAAAAGTTATTAATAATGAAAAATAAAATTAAAATCAAGTAAAATTTAATAATTACAATTAATAAAAAATATTAATAAATATTTAAAAGGAAAAAAATTGAAATTAACAAAATTGAATGTTAAAATTTAATATCAACTATGAAAATAATATAACAATTAAAAATCAATAATAGTAAATGTTAGGAATTAGAGATCAAATATGCGGAAACAATTCCTCAAACCACAAAGCAGAGGAAACTATATAGCAGTATACTTGCGAAATATAACAACATAAACAAATAATGCACAAAAGAAGACAAGAGAAGATTTAACGTGGTTCACCCAATGTGGGCTACGTCCACCAAGAACTTGCTCGATTTTATTAACAAGAGTAAAACAACTCTTACAGCCTTCTCTTAGTTATGAACTCACAACATGAGAATTCCAAAGATGCTAAACCACATGTAAACCACAATTGACACCCAATTTCATAACCTTGATTACTCTTGATCGCCTCTTGATCTCTAAGACTCAAGACCTCTTGAACACTCAAGATATCTTCAAGATACCCTAACACCTCTATTTATAGGATTACAATCCTTTTAAGAAGCCATAAAGCCGACCCTAGAAGATTGAAAGTCGCGATCTTTCAACTTCCCACGACTGAAAAAGCAGTCCCCGACATCGATGACCGGCTATTAACGACGCGTCGCAATGACGATCGCAGAAATCTCCCGAAGTCTCCAAACTTAACCGTTCGAGCTCTAGCACTTCAACATTGATTCAAGAAGACAAAAAAAGGCTCCACACCCCAACAATCTCCAACTTGGAGACTGTTTCCACTGAGAAAGTTCTTAACCCTTCATTATCAACCATGAAGGCCAATCAAAGTTGAACACAACTTTAACTTCTCCCTTATGACCGCCTTGGTCATCATATCCGCAGGATTCTGACTAGTATGAACCTTTTCCAGCTTCAACTTATCTTCTTCCAAAGTTTTCCTGATGAAATGATATCTCAGTTGAATGTGCTTCGTCCTAGAGTGGAAAGCGGAGTTCTTCACCAAATGAATAGCGCTTTGACTATCATTGTGTAGTCTCCCAACTACCCGCTATGACCCAAATCATAAAAAAACTGCTGTAGCCAAATCATCTCCTCGCTTGCCTCTCGTGGCAGCAACATACTCAAATTCTCTGTGGTTGACAAAGCCACAACCTTTTGTAACCGTGAAATCCAACTCACTGCTGTATCACCAACCGTAAATACATAACCTATCGTGCTCCTCTTGCTGTCCAAATCTCCTGCCATGTCTGAATCTACATATCCACATAATGTAGCATCTGATCCACCAAAACACAATGTTGCTCTCATGGTCCCTCCCAAATACTTGAAGGATTCACTTTACTACCTACCAATGCTCTCTACCCGGATAATGAAGGATTCACTTTACTTAAGTCTTTCCATCAAGTATAAAAGAATGGATAATGCACTATATATTTTTTTCAACCTTTCCAACACATCACTTTCAAGTACCCAAACAAAATTTTAATATATTTTCTTTTGTAATTTCTTTCCAACATTCCACAAAAGAATTCAACAAAATTTCCAATAAATTTTAGAGTAATAAATACTATCATTTCAATGCAACTTTCCTTAAAAATCTTGTTACAACATATCCTACTTCATGTGGAAACAAATTTACAATAATGGAAGCTAAGGAAAGCAAAGCAATCTTACATTTTCCTCCACTCAAGGTGGCTAAATACATGGTGTTTTTACATTGTCAATAACAAGGTTCTTGTGCTCCAAATATCAACAAGGTGGCTCCTCCATAGTACTTGATTCACAACAAAATAAGGGGAGAGGCAACACTCTCCTCCCAACCAAAATACCCAATGGAGAAGAGAAGCCATCCTCTCCATTGGCCCCCGAGACCCAACCACATCACAATGGGAGAGAATCCAACTCATGGCAACTACAAGCTTCCACATAACTAACATAACATTTCACATGCATTCCATATTCCTTCAAAACAAGAGAATCAACCATCACAACAAGAGGGAAAACAATCACAAAAACAATTCACAAGGCTTACCAAGAAAGCCACAAGAATAAGACATATGGGAAGCCACTTATGCCCCCAATGGGAATGGGTGCCACCTAAAAGCCTCCAATGCAAACACAATACCCCTAACAACTCTTATGCCTCCCTCAAGTACCCCTTATCCCTCCATTCACTCTTATGCCTCCCTCAACTCTTATGGCTCCCTCAAAGTAAAACAAGAAGAAATGCAAGCATTTCTCTTACAAGGTGGACACCCAACCCAATCTCCCTCCTCAAGCACATGATCTCTTATGCCTCCCTCAATTAAGCTCCCCATAGTCTCCTCTCACTCCCAACTTAGGCATTCTACCCATTCCCAACAAGCATTTCAAACAACAAAATTCAACACAACAAAAAAATACATTCATATGACAAAAGAAACATAATGCAAACAAAGGAGAAGCTCCTACCTTTCCATGGTAGATTTTGCTCCAAGTATGAAGTCTCAAATCCCTCCAAGGATCAAGCAAGCATCCACAAGCTCCAACAAAGTTCTCACAAGTCTCCACAAGCTCCAAAAATTCACAAGCTTCTTCCAATTCCTCTCCTCCCAAAATACACAAGACTAAAAAAAAAGAAACTTCCAACCCCAAAACAAACAAAAGGATCAAATAAATAGAGAGAATAGAGAGAGCGATGATGTGGCTCCAAGTAGGATGCCACCTCATTTTCCTCCACTCCACATCATTTTGTCAACATCAAATTCCAATGCACCATTAATAAGTGGTTGAAAAAAGGCAAGAAACTTGCACACCCCAACTAAGCCTACTCCCCCAAAGGACAAAATTAAATTTGAAAGGAAGTGCAATTAATATTTTTACCCTTTTATCCCCCCAAAACACCTAAAAGACCCTAAATTTGGCCTTCCAACCCATAGGTAGGGTTGGCATGGGGTTTTAAGAGGTGTGGGACAAGTTTGACTTGTCCCACAAGCTTTGAAATTTGGCCTCCAAGGCCAAATTCGAGTTTCCCATGTGGGGTAGAGTGTGCTACACTCAAACTCAAACACACACATCAATCCACACAAAATCCAAAGTAAATCAAGGTTAATAAATGAACTCTCTTAGGTCACATCTTTTAATTAGTTTAGGACAATTTTCAATTTAACTTAATTAACCCACTACAACCCATGGCTAACAAAGGGGTAAACTCCAATCCAAGAAATATGAATAATAACATAAGTAAAAATTTCACTTACTAAGAGCAACACATACTAACATAGTAAAAAGGGAAAAATTAAACAAAACAACACATGATCCCTAGGTCACAATTTTCCCTTTACCAGATAATTCTAACACACACACAATTACTTGTTGCCATGGTGACCTTAGCTGGATTCTTCTCGAATTCCGATGTGGTTGGTCTCCACTCCCCAATTTTGTTGTGAATATAATATACCTGCAGAACAGAAAATACCTCCTTCGGCCTGTTGGCCACATTAAAACATTCATGCCAAATATACAATATAATCTAAAATAATCAACACCTGATTCACTATCATCTATGCAAGTACGATATCACTTAACACTTTCTAGCACATTCTTATTCCACATTTCATTTATATCAAAACGATCATCACATTAGTCAAATTATCAAGTTCTACTCAATATGATTAAATATATCCCATGTCAGAATTAAGATAAATATCCCTGTCAAAAGTATACAAATATCATCATCAAATGTCCACCAGTAAACCATATGCATCATATAAAGATCAAATCAATAACAGTCCCATGTCAATGATATCTACTAGCATGCTAAAACAAGAGGTCATAATAATCCATAGTGAAGTAATCAGTCTCGTAAACAACAAAACAAAACAAAGTCGAAGGGAAGTGGGCACTACATCCCCCTCCCCTTAGACTCGACTTCCTCCTGGAAGTCACTGGAAAAGGTGTGGAAACTGTCCTCGTAGCAAAGTAGCATCCTCCCAACTAGCTGCAGTCTCATCATACCTGTCCCATTGGACCCGAACCTGATCAATCTCTCTGCCACGAAGGCCCAGGGTCCTGCGATCTAAAATGCGCACGGGCTCCACCATCACCTGCCCATGATCCTGCACCTGCAATGCAGTCCAATCTAGCACATGAGAAGGATCACAAATATATCTCCTAAGCACAGAAACGTGAAACACATCATGGACATGTGATAAGCTAGGTGGCAATGCTAGACGATAGGCCAAGGGACCGAGGCGCTCCAAGACCTCAAAGGGACCCAAAACCTAGGAGCAAGCTTAGAACCTCTTCCATAACGAATAGGGCTCTTATTCGGTCCGACACGAAGAAACACCTTCGTGCCTCCCTCAAAGCCGCGATCTCGTCCTATGCTGGTCTCGCATACTTCTTCTCGCCTATCCTGCGCCTCCTGCGATCTCTCTGCCTCGATCAATATAACTCTTTGCTCCATGTCCTGTAATAATGCTGGCCCAAGAGAAACCTTGTCCTCAATCTTGTCCCAACTAAGAGGTGTCCCGCACTCTCTACCATATAATGCCCGAAAAGGAACCATGCCTATAGAACTCAAAACTATTATTGTAGGCAAACTCCACCAAATACGATACTCCTCCCATCTCGACCGATGATCCATCACATACATCCTGAGCATATCCTCCAAAATCTGATTCACCCTCTTTGTCTGTCCATCTGTCTCGGGGTGATAAGTTGTGCTGAAATTAATCCTCGTCTCGAGGGCATACCGCATGGTAGTCCGTAAATGGGAGGTGTATAAAGGGTCGCAGCCGCAAATGATCTTCCACGGAATCCCATGTAGTCTGACAATCTCATCAAGGTATACTCGTGCCACAAAGACTTGCTTTGTATAGGTGGTCTTTACCGGAGAAAAATGAGCTACCTTCATCAATTTATCCATCGTGACCATAATGCCGTCGTGACGGTATCTCGACATAGGTAACCCAACAATAAAGTCCATGGAAATGGTGTCCCACTTCCACTCCGGTATGGCGTGAGGATAGAGAAGGCCAGCTGGATGTTGATGCTCGGCCTTCACCCTCTGGCACTCTAAACAATGGGATACAAAAGAAGCTATGTCTCTCCAAAGTCCTCTCCAATAGTACAACTATCTCAAAGTGGTGTGCATCTTCTTCACCCCGGGATGGGCTGAATAAGGTGCACGATGAGCCTCTGTCAAAATATCCTGTCTCAAGCCTCCATCTCTAGGAACATAAATCTGACCTCTTTGTCTGAGAAGACCATCTACCTCTAGTGAAAATCCATCAAATCTCCCTCAAGGGGTCTCTGAGACTCAATCTCTGCTCTAACTGCAAGGTAGAAACTATCCTGAGGAAGTTGCTGCAAGATCCTACTCCGCAAATCTGTGCTCACCGAGGTGCCCATAGTCACATATCTTCACCTACTCAAGGCATCTGCAACCACATTATCCTTCCCTTTCACATGCTCTATCTCCATGTCATACTCACGAGTAACTCCATCCAATGCCGCCGATTGTGGCGTTGAGATTGGGCTCCGTGAAGAGGTGGCGAAGACTCAAGTGATCGATCCCGAGTGTAAATCTCCGGCCAAGAAGAAAATGTCTCCACTGCACTAATGCATGTACAACTGCTGCAAGCTCAAGGTTATGGGTCAGATAATTGAGCTCATAATCTTTGATTTTGCGAGACTCAAAGGCAACTACTTTACCCTCCTGCATTAACACACCTCCAAGTCCTACCAAGGAAGCATCTGTGTAAACGTAGAACTCACCCTGAGGATCCGGCACTGCAAGAATAGGTGCTCTCATGAGGCACTCCTTCAGTGTACTGAAGGCTTGCTCACATCTATCTGACCATAAAAACTTCTTCCCTTTCCGCTGAAGAGAAGTGATAGGGTGCGCAATCCGAGAGAAGTCCTGAACAAACCTCCTGTAATACCCTGCTAGACCCATGAAACTACGCACCTCGGTCACACTAGTGGGTGCTGGCCAATCCATGATGGCTCGAATCTTGGAAGGATCGACTGCGATACCTTCCCTAGAAATGATGTGGCCCAAATACTGCACATCAGGCTAAAAGAACGCACACGCCTCCAAGTTCCCGTAAAGGCACTGTCGCGAAGGCAATCAAGAACTGGCAAATATGCTCTTCATGCTCCTCACGTGTGTGTGAGTAAACTAGAATGTCATCAAGGAAGATGAGCACGAAGCGATCAAGGAAGGTCCTGAATACCCCATTCATCAAACTCATAAACACTGCGGGGGCATTCGTCAAACCGAAAGGTACCACTGTGAACTCATAGTGGCCATATCTCGTACGGAAAGGTATCTTGTGAATATCCTCCTCTGCAATCCTGAGCTGATGGTAACCTGACTTAAGATCTATCTTAGAGAAAACTATAACCCCCTTCATCTGACCAAATAAATCATCAATGCGTGGAAGGGGGTAACGATTCTTGATCGTTACTTTATTCAGTTGATGGTAGTCGATACACAACCGAAGAGATCCATCCTTCTTCTTTACGAAGATCACTGGTGTACCCCAAGGGGATACACTAGGATGGATTAGGCCTTTCTCGA
Organism: Taxus wallichiana var. yunnanensis; assembly: GCA_018340775.1. NCBI lineage: Eukaryota > Viridiplantae > Streptophyta > Pinopsida > Cupressales > Taxaceae > Taxus > Taxus wallichiana. The sequence goes on along the minus strand of CM031242.1, from coordinate 538,517,841 downwards.
GAAGGTCCTCAAGCTGTAACTTGAGCTCACATAACTCAGGAGTAGTCATCCGATAGGGTGCTCGCGAGATAGGCTCTGCGCTTGGAACTAGATCTATATGGAAGTCGATCTCACGTGGGGAGGTAATCCCGTAGTTCCCCGGGAATACATTAGCAAACTCGACAAGATGGGATGATCATCGAGGGAAGGTCCTCTCAACTCATCCTCTGATCTGTCACTGACCGTAATAGCAAACATCTGACAACCCTGTCATCGCACACCGCTTAAGTTGCATAGCGGAGATGGTGCGAATGATACGGCCCTCCTAACTCTTGATATCACTGACTCTACTCCAAGATCATCTATGCAAGTAATAGTCTTTTGGTAACAATCCACTCTAGCTCTATGAGCAGACAACCAATCCATGCCTAAAATGATGCCATAAGATCCTAATGGAAGGATCCGAAGATCAGAAGTAGTGGTGAAGGGTCCCAAATCCACTACACACTCCTTGACTAAGGAGTCTATAGAAATTTTGGCTCCAGAAGCCATCTCAACGTCCCAACTATGGCCCTGACTAACTACCACCAGCCTATAACGCTCTACTAAGTATGGTGCAATAAAAGAATCAGAAGAACCAGAATCAAATAATATAGAGGTGGAAACACCACCAATACTACCTGTCGTCTCAATCACGGTACTCGATGCTCAGCCTGGTGGTTCTCGACCGCTGCGTAGATCCGATGACTCCGTGCCATATCTCCAACAAAGAGGCTCGAGCTCGTGGTTACCCTTGTTAGGGTTATGTGGGAAATCTCTCCAATGATGTCCAACAACACCACAACCATAACAGCCTGGTCCCCTCCAAAGGGGAAGCATCCCACTGGTACTCTAGATGATTGAGATACAGATCCCGACGATCCGGCTATGGAGTACCGAGGTCTCGCGACGAGCTCCTCGCCGACCGAGCTCTTGGTGCACCTCGTGTCTCCGATGGGACCCTAGGGGAGGCCCCATAGTACGTCCTCTCTGTGCATCAAATCTCTGAGGAGGTCTGTAAGGTGGGTGGGTCTCTGCTGCTACTGTGGTGGCCTGAATGAAGCTTTCCCTGAACTCTGTCCACCCCGTGGAGGAGGAACTGACCTCTTCAACCTACCATCCTGCATCTGCTCTGCTTGATATGGCTGCGAACTCGTCTCTAGCCTGCTATGTCTTTCCCCGTGTCTCCTCTGCAATGTAGGCCTTCTCCACGGCCTCTGCTAATGTCTCGTGGGCGGTGAATGCGCACTGCGCAACCTAAATCCAAGTTCGGGCCCCGATGAACTCGTGAATCATGCCTTCTCATCCCGCATATAGTCGACGTCTTTGGAGTAGGTCTATAAATCGACTCTCATACTCGGCCATCGCATCGATGCCCGACGGAGGTCATGAAACTCGCCTATGCGTTCTTTGTATAAATCTCCCGGGTAAATACCGCTCTCGAAATGCTCCTCAAACAGCTCCCAGGTAATCGTCTCCGAGTCAACATGGAGCTTCTGCTCCTCGGTCCTCCACTAGACTCCTACTCCATCCTTCAGAAGATGGATTGCAACACGAGCTTTCGTGTTGCTAGTACAAGGGAGCTTGAAGCATCCGCTCAAGCTCACCAACTAGGCCTCTGCCTGAAAACCGCCTGTATCACCCGAATAGTGAGATGGTCGTAGCTTCAGGATCTCCCTGATATGGTCTGCAACTGACATATGACGAATCCTAGGTCTATCTGAATGCTCCTCCCTCTGTCTAGGGCTCCGAGACCTGTCCCTATGTCCTGAGATCCTGTCCCCATGTCCTCTCTGTGGTGACTCTACCCTAGCCGACTCCGCACGGAAGTTCTCTGCCCTGTGCTCCTCGCTGTGTCGAGGGGATGCCTGGGCATCTACTGATGGTTCCAAACTATGTCTAGCAAGTCGTCCTCCCAAGGGCTCTCCACGTATAGCAGCATTGACATCCTGGAGTGTCTACAAGATCTGAGGTAGAAGGGCTGCTACAGCCTTCTCTGGCGATGGTATGTCTAGGTCTATATGAAGAGACCCTCGCCCAATCCGCTCCTCTTGCACAGGTCAAGTCGCGAGAGTTAGTTCATTGTTCTAGGTCTTGGGCCGATTTTCTAAATTTTTGTTTACAATAATTATCAACATTATGGTTTTATATTTTAAAAGAATCACTCGTACTAAGTTGAATGTTCCTGTTTTACGTTTTCTGCGTGTGCCCAAGGGTCTAAGCTTCGAACCCCTGGCTCTGATACCAAAATGTAACGCCGCAAAAAGACGACGCGCTCATGACGACGATGATGATGATGACGACGATGACGATGCCGCCGTGCCACAAACATTCAACCCGAAAATGCGACAAATTTTTTTTTATTTTCCGGTGGTGAGTCCGCATACAGACTCGAAACTACTACAATCACGATAATGCTTCGAGGTCAAAGAAGTTTGATTTTATTTCAGTCGACGTTTCACAAAAGATGAGAAGGGTCGTCCTTCGAGTTAACTAGTCTAAGGTCTGATAATATCGAGATAACAATATTTCTGAAGGTTAACCCTAGAATAAGATATAATTTATTTTGAAGTGAAAACACTATCCACTCAATTTTTATTTTTATTTTATTATTCAGTTATATTACGTTATCTCCTGATTTAATACATTATAACACACACACACACACACACACACACACACACATATATATATATATATATATATATATATATATATATATATATATATATACAAGGGAATTACACATTACGGTATATACTTGACACTGATTTATTTTATTGCATTGTATGATTTTAATATGTTTCGATATACATACTACCTTATTTATATCTAGTATGATTATTATATGAAAGTTTTGTTACATATCATACCACTTGTTATCTTATATAGTATTTAATACTTAGCTGACCTAACTAGATATCCCTATTTTTTTTTTATTAACTTGCAAAGCCCAGCATTTCAAACTTAGCTTAAATGTTATGGTTGGGGCGATGGGTGGCCCAACCAACCCCCGACGACCATGAAGACTTTCTCCCCCTCCTCCTCCGTGCAAACTTCTTCCAACCAGCGCATCAAACATTCATTCTCCTAGATTTGCAAAACTCCAGACTTGCATAGTCGACCGCCATTTATACTGCCCCGCCACATAGCTTAATGGTGGTGGTTGGAAAAGAAGCTACACATTGATGTAGCGGCGTGAGACATTGGTTTAATCGCCTGCACTGCATGCGAGCATAAGGGAGGGTGTAGGAGACGCTACAAGCGAGGGAAAGAAGGCGTATTGACACGTTTTTTATGGATCTCGCCGCGCTAGAAAGACGGAGGTCGAAAATGTAGTGACAGGTGCGTGGGATAGTCGCAGCAGGAAGATAAAAACCCTGCTGAGTGCTTAGAACGAGCAGTTTGTCCAACTATGTTGTTATCTGTTCAGTATCGAAAGCAACGTCAAATCCGAGAGCATCGACCTCCGCAAAGGTTCCCGTTCTGGGTGTGAGAGCTCCTAGCTTTCACAAGAGGAGGTGGATTTGTGTTTTTAGGTGGGGTTTATTTTCTTTTTTATTTCTAAAACGCTTTTGCCACTGGCCGCACCTCTGTTGGGTCTGACTTTCTCTCTTCCACAGCATGACGAATCCCCAGCAGCAGCACCTATCTCAGATCTGACCTGCGCAGTCTGTGGGTCGTTTCCACCTTTCGTAGAGAATGTCATATTAATCTAGGACATATCATCCTCCTCCTGTGCATTGTGTACAGCCTCCTGTGGTGTGAGAGCCAACACCAATGCCCTCAGTTGCAGAGAACCCATATTTTCTTGCAAATTTTGTGCAGCCTGAGAGTTGGGGTTCTTGGATGATTCATTTCCACTGCCGCCTCCCTTTGGAGAGTGAATCTCATAGAGGTGGATCGGTTTCATATCAGAATATTCATGAAGCCCACTTTGCTTTGCAAATTTTAAAACAAACATCTTCTACGTGGGTTTGTTGCAGTCGCAACACTGACTGTGGTGCTTTTACACAGATGTAACATCATCCTAATTGTTTTATATTGTAAGAATGTATGAGTTCAGATGTATTTAAACACCGTTTGCTTTGCATAGAAGACCAGTTCATACGTAGGTTTAAATTGCAGGCTTGTTACGGCCAAGCCATAGGTCTTGTTTAAAATTATGTTTAGTTTTATCTACTTGGCAATAGTTTATCCTAATATGCTCTTATCAATATAAAAGAAAAATTGATAATATATTGATAGTAATGTGACTTGATAATAATAATTTCAATAATTTTAGCATTGATTTAATAGGAATAATATTTAAACATTAGTTTCCTCCTTAAACATTGAGGACATGTGTTAATGGACTTGATAAGTTTTTAAGTATTTGCATTAACATTTGTTTCTATCCAACTTTAATAGACATTGCATGGGATTTTAAGTAAGTTGATTTCATTTCCTTCTACACTTTGCCAATAATTTTACAATGGATTCATAAATGAAGAAAGACATAAAAGAGCTAGAGCTTAAAATGCTTCATTGTCATACTAAAAGCCATTTGAAAACTTAAGTCTTTCCATCAACTATAAAAGAAGAGATAATGCACTATTTTTCCAACCTTTCCAATACATCACTTTCAAGTAACCAAACAAAATTTTAATATATTTTCTTTTGTAATTTCTTTCCAACATTCCACAAAAGAATTCAACAACATTTCCAATAAATTTTAGAGTAAGAAATACTATCATTTCAATGCAACTTTCCTTAAAAATCTTGTTACAACATATCCTACTTCATGTGGAAACAAATTTACAATAATGGAAGCTAAGGAAAGCAAAGCAATCTTACATTTTCCTCCACTCAAGGTGGGTAAATACATGGTGTTTTTACATTGTCAATAACGAGGTTCTTGTGCTCCAAATATCAACAAGGTGGCTCCTCCATAGTACTTGATTCACAACAAAATAAGGGGAGAGGCAACGCTCTCCTCCCAACCAAAATACCCAATGGAGAAGAGAAGCCATCCTCTCCATTAGCCCCGAGACCCAACCACATCACAGAGGAGAGAATCCAACTCATGGCAACTACAAGCTTCCACATAACAAACATAACATTTCACATGCATTCCATATTCCTTCAAAACAAGAGAATCAACCATCACAACAAGAGGGAAAACAATCACAAAAACAAGTCACAAGGCTTACCAAGAAAGCCACAAGATTAAGACATATAGGGAAGCCACTTATGCCTCCTAATGGGAATGGGTGCCACCTAAAAGCCTCCAATGCAAACACAATACCCCTAACAACTCTTATGCCTCCCTCAAGTACCCCTTATCCCTCCATTCACTCTTATGCCTCCCTCAACTCTTATGGCTCCCTCAAAGTAAAACAAGAAGAAATGCAAGCATTTCTCTTACAAGGTGGACACCCAACCCAAGCTCCCTCCTCAAGCACATGATCTCTTATGCCTCCCTCAATTAAGCTCCCCATAGTCTCCTCTCACTCCCAACTTAGGCATTCTACCCATTCCCAACAAGCATTTCAAACAACAACATTCAACACAACAAAAAAATACATTCATATGACAAAAGAAACATAATGCAAACAAAGGAGAAGCTCCTACCTATCCATGGTAGAGTTTTCTCCAAGTATGAAGTCTCAAATCCCTCCAAGGATTAAGCAAGCATCCACAAGCTCTAACAAAGTTCTCACAAGTCTCCACAAGCTCCAAAAATTCACAAGCTTCTTCCAATTCCTCTCCTCCCAAATACACAAGACTAAAAAAAAAGAAACTTCCAACCCCCAAATCAAACAAGAGGATCAAATAAATAGAGAGAATAGAGGGAGGGATGATGTGGCTCCAAGTAGGATGCCACCTCCTTTTCCCTCCACTCCACATCATTTTGTCAACATCAAATTCCAATGCAACATTAATAAGTGTTTGAAAGAAAGGCAAGCAGATTCCACACTCCAACTAAGCCTACTCCCCCAAAGGACAAAATTAAATTTGAAAGGAAGTGCAATTAATATTTTTACTCTTTTATCCCCCAAAACACCTAGAAGACCCTAAATTAGGCCTTCCAACCCATAGGTAGGGTTGGCATGGGGTTTTAAGAGGTGTGGGACAAGTTTGACTTGTCCCACAAGCTTTGAAATTTGGCCTCCAAGGCCAAATTCGAGTTTCCCATGTGGGGTAGAGTGTGCTACACTCAAACTCAAACACACACATCAATCCACACAAAATCCAAAGTAATTCAAGGTTAATAAATGAACTCTCTTAGGTCACATCTTCTAATTAGTTTAGGACAATTTTCAATTTAAATTAATTAACCCACTACAACCCATGGCTAACAAAGGGTAAACTCCAATCCAAGAAATATGAATAATAACATAAGTAAAAATTTCACTTACTAAGAGCAATACATACTAACGTAGTAAAAAAGGGAAAAATTAAACAAAACAACACATGATCCCTAGGTCACAATTTTCCCTTTACTAGATAATTCTAGCACACACACAATTACTTGTTGCCATGGTGACCTTAGCTGGATTCTTCTCAAATTCCGATGTGGTTGGTCTCCACTCCCCAATTTTGTTGTGAATATAATATACCTGCAGAATAGAAAATACCTCCTTCGGCCTGTTGGCCGCATTAAAACATTCATGCCAAATATACAATATAATCTAAAATAATCAACACTTTATTCACTATCATCTATGCAAGTACAATATCACTTAACACTTTCTAGCACATTCTTATTCCACATTTCATTTATATCAAAACGATCATCACATTAGTCAAATTATCAAGTTCTACTCAATATGATTAAATATATCCCATGTCAGAATTAAGATAAATATCCCTGTCAAAAGTATACAAATATCATCATCAAATGTCCACCAGTAAACCATATGCATCATATAAAGATCAAATCAATAACAGTCCCATGTCAATGATATCTACTAGCATGCTAAAACAAGAGGTCATAATAATCCATAGTGAAGTAATCAGTCTCGAAAACAACAAAACAAAACGAAGTCGAAGGGAAGTGGGCACTACATCCCCCTCCCCTTAGACTCGACTTCCTCCTGGAAGTCACTAGAAAAGGTGTGGAAACTATCCTCGTAGCAAAGTAGCATCCTCCCAAGTAGCTGCAGTCTCATCATACCTGTCCCATTGGACCCGAACCTGATCAATCTCTCTGCCGCGAAGGCCCAGGGTCCTGCGATCTAAAATGTGCACGGGCTCCACCATCACCTGCCCCTGATCCTACACCTGCAATGCAGTCCAATCTAGCACATGAGAAGGATCAGAAATATATCTCCTAAGCACATAAACGTGAAACACATCATGGACACGCGATAAGCTAGGTGGCAATGCTAGACGATAGGCCAAGGGACCGAGGCGCTCCAAGATCTCAAAGGGACCCACAAACCTAGGAGCAAGCTTAGAACCTTTTCCATAACGGATAGGGCTCTTATGCGGTCTGACACGAAGAAACACCTTCGTGCCTACCTCAAAACTGCGATCTGTCCTATGCTGGTCTGCATACTTCTTCTACCTATCCTGCGCCTCCTGCAATCTCTGTCTGATCAATATAACCTGCTGCTCCATGTCCTGTAATAATGCTGGCCTAAGAGAAACCCTGTCCTCAATCCTGTCCCAACTAAGAGGTGTCATGCACTCTCTACCATATAATGCCTGAAAAGGAGCCATGCCTATAGAACTCTGGAAACTATTATTGTAGGCAAACTCCACCAAATACAGATACTCCTCCCATCTCGACTGATGATCCATCACGTACATCCTGAGCATATCCTCCAAAATCTGATTCACCCTCTCTGTTTGTCCATCTGTCTCAGGGTGATAAGTTGTGCTGAAATTAATCCTCGTCCCAAGGGCATACTGCATGGTAGTCCAGAAATGGGAGGTGTATAAAGGGTCACGGTCGTAAATGATCTTCCATGGAATCCCATGTAGTCTGACAATCTCATCAAGGTATACTCGTGCCACATCACTTGCTTTGTATAGGTGGTCTTTACCGAGAAAAATGAGCTACCTTCACAATTTATTTATCTACCGTTACCATGATGGCGTCGTGATGGTATCTCGACATAGGTAACCCAACGATAAAGTCCATGGAAATGGTGTCCCACTTCCACTCCGGTATGGCGTGAGGATAGAGAAGGCCAGCTGGATGCTGATGCTCGGCCTTCACCCTCTGGCACTCTAAACAACGGGATACAAAAGAAGCTATGTCTCTCCGAAGTCCTCTCCAAAAGTACAACTGTCTCAAGGTGGCGTGCATCTTCTTCACCATGGGATGGGCTGAATAAGGTGCACGATGAGCCTCTGCCAAAATATCATGTCTCAAGCCTCCATCTCTAGGAACATAAATCTTACCTCTGTGTCTGAGAAGACCATCTGCCTCTAATGAAAATCCATCAAATCTCCCCTCAAGGGGTCTCTGAGACTCAATCTCTTCTCGACCGCAAGGTAGAAACTATCTGAGGAAGTTCTTTGCAAGATCCTACTCCGCAAATCTGTGCCCACCGAGGTGGCCATAGCCACATGTCTTCGCCTACTCAAGGCATCTGCAACCATATTCTCCTTCCTTTCACATGCTCTATCTCCATGTCATACTCACGAGTAACTCCATCCAACGCCGCTGACGAGCATTGAGATTGGGCTGCGTGAAGAGGTGGCGAAGACTCAAGTGATCAGTCCTGAGTGTAAATCTCTGCCAAGAAGAAAATGTCCACCGCACTAATGCATGTACAATCGCTGCAAGGTCAAGGTCATGGGTCGGATAATTGAGCTCATAATCTTTGAGTTTGCGAGACTCAAAGGCAACTACTTTACCCTCCCGCATTAACACACCTCCAAGTCCTACTAAGGAAGAATCAGCAACGTAGAACTCACCCCGAGGATCCGGCCTTTGCAAGAATAGGTGCTCTCGTGAGGCACTCCTTCGATGTCTTGAAGGCTTTCTCACATCTATCTGACCATAAAAAATTCTTCCCTTTCACCAAGAGAAGTCCCGAACAAACCTCCCTGTAATACCTGCTAGACCCATGAAACTACGCACCTCGGTCACACTAGTGGGTGCTGGCCAATCCATGATGGCTCGAATCTTGGAAGGATCGACTGCGATACCTTCCCCTGAAATGATGTGGCCCAAATACTGCACCTCAGGCTGAAAGAACGCACACTTCTCCAAGTTCCCGTAAAGGCGTTGTTCGCGAAGGCACTGAAGAACCTGGTGAAGGTGCTCCTCGTGCTCCTCACGTGTGCGTGAGTAAACTAGAATGTCATCAAGGAAGATGAGCACGAAGCGATCAAGGAAGGTCCTAAATACCCCATTCATCAAACTCATAAACACTGCGGGGGCATTCGTCAAACCGAAAGGTGCCACTGTGAACTCGTAGTGGCCATATCTCGTACGGAAAGCTATCTTGTGAATATCCACCTCCGTAATCCTGAGCTGATGGTAACCTGACTTAAGATCTATCTTAGAGAAAACTGTAGCCCCCTTCATCTAATCAAATAAATCATCAATGCGTGGAAGGGGGTAACGATTCTTGATCGTTACTTTATTCACTAATCAGTAGTCGATACACAACCGAAGAGATCCATCCTTCTTTTTACGAAGATCACTAGTGCACCCCAAGGGGATACACTAGGATGGATTAGGCCTTTCTCCGAGAGGTCCTCAAGTCAGTAACTTGAGCTCACATAACTCGGAGTAGTCATCCGATAGGGTGCTCGTGAGATAGGCTCTGCGCCCGGAACTAGATCTATATGCATTTCGATCTCACGTGTGGGAGGTAATCCCGGTAGCTCCCCTATGGGAATACATCGGAAAACTCTGACAAGATGGGATGATCATCGAGGGAAGGTCCTCTCGACTCATCCTCTGATCTGTCACTGACCGTAATAGCAAACATCTGACAACCCTGTCACACACACCGCTTAAGCTGCATAGCGGAGATGGTGCGAATGGATACGGCCCTCCTAACTCTTGATATCACTGACTCTACTCCAAGATCATCTATGCAAGTAATATTCTTGTGGTAACAATCCACTCTAGCTCTATGAGCAGACAACAAATCCATGCCTAAAATGATGCCATAAGATCCTAATGGAAGGATCCGAAGATCGAAGTAGTGGTGAAGGGTCCCAAATCCACTACACACTCCGTGACTAAGGATTCTACGAAATTTTGGCTCCGAAGCCATCTCAACGTCCCAACTATGGCTCCTACTGCTTTAACTTTACTAAGGATGGTGCAATAAAAGAATCAGAAGAACCAGAATCAAATAATATAGAGGTGGAAATACCACCAATACTACCTGTCGTCTCAATCACAGTACTCTGATGCTCAGCCTGGTGGTTCTCGACCGCTGCATAGATCCGATGACTCCGTGCCATATCTCCAACAGTAGGCTCTGAGCTCGAGTCTTACCCTTGTTAGGGTTCTGTGGGCAATCTCTCCAATGATGTCCAACAACACCACAACCATAACAACTGCCTGGTCCCCTCCAGTGGGAAGCAGCTCCAGCTAGTACTCTAGATGACTAAGATATAGATCCTGACGATCCGGCTATGGACTGCTGAGGTCTCTGCTGACGAGCTCCTGCTGACTGAGCTCTCGGTGCACCCTGTGTCCTAATGGGACCCCTAGGAGGAGGCCCCATACTATGTCCTCTCTATGCATCAAATCTCTGAGGAGGTCGGTAAGGTGGGCGGGTCTGCTGCTGCTGCTTGTGGTGGCCTGAATGAAGCTTGCCCTGAACTCTGTCCACCCCGTGGAGGAGGAACTGACCCCTTCGACCTACCATCCTGCATCTGCTGGATACGGCTCCGAACTCTATCTCTAGCCTATTGTGTCTTTCCTCGTGTCTCCTCTATAATATAGGCCTTCTCCATGGCCTCTGCTAATGTCTGTGGGCAGTGAATGTGCACTGCGCCACCTAAATCCAAGTTCAGGCCCCGGATGAACCTGTGAATGCATCCGCTCATCATCCATATATTGTTGACATACTTTGGGTAGGTCCATAAATCGACTCTCATACTCACTCATCATCATCGATGCCTACGGAGGTCATGAAACTCGCTATCATGCCTTTGTTGTATAAATCTCTGGGTAAATACTCGCTCTGAAACGCTCCTCAAACAGCTCCCGAGTAATCGTCTCCGAGTCAACATGGAGCTTCGCTCCTCGGTCCTCCGCCGGACTCTGCTCCATCCTTCAAAGATGGATTGCAACACGAGCTTTCGTGTTGCTATTACAAGGGCAAGGCTTTAAGCATCCGCTCAAGCTCACCAACCAAGCCTCTTCTGAAAACCGCCTTTATCACCCGAATAGTGAGATGGTCGTAGCTTCGGGATCTCCCGATATGGTCTGCGGTGACGTATGATGAATCTTACGTCTATCTGAATGATCCTCCCTCTGTCTAGGGCTCTGTGACCTATCCCTATGTCCTGAGATCCTGTCCCCATGTCCTCTCTGTGGTGACTCTGCCCTAGTCGACTCCGCACGGAATTTCTCTCGCCTGTGCTCCTCGCTGTGTCGAGGGGATGTCTTGGGCATCTACTGATGGTTCCAAACTATGTCTAGCAAGTCATCCTCCCAAGGGCTCTCCACGTATAGCGGCATTGACATCCCGGAGTGTCTGCAAGATCTCGAGGTAGAAGGGCTGCTACACGGCCTACTCGGCGATGGTATGTCTAGGTCTATATGAAGAGACCGCTCACCCAATTTGCGCCTCCCCGCATAGATCAAGGCGAGTTAGTTCATTGTCCTAGGTCTTGGGCCGGTTTTCTAAATTTGTTGTTTACTATAATTATCAACATTATGGTTTTATATTTTAAAAGAATCAGCTCTGTACTAAGTTGAATGTTCCTGTTTTACGTTTTCTGCGTGTGCCCAAGGGTCCAAGCTTCGAACCCCTGGCTCCGATACCAAAATGTAATGCCGTAAAAAGACGACGCTCGCTCACGGCACGAAGATGATGATGATGACGATGATGACGATGCCGCCGCGCGCCAAACATTCAACCCGAAAATGTGACAATTTTTTTTTATTTTCCGAGGTGAGTCCGCATACGGACACTCGAAACTACTACAATCACGATAATGCTTCGAGGTAAAATAAGTTTGATTTTATTTCAATCAACGTTTCACAATAGATGAGAAGGGTCGTCCTTCGAGTTAACTAGTTTAAGGTCCGATAATATCAAGATAACCATATTTACGAAGGTTAACCCTAGAATATGATATAATTTATTTTGAAGTGAAAACACTATCCACTCAATTTTTATTTTTATTTTATTATTCAGGTTATATTGTGTTATCTCCCGATTTAATACATTATAACACACACACACACACACACACACACACACACACACACACACACACACACACATATATACAAGGAATTACACATTACGGTATATACTTGACACTGATTTATTTTATTGCATTGTATGATTTTAATATGTTTAGATATACATACTACCTTATTTATATCTAGTATGATTATTATATGAAAGTTTTGTTACATATCGTACCACTTGTTATCTTATATAGTATTTAATACTTAGCTGACCTAACTAGATATCCTGTTTTTTTTTTTATTAACTTGCAAAGCCCAACGCATTTCAAACTTAGCTTAAATGTTATGGTTGGGGCGGTGGGTGGCCCAACCAACACCGACGACCACGAAGACTTTCTCCCCCTCCTCCTCCTTGCAAACTTCTTCCAACCGGCGCATCAAACATTCATTCTCCTAGATTTGCAAAACTCCAGCTTGCACAGTGGCCATTTATACTGTCCTGGCCGCGTAGCTTAATGGTGGTGGTTGGAAAAGAAGCTACAGACTGATGTAGCAGGCGTAGACATTGGTTTAATCACCCAGACCGCGCGAGCATAAGGGAGGGTGTAGGAGACGCTACAGGCGAGGGAAAGAAGGCGTATTGACACGTTTTTGATCGATCCTGGCCGCGTGAGCAAGAGGGAGGTCGACAATGTAGTGACAGGCGCGTGGGACGATCGCGGCAGGGAAGATAAAAACCTGCTTGAGAGCTCTTAGACGAGCGGTTGTCCAACTATGTTGTTATCATTCGATGATCGAAAGCAACGTCAAATCCGGGAGCATCGACCTCCGCATGAGTTCCGTTCGGTGTGAGAGCTCCTAGCTTTCACAAGAGGAGGTGGATTTGTGTTTTTAGGTGGGGTTTATTTCCTTTTTTATTTCTAAAACGCTTTTGCCACTGGCCGCACCTCTGCTGGGTCTGACTTTCTCTCTTCCACAGCATGACGAATCCCAAAGAGCGATTACCTATCTCGGATCTGACTGCGCGATCAGTGGGTCGTTTCCACCTTTCATAGAGTATGTCATATTAATCCAGGACATATTATCCTCCTCCTGCGCATTGTGTACAGCCTCCTGTGGTGTGAGAGCCAACACCAATGCCCTCAGTTGCAGAGAACCCATATTTTCTTGCAAATTTTGTGCAGCCCGAGAGTTGGGGTTCTTGGATGATTCATTTCCACTTTGCCTCCCTTTGGAGAGTGAATCTCATAGAGGTGGATCGATTTCATATCAGAATATTCATGAAGCCCACTCTTCTTTGCAAATTTTAAAACAAACATCTTCTACGTGGGTTTGTTACGGTCTGAACACTTATTTGTGGTGCTTTTACATAGATGTAACATCATCCTAATTGTTTTATATTGTAAGGATGTATGAGTTCAGATGTATTTAAACACCGTTTGCTTTGCATAGAAGACCGCCAGTTTATACGTAGGTTTAAATTGCAGGCTTGTTACGGCCAAGCCATAGGTCTTGCTTAAAATTATGTTTAGTTTCATCTACTTGGCAATAGTTTATCCTAATATGCTCTTATCAATATAAAAGAAAAATTGATAATATATTGATAGTAATGTGACTTGATAATAATAATTTCAATAATTTTAGCATTGATTTAATAGGAATAATATTTAAACATTAGTTTCCTCTTTAAACGTTGAGGACATGTGTGAATGGTCTTGATAAGTTTTTAAGTATTTGTATCAACATTTGTTTCTATCCATCTTTAATAGACATTGCATGGGGTTTTAAGTAAGTTGATTTCATTTCCTTCTATACTTGCCAATAATTTTACAATGGATCCATAAATAAAGAAAGACATAAGAGAGCTAGAGCTTAAAATGTTTCATTGTCATACTAAAAGCCATTTGAAAACTTAAGTCTTTCCATCAAGTATAAAAGAAGGGATAATGCACTATTTTTTCAACCTTTCCAACACATCACTTTCAAGTACTCAAACAAAATTTTAATATATTTTCTTTTGTAATTTCTTTCCAACATTCCACAAAATAATTCAACAACATTTCCAATAAATTTTAGAGTAAGAAATACTATCATTTCAATGCAACTTTCCTTAAAAATCTTGTTACAACATATCCTACTTCATGTGGAAACAAATTTACAATAATGGAAGCTAAGGAAAGCAAAGCAATATTACATTTTCCTCCACTCAAGGTGGGTAAATACATGGTGTTTTTACATTGTCAACAACAAGGTTCTTGTGCTCCAAATATCAACAAGGTGGCTCCTCCATAGTACTTGATTCACAACAAAATAAGGGGAGAGGCAACGCTCTCCTCCCAACCAAAATACCCAATGTAGAAGATAAGCCATCCTCTCCATTGGCCCACGAGCCCCAACCACATCACAATGGGAGAGAATCCAACTCATGGCAACTACAAGCTTCCACATAACAAACATAACATTTCACATGCATTCCATATTCCTTCAAAACAAGAGAATCAACCATCACAACAAGAGGGAAAACAATCACAACAACAAGTCACAAGGCTTACCAAGAAAGCCACAAGAGTAAGACATATGGGGAAGCCACTTATGCCTCCCAATGGGAATGGGTGACACCTAAAAGCCTTCAATAAAAACACAATACCCCTAACAACTCTTATGCCTCCCTCAAGTACCCCTTATCCCTCCATTCACTCTTATGCCTCCCTCAACTCTTATGGCTCCCTCAAAGTAAAACAAGAAGAAATGCAAGAATTTCACTTACAAGGTGGACACCCAACCCAATCTCCCTCCTCAAGCACATGATCTCTTATGCCTCCCTCAATTAAGCTCCTCATAGTCTCCTCTCACTCCCAACTTAGGCATTCTACCCATTCCCAACAAGCATTTCAAACAACAACATTCAACATAACAAAAAATACATTCATATGACAAAAGAAACATAATGCAAACAAAGGAGAAGCTCCTACCTATCCATGGTAGAGTTTGCTCCAAGTATGAAGACTCAAATCCCTCCAAGGATTAATCAATCATCCACAAGCTCCAACAAAGTTCTCACAAGTCTCCACAAGCTCCAAAAATTCACAAGCTTCTTCCAATTCCTCTCCTCCCAAAATACACAAGACTAAAAAAAAAGAATCTTCCAACCCCCAAAACAAACAAGAGGATCAAATAAATAGAGAGAATAGAGGGAGGGATGATGTGGCTCCAAGTAGGATGCCACCTCCTTTTCCCTCCACTCCACATCATTTTGTCAACATCAAATTCCAATGCACCATTAATAAGTGGTTGAAAGAAAGGCAAGCAACTTGCACACTCCAACTAAGCCTACTCCCCCCAAAGGACAAAATTAAATTTGAAAGGAAGTGCAATTAATATTTTTACTCTTTTATCCCCCCCAAAACACCTAAAAGACCCTAAATTTGGCCTTCCAACCCATAGGTAGGGTTGGCATGGGGTTTTAGGAGGTGTGGGACAAGTTTGACTTGTCCCACAAGCTTTGAAATTTTGCCTCCAAGGCCAAATTCGAGTTTCCCATGTGGGGTAGAGTGTGCTACACTCAAACTCAAACACACACATCAATCCACACAAAATCCAAAGTAAATCAAGGTTAATAAATGAACTCTCTTAGGTCACATCTTCTAATTAGTTTAGGACAATTTTCAATTTAACTTAATTAACCCACTACAACCCATGGCTAACAAAGGGTAAAATCCAATCCAAGAAATATGAATAATAACATAATTAAAAATTTCACTTACTAAGAGCAATACATACTAACATAGTAAAAAGGGAAAAATTAAACAAAACAACACATGATCCCTAGATCACAATTTTCCCTTTACCAGATAATTCTAACACACACACAATTACTTGTTGCCATGGTGACCTTAGCTGGATTCTTCTAGAATTCCGATGTGGTTGGTCTCCACTCCCCAATTTTGTTGTGAATATAATATACCTGAGAGCAATGAAAATACCTCCTTCGGCCTGGCAAGTGGCCGCATTAAAACATTCATGCCAAATATACAATATAATCAAAAATAATCAACACCTAATTCACTATCATCTATGCAAGTACGATATCACTTAACACTTTCTAGCACATTCTTATTCCACATTTCATTTATATCAATACGATCATCACATTAGTCAAATTATCGAGTTCTACTCAATATGATTAAATATATCCCATATCATAATTAAGATAAATATCCATGTCAAAAGTACACAAATATCATCATCAAATGTCCACCAAGAAACCATATGCATCATATAAAGATCAAATCAATAACGGTCCCATGCCAATGATATCTACTAGCATGCTAGAACAAGAGGTCATAATAATCCATAGTGAAGTAATCGGTCTAGAAAACAACAAAACAAAACGAAGTCGAAGGGAAGTGGGCACTACAACCTTTATTTCATGCATGTTCTTCCCTACAACAAGCATATCATCTACATACATGCACAGAATAATATAACTACCATCAAGAAACTTCTTGATGTACACGTAATGGTCTGAGTGACACCTAGAGTAACCCTGCTCCTGCATAAAACTATCAAACTTCATGTACCATTGTTGTGGAGCTTGTTTCAGGCCATACAAGCTCTTCTTCAATTTACACACTAACCTCTCCTTCCCTTTGATCTCATAACCACCGTGGCTACTACATGTAAAATTCTTCCTCCAACTCACCATGAAGGAATGCAATCTTCACATCCAACTATTCTAAGTGCAAGTCTTCTACTGTAACTAAACCAAGAACAATCCTAATAGAATTCATTTTAACAACTGGAGAAAAAAATTCATCAAAGTCTATACCTTTCTTCTGTGTAAATCCTTTGACCACCAACCGGGCCTTGTATCGTTTCCTGCCTCCATCTTCCTCTTTGATTCTATACACCCACTTTTTCTGCAATGCTCTCTTGCTCTCGGGTAGCTCCACTAGATCCCAAGTCTAGTTTTCCATAAGAGATCTATGCTCTTCATCCATGGCCTACTCCCACTTCTTCCTGGCATCCACCTACACTGCTTCCTCAAAGCACTCTGGCTCTCCACTATCAGTGAGCAATAAATAATTCAAAGATGGAGTAAATCGTTCGGTCCTTCTTACCCTAGAAGACCTTCTAACCTCGGAGTTTGGGGTTCCCGATGAGTGGTACTGAATTTGTCTTTGGAACATGTTGTACCTAAACCGGCCCCTTGGACACCTTGTTGTTCGCAATGTCCTCTAACACTGTGTATTATTTCTTTGATTCCTCTTTTTGTTCTTGTAACTGATCTTTATACATGATTTTTTCATTAAAGAGAATATCTCTAGACCGAAATATTTTCTTGTCTTTAAGACTCCAAACATGGAAACCAAAGTCATCTTCACCATATCCAACAAAGGTGCATTTCTCAGACTTAGCCTCTAACTTGGTCCTATCATCTTTATCAATGTGAACAAATACCTCACATCTAAATACTCTAAGAAATAAGTAATCAATTTTCTTACTAGACCAAGCCTCCTCAGGTATACCTCCATCAAAGGCCATAGAGGTTCCTCTATTAATTAGATAAACAAGCAAGTGTGCTTACCGCTTCCACCCAAAACATGAGTGGCAGCCCCGCATGTAACCTCATACACCTAGCACACTCCATGATTGTCCTATTCATTCTCTCTGACACTCCATTTTCCTATGGAGTATTTGGAACCGTTCTTTGCCTACGGATCCCATTTACCAAACAATAATCAATAAATTCATTGCTGCAATATTCCCCTCCATTATCCGACTTGAGACATTTCAACTTGAGACCTGTTTCATTCTCAACAAAGGATTTCTATCATTTGAAAGTTTCAAACACATCAGATTTCTTTCTAATGCAATATGCCCAAACTTTTCTAGTTGCATCATCAATAAAAGTGATGTAATAACATGAACCACCAATAGAGTTTACCTTAGCTGGCCCCCATACATCTGTATGCACTAACTCCAACATACCCTCCTTCTTGATAGGTCCAACCTTGAGGAATCTCACCTTACATTTCACATAAACACAGTCCTCACAGAAGTCTAAATCTAACTCCTTTAATCTGGGCAGCCTGTCCTTTATAATCTGCATGCCCTTATGACTCATATGACCGAGTCTCTGGTGCCACAAAGTTGCATCTCCATCTGTAATAACTAAATTGCAATAATCAGCACCACTGGTTAAATACAAAGTACCAGTTTTCTTACCTCTTGCAACCACAAGAGCTCCCTTGGTAACCTTCCAAAAATCCGTTGTAAAGCTAATCGTACATCCATCACTACCCAAATTTGTCCCGAGATATCAAATTCCGCCTCAACTTAGGCACATGCCTGACGTCCTTAAGTAGCCATGTGTTCCCATTCTACATTTTCACCCAAACACAACCTTTCCCTACTATGCTGCATGGTTCATCATCACCAAGATATACATGTCCAAAATCACCTTGAACAAAATCAGTAAAGTAATATCTATGTGGGGTGGCATGGAAAGAAGCCCCTGAATCTAACACCCAAGATTCAACAATATTATCTAAAAAAATTAAGGCATCTTGACAAACATCACTTGCTGCCAAATTTACCTCTTTAGTTTCCTCCTTCTTGTTCTTCTTACTCCGAAGAGCCCAACAATCTCTTTTAGCATGACCAACCTTCCCACAGTGCCAATATTCTAACTTACTCTTGGACTTTGACCTTTCGCGATCATTCGACTTCCCACAATTACCTTTCCCTCTGTTGTTTTGTCTCCCTCTGCTCTCCACCGTCAAAGCATTTCCAGAAGTAGAAGAATCTCCGGTGCTCTTCCTTCACATTTCCTCGCTTAGGATCACACCTATTACATCCTCAAACTTCAGCTTTGAGTTATTAGAGACTGAATTACTTACAGCCATAACCAAGTTGTCCCAACTATCTGGCAAGGAGCACAAAATCAACAAAGCCCTGACCTCATAAGAAAAGTCATTTTTTATTGAGTTTAACATACTCACAACCGTATTAAATTCATTCAAATGATTAGCAACAGAAACCATTCTTAGACATCTTCATATTAAATAACTTTTTCATCAAAAATATTTTATTAGAGGCAGAGTTTTTCATATAACTTTCCAATGCACTCATGAGACCTTCCGTGGTCTTCTCCTGCGATATGTTGAAAGCAACCGAAGATGCAACGCATAAAAAAATTACCTCAAGTGCCTTTCTATCCAGCAACTCCCAATCCTCATCCGACATGGCTGTAGGTTTCTTTGCTTTTCCAGCCAAAGGAACATGGAGGTCCTTCTGATATAAGTAATCCTCCATTTGCATCTTCCACAAACCAAAGTTCTTCCCATTGAACTTCTCAACCCTCGATCTGCCCTCATCTGCCATAGCTCCCACTCAAGCTAAACTTTCCCTGTGATTTACAACTTCAACAAAACCACCAAAGCTCTGATACCAATTGTTAGGAATTAGAGAACAAATATGTGGAAACAATTCCTCAAACCACAGCAATAGGAAACTATATAGCAAAATTATACTTGCAGAAATATAACAACATAAACAAATAATTCACAAAAGAAGACAAGACAAGATTTAACGTGGTTCACCCAATGTGGGCTACGTCCACCAAGAACTTTCTCAGATTTTATCATCAACAAGAGTAAAAGAACTCTTACATTCTTCTCTCGGTTATGAACTCACAAAAGAATTCTAAAGATGTTAAACCACGTCTAAACCACAAATGACACCCAATTGCATAACCTTGATCACTCTTGATAACCTCTTGATCTCTAAGACTCAAGACCTCTTGAACACTCAAGATATCTTCAAGATACCCTAACACCTCTATTTATAGGATTACAATCCTTTTAAGAAGCCATAAAGCCGACCCTAGAAGATTGAAAGTCGCGATCTTTCAACTTACCACGGCTGGAAAAATAGTCTCGGCGTTGTGACCATTTAACGGAACGTCACATGAGCAGACGACATTGCAGAAAGCTCATGAAGTCTCCAAACTTAACCATTCGAGCTCGAGCACTTCAACATTGATTCATGAAGACCAAAAACCAGGGTCCACACCCCAACAATAAAAATTTAAATCGAATGAAAATTAAAATTTTAAAAAAATAATATCTAAAAATTAGAAGAAAAAAAAATTAAAATCAATAAAAAAATTACAAAATAATAAATTTTTGAAATTTAAATCAATAAAAAACAATTGAAAATTCATAATTAATGTTATTAAAAATATACAATTAATAAATATAATTTAAAAATTACGAAAAACTTAAAAAGTAAAAAGTAACCAAAAAACTTTAAATTGAAATTTAAATTAAAAATGTAAAAATGATTAATAGTTAATAATAATCAAAATTTAAAATAAATCAATAAAAATTACAAATAAAAATTAAAAAATTGATAAAATATGTAACTTGAAATTATTAACTCATAAATATTAAAAATTAAAATTAATAACAACGAAAAATTTAATAATAATAAAAATGAAAAAATAAAATTAACAATAATTAATAACTAATAAAAAGTAAACAATAAAAATTAATAAAATTTTAAATTAAATATTACAAAAATACATTTCTTTAAAAATTTAAAATAAAATCACTTAAAAGTTAAAAATTAATCAAAAATATTCAAAATTAAAATCAATTAAAATATTGGAAAATTAATAAAAATTGAAATTATTAATAATATTAATAATTAATAAAAACTTAAAAATAACAATTAAAAATTTAAATTTACAAAATAATAAAAATTAGTAATTATTAAAAAACTTTAAAATTAATAAAAATTTAAAATTGTAATTACCAGTAATTAATAATTAATTAAATTTAAAGATTAAAAATTAATTAAAAAATTCCACATTAAATATAAATAATTTTAAAAAAAAATAAGATTAAAATTAATTAAAAAAAAAAAAACAATTCGTCTACTAATAAATTTAAAATAAAAAATTAATAAAAATTGGAAATATAATTAAAAACTAATAAATATTACAAAATAATTAAAATTAAAAAATAAGATTAAAATTAATAAAAAATGAAAAAAACGGTTAATCTATTAATAACTTTAAACTAAAAAATTAAAAGCAATTGAAAATCAATAAAAATTATTGGAAATTCATAATAAAAATTGAAATTAACAATAATTAATTAATAAAAATGTAACATTAGAAATTAATAAAAATTACAAATGAATTAAATAATAATATTAATTATGCCGAAGGCGTTCCCCCTATGGGAAAGGCACTTGCGGACGTTTCTAGAATTGTGCTAAATTTGACGTCTTGACGACTGTTTGGACGTTTTTTTTGCATGTGCCTGTTTTTGTTGTGCTATGGGAATCCAGATCGAAAATTTTGTATATGCTAAAATTTAGAGATATTACTGTTACATATTTATAGTGCATGTATGATTTAACCCATAATGGGAACAATGTATCCGACGGCATCTTCTGGCTCAGACCATTTCTTCTGCATGGCGGTGACAGTCACATTCTACATAATTTTCAATGTTTTCGCCAGGAAGTCCGTCATAATTAGGTTGAAGCCGTTTGTTTGAAACTCAAGAAATTTAATGGTTGAATGCTCTGTGGATTTCTTGTGATTTACCATTTGCTTGATGGATGCAGAGGACTTAGAGGGCAGTTGTATGTGAAATGTGGAAGAATTGAGAAAGCATGCCAACTGTTTGACAAAATGTCTAATTGAGATGTCATCTCATGGAATGAAATGGTCACTCGATATTTCAAGAATGTGTTTTCCAATGAGGGCGTGTCCTTATTTGATCAAATGCAACTGAGAGGTGTAATGTCAGACTTGTATCCTATGCACAGTATGGACATGCAAGTGAGGCCTTGAAACTCTTGAATGAAATGCTTTTCTCAACTCTTGATGAAATGCTTTTCTCGGATGCACATAGCCTCAACAATGGATATGAAAATTTGATTATAACTCATGTCTAACTCGATGAGAGACATGATCCCGCCTATCGAATCCAACAAGGTGTTGAAGCAGTCGAAATTGTAATCGGCGTTTAGGATTTAATTACCAAAACTAAATGTGATGTCTGCACATAGTACGAGCACTTTGCAGATGATGGCATGTACACATTGTATATTTGATTATGGCCTCGTTTTCCTTGTTCCCGCTTATTTCGGATTTGAACCTATACTTAAATATTTTTTTCCTACTTAAACAAAATGTTGAAGATTCCGTGGAGGCTTGGGAGTATTGTCGGTGTTGCGAGATCTTGAAACTTTTGTGGATATACACAATGCCAGGTTTGTTAAATCAGATCTGGGTATATACTTGTTTATTTTGTGCAATGTCAATTATTTACATTTATTTTTAATAATCAAGTTTAATACATTTTGTGGTCATTTCATGTCCAAAGTTTAGGGTATCTCTGGTCTGTTGGGGTATGCCACACCCAGCAAGTTTTATCTGGTATTTTGCACAATTTCAACCGAGTTAGATGTAGTATTTTACCCAATATCAAGACAATTTATATATAGTTCCAACGTATATTCTTTCCCTCCCTTTTTTAATCTTTCAGAAAAAATGTATCTTGTGTGTTTGTGTGTAGGGATTATTCCTGTCCATCTGACCATTGACAAGCAAGTTTTTTCATTTTTATATTGTTAGGTAAGTCCATATAACATTATCAATTAAGTACCACAAAGCTTTCGTATTTTTTGAAACATAATTGGGATGCATTACTTTTCTTTGGCTCAAAGAAATGTAGCTTAATTTTAACTAATAATCTAAATAAAAAAAGTGTTTAATAAGTCCATATAACATTATCAATTAAGTACCACAGAGCTTTCATATTTTTGAAACATAATTCGGATGCATTACTTTTTCTTTGGCTCAAAGAAATGTAGCTTAAGTTTAACTAATAATCTGAATAAAACAAAGTGTTTGTAAGTTACAAGGACATAATCAAAAGCCATTATACAACAAATAAAGAGTATCCTATTGGATAAAATGGATCTTAGTGTTGTCAACATTATAATATTGTATGATCTTTCCCTTCATTAATCATCTATTTCAACTTAGCATGAATATTTAGATCATGTGCATATACTTGTGTACATCATTTGAGTCATACTTTCAAGAAGACGATTCATGTTGTGTCTCAATGGCTAAGGACAATTATTGTTTTAAAAAAATGGGATTTTGTAGGGTAGTACAAGAATTCCAAAATATATTGATGGAAGAAGAAAATAATTAGTCATATTCTAATCCAGATACGAGCAAGATCAATCAATTTGTATATAGTAAAATGAGGAGATATTAGGATTACAGATTTATCTTCGTTTAGCGAGAGCTTCGTTTAGCACAGTTCCCTGTAATATTTTGATTTCATTATTGTGGGCTTTGGTGCCTTTATTGGAAATTGATACATATGGTTTTCATATTTGAGGATATTTGTAGATTGACTTATTTTAATGGTTTTCATCCGTTTCTAAATATTGTTTTTCCTTGTTCTACAGGCCATTTATAAACATTATTACAGCAGTGGTAATCTTACATTGCAGGAATTCATCATTTTTTTCAGAGTTTATGAGTTGTTTTTATCTCAATTTCCAGGTATCCCTTCCTTAAGGTGGGTGAATGCAATTTGTACATTCAGCACCATGGGATTTTCTGCTATAGCTGTTATCTGACAATTTCTTTAGGGAAGAAATCACTAGCTTGTCTCCCAAGAAAGTTAGTAAAAATCATGGAAGAGTGTATAACTCAAGTACATGTTTGTTATTTACTTTCAATGATTTGCCAAAATCCCTATACAGAGAAGCATTACAAAGTGATTTAATAAAATGTCCTTTATATTGCATAACATTCTTGGAAGTATTTCCTATTGGCATGATCTAGCAAAAGAAATAACAGAAACATAATCACTGATATATTTCCTATTGGATGTGTTGTGTAGAGAAAGTGATCCTTTACATCAAAATGGAAAGCAAAAGGCAAGCCTTCCTGCATCAAAAATTGAGATTGAAAATGAGAAGCAAGAGCATTATAATTTTTTTGCAAATATGTCGTGTAGAGAAACTATACTTGCACAAACTGGTATGATACACAAGACAAACCAACAACTTTTAGACACAATCTCTCCAAAGCGGATGAATGAAGAAACTGTTCATATACAGTCAACTGAGATTCAAAAGGGAAAACATTAGCTTCTCGAAATAAAATTTCCTTTCAAACTTGAGAAAGACACAGGAAAAGGAACGATTCCTTCCGAGTTTAAAGATCCCATGCCAAGCATTCCCATAAAAAATGACAATGTTGAACAAAAGATACAGGCCAAGGGTATTCAAGATGAGGTTCTGGTCCTTCTCATGAACATGGGGGCTTGTATGAAGTCTTTAACTTTCCCACCAGTTGGAGATCCCATGTCAAACACTTATGTACTAGAGGATCTAAGTGAAAAGAAACGGAGGAAACAGAAGTCATCATATATGAAAGGCATATGGAAGAGGGCTACACCTGAAAGCAAAGGATTTAATGTTTTTAGAGAAGATGAGAAAGATGGAAAGAGATCAATCATTTACCCACAGGTGTGGGAGCCATTGCCAATCATTTGTATAAATCCCAAGTATAGAGAAGAAAATAAACAGAGTGAGGAAAAATTACCAACTTTGCAAGAGGTCTTACAGAAGAATAATCTTGAATGCTCATAATCCAATTTTCTTATGAACATGAACAAGGTAGAGAAAATTTAAGGAATTTGGTAGAGGTTAGAAGGCCCATCTCATAAAACTTTCATTTAGATCTGAATCACAAAGAAGAACAAAAAAATGCTATAGGGGATCTCTCAACTAAATCTAAATATGTAAAATATTGAATCCAACCAGCATATCTCCAAGATTTTGTTCAATAGGAAAAGGGCATTCATTGATGAAATGCATGCAAACACCTATCAACCTAAATGTCTATTTTGTTTTATGATTCAATGATCAACTTAAAGGAAACCGAATTGCAGTCTATGTGGATTAAATGAAATGATTGGAATGCTATCTTTCAAGGAAACATGTGGTTAAGAAAATAAAACAACTGCAAATGCAACTGCAATGATTGTTCCTTTGGATGGCATAATGTAACTCAACATCATTATAAAATTACATAGGTTAGATCTAGAATAAAGCAATAAGTAACCAAGGACTGCTATGATTGATGATGATCGTCAAAGGTCACTCTATCTGTCATGTAACTGTTAGAAGCTTATACATATTTTGCCATCAAACAACAAACAAAAATAAATTTGATTGCAAGTAGAGCTTATCAATTATGATCTTATCTATTTGGCAGTATTATGCCTTGATTTTGAAGGGAAGGATTTATCTGAACTTTGAAGAAGAGAATATCAAAATCCCCCTGATAAATTCCCCAATGCATACTCTACTTGAATACCCTTCTTTACAATACCACTTATTCTGTAGCAATATTTTCTGCATCAAACATTTTCTGAAATAAGGAAAAGAAGGGCACAGATAAAGAGATTTATTGGTCACATCACATGAATATAAGTTTTCCTGATTTGCAAACAAACTGACACATCAACAACCTTCTAAAATAACATTTAGCATGTGTACCCTAAAGAATAAATGGCTTCCTTGGCCAATTCCCGACCCTTCATTGCAAGGGCAACTGGATCATGTTTCAGCATCTACTTTATCTTAAATAAGAATATCCACCTTGGAGAACCTTTCCCCCTAACGTTATAATATATCAACTGTATCCTAATCCTCAATCTTCTTCTTCATACAACAAAGAAAACAACGGCTCAGAGACCATTGAACCCACTCGAGAAACACATACATAGCCAGATCAATAAATTTGTATATAGTAAAATGAGGAGATGTTAGGGTTATAGATTTATCTCCGTTTCAGAGTCTGATTTAACCCATAATGGTGCTGATTTTAGGACTGCATTGGTTGTTAATCTATGTTATTTAAAAAACTCAATGTTGCTGCTTCAGCCGATATATGCATGTGTATTCAATTGCTTCAATTTATTTTCATTATATCTTGTTTTATTGAAATCCATTATTTTATTATTATATGTATAGTTTTGAATCACAAACCCAAGGACATGTTTGTTATTTACTTTCAATGATTTGCCAAAATCCTGTACAGAGAAGCATTACAAAGTGATTTATAAAAATGTCCTTTATATTGCATAACATTCTTGGAAGGATTTCCTATTGGCATGATCTAGAAAAATAAATTTATCAACATTTTCTTGTAATCAAAATAACTCGAATCTCTAATTTCAAATCACGATTCATGTCTTCTTCCATAGAAACATGCTACAAAGATTACAGTGCACGTGGCATAGGTGCTCACAAATAGAAAAAGAAAAATCAATACAACTATATATTACGCCCGAATGAAACACATCCTAATCCTCAACATTCTTCTTTTTCTGCATACAACAAAGAAAACAACGTCTTAGAGACCATTGAACCCGTTCAAGATACAAATACAGAGCTAAATCAATCAATTTGTACAAAGTAAAATGAGGAGATGTTAGGGTTACATATTTATCTCTGTTTGTAGGTCTGATTTAACCCATAATGGTGTTGATTTTAGGATGACATTGTTTGCTCATATCTTATTTAAAAAACCCAATGTTGTTGCTTCGGACTAAATATGCGGTGTATTCAATTGCTTAAATTTCTTTTCATTGTATCTTGTTTTATTAAAATCCATTATTTTGTTATTATATGTATCTTATTTTTCTTTGTCTTCACCATTTGACATCACCAAGAAGGGAGGTGATGGGGTATCCATTATGTCAAATTTGCTTACAACTCAAACCTAGCCTCATCCCTTTTATAGAATATCCATTTACATGAATGATTTAACCCATAATGGTGCTAATTTTGGGACGACATTTTTTGTTCATGTATGTTATTTAAAAAACCCAATGTTGCTGCTTCAGCTGATATATCCATATGTATTTGATTGCTTCAATTTCTTTTCATTGTATCTTCTTTTATTGAAATCCATTATTTTATTATTATTAGTATATGACCACAGGGTTCCATTTCCATCAGCATGTTATTTCATTAGACAAGCTTCTGCTTTGTCTACACTAATTTGACAACAGGCGAAAAGGGAGGTGATGGGGTATCCATTCCGTCAAATTTGCTTGCGACTCAAACCCGGCCGCATCCCTTTATGTAATATCTTGGGATCTGTACCTTTGGAGTTTTTCCTTTCTGTGTGAACCTGTTATAAATATTAGTGTGTGTGGTTGTAAGCAGGAATACAAAGGTAATGGGATTTCTATGGAATGTCGATTGTCTAATTTGACTTTGCGGTTCTATTTGGTAGTCGAGTAATTTGGCTTGGGGATTTGAATTATCGCCTTGCACTTCACTATGATGAGACTAAAAGGTTGATGGAAAAAACAGATTGGGATGCTCTTTTGGAGAAAGATCAAGTATGTACATAATCTTCATATTAGATATTATATTGCACTACGTGATTTCTACTATAGTTTAACACAAACTTGAAAATTGAATTTTCTTTAGAACTCAATAGTGGTATCGTGGACTGAATATAAATTCATAATGTTCCATGGCAGCTTCGAAATGAGAATAAATCGGGCGTGTATTCAAAGGATGGCATGAAGGGACTAGACAACATAATTCATATATGTTGTATGTCAATGAATTATGATATACCTCATCCTATTTTGATCAATGATATGATATTATTCCATGTTCCACAAACATCCTAGTCCTAGGTATCCCTCATCCTCAACCCAAAGAAAACAATTTAGAAAGCCACCATGGTGGTCAACTGCAAAGATGCTTGTGCTTTCTTTCATTGTGTTGGATATATTTGAAGATGTACAAATAGAACCTTTCAATGTAATGTTTCATCTATATTCCTACACTTCCACTATCAATCACACCTCTTATCGAAAAAAACAAAAATACTTTTTCAACAAGATACCAACCACCATCTCAAACACGCTGCAATACTAATATAATTTTTCCCAAATAATTACAAACCACATCAACTACAAAAGTAATTAACTATCCCTGTAAATCAAATAACATATACCGTTCAGCGTTCACATTGCATTGTACACGTGTGATTGCTAGTAAATAATATTTTAAAAACAATAAATATCAAAAATTAAAAAAAAAAATTACTAATAATAAAATTTCACATATTAATAAAAATTTCAAATTTAAATCAATAAAAATAACTGAAAAATTAAAATAAAGCAATTAATAAAAATTAAAAAATGAATATAAAAACTAATAGATATTACAAATAATTAAAATTTCAAAATTAAAATCACTAAAAATAATTGAAAATTCATAATTAAAATTGAAATTAACAATAATTGATTAATACAAATTTAACTTTAAAAATTAACAAAAACTATAGTAGTAATAACAATTATAAATTAATTAAAATAAAAAACAATAAATAATGAGAAAATTAAAAAGAAAAACTATAAAACGGAAAAAATTATTAAACTTTTTCAAAAATAATAAATATAAAAAATGAGAAATAAAATTAAAATCACAAAAATAACAAATTAATAAAAAATTCATAATTAAAATAAATAAAAATAATTGAAAATTAAAATAAAGCAATTAACAAAAAAGTTTAAAAAAAACATTAACAAAAATTAAGAAAAATTTAAATATTAATAAAAATCAAAAAAATGATAAGAATCAAAAATTAAAAATTATTGAAAATTTCCAAATTAAAATAAATAAAAATGTAAATAATAACTTTATAATTAAAAATTAATAAAAATTTAAAATATAATTAATTTTTTTAAAAATTTTTAAAAAATAAAAAATTAAGAATTGCACATTTAAGAATTATTAAAAAATAAGAAATAATAAAAAACAATACTAAAAATTCCAAAATTAAAAACAATATTAATAATTAAAAATAATTAAATTATAAAAAATGAAAAATTATTAAAAAATATTACAAATTAGAAATGAATTCAATAATTAATTTAAAAACAAATTAAAAATTATTAGAAATTAATTAAAAATTACAAATGAATTAAATAATATTATTAAAAATTAAAATTAAAATTAAAATTAAAATTAAAATTAAAATAATAAAATTTGAAATCGACAATAATTAATCATTTGTTTTGGGGCTTGAACATTAAAAGAAAAAATGATGTCCTTATAGGGTTTAGGATTTCCTGGACATTTGAGTTCCCTGTTCGATGAGTCAAGCTTGTCCTTGTGTCTTTCTTTGTCGACGCACCCTCAATGTTCAGTGGAGCTGGATGTCGAGTGTGGACTGGAAACTAATGTGGAACTTTATCACAAGTGTTTGCTAAGGTCAATGAAAGGTGACTCTCGACCACTAACCTCTAGAACTGGTGTGAAAAGTAATATGACAGCAACTTGCACATCTGTTTCTTCGCAAATAATGTCTTTTTCATTATCTTGTTCTGTAATGAGGCTCAGCGTGTCAAAATAATACCACACAGAGATTAGTATCGGGCTGAGCTAAATTTATCTTTGCGTGTGTGGGATCCTAACTTTGATCATGCTAATGCTACCGAAAAGACCTGCTTCGGTTGGGTGCATCTTTATTCCCTCCCTTCAGAGTATTGAATCCCCAGTATTGTTTCCAAGATATGAAGTTACCTTTAATCAGTTTTCAAGGTTGACCCTAAAACACTGGATGGCACTTTGGAGGCCTTCGTTAGAATTTGTATTTCTGTTGACTCCTCTCAAGTCATTCTCAAATCAATTAAGATCTCTTCCCCTTCCGGCATATGGGTGCAACCAATTGAGGTAGAGAATATTCACTTCCGTTGTAAATAGGAAGGCCACTTTTGGAGAGTATTCAAAGATCCACCTGCCTCAATGAAT
Source organism: Taxus wallichiana var. yunnanensis (assembly GCA_018340775.1). Classification (NCBI taxonomy): domain Eukaryota; kingdom Viridiplantae; phylum Streptophyta; class Pinopsida; order Cupressales; family Taxaceae; genus Taxus; species Taxus wallichiana. The sequence goes on along the minus strand of CM031242.1, from coordinate 538,487,591 downwards.
GATCTGAAAAAGCAATGAATTCTTGGCCATCCTCCTCTTCTAGATGGACCTCAGGTGAATTCTTCTCTGCCCTCTACCTTGGTTCCTCAAAGCTCAGCTCCTGAGGTTCCCTTTTAGCCTTCTCCAAACATTCTTATCACTAATACCAAATGAGTAGAGATTGAATCCTCCTCTGTCTTGAACCTCCTTCAATCAGGGATGTAGGTTGGTTATGATGATTCTCTGGAGTCTCTAGGAAGACGGGTTCTTGAAATGAGAAAGTCTATCGAGAACCCTTCATTCAGGAAGTTGCTTCCCCTTCGAATTTTCTCGAGGTCAATTATTTTATTTTGGATGCGGCGATTACTTTGATTGTTCGCTCACTGAGATTGGGAAAGACTCCCACTTGTGGTTATCACAGTAAATCGGACCCCAAATCTTCTATCACTAAGGCCAACAATGAAATTTTTGTTGGTAGTTAGAAGGAGATCATAATTTTTTCAACTTCAAGGTGGGGATAAGTCTCTTAGCCCACTCGTCAAGAAAATCCCTTATTAGAACATTAGGAGATCCAACACACCTAACAAACAAAACAGTTATCCAATTTTTCCCCTCTAGCAAAATTGGACAAACAAGAACTTGCACGTGGTGAAAATGGAGGAGTTGATTTAGTCATAGAGGCTTGCATTTTGGAGTTGGGTGAATAAATTTTAAACAAGTTCAAAAAATTGTAGGGAAGCTCAGGAGCTCGAGCTATTTCAAAGAATTAAGAAATTCCAAAGTCCAAAAATCAGACTTCGGAGGTGGAGCTTTTCGAAGATCTCGGCAGGATAAAAGTTCCCAAAATCTGAAACTCTAAAAGTCTGAAATTTCGACTTTCAGATTTCGTGGTTTTGGAGTTCTCAGACGCGAAGTTGGAAAGGGAGCGAAAAAGTTCCGAAACCTGAACATTTGTAAATCTGAAATTTAAGACTTTCGGGTTTTGGGGTTTCAGGGATCCCAATGAGATCAAAAAGCCTCAAATCCCTCTAAGAATCCAAAATTTTGGACTTTTAGGTTTCGAGTTTCAAGGTGCAGATTTCGGGGTTTGAAGTCTCGGCGACAAAATCAAAAAAATGACTAAAAAGTATGAATCCCGAAAGGGTTCAGATTTCAAAGGTCAACGTAGGTTTCGGGGTCAACGCAATGGCATTTTCGAGATTCGGAGGTTCAATATTTCGAACTTCGAAGTATTTGGTGAGCAAAACACACAAAAAAACCCTCGATGTCTGAAATCCTGAATTCTGAAAGTCTAAAATTTTAGACTTTTGGGTTTCAGACTTTCAGAACTCTCAAGAAAAATTGGCATATGAATAGTAACCCAATATCCAAAATGGAAATGTCTAAAAGTCTAAATTTCAGGATTTCAAAGGTTGCATGCACTTCAGACAGAGTCAGTAGTTCACCATTTTTGCAGAATGACACCTCAACCTTCAAATGGCCATAACTTTTGACTAGGAGCTTGGATTTGCACAAGAAAGGACTTTTGGAAATCTCTCGACGTTTTCTACTCAACTACCCCAGGTTGCCTCATCATGACCTCTAGGGTCAAAGGGCCGAAATATTTAATGGAAATTATAATGTCTTATTTCACATGTGAATAGTGAAAAGGGGAATCATCACCCATGCAAGAAAAGGTAATCCTAGGGTCAACCTACGGTGTGTCTGCAAGACGAAGATAAAAATAGCTGAGTCATCACTCATGCATGTAATCCAAGATACAGATAATGATAGAATTATCTTTTGGGGGTAGAGTTAAAAATAAAATTTTACTTGTATTTGTTGAGGATCCCTTTAATTATGCAAAGGAAGCCTGTACACCCTTCTTTTGCATAAGGATGAGATTGACTCGGTCAACTTAGATTTGATTGAGTGAGAGTTGACAGGCTATTATTAGCCTAATTTTTTTTTGGGGTGTTCTATTCATGCATGCAAGGGATGATTTTGGAATGCATGAGCTATTTTTGGAGTTATCTCCAAATAGAACTACGAGTGGAGCTATCCCTTTGAAGGCTATTTTTTGAGAGTAAGTGAGAGTAATTTTTCTATATATTTTCCATGGATTTCACAAGCATGTGGGGGCTAATTTTTGCACTATTAAGCTACAGAAATCTATACTTTTCTACATTGTGATTGAATAATAAGATTGTTCCTCCATTATCAAGTTGTTTGATAGTGTGTTTTCTACAAATTAGAGGCATTGTACCAGTAAATTTATGGTTCTTTTGCATGCTTATAGTTTCACATCACCTCCAATAAGCAATTTTGACAGTTTTCCAAGTCATTAAAGTGCGTTGAATTGCCTTGTGAGTGCAAATCAATTTAGAAGCTCTTGTAGTGAATTCAACAATCCTTTTACGAGTTGAAAAGTGTGTGTGTGTGTGTGTGTGTGTGTGTGCAGGCCACCCCACAAAATTTTGGTGTATCACCTTCATGCTTTCAGTTTTACTTTTATTCTAACCCTTAACTCAGTTAGAATACATATTTTCAGTGATTCATCAAAGGGAGCTAGCCCTTTTGGAGGTTTACCTCATTCTGAAACACCCACAACTCAGAGGGAATACCATTTTTTTGGTCCAAGTTGGAAGTCAGATTGCCATCTAGAAGAAGGAGCACTTTGGACCGATAACAAGGGGAATATCTTACAACTTTCCAAGAACCGAAATGTTTACTATACTACCAATTAAAGACATGAGATTTGTAGAGGAAAAATTAACTTCCCTTACTAGTATGCACCTCTAAGAGGCATCCCCTTGTTAAATATTGGCCCCATTTGGCTAGAGGTCAATCATTCTTGTTATTGAATTTTCCCAACTGCCCCTTGTCAAGGAATTCCCAATGTATGCTAGAAAATCTTATGGTTCCACCTTGTCGAGAAACTTTCTAATATTAGGCACCTTGTTTAAAATATTCCATAAAAAGAAAGTGACCCATTCCAAGTCTCTTTCTAGTAACTTATGCTAAGAATATAGTCATTAACATAAAGCCTCATTTTAATGACTACAATACCTCATGTCTCAACTACCCAAAATTTCACACACAAATAACACATTGAAATACGGGATAACTTTTTTTTTTGACACAAAAGCGACACAACATGTCGTCACAAGGTTCACCAACTCAACTGGGAACCACTTGTTACGAGGATGACCATAAGGTCGGCCACGGAAACGTTCACACCCAAAATGATAATACACTTCCCTTTTGACGAACAACATAGAAGTCCAACCACATGACACTCACACAGCTAGGGCAAGCCACAATAAGAAATGATTGAAGGTTATTTATTTTGATAAAACACCCTTTAACTCGTAACTTATGTTTTCAGAGAGATTCAAGATATGATTCGTACAAATTCATCTTACCAACTGAGTTATTTTCTTATACACTGTAGAGTAGTTCACTTAAAGTCTTCTCCTTTATGACAATTATTTATTTTATATATTTATTTGATAAAGATGGTAATTTAATTCCACAAGGCCATCTATTCACACTTACGTTACTAGAACTCGCTCATAACCTTATTACAATATGGATTCGCTTTCAACATACTCAAGAGAAAGATTACCAAGCACCTTAAAAAAAAACAGGTTAGAGGAAGAAGGTCGAGTTGAATTCATCTTTATGACCTCATTAGTTATTAACCCGGTTTTTATTGAAGCTTGAGGATTTATCGAAAATTATTAAATATTTTACTTAGGCTTTACTGGATGATTTTTACAAAAGAAAACAATTTACCTTTCAAATGGTGGTTTCGAAACCGATTCCTCCTACTTATTAAATCTTATTATCTTATATCAACTAACAATTTGTTTCACCTTAGGATCATTCTAAGAATTCACCATAAAAAGGATAATGTTCGCTAGTGTAGCTAGGGATATCAAGTTATAAAATTTTTACTTCACAAAGGATGGTTTCATTTTGATCACTCATGGAATTATTTGATTTCAAGTAGATCACCTCTACATTTATTTGTTGAATATAAAATTATTATTTTTGTTTAGCTTCTTTAAGGGTTAACCGACCCATTTTACTTTACTTATAAAATATTGTCACTAAGTCTTAGAAAGATTTAACTTAACAATTTATTCTCAAGATCAAAGTTTTACAATACTCATATCAATGTAAGGATTGAATACCATTTCTCACAAAGATAAGTTACCAGTTTACCTACAGAAGGACAAGACAACATCATCACGTAATTTCTGAACAACCCAAGGCAAGAGGTCTTCTAAACTCCTTTGCAAGCACTATTACAAAATTTACCTCACATTGGACATTTTTACAAGGAACTTCATAAATTGCACTGATGAAACCTTTACAACTCTTTCCTTTAATCTACTCACATAATCCATCTGCACAAATACTAGCTAGAATCAGTTCACGAGAACTGAGCATGTTAAGGCTACACATTGCAACAGTAAGCTAACATTTAACAATATCAAGAAAGGAATGTTCTAATTCAAAAATGGATTAAAGCACAACCCACAACTCCAAAAATTATTCGCATGAGAAAGAAATCTAAACCATCCAACAAGGAGAAAGTCAAAATACCAGTAAGAACAAAATCACATAAATCAAGGCAAGACCTTATGGGTTAGGAACAAGAAGGTCAAGAGTGTTGATATTTCCTTCATGTAATCCTATGGATTACGTGATTGGAATCCAATACTCAATCCATCCATCTAAAGGGGTCCAAGAGAAGACAAAACATACTAATTATGATCGTAGGCGCGAAACAAAACGACGTTATCCAATTCTCCCAGGGGAGGCTTCATAGTAATATGGGTTCGACGCCCTTAAAAGAAAACAACTATAGTTTCAGTTTTAACCAAGGAGTTTACCACTACCTCCTTATAGGATTTCTTAAACGTAGTACTAGTTAACAAAACAAATCCACTCTTCCAAAAGCATACAAATGAGACACAAAAAGGGCCATTATTCTACCAACAAACCTTATCCTAATCGTCAACTTCTCTACATAATATAAGGGAAGGCTAAACCCAAAAGTCGTTAATAATTTTTATATATTTCCGACAATGTCAATAAGTATTTTAAAATAAAAATAAAAATTGATTTCCTTAACAAAGCCACAAAATGGGACTTTTAGTAACCAAGTTTGAAGTATAAGATATTCGAGTTCAAAAACAAAGGGATTCGATACACGGTGGGTAATACACCAACTGATGCCCCAGACTCAAAAGACCTTACCACGAGTACAAGCACAAAATAAGAACCAACACACATATCCATCAGGAAGGTTACGCAGTGCAGTCAGGCCTAGAAGTTCTATGAGCTCCTTGCCAATGGTATAGAAGATGGAAATTTTACCCGATCCATGTGGGCTTATCAAGGAAATGTCTAGCAAATATCAAACAGATGAATATAATAGCCACCTATTATATTATCACTGTAATCATCTGTCATCTAACAGGAAATGAATTCACGAGACCAATACCATGGATTCACCTACAACTTTTGTTTCATTCCAGCTATTAATAGCTTTCTTGCAACCCTTAAAAAATTGTAGAGATTTCATTCAATAAAACTTACAATGTTTCCCCCTTACTTTAATCAAACAAGAGTTTGAACCAGGAAGTAGGTATAGTAATTCTCTCAACACGTAGAGGCCAAAATAGATGTCAGGTTATTCATCCTCTAGAACTGGGTACAAAAGTCAACCATGTACAGTTCTAAAACAAAACCCTAATGCCATTTTCTAATTAAACAAAAAGTAAGGAATGCCCACAGGCTTAAACAAGTTTTAGAACACAATGTCACTATTAATGTACCTTTTAGCAAAACAGGAGAGCCCTAAACAGGAAATACGTATTTATTCAACCAAATAGAGATATGAAGGCTTAACCTTCCATATAGTAAGCCTTCAATTATAAATACCATCACAGAATTCTTTTAAAAGAGAGTCATATAAGCAAACGAAACTCTATAATGTTTCCTTCCCTACGAACTAGACTGCATCACTCAATATTGCAGTAGCCCATTTAGACAAATATGAAATAGAGTAAGCTATAAGAGAGGAAAAGAACATTCTAAGAAAAACCAGAGAAATTGGAACGAGATTTAAAGGAACAACCAACACAATCAGGCAGCGATTTAAACAACCACGAAAACATTTTGTCTAGGCGCCATTCAAGAGGAAAGAATATTCTTTTCAAGATACTGAAAGAAGGTAGAAAACTATTGCAAGGAGTATATTTAACATGCCTGATTAGAATTCTTCCAACCAACAAGCACGTCGACCAGGGCTCGGGCAACAGCAACACAACCTGCGCAACTTCTCTTCCTCAGCCTGCTGAAGGTCCATACTCTGTTAACGGCCATGCTTGGCATAGGAAAGGGGTGGGCAGAAAAGTAATGGCTACACGCATTTCATTGGGAAGCTCCAAGCCCCTTTTCCTTTTGCCCACAAACCCAACTATATTCTCCACCAAATCCTCACGCAGCCAGCCAATAATTGGCGTGAGCAGGTCACCAAAAGAAAAACCAGGGCATACGTTTAATAAGCAAATTGTGCTTCATGAATATTCTGATATGAAACAGATCCACGCCTATGAGATTCTCTTCCATGAGTTACATCGTAAAACAAGTAAGGTCTCAATAGAGAATCTTTGTAATAAATTTCATCAGGTCTCCTGGTAACACTCTCACTGTCACTTAATCGATTTTGATAAAAATATCTTGAAGGAGAATCCCGAATTTGAGGATGCATTCGATACAGAACAGATAACAATATAGTTGGACAACCTGCTTGTTGGAAGCGCCCAAAAAAAGGCTTCTACTATCTTTATGCAACATGCCTTTGCTCGCTAATTTTTGGCATGCGAGTGGATAAATTCGGTTAACTATTTTGCCTGAGAATTTAAAGGTACCTCTGTCTAGCATTTTTACCTCCGTCCATAAATTCACTATGCTTTGGGATCATGTGCAGACAATGTTCTCTCTGAAAGAAAATTGCCAGACTATATGAACTATGTAAAGACTCGTGTTGTGATTTTGGAGTCAAAATAAACTACTCACAAATAAAACAATGGTATTGCTTGGAAATGCATGGAGATGGATGTTTTCGAGCTAGGAAACAATTGCGAATGTTGTAGGCTGTTGCTGTGGATCCCCGACAAGAACACACCTCACAGCACCCAAGGAAAGTGGAGGTAACACGCCTGCTTCACTAGCTTGTAGCTTCTTCTAACCACCATATCAACCCATTACTGCGCCCATACGCATTGAATAAAAGAATCAAAATGAGATCATGGTGAAGAAAGTCAGGACTCCACCGACTCCCATCTCCCTCACGCAAGGTAGAAACATAATGGCCATTACAGTCTGCAGGTTGGTGGTTGGGAGGAGACTAATGCCATCTACTTGCAACAAGACATGTGAAAGGACCTGGTCGGCCAAGGTGGCAGTGGAGGGTAGGTGAAAGCAGTTTAAAATATTTAAAAACTGGGCAGTCCTCACCACGACCTGGCGCCCCCATGAGCCCCTCCTTCAGCAAAGATACGGGATAACAAAAATCTCTACAACTAAGGTAAGCTCACAAAGCATACGAAAGAAGATATATTAATACAAATGTAAAAGGAGTTACAAGGTTACCTGAACAGTTCTCATAAGCTAAAAAGGTATACGAATTTTTGCATGATTACTATTCAACCCGAGAAAATTTAATCACGTACACACGAGCAAGCTAGAGGAAGTAAGAATCGAACTCTCCATTACTCACAAGGATTAAAAACAACATGCGAACAGTGCCTAAGTGACCAAGCGTAGAAAACTAGAGGTTGGCATTCGAAAGCAAACACAAGGCAAGGAACCACTCATGGCACCAAAACGGGTAATCTCTTCCTCAAGACGCGGCGGGCTCATTCAAGAAAGCGACCAACCAAACAATAAAATCATTTAACAATAATTAATAATACATTGATAACAATCGACACTAAAAATAATGAGTTATCGTCGATCAATAATTAAAATAATAATATTGTTAATATTATTATTATTATTATTATTTAATTATTATCATTATTATTATTATTGTAACGCCACGAAAACAACTACGCTCACGACGACGAGAACTTGCTTCCAAGAACATCCAACCCGAAAATGCGACAATTTTTTTTTTTAAGATCGAAATTAAGAGAACCAGTTTAGAATTGCAATACATTTAAATCGGGTCGCTTTGTTATAGTGTCAAGGGCAGGATAATAAAAAAAAAATTCTAGTTAGGTCGCCAAGGCCTCCCTAACGTCCTTCTCGGCACTAGCGTTGTCGTCAGAGCTCGGCGTCAATGAGCCAGATATTATCCAGAAGGTCATTTAACCTTGCCTCTAAAATACCTTAAGAACATGAGCCGGTGAAGAAAAATCCTCGTGTCATGATCGTAACTCAACAATCGAACATTAAAAAGGGGGAAAGAATTTAGTTACTCTTCTTTGTCTATTCATCTTAATTTGGTATAAAAGGGATAAATTTAGATTTAAAAATTTAAAATGACATATATATATTATCAAAAATTTCATTAGGTAAAACTATATACTTAATCATAAGGTCGAAATTGAACAAAAGGGACAAGAGACTTTTCAAGGTGGGAAGTATTCAAATTTCGGTTTGACAGCAAGATTGGGGTGGGTGGCTTTAATAGCCACCTGCCAACCATCAAGACTCCCTCCCCCCTCACCTTGCGTACACGCTTCTTCCAACCGGCCGCATTAAACATGGAATTCACTTATTTCATTTTGAAAATTGCTAGGCCTACACTCTACACAGCCGCGTGGCTTCAAGGAGGCAATTAAATATGAACCTAACGCTGGGACAGGCGTGTTCAACAACCTTTGGGCCGCATCAACAATTATTCTCCTAGATTTGCAAATCTCTGGCTTTGCACACAGTCGGCCCACTGTTTTACATTGTCCTGGGCGCGTGGAAACAGGAAAAGGTGTGCAGAATGAACTTCGGTGCGTGAGGAGGCGAGTTACCTCCACTTTCATTGGGTGCTGCAAGATGTGAGCTGGGCGGAATCCATAGTCAAGCACATGTAGTTCAGTGGGGAGAACAGGCAGTGAGGGCGTATACACCAGCAGTCCGTCCAACTGTCTTGCCATCTATTCAACATCGAACGCATTCACAACTCGGGTTCTACCTTCTAGATATTCGCATCAAAATGATTGAGGGGCAGAGGGGGCGTTTACAACAGCGGTCAGTCCAGCTATGTTGTTCTCTGTTCAGTATTGAATGCATCTTCAAATTTTTGAGCTCTCCCCAGTGATATTTTAATCAAAATCGATTGAGGGATAGTGAAAGTGTTCCCGGAGACCAGATGGAATCAGGGCTTCCTTGCTGCAGTTGAGAATCGTTCCCATTTTGAACTCATCAGAAAGGTAAAAAAAAATCCATACTGGCTGCTAAAATATTGTAAGGCAGATGTGTCAAAAAGTTGTTCAGAGCAATCACGAAAGAGAGCAAATTGGGCGATTCGTATGGATTGGGTGGTGTTAGATAATTCTGTGACATTTCCCAATACCCTAAACCAGCTATAGTCATCTAGTTTATTTGTGAATATAGTGCTGTGATTGCCTGGACAATCGATAAACCCACGTTGGCCACAATAAGGCGACCCATTTTGAAGCGATTTTTGGAAAGGATGTTTAATGGAGAAGTTGTTACAGAGAGAAGGAGCACAGTCTTTATATGATGGATATGGATTTAAATCTAAATATGAGTATGGAAGTTTAATGAAAAGAGATGCAATTCTATGGACATGCGTAGACCTTGGGAGGCGCCAGGATTAACTATACATACGTATATTTATTTATATATTCCATTGGTATCATTTATTGGCTGTGGTTTACAATAATATACCTTATAAATATAAAGGGGATATTAATAGTATGTTGTGATTAGTAAAATCTAATAATAGTAAATCCATTAGTTTAAATAATACTTACATATGAAAAATATTTACAATATTGGTTTCCTTATCAAACATTGAGGAAATATGGGTAATTAACTCATTAAGTTTAGTACTTTTGCTTTAATATCTCCTTCTACACAATTTAATAAGCGTTGCATGGGATTGCAAATAGATTAATTTTCATTTCCTTTTACGAATTGCAAATAGGTTTACAATGGATTCTTAAATGAAGAAAAACATAAAAGAGCTAGAGTTTAAAATGTTCCATTGGCATATTAAAAACCATTTAAAAACTTAAGTCTTTCCATCAACTATACAAGAAGAGATAATGCACTTTTTTTTTTTTTCAACCTTTCCAATACATCACTTTCAAGTAACAAAACAAAAATATAATATATTTTCTTTTGTAATTTCTTTTCAACATTCCACAAAGGAGTTCAACAACATTTCCAATAAGTTTTAGAGTAATAATTACTAACTTTTTCAATACAACTTTCCTTCAAAATCTTGTTACAACATTTCCTACTTCATGTGGAAACAAATTTACAATATTGGAAGTTAAAATACAAAGCAATATTACATTTTTCCTCCACTCAAGGTGGGTAAAGTACTTGGTGGTTTCACATTATCATCAACAAGGTGGCTCCTCCATAGTTTTCTTGATTCACAACAAAATAAGGGGAGAGGCAACGCTCTCCTCCCAACCAAGATACCCAATGGAGAAGAGAAGCCATCCTCTCCATTGGCCCCCGAGCCCCAACCACATCACAATGGGAGAAAATCCAACTCATGGCAACTACTAGCTTCCACATAACTAAACATAACATTTCACATTCATTCCATAATCCTTCAAAACAAGATTTACAACACAACAAGAGGGAAAACAATCACAACAACAAGTCACAAGGCTTATCAAGAAAGCCACAAGAGTAAGACATATGGGGAGGCCACTTATGCCTCCCAATGGGAATGGGTGCCACCTAAAAGCCTCCAATGCAAAACACAATACCCCTAACAACTCTTATGCCTCCCTCAAGTACCCCTTATCCCTCCATTCACTCTTATTCCTCCTCAACTCTTATGGCTCCTCAAGTAAAACAAGAAGAAAATGCAAGCATTTCTCTTACAAGGTGGGCACCCAACCCAAACTCCCTCCTCAAGAACATGATCTCTTATGCCTCCCTCAATTTAGCTCCCCATAGTCTCCTCCCACTCCCAACTTAGGCATTCTACCCATTCCCAACAAGCATTGCAACAACAAGAATTCAACACAACATATGTACTCATTCATATAACAAAAAGAAGGAAACATAATACAACAAAGGTGAAGCTCCTACCTCTCCACGGTAGAGCTTGTTCCAAATATGAAGTCTCAAATCTCTCCAAAGATCAAACAAGCATCCACAAGCTCCACAAAATTCCCACAAGTATCAACAAGCTCCAAAATCCACAAACTCTTTCCAAATCCTCTCCTCTCCAAAATACACAAGACTAAAAATGAAACTTCCCACCCCCAAAACAAACAACAGGATCAAATAAATAGAGAAAAGAGAGGGAGGGATGATGTGGCTCCAAGTAGGATGCCACCTCCTTTTCCCTCCACTCCACATCATTTGTGTAACAACCCAAAATCACACACACGAACAACACAGTGAAATACAGGATAACTTTTTTTTTTTTAACTTGCTTGACACATAACATGACGCAACATGTCGTCACCAAGGATACAACTAACACTGTGAACAACTTGATACAAGGATGGCCATAAAGGCAAAGACGAAACGTTCACACCCAAAAGGACAATACACCTTTTTTTTTTTTTGACATGACAACATAGAGGTCCATCCACAGAACACACTAACAGTTAGGGCCATCCACAATGAGATATTCTTGAGGATTATTTATTTTAAAAATACATCTTGCAATTCTTAGTTTACGTTTTCAAGGATGCTCAAGGTATGATTCATATAATTCATCTTACCAAGCTAAGTTTATTCTTTTTACACTGAGTAATCATCTTTAATCTTCTCTATTATGACATTCATTTGCTTAATTCGTTTGTTTAGAGAAAGGGGTAATTTAATTTCACAAGGCCATCTATTAACACTTACGCTACTAGAACTTGTTCATGCCCATATGACAACAGGGGTTCACGTTCAACAACTTAAGAGAAAATTACGAGGTACCTTGGATAAAGTTAAAGGAAGAAGGTCAATTGAGTTCATCCTTGAGACATCATTAGTTCTTACTGAGGTTTAATTGGAGCTTGAGGTTTTATACGTAATTATTAAATATTTTACTTAGGCTTCACTGGATGATTTTACAAAAGAAAACAATTTACCTTTCAAATGGTTGAGAAACAGATTACATGGCTTCGAAACCGATTCCTCCTATTTATTAAATCTTATTATCTTACAACAACTCACAATTCGTTTCACCTTAGGATCATTTTAAGAATTCACCAAAGAAAGGATAATGTTCGCTAGTGTAGCTAGGGATATCAAGTTATAAAATTTTTACTTCACAAGGGATGGTTTCATTTTGATCACTCATGGACTTATTTGATTTCAAGTAGATCACCTCTACCTTTATTTGTTGAATATAAAATTATTATTTTTGTTTAGCTCCTTTAAGGGTTAACCGACCCATTTTACTTTACTTATAAAATATTGCCACTAAGTCTTAGAAAGATTTAACTTAACAATTTATTCTCAAAATCAAAGTTTTACAATACTCATATCAATGTAAATATTGAATACCATTTCTCACAAAGGTAAGTTACCAGTTTACCTACAGAAGGACAAGACAACATCATCACGAAATTTCAGAATATCCCAAGGCAAGAGGTCTTCTAAACTCCTTTGCAAGCACTATTACAAAATTTACCTCACATTGGACATTTTTACAAGGAACCTCATAAATTGCACTGATGAAAACTTTACAACTCTTTCCTTTAATCTACTCGCATAATCCATCTGCACAAATACTAGCTAGAATCAGTTCGCGAGAACTGAGCATGTTAAGGCTACACATTGCAACAGTAAGCTAACATTTAACAATATCAAGAAAGGAATGTTCTAAATTCAGAAATGGATTAAAACACAACTCACAACTCCAAGATTAATCACATGAGAGAGAAATCTAAACCATCCAACAAGGAGAAAGTCAAAATACCAGTAAGAACAAAATTACATAAATCAAGGCAAGACCTTATGGGTTAGGAACAAGAAAGTCAAGAGTGTTGATATCTCCTTCATGTAATCCTATGGGTTACGTGATTGGAATCCAAAATTTACTCCATCCAACTAAAGGGGTCCAAGAGAAGACAAAGCGTACTAATTATGATCGTAGGCGCGAAGCAAAACGACGTTATCCAATTCTTCCAGGGGGGCTTCATAGTAATATGGGTTCGACGCCCTTAAAAGAACACAACTATAGTTTCAGTTTTAACCAAGGGGTTTACCACTACCTCCTTATAGGATTTCTTAAACGTAGTACTAGTTAACAAAACAAATCCACTCTTCCAAAAGCATACAAATGAGACACAAAAAGGGCCATTATTCTACCAACAAACCTTATCCTAATCGCCAACTTCTCTACATAATATAAGGGAAGGCTAAACCCAAAAGTCGTTAATAATTTTTATATATTTCCGACAATGTCAAAAGTATTAAAATAAAAAATTGATTTCCTTAACAAGGCCACAAAATGGGACCTTTTAGTAACCAAGTTTGAAGTATAAGTTATTCGAGTTCGAAAACAAAGGGATTCGATACACGGTGGGTAATACACCAACGATGCCCCAGACTCAAAAGACCTTACCACGAGTACAAGCACAAAATAAGAACCAACGCACAATTCCATCAGGAAGGTTACGCAGTGCAGTCAGACCTAGAAGTTCTATGAGTTCCTTGCCAATGGTATAGAAGATGGAAATTTTACCCGATCCATGTGGGCTTATCAAGGAAAAGTCTAGCAAATATCAAACAGATGAATATAATAGCCACCTATTATATTATCACTGTAATCAGCTGTCATCTAACAGGAAACGAGTTCACGAGTCCAATACCATGGATTCACCTACAACTTTTGTTTCAGTCCAGCTAGTAGTAGCTTGCTTGCGGCCCTTAATAAAAATTGTAGAGATTTCATTCAATAAAACTTACAATGTTTCCCCCTTACTTTAATCAAACAAGATTTTGAACCAGGAAGTAGGTATAGAAATTCTCTCGACACGTAGAGGCCAAAATAGATGTCAGGTTATTCATCCTCTAGAACTAGGTACAACAGTCAACCATGTACAGTTCTAAAACAAAACCCACATGCCATTTTCTAATCAAACAAAAGTAAGGAATGCCCACAGGCTTAAACAAGTTTTAGAACACAACGTCACTATTAATGCACCTTTTAGCAAAACAGGAGAGCCCTAAATAGGAAATACGTATTTATTCAACCAAATAGAGATATGAAGGCTTAACCTTCCATTTAGTAACCTTCAGTTATAACTACCATCACAGAATTCTTTTAAAAGAGAGTCATATAAGCAAACAAAACTCAATAATGTTCCCTTCCCTACGAACTAGATTGCATCACTCAAAATTGCAGTAACCCATTTAGACAAATATGAAATAGAGTAAGCTATAAGGGAGGAAAGAACATTCCAAGCAAAACCAACGAAATTAGATTGATATTTAAGGGAACAACCAACACAATCAGGCAGCGATATAAACAACCACGAAAACATTTGTCTAGGCGTTATTCAATAGGAAAGAAAATTCATTTCAAGATACTGAAAGAAGGTAGAAAACTATTACAAGGAGTAGATTTAACATGCCTATTTTAAACGCTAAATCTCATGGCCACGCACGTGTGCACCCCTTCTCCCCGCAGTCCCAAAATTATTTCTCCACCAAACTCATGCTTCTCACCCACACGGTGTCCCAAATACCACGCAAAAGAAACAATAACCATTCCGGTAAACTGCATAGACACAGGCAGAAGGAGAAAATTCATTCTAGAGCAGTTAACCCCAATTCCCAGTATGTAAATCCACGAAACAGCAACAGAAATTTGGAATAATTAACAGGGTTTTGCATGTCCTTGCAATATGCTTTTACTCTTGAGTCTAGATTCTAGAACAAGATCGGAAAGTCTTGCGTTCAACTATTCAAACAACTCATGAATCGCTTTCCTATTTAAGGCATTGTAAATTAGTTTTTTTTTAAAGCCATTAGGACGCACCTATTACATTAGTTTACCCATCAATTTGTGCGCAAAGAAAACATTCCAGAAACTAAAATCAAAGTTGATTCATGCTTACCATTGGAAGTCTCACATAGGTGTAGAATTAGAACTAGAATCATATATAGCCAAGTTTCCCATCTGGCTGAAGGCGCAGAAAACACAGCTGGTCTACATCTCCTGTAGTATTACTGTGCCACAACGATTCGCCGTACTGTGTATCAGTCAATACAAGATTACAACCTCTTTCCATTTCCAGCCTTATTCTCTTGGTCCGGAGATGTGAGATACTCACCTGGTGCAAGACCATTCCAAACACCATTGTCATGACTGAGCAGAAGAAATGGCCACAGAGGCAATCCACAAACCCGGTTTTCTCCATTGGGGTTTCAAAATTAGAATGAGAACACCGCTTCCTGGTCTCAATCAGTCCATGATCCGAAGCCATCACATCAAGAAAATCAATATGAGAAGAATTGTTATAATTATCCGTGACATAGCAATCAAGAAAAGCATAGGCGTTGGATACAGAAGCCCATGAATAGCCCTGCAGAGCATATGGTCTGAGATAGGGGATTGTGGCTTTGAAATCACGGGCAGCCATTGTCCTGGCACAGATTCATATGTTCCCACTGTGCAATACTCTGTCCAGCGGACATATCTGGTGATGACCACATTGGGTGTGGTTAATTTGTGAACTTCTGCAAATGCAAGGCCGCTGTAATAGCGTTTGGAGGTGCTGATTTTGTTAGGTGTCATCAGATTTGAGGACAACGCATCAAACTCTCGGTGCAAACATTACAGCTGTAGCTTGTAAGGTGTGAAAAATCCAACAGAAACCCTTATGCCTGCCAGCTTAGTGACTCGCTGAAGAAGCTCATAAAATTGCAAAGCAAAATGTGCTTCATGAATATTCTGATATAGTACAGATCCACGCCTATGAGATTCTCTCCCATGAGTTACATCGTAAAACAAGTAAGGTCTCAATAGAGAATCTCTGTAATAAATTTCATCGGGTCTCCTGGTAACACTCACACTGTCACTTAATCGATTTTGATAAAAATATCTTGAAGGAGAATCCCGAATTTGAAGATGCGTTGATACTGAATCGAACGCAACATAGTTGGACAGCCTGCCTGTTGGAAGCGCTCAAAATGCCTCTACTACTCTGCAACATGCCTGCTGCCTGGCTAATCACAGTTGCAGGATAGTGTTGTGGATCCCCGACAAGAACATGCCTCGCAGCACCCAAGGGAAAAGGAGGTAACATGCCTGTTACACTAGCTTGCAGCTGTACGCGGCCAACAGAAGAAGACAACGCTCCTTTCTCCCCCAAACGCATCCAGAAACAACAACAAACCACGTCTACCCGAGCTTAGGAGCAGCACGTACAGGTGAAGACCATTTTCTTTAGATTGTAGCTTCATCTAACCATCATATCGAACCCACGCGGCCCGCAGGGAGAAAGGAAGGCGTCCAGGAGGAGCCAGGAAGGAAAACGCCTTGGCAGGAAGGATTTCAATGGCCTCTCTAGCCCACGCAATAGGAAGAACACGTCTCTCAACCACTCCACGCGCAGAATATCCAAAGGAGATCTCACGCGGTTCGAGAGGAGGAAAAACAGGCAGTCAGACAAGAAACAAGTAAGATTTGCAAATCAGAAATAAATGAGTGCGGCCAGCAGGGAGGATTTCAACATGCCAAACTTAATACTCCACCCTCCACGCCAAGAAAGAGACAAGGCTGACCGTGACCAAGTAGGTTGGGGGCATTACAATTTGGTCAACATCAAATTCCAATGCACCATTAATAGGTGGTTGAAAGAAAGGAAAGCACCTTACACATTCCAACTAAGCCTACTCCCCCCAAAGGACAAAATTAAATTTGAAAGAAAGTGCAATTAATATTTTTACCCTTTTATCCCCCCAAAACACCTAAAAGACCCTAAATTTGGCCTTCCAACCCATAGGTAGGGTTGGCATGGGGTTTTAAGAGGTGTGGGACAAGTTTGACTTGTCCCACAAGCTTTGAAATTTGGCCTCCAAGGCCAAATTCGAGTTTCCCATGTGGGGTAGAGTGTGCTACACTCAAACTCAAACACACACATCAATCCACACAAAATCCCAAGTAAATCAAATCCTAATAAATGAACTTTCTTTGGTCACATCTTTGAATTAGTTTAGGACAATTTCAAATTAACTTAATTAACCCACTACAACCCATGGCTAACAAAGGGGTAAACTCCAATCCAAAGAAATTGAATAACAACATAAGTAAAATTTCACTTACTAAGAGCAACACATACTAACATAAAACAAAAAGGGAAAAATTAAAACAAAACAACACATGATCCCGAGGTCACAATTTTCCCTTTACCAGATAATTCTAACACACACACAATTACTTGTTGCCATGGTGACCTTAGCTAGATTCTTCTCGAATTCCGATGTGGTTGGTCTCCACTCCCCAGTTTGTTGTGAATATAATATACATGTAGAACAGAGAATACCTCCTTCAGCCTGTTGGCCACATTAAAACATTCATGCCAAATATACAATATAATCTAAAATAAACGACACATGATTTACTATCATCTAAGCAAGTACGATATCACTAACACTTTCTAGCACATTTCTATTTCACATTTCATTTATGTCAAAACGATCATCACATTAGTCCACTTATCAAGTTCTACTCAAAATGATTAAACATGTCACATGTCATAATTTAAAAATAAATAACCTGTCAAAAATTATACAAATATCGTCATCAAATGTCCACCAGTATACCATATGCATCATATAAATATTTAAATCAATAACAGTTCAATGTCTATGATATCTACTAGCATGCTAAATCAAGAAGCCATAATAAATCCATAGTGAAGTAATCAGTCTAAAGCAACAAAACAAAATGAGGTCGAAGGAAGTGGGCACTACAATTATTACCACTTAAAATAATTATTAATCATATTAACAAAGACGTATATACCAACTTGACAATAATGTAAAACAATAACACTATAAGATAGAGGCCAATCGATAATTAAATTAAAACAACATTGTTATCATTATATACTATAAATATAAATAATTTCTACTCACATCAATAATGACCAATGATCCAGCTTAACCATGCGACAACAAGATCCTCCTTAAATAGGTTAACGCATAGGACATTACACAGTCCACACACAGAGGTGTCAATAACAACTTGAGAACGCAAGAAGGAGAGGGAAGGTTCTAAAACATCACTGAGACAAGATCTAAGACAACGGAAATACACACAGCCATTCGACGCTCAACAAGAGGGTCATTGCGACAAGAACTAGGGTAAACGCCGAACGGGGCATTACATTCTCCTCCCCTTAAGAAAAGCATCGTCCTCGATGTGACATAACACAACGGAAAAGAAATGGTTCGCAACCAAGAACAGGTAAAGGAGAAATTACACCCTATGGTTTAAAATTTAGCTGATTAAAGCACGGTCACAAAGTAGCCTTAGGAACATTTGGTAGAAATTTTAACTTTCAAGGTTCTGTGAAGATTGGCAGTTCCCTCTTATTTATTATTTCATTAGTTCCTTTCCATTAGCATTATTCTTAGTTTAATTTCTTTTAAAATTTCATCATTGAAGAGTTTTAGTTTATTCCTTATTGTGGGTGCCCAATCAAGAACTGCTAACACAACACCCTACCGGGGTCAGACAAGACACTACAGATTCACAACACCCAAGTATAGACTTCAAGACTGTATTACACCACAAAAGATTACTCAAATATGGAAGGGAATAGGCACAGTCCACATAACATAGTACTTATCACACAACCATGACTGACAATTATACTACTTGAACAAGGTGTACTACGATTTCCAGACATTCCCTCAATTTGCATCGATGAAAATTCACATAACACCAAACAAATGCTACAGGTACATAGTGTCCACAAGGGAATCAATGACATATCCACAACATCACAACATATATCTATTTGACATGAGTAACACATACATCAAAAGACCACTACCAAAACATCACAATAACTCAACATATATCCCAGAACATCAACCATACACACAAATATCATATGCCTCCCTCAAACTCTTATGCCTCCCTCAAACACTTATGCCTCCCTCAAGGAGGCCGGCTGTCCCTATGGCCTAAGACACGAGTTCGAACACTCCTAACCCAAGTGACATAATAACGCGTGGTTCAACAACCCGCTAGTTATCTGAACTCCTTGGGGTGTACCCCCATACAACGAAGCAGGTCCATAGGTCCAACCATTCCATGGTGCATCCCATGACCCTATTCCACACATCATGATGATAGAACCAAAGACAACAATCCAATCTAAGTGCCAAGTGGCAAAGTACAAGCCTTGGGCAAGGCGGTAAAAATTTAAAATTTAAAAATAAGGTCCAAACCAAGAGAAAAATAAATGGCCAAATAGCCATAGTTAGTGTCAAAATCCCAATGTTAGTGCCATAAACCAAGGAAATGCCCAAAATTGTAAAGCATGGCAATCAAGTAAAGTCACTTGTCCTTACAAAATAAAGTAAAAGCTCAATTTACGAATAAAATCAACTTATAATAATGTCACATTACAATAACTATGTGGCCTTATCTAGCCTCCAAGGGTACTCAACGAGTTGCTAAGCACTTTCGGAACATCGAGCCTCAGGCTCGTAAAATACATATCAATAATACAACCTGTCATCACCTCTATCTAAATCATCCCGCCACCACTTCGACAAGGCTAAACATAGTCATAGTTGCACTTAGGTTGCATACATACAACCACATAGGGAGAGAGGAAAGAATCACGGGTTGTTATCTACTAAACCGAATTTTGGCTCGATTTATTGACCCATGGTACACCATTCCTCACTCTCCACATACACTTATACACGATTTCCCTCAAGGTCAATTAGTGTAAGGTTCACAACATAACATGTAACTACATCACTAACACAATGGTGGTATGTAACGACCCATTAATTCACACACGAACAACACAGGATAATTTTTTTGACTTGCTTGACACATAACATGACGCAACATGTCGTCACCAAGGATACAACTAACACTGTGAACAACTTGATACAAGGATGGCCATAAAGGCAGCACGGAAACGTTCACACCTTTCAAGGACAATTTACTTTTCTTTTAGACATGACAACATAGAAGTCCAACCACAAAACACACTTACAGTTAGGGCCAACCACAATGAGATATTCTTGAGGGTTATTTATTTTAATAAGACATCTTGCAATTCTTAGCTTACGTTTTCAAGGAGACTCAAGATATGATTCATACAATTCATCTTACCAAGCTTAGTTTATTATTTTTTCACTGAGTACTTAACTTTAAATCTTCTCTATTATGACATTTATTTGTTTAGTTCAATTATTTAATAAAGGAGGTAATTTAATTCCACAAGGCCATCTATCCTCACTTATGCTACTAAAACTCGCTCATAACCTTATTACAATATGGATTCGCTTTCAACATACTCAAGAGAAAGATTACCAAGCACTTAAAAAAAACTGGTTAGAGGAAGAAGGTCGAGTTGAATTCATCTTTATGACCTCATTAGTTATTAACCCGGTTTTTATTGAAGCTTGAGGATTTATCAAAAATTATTAAATATTTTACTTAGGCTTCACTGGATGATTTTTACAAAAGGAAACAATTTACCTTTCAAATGGTTGAGAGACAGATTGCGTGGTTTCGAAACCGATTCCTCCTACTTATTAAATCTTATTATCTTATATCAACTAACAATTTGTTTCACCTTAGGATCATTCTAAGAATTTGTAACAACCCAAAAAACTCACACACGAACAACACAGTAAAAGACAGGATAATAATTTTTTTGACTTGCTTCGACACATAACACGACACAACATGTCGTCACAAGGTTACAACCAACTCTAGGAACCACTTGTTACGGGGATGACCACAAGGTCAGCACGGAAACGTTCACACCCAAAAGGATAATACACTTTTTCTTTCTGACATGACAACATAGAAGTCCAGTCACAGAACACACTTACAGTTAGGGCCATCCACAATGAGATATTCTTGAGGGTTATTTATTTTTAAAAGACATCTTGCAATTCTTAGCTTACGTTTTCAAGGAGGCTCAAGATATGATTCATACAATTCATCTTACCAAGCTAAGTTTATTCTTTTTACACTGAGTAATCATCCTTAAATCTTCTCTATTATGACATTTATTTGCTTAATTCGTTTATTTAGAGAAAGGAGTAATTTTAATTCCACAAGGCCATCTATTTACACTTACGCTACTAGAACTTGTTCATGCCCATATGACAACATGGGTTTGCGTTCAACATACTTAAGAGAAGAAAGACAAAGCACCTTGGAAAACGGTTAGAGGGAAAGGGTTGAGTTGGAATCATCTTCAAGACCTCATTAGTTATTACCAAGATATAATTGAAACTTGAAAACTTAACCAGAATTATTAAATATTTTACTTGGGCTTTACTAAATGAGTTTTATAAAATAAAACAATTTACCTTCCAATGGCTGAGAGATAGATTGTGTGGTTTCCAAGTTGTTTTCTCCTGCTTATTAAATCTTATTATCTTCCAGAACTAACCATAGATTTCCCTTAAGTTCGTTTAAGAATTTCACCATGAAAGGGATAGTGTTCATTAGTGTAGCTAGGGATATCAAGTTATATAATGTTACTTAACCAAGGATAGTTTCATCTTTGATCACTTATGGAATTACATGCTCTCCAGTTGGTCACCTCTACACTAATTTATTTGCAATATAAAATTTAGTTTAACTTTATACGTATTAAACAAACCATTTTATTTTACTTATAACACATTATTACTAAGTCTTAGAAGATTTAACTCAACATTTAATCGTAGGGGTAAAGTTTAACATTATTCATTTACGAAAATGAAAATAAGGTTACTCAACAAGCGGTAAACAAATTTTCTTATATTTTCAATGATATACAGACAATTCAAGGTTCCAAAGTTAAGACGACATAATCCACGATACAATACACTAAGACAATGATCCTCTTCTAAAATTTCCACTAGATGTTATCAATAGTTGAACAATATAAAAAGGATTCATACAAAATAACTTCTCACTGAGGTTGATGTAAAAATCTACAAGTTTATCCCTCATCTACTCGCAAAATCCATCTGCAACAAATTTTTCCACAAGAGTCAGTTCGCGAGAACTGAGCAAGATAAGGCTACACAAAACCACCATAACTATTATCTAACAATACCACAAAAAGGAAGCACTTTATTACAAGAATTGGGTCAAACCTCTAAACACTATCAACACATCAAGTTATAATAAAGTCTCTATCATGCCAATCAAAGAAGGAGAAGACCTTGTACTTCAGCTAGGAGTAAAAGCAACGAAAGTATAGCAATTGTATGAGAATGGCCCTTGGCCCTATAAGGAGAAATAAACAATCTAGTAAAAACAGAATTCCCATCAAGTAAGTAATTAAACAATAATTACAAGATTGAGATTTGATATAAATAGACCAACCATCTAGAAATTTATCAAAGGCACCAAACGCATAGGCTAAAATAATATATACCTAAAAGAACAAGAGTTGATCGGCCCAAGAAAGGAGAACCACGGGTTTCAAAAATTAACACAAAAAGCCATGTATAATTGAGTTTCAAACCGGAAATCAAATAGAGTATACACACAACATAAGTTTCGAAGCGAAGGCAAGGTATACTAGTTTTGACCATTAACTCCAAGAGATTTTCCAATCATCCAAGAAGGGTCCAAGTCTTACAGGCTAGAAGCAAACACGCGAGAGAAGAAGGGAGTTCCATCAAACAAGAGTATACAATAATGTCATCAACAAATTTTATAACACTAAGATTTGCAAACCTCCACAACAATTCTAGTATTTGGTTAATTTAAAATAAATTACCTATTTCCCAAAACAACCATATTTTAAGGCAACCCTTGGTAACACAGTCAACCGTCACCCATGGATACAAACATAATTTCTAAGTGACATTATCAAAACAAACCCTTTCGCTATGAATCCATAAGACTATCAAATGAAAGATGAGTTTTTCCCGAAGATTAATCACATTTAAGGAAATTTCCATCACAAAATATTAAGGTAATTACGTGCATAAAAACCAACCAATATTAACTAATAGCGTTAACATTACAAAGGAGAAATAATGCATGTTAGGAAAAATAGAAGAGCTCCATCAACAATAATTCTGAGAGGGGGATTAGACCAAAACTATTCTAGTGTCAACAAGGTCTTCGGATTTACACAATGAAACCTCGAAGCTTAGTTGATCCGAAAAACTAGTTATGGTTCAAGTTGATGGGGATGGTCAAGGTACTTCTTGAGGATGGCCTTAAAAGCCTAGAAACAAGATGAAAGATAATGTAAGAGTCTAAACACGTGAGACGGAAAACACATTGCACACAAACATTTTCATTCTAAAAGTTTTAATACCGAAACTCTAAGCTGGCTAGCCCACGCATTGCTCACACTAATCCTACAACCTTTCTTTCTCGATGCCAAAAGGTTATCAAAGGGACTTGCAAAGGAGCTAACAAAAAACGTCAAAGACAAACTTGGGTGCTAGGGAGGGCTTCATAGTTATCGTAAACTTACTTCCATGATATCGAAAATACTAGTTTGATCAACATAATAACTTGCAACTCAATCGCAGAGAAGAATAAATACATAAACAAAAAGACGAAGGTCTATCACTCGAGCAAGAGAAACATAACACCTAGAGGAGAGGGCACACGCATCCTTTCGACCAACATACTGACAACGATAAAAGCTAAAACAAGAAGAAACCAAGCAGAAGGGGAAATCTCCCATCATGACATCCAACTGACAAATCAATGCAAGGAAAAAGTGGTTCGATTTCACAATAATTTTAAATAAAATAACAGTAGAAAAGTGTAGAAATATCTTGCCTTTTTCTCCAGATTCAACATCGCCCTCCTGCCTCTTCCATTGCTTTGGACGAAAACTTGAGCTTTTCGTCGGTGAGCTTCACGCCGGGAGTAACTCAGTGCCAGATGGAGCATTTGGGCTCGTCTCTGGCAAGTTGTTCGACGTCCTTGATGCTGTGAAAAGAAAATGACCGGTCTAGCGTTCGATCCACAGATTTCTTCATGGCAATCTCGTTAACCACAACCAAAGGACTGCTTCCAGTATTATCTTCTAACCCTTCCATGAGCTCCCATGTATTGATCGTCTCAAGCTGCCCTTCTTCCTGCGACGGAGATTTGCTGTGGTTTGAAGCAGATTTGAAGGGCGTGTAATTCTGGATGAGATTGTTGACCTCGGACCATGTTTTTGCAGCCATTTCTGAAGAACGGTTTAAACTCCTCAAACTGTAGTAACCATGCAATTCCCTCCTGTTGGATCCATTACAATTTTCTTGCTTGTCATTTTCCATAGTGTTACCGTTCTCTCAGTACATGTTCTGAATCTGAAAAATATCCTGCTACCTTCATCTCCCAAGACATTTTCTCCAACGTTGCATAGATCTCCCGTGCCTGTGGGTGTGATCTGTCACCTACACAAAAGCATGCACCATTTTATTGGCTTCGCCGAGTTGAGCACGTGCTACGGGCCAAGCTAGGTCCCGAGCTAGGAAAGTCTCATGTTAATTTTATAGCCAAATCGCTTATACATTAACTCACCACATACCAACTCTGTGGGCTATGGCC
Organism: Taxus wallichiana var. yunnanensis; assembly: GCA_018340775.1. NCBI lineage: Eukaryota > Viridiplantae > Streptophyta > Pinopsida > Cupressales > Taxaceae > Taxus > Taxus wallichiana. Next base: position 538,462,663 of record CM031242.1, on the reverse strand, counting down.
AAGCTAACCAGGATCACCCAAACTTAATTCCCCATGCAAACCGAATGACCCATTCACAACACAGTAGTCTTGATACCGCTAAGTTTGACAAGCCAACAAGACTGAGCCAAAGTGTGACCGAAGCCACCGGAATCGAACACACGATGGAGACAGACACTCATCTATGGGGCAGAGTGGAAGAAATGAAACAACAAGGCAATTTGTGCTTCGTGAATATTCTGATATAAAACAGATCCACCTCTATGAGATACTCTTCCATGAGTTACATCATAAAACAAGTAAGGTCTCAGTAGAGAATCTTTGCAAATAAATTTCATCAGGTCTCCTGGTAACACTCTCACTGTCACATAGTCGATTTTGATAAAAATATCTTGAAGGAGAAACCCGAATCTGAGGATGCATCTGATGCAGAATAGATAACAACATAGTTGGACAACCTACTTGTTGGAAGCGCTCCAAAAAGGCTTCTACCAAACTGCAACACTCCTGCCGCCTGGCTAAATCCTGTTGCAGGCCATTGCTGAGGCTCTCCGACTAGAACACACCTCGCAGCACCCAAAGAAAGTGGAGGTAACATGCTGCTACACTAGCTTGCAGCTGGAGCACACCCAGACTCCACAACCTAGCCAACATCCTCCCAGCGCGTGTCAAAAGGGCAGACTTGAAAGGAAAACTCCATTAAAGTGTAGCGACCAGTCTCTAGAGGAGCCCACGTGGCCAGGGAAGAATGCTCGAGTAAAACCAGTCTAAATCCAATCAAAAGACTCCCCAAATCAGGGGTTTCCTTCCCCCAAGACGCGGCAGACAAAGGCATGAGGAAGTCAAAAAAGTAGAGTAGGTCATAAAAGATAACAGGTCTGAAGTGGTTGAAAGGTCGCTAGAAGAGACAGGTGGCCAACCGCCCCCACTTGGCATTCAAACCAAAGGAAAGACCAACACGCCTTGCCAAAAAAGAATGAGTGGTAAGTGCTCTTCCTCCATGCATAATTAAAGGCCAGGTCTTTTCAACAAAAGGAAACAAGTGTACGCGGCCAGCAAGGGTAAAAAAATTAGTTGGGGTGGGTGGATGCCCCCATACAACCAAAACACTAACCGAAAAGGAAAGTATGTATACACCGCACACAAAGAGATCTGGACGGCCACAAATAAAATGTTAAACGCTAAGAATGAACACCACTTCCTAAGCAATGGCATCACCCATGAACAAGGTCCTCCTCATGCGTGAATCGGGGCTCAGTCTTCGAGAGCGGCCGATAAAATAAATAAATAAGGTAACTTACAGGTAATTAATAATATTCCTGAAATCGACACAATAAATAATAATAATAGTAATTGTTATTCGACAACTAAAATAATAATACTATTATTATTATTTTATAACCTAATAATAATAATTATTAATCCTATTAATAAGGGCCGACAAACAAGCACGGTAAAAGAGAACATGATTTTCCTTTAACAAGGAAATCGTAACAGGCGTTGCAAGGGCCAGTAACGACAACAACAACACGACACCAGCAAACACGATGAAGAGGGAGATGATTGAGTATTCCCTGTGACCAAGGTGAAGCCCACCAATGATCGACGAAGGCACAATGACGTTCCATGCTTAGCACTCGATCGCCGAAGGATGAACAGGTGTAACGTAGAACAGGGCATTGTTATTAAATTTTTACTTCACAAAGGATGGTTTCATTTTGATCACTCATGGAATTATTTGATTTCAAATAGATCACCTCTACATTTATTTGTTGAATATAAAATTATTATTTTTGTTTAGCTTCTTTAAGGGTTAACCGACCCATTTTACTTTACTTATAATATATTGTCACTCAGTCTTAGAAAGATTTAACTTGACAATTTATTCTCAAGATCAAAGTTTTACAATACTCATATCAATGTAAAGATTGAATACCATTTCTCACAAAGGTAAGTTACCAGTTTACCTACAGAAGGACAAGACAACATCATCACGAAATTTCAGAACAACCCAAGGCAAGAGGTCTTCTAAACTCCTTTGCAAGCACTATTACAAAATTTACCTCACATTGGACATTTTTACAAGGAACTTCATAAATTTCCATCCATCTAAAAATACTAGCTAAAATCACCATGAGGTCAATATCAAAAATGGATTAAAACACAACCCAAACTCCAAAATTATTCGAGAAGAAGAACAAAATCACATAAATCAAGGCAAGACCTTATGGGTTAGGAACAAGAAGGTCAAGAGTGTTGATATTTCCTTCATGTAATCCTATGGATTACGTGATTGGAATGCAATACTCAATCCATACTAATTATGATCGTAGGCGTGAAACAAAACGACGTTATCCAAATCTCCCAAGGGGAGGCTTCATAGTAATATGGGTTCGACGCCCTAAAAAGAAAAACAACTAAAGTTTCAGTTTTAACCAAGGAGTTTTACCACTACCTTCTTATAGGATTTCTTAAACGTAGTACTAGTTAACAAAACAAATCCACTCTTCCAAAAGTGTACAAATGAGACACAAAAAGGGCCATTATTCTACCAACAAACCTTATCCTAATCGTCAACTTCTCTACATAATATAAGGGAAGGCTAAACCCAAAAGTCGTTAATAATTTTTATATATTTCCGACAATGTCAATAAGTATTTTAAAATAAAAATAAAAATTGATTTCCTTAACAAAGCCACAAAATGGGACTTTTAGTAACCAAGTTTGAAGAATAAGATATTCGAGTTCGAAAACAAAGGGATTCGATACACGGTGGGTAATACACCAGCGATGCCCCAGACTCAAAAGACCTTACCATGAGTACAAGCACAAAAATAAGAACCAACACACATATCCATCAGGAAGGTTACGCAGTGCAGTCAGGCCTAGAAGTTCTATGAGCTCCTTGCCAATGGTATAGAAGATGGAAATTTTACCCGATCCATGTGGGCTTATCAAGGAAATGTCTAGCAAATATCAAACAGATGAATATAACAGTCACCTATTATATTATCACTGAAATCAGCTGCCATCTAACAAGTAACGAGTTCACGAGTCCAAAACCATGGATTCACCTACAACTTTTGTTTCAGTCTAGCTATTAATAGCTTGCTTGCGACCCTTAATAAAAATTGCAGAGATTTCATTCAATAAAACTTACAATGTTTCCCCCCTACTTTAATCAAACAAGAGTTTGAACCAGAAAGTAGGTGTAGTAATTATCTCAACACATAGAGTCCAAAATAGATGTTAGGTTATTCATCCTCTAGAACTGGGTACAAAAGTCAACCATATACAGTTCTAAAACAAAACCCTAATGCCATTTTCTAATTAAACAAAAAGTAAGGAATGCCCACAGGCTTAAACAAGTTTTAGAACACAACGTCACTATTAATGTACCTTTTAGCAAAACAGGAGAGCCCTAAATAGGAAATACGTATTTATTCAACCAAATAGAGATATGAAGGCTTAACCTTCCATATAGTAAGCCTTCAATTATAAATACCATCACAAAATTCTTTTAAAAGAGAGTCATATAAGCAAACAAAACTCTAAAATGTTTCCTTCCCTACGAACTAGATTGCATCACTCAAAATTGCAGTAGCCCATTTAGACAAATATAAATAGAGTAAGCTATAAGAGAGGAAAAGAACATTCCAAGCAAAACCAGTGAAATTGGAACGAGATTTAAAGGAACAACCAACACAATCAGGAAGTGATATAAACAACCACGAAAACATTTTGTCTAGGCGCCATTCAAGAGGAAAGAATATTCATTTCAAGATACTGAAAGAAGGTAGAAAACTATTACAAGGAGTAGATTTAACATGCCTGATTAGAATTCTTCCAATCCAACAAGCACGTCGACCAGGGCTCGGGCAACAACAACACAACCTGCGTAACTTCTCTTCCTCAGCCTGCTGAAGGTCCAAACTCTGTTAACGGCCATGCTCTTGACTTCATAAAATCAATTGTATAGTCCGAATGTGCATCTCTGCCCATAGTTCGGTCGGGTCGCATTGACACCCGATTATCATTCCCTCGTTGATCTTCTGGCGACACCCTATCTCCTCTTCCCAAAGATTGTTGCCATGCATCCCTGGGTTTCTCAGAAGTAGATCCAAAATCCTCCGAACACCGCTCCAAATTAGCCCTAGAACTTCTGTAGGCCCCATTTTTGGCAATTGAACTTGATCCTTCATCATTCATCCAAACACCTCCACCATCTCCATATGCATCTGATTGTTTCTGATTTGGACCTCCTAACCTTGGTGCTCTCATATTAGGAGCAGCCCTAGTCTGAGACGAAGCAAAAGAAGATGGCTTTATAACCAAAAAAATCTCTTGGTACAGACTCCATATCCATAAAACAGTCCCTAGACTTAGCATCCTCAATTAAGGCTGACCAGTCACTAGATTGCTTCAATGCAGCTGCTTTGCCCTTAACCCAAAGTGCTCTGCGAGCTCGTGCTAGTGCCACATTCATGCGGCGAATATCAGCTACAAAGCCAACCCCATGATTTGAAGCTCGGACACAAGACATAATGATTACATCACGCTCCTGGCTCTGAAAGGCATCTACCGTAATGATATATAAACCTTTTCCTTCATCAGATTTGAGGACAACATCAAACTCTCGGTGCAAACATTTCAGCTGTAGCTTGTAAGGTGTGATAATTCCAACAAAAACCTTTATGCCTGCCAACTTAGTGACTCGTTGAAGAAGCTCATATAATTGCAAAGCAAATTGTGCTTCATGAATATTCTGATATGAAATAGATCCATGCCTATGAGATTCTCTTCCATGAGTTACATCGTAAAACAAGTAAGGTCTCAATAGAGAATCTTTGCAATAATTTTCATCAGGTCTCCTGGTAACACTCTCACTGTCACATAGTCGATTTTGATAAAAATATCTTGAAGGAGAATCCCGAATTTGAGGATGCATTCTATACTGAACAGATAACAACATAGCTGGACATCCTGCTTGTTGGAAGCGCTCAAAAGGCTTCTACCATACTGCAACATGCCTGCCGCCTGGCTAATTACTGTTGCAGGCTGTTGCTGTGGATTCCCAACCAGAACACACCTCGCAGCACCCAAAGAAAGTGGAGGTAACATGCCTACCTCACTAGCCTGTAGCTTCATCTATAACCGCCATATCGAACCCACGCGACCAGCAGGGAAGGCGCCCAAGGTGGAACCAGGAAGAAAAACGCCTGGACAGAACAGGTTTCGATGGCCTCTCTACCCATGCAACTAGGAAGAAAACACCTCTCAACCACTCCACATGCAGTCCATCCAAGGAAAATCTCACGCGGTCAGAGAAGGATATGCAGGCAGTCAATCAAGAAACCAAGAAGATTTGCAAATCAGAAATAATAAATGAAGGAGGAAGTGCAGCCACCAGCAAGAAGAGTTGAACACGCCAAGAAGGATGGGGGTTTTTTAATGCAATGGTAGGTGGCTATTAAAGCCACCCACCTCCAGCCAACCAAGGAAACAAAGTCAAAAGACATTAACATTCCAATTTAAATTATGTTTCCAGTCGGATCTGTGACCCTTTTTAAAATCTCCTTTTAACATTGAAGTCGCTATTTTCCAAAACATAGCTTCATGTCAAATCTCACAATGATCTTGACTCCATGGGTCTTGATTAATATAATGCCTAGGTTGTGGTTTATGTCAAAGTCGAGGTCTAGGTTATACTGTTTAGAAACGTCAAGTCTTACCTTAGGAAAAATTGAAGTCCTTAGATATAGTTAACATGATATCAACAAGATACCACAAGATATGATAGCATATCATAACTGCAACCACTTTATTGAAATCACGAAGACAGAATAAAGACTTGAAACCAAGCCACTATGTCAAAGATCAAATGAACTCAAGGTAAGATTGTCAAACCAATAAATGTCAACTAAGGTCACAAGGCAATAACGAAATTGAATACGGCAATGGCGTATTGATGTGATATCCTTCTTTAAATAGGTTAACGCACAGGACATTACACAGTCCACACACAAAGGTGTCATTAACGACTTGAGAACGCAAGAAGGAGAGGGAAGGTTCTAAAACATCACTGAGACAAGATCTAAGTCAACGGAAATTCACACAGCCATTCGACACTCAACAAAATACAAACCTAGCAAAATATTTGAAACACAGAAAATACAAACCTAGCAAAATATTTGAAATGCATTAAATATAGACCTCATCATACCCTGCAAACTATAGGGAAAAATAAAAAATATGCCCAATCCTACACTCCAAAATTAAGCCTAATCAACACCTACACTAAAACGTAGAATGTAACAACCGATTATCATAATTTTTTCACTAGTTTTTCTCAAGGTAAGAAAGTATACAAAACTATATCACTGCAAAATTAATCAAGACATACACTAAACCGTAGAATATAAGAGCCGATTATCATAATTGTTTGACTATTTTTATTTAGGGTAGCAAAGTATAAGAAAATCTAACCGACATCCAACTACCTAGGAAGCTGCAAAATTTAACCACCAAAATGTCATGAACCAGTAAATAATAAGCATTTTAAACAAACTTTAAAATTGATATTCCGGAAGAGACTACGTAAAAACAGAGAGATGACTAATCCTACAAGAAATAATAAGCATGGAAACGAGCTTAATGAAGACATTAACATTGCTTTACGAAAGGACTACGAAATACAGAGAATGAGAACTTTAAAATTGATTAACCAATACAAATCTCTAAAATTCTACCCCTAAACAATAAATAATTTCTTATCTAAATGACATTAAACCCTGCATAAATCTAAATGCCATAACCCGCATGCATCTTTAGAAACTAATAATCTAGATCATACTAGCAACTTTCGTGACGGAGTATTAATTGGTGAACAAAAATATGGAAAAATACGATAAATACCTTTAGAAACTGAAAAATATGATAAATTTGTATAATACAACTATATTTGGTAATCTGTGATCTAAATAGACATTAGAATCCATAAATACCGGAGAGAAGAGTCAAAACCCTAATCCTAACCTATGAAAATAAGGATAAAAAGCTACCCTAGTCTATTCCGACCCGTACTTCATAGATGTGCCCCATTGTTTGGCTCCCACACTATTCTTCGGGTCATCCAAAATAGAAATCAAACATAAGCGAGAAAACTAAGAGACATCAACACAACATAATCCACAATACCGGATATTAAGTTTAAATTTAAAACAATAGAAAAATCGAGGCTCAAACCGATGGAATTAAAACAACCATATACTCTTACAAAATACATGTCTAAGTGCAACACACACAACTTAAAAACAGGGCAATCAAAATTTAATTTAGTTTAATTGCTTTTAATTTCGGTATTTATATTTATTTTAATTTTTAGTAAAATTTTGATCATGAAATTTTAATTATTTTTATTGATTTTAATTTTAGTCTTTCTATCTATTAATTTTTTTACATTTTGTAAATTTTAATTTTCTTTTTGTTAATTTTTTAACTTTTTTAATTACATTTTTATTTTTGAGTTTTAAAAAAAAATTCCTTAATTTTTAATTACATTTTTATTTTTGAAATTTTTAATTTTTTTGGTTAATTTGTTAATTTTTTTAATTACATTTTTATTTTTGAGTTTGTTAATTTTTTTAGTAATTTTTCATTATTTAATTTTCAATTATTTTAATTGATTTTAACTTTGAAATTTTATTAATTTTTATTATTTGTAAAGTTTTATTGATTTTATTTTTATTTTTATTTACTTTTAATTTTTAAGTTATTAGTTATAATTTTTTTATTTACTTTTAATTTTTCAAATATTAATTATAAATTATTTGCTTATATTTGTGACTATGTCAAAATAGGCTACTCTCGGAAAAAGTGTGTTTTTGTTGTTTCTCTGTTTCGTATACATTTTTTTGTAATATTTTTATTTTTTATGCATTTGTTTATGATTTGTGTCATGATAAATGCGCTAGTGTCTCAAAAATTGTTGATTTTGTTTTATGTGCATTATAAAATTGATGCCAATATTAAATGTACAAAGAAAATTGCGAATCTCCAAGGATTGTATCAAATATAATTATTATTTTATTTTAGAATTGTATAAATTCTACGTTTATTTTATGTTTATATTAATCAATTTAAATAATTTTATAATTGTATTTTAAAGTATTAAATATATTTTTATTTATTTAAATGAAAACTTTCAATAAATTACTTAATAGCACCAAATGCCTCTTAAAAATATATATATAATTTAAAATTATTTATTAAAATTTAAAAACATTAAAAAATTAGTTTTTTAATTATTTATTAGTTTAATTTTTTAATAACAATAAAAATCAATAAACGAACGATTGAAAAAAGCTAGTTGTTGCCTAGCCTACGCGCGTGTTGCTTCATGGCATCCTCTGGTGTTCGCTATGTTGTCGGACCCTTCTGGTCCGGACCAGGGGCCCCTCTTCTCTGGGACCCTGCCTCCCAAGCCTCCAGATGCATGGAATAAAATAGTAGAGGGTTCCTCCTCTACCCCGCACTCAGATAAACTTTCTTCGACACTGTCAGATGGGTCCTTTTACCTTTGCATCCCATCCCACATCACCGATGCTACTACTGCCTCCCGTGATCTATTTCTAGTGGAAAAGCTCATGGGCCGCAGGCCCCCACTTGAAGAGATTAAAAAATGGGCCAAGCTGAAATGGAATCCATGTGGGGCGCTTGAAATAGCAGCGATGCCAAACGGATTCATCTTTTTCTCCTTCAGCATGAAAGAGGACTTTGCGCGAGCTCTTACGGTGGTCCTTGGTTTTTGGCGACGTGATTTCTACTTCAGGAAATGGTCTCCGAGCTTCAACCCACACACTGAAACCATGACCAAGATCCAATATGGTTTCACCTCCTGGGTCTCCCCCTAGAGTTCTGGCATCTTGCAGTTATAGAAGGTATTGCTCTTGCTATGGGTTCTTTAATAGCTATTGATCAAGCCACTAAGGCAAAAACTAGATTCATCCATACCCACTTTTGTGTTAACACCGATGTTAGTTGTCCTCTCCCAAAAGAGATAGAGCTCCTATCTGACTTTGGAACTTGGAAGCAAAATATTGAATACGAATATATCCCCCAAGCCTGCTCCTTCTGTAAAAGCATTGGCCATAGAGCATCCAGTTGCCCTTCAAAACCCCAACCAAAAACCAGACCCCAAACATCCTCCCCCAAAAAAATAAAATCTATATTCCAAAGGTGTCCTCTGATGAGGTTCCGGTCATTCCTACTTCCAACCCTTTTGCTCTCCTTGAAGAGGGGGAGGTAAACACCGACCCTGAAGAGGCCTCTCCTTTTGGCCCCCATCCTCTCACCCTCTCATCCCCCATCCTCACCGAGATTCCCTCTATTCTCCCCCTCTTTGGCCCCTCCCTCCTCCCCCTCTCCACTCTTGCCCCACCGCCACCTCCTTTCTCTAGCCCCATCTCCCCCTCTTTCCATCCCTTCCTCTATTTCCCCCCGGGCTCTCCCCACGGGCCTCTCCATTTCGCCTACCTCTGATTCCATGCTCTCCCCCTTTGCCCACTCTTCGAAGGACAGCTTTAACCACCATTTGACTCGTAGCAAAGAACAAGAAACCTGATATTGGGCCGACAAATCAAGGGGGACTCCAAGTAATGTCAAGCTCTAGCAAGAAGCGGCTCTTAATGTTTCTCAAGGTACTCAGGGCACTATCCACATGATAGTGGGGAACAAAACAAAATCCAAGAAATGAAGATCATCTCCTGGAATATTAGAGGTTTGGATTCTCTTAAAAAACAAAGGGTCATCAAAGATATGAAATTTCAGAATTCCCCTAATATCATTATGCTCCAGGAAACTAAACTAAAAATGATAATAGATTTTTGCAAATTTGGCCTACTGCCTCCTTTGTTTCTCAACCCTCGGCAGGCAATTCTGGAGGTTTATGCACCCTTTGGGACCCAAGGAGCTACAAAGGTGACTGTATTTTTAAGCATCCCAACTTCCTTTGCATGCTTTTCCAAGAAGTGGGGTCTGATTCCCCCTAGATTGCCATCAACGTCTATGCTCCCAATCTAGAGTCTCAGCGTGGAAACTTGTGGAAAGACATTTCAAATTTCATCAGCTCTTGCGGAAATCTTCCCATATTAATAATGGGAGATCTTAATTTCCCCCTTTATCCTTCTGAAAAACAAGGAGGTGCTCCTGCCTCTCCTGTCAGCATGGGAGCTCTAGTTGACTTCATTCGTGAGAACTCCCTTCTTGATATTGATCTCCATGGGGCTTCCTTCACTTGGTCCAACTGCAGAATGGGCAGGAATCATATTCAAAGCAGACTTGATAGATCTCTAGGTTCACTGGATTGGATCTCCCTTTTCCCATATTTCTACCTCAGTTCACTCCCTCGGGCGGCCTTTCATCATAGCCCTCTTTTGCTCTGTGGAAACAAGTTGAACATCAAGAACCCTCCTTTCAGGTTCGAGCTAGCTTGGCTCGAAAATAATAACCTGAACCCTCTCATCAAAAAATGGTGGGACTTCAATGTCAATGGCACTGATATGTTTAGATTTTCCAGCAAACTCAAAGAAATAAAAAAATAGCTCAAAATTTGGAAGGTTACGGTCTTCGACAACATCAAACTCCACAAACAGAAACTGTCGCAGGATATTGCTAGAGTGGCCACTCAAATTGAATCTGAAGGGAGGTTGGACCATCTTCATCAACAAGAATCCCTCCTCCTTAGCGAATACCACAATACCCTTCAAGAGGAGGAGACCTATTGGAGGCAGAGATCTTGAGCCCTTTGGCTTGAGCAGGGGGATCGTAATACCAAATTCTTCCACATCACTGCTTCCAAGCACAAAAGCAAAGACAAAATCCGTGAGCTGTTGTCTTCTTCTGGTAACTTATTAACCTCTGAAATTGACATCTCTAACGAATTAGTTTCCTTCTACTCTAACCTCCTTCAGGTTGATCACCACCCCATTGAGCAAGCGATGTCCACTATGTTACAACATATCCCACAGCTAGTGTCTACAGAGATGAACGATAATTTAATCAAGCCTTTTGAAATGGAGGAGATCCACAAAGTCGTTTTCTCAATGAAAGGGGACAAAGCTCTGGGTCCGATGGCTTTCCTGCTGCTTTTTTCCAAGTTTTCTGGGAAACCATCAAGCAGGATCTCTTCAAGGCAATTAATGAATTCCAGACTTGCAACAGCCTCTCAAAGAATGGAACACCACTTTCTTAGCACTGGCTCCCAAAGCCCAGGGCTCTAAGGTTGTCTCCAACTTCAGACCGATCAGTTTATGCAACACTTGCTTACAAAATCATCACTAAGATGCTAGCTTCTAGGCTTAAACCCCTAATGAACACTCTCATCTCTCAGAACCAGAACAACTTTATTCAGGGTCACCTCATTCAAGGTGGTATCATCACGGTACACGAAGTAATACATTCGACCTATCACTCAAAATCCTCTGGAATGATCCTCAAGCTGGATATGCAAAAATCCTTTGACCGAGTCAGCTAGACCTTCCTGATCAGAGTGCTAGAAAGTTATGGCTTTGATAAAAGATGGTGCAGTTGGATTTATTCTTGTATTGTGACTCCTTGCTTCTCTATTCTTATTGATGGCATCCCAGCCGACTTCTTCAAAAGCAGCAGAGGAATTAGACAAGGTGACCCCCTGTCCCCTTTTCTCTTTGTTCTTATGGTGATACCCTCAACAGAGCCCTTGAGGATGCTAAAAGCCATTCTGTCATCTCGGGTTTGAAGATCACCTCTAACCTTCCTCGGCCACCCACAATCAATTTACCAATGACACCCTGCTGCTAAGCTCTGCATCTGTTATTGAAGCCCGCATGCTTATGGAAATCTTGACTCTTTATCAAGTTGCCTCTCAATAAACCATCAACTTCAACAAAAGCAACATTTCCTTCATTAATACCCCCACTAGGACCCAGCGAAAGCTTGCTGATATTTTTTGCTGCAAAATTGTGGATCTCCCCTCCTCCTACCTAGGCATTCCTTTTTTCAAGGGTAAGAAAACTAAAAACCTTTGGAATCCTGTAATCGAAAGATATCAAACAAAGCTTGCTGCTTGGAAAGGGGCTCTGCTCAGCTAGGTGGGAAACCTTTAATTGGTCAATGCCACCCTCCAGAGTCTGCCGATCTACTTCATGTCTCTTCTTAAGTTGCCTAGCTCAGTGAAGGAGGTGGTAGAAAGGATTCAAAAACACTTCTTGTGGTCTGGTGTGGAAGAGAAAAAACGGATACATTTGGTTTCCTAGAAGGAAGTTTGTAAGCCGACCCCTCTTAGTGGTCTCGAGGTAAGACAGATGGCTAACATGAATGTTGCCCTTCTTGCTAAAATTGGCTGAGAAGTAGCAAAAGGTACTTCTCACTGGGCTCTGCTCCTTAGATCCTCTACCCCGGCCTGTGGTTCGGCTATATGGTATTCAGTCATTAGTTCCCTTCCCACTCTTCGTGCTGGCACCAAATGGAGGTTTGGGAATGGTGGAAATATTGACTTCTAACATGATCACTGGATTGGGGAAAAGTCTTTGGGCCTCAATCCCGCTTGGGATCCTGTTAGAAGAATCCTCATTAATCGTCATGGCAGGTTAGTTTCTGGATATTGGTCTCTTGTGAATTCCATCCCTAACTGGAGTATCCCGGATTGGATGGGAATTAGGGAACAACAGAGGCAACTCCTAATTCTGCTTAGAATTGATTTATCCTCCATCTACATTCCCTTTTCCCTACCCGAGGATGATCTTATCTGGCCCCTCTCCCCTTCCGGAGCCTTCTCTGTTAAAGATGCTTACCTCTCCATGCCTCTCTCTAGCTCTGGCCCTCCCCTCGGCAAAATCTCACCGAAGGAAACTATCCCCAAAATTGGCTTCTTCTCCTGGCTCTCCTCTAAAAATGTTTTCCTGTCGGGAGAAAATCTGAAAAGAAGGGGCTTCTCCCTTCCCACTAGATGTGTGCTCTGTACCAACGCTATGGAATCCTCTTCCCATATTTTAATTCATTACCCCTTCTCCAAAGCTATTTGGCACTGGTTCCTGTCGCATATGGGTGTGCTCTAGACTTTCCCTGAGTCCATCCAGGATACTCACATCCAATGGTCCTCCTCTTTCTCCCATCCAGCCCTTACGCTGGCTTGGAGGCTTCTCCTCCCTCGCGGCATCTGGGGTATCTGGAAGGAAAGGAACATAAGGATCTTCAAAGAGTAGAGTCGGGATCCTGCTAGTGTGGCCAACCAGATCGCTCTGACCTTCCAAGAAAACATCAATACTCACTACTAAATCAAGTATCAGCAAAAAATGCAACTATGTAATTCTAAGGAGTGGTAAATTCTATTGACTAATCTTCCTTCGGGTAAGGCTTCTACTACCGATCGCTCTTCTGTGCGATGGCTTCCTCCCCCCGGATGGAGAAAACTTAATACTGATGGAGCATCTAAAGGAAACCCTGGAAATTCGGGAGGGGGAGCCATCATTCAAAACTATGTTGGTCTCACTATTGCAGCCTCTCTATCGACCTCGGTCTTGGTACCAATCATCGTGCGGAAGCCCTAGCCATCCTCAAGGACCATGATCTGGCTCTTAATTACGGCATTGATCCCCTCCAAGTTGAAAGCGACTCCCTCAATATCATCAAACTCCTGCAGTTGGCTGACACAGGGCAATGGTCTATTCAAAATATTATTGCTGATATCCGCATCTTACAAATTCACTTTCAACACATCCTTCAGGAAGGAAACAAAGCAACTCATTGCTTAGCTAATATTGGCGTCCACCTTGAAAATCAACAAATTTGGTCGATGACTTACCGGCAGACCTCCTCCAAATTACCAAGAATGACCTCACTTCTTAGAGCTTCCAGTTGGATGGGTATTGTTGCCTTTGGTGTCAGCTATGTCATTATTAATCTTCCTAATGACGGCGGTAATGATTCTTCCATTATTATGATTTGTCTGTTGGCACAACGTAGAATTTTAAGAGGGAGGCGAGTCATATTTATGCGGATCCTCTCACGCATGGTGCTTCCCCATCTCATAAGTACTCGCAGGAGGGTAATAATGATGAGGCGGACGACTCTCGCGCTTAGAGAAGGCTTTTAAGGCCCTCCACAGTACTTTCCTTTGCACTCATTTTCAAAATCTCATTAGCATGGGTGGCCAGCTGAAACACATCGAACTTGCCTCCTGCAGCGCGGTGAAAGAGGATGAAGTGTGGAACATCCTGCTAGAAAATGGGATAACCACTTTTCTTGAAAGGATGGAGGGACATTCGGCTCTGGTCTCCTATGCCACCATGGCTTCCTGGTCGCGGGGACGTGTTAAAATCAGCAATACCTCCTTCACGATCTCCACAAACGCAATTACCGATGCTACTGGTCTCCCAGTGGCTGATGGGGATGTTTACTTCAAACGCTCTCTCCGCTCGAAAATGCAGACTTCATAGCTTCGGGCGATAAACCAGTCAAGTATTTGTCGAGCTATACCTGCGACTCTCTACCTCCTCCGTGGGACAGAATTGCTGAAGTGATCATGCGCTACTTCACCATCGATGGCCGCTACCGCCTTGTCTATGGCCCCCATTTCTTTATCCTTTCACACCTGCGCTGGGATAAGAAGATAAATTTGGCTGCTTTTCTCTTCCAATCTTTGGAGCATTCCGTCCATCTTGATCACGATGGGAAGAGAGCTATTCTTCATCAGGGCCTGCTATATTTACTTTATAAATCTGCTGCATCGCATGCCGAAATTGCAACTTTTCCCCCTAAGTCTGGGCACCGCCATCGCACCCCCGCGTCCTCTCCTCCGCCTCCCGCCCCTCCTCTAGCCGCCATCGTCTCCTTCGCATCTCCTCTGATTCTGATTCGGATGTGGCCATCCTGGGCTCTCCCCGCTGTGGCAACCCCCGCTCTGTTCCCCTTGCTAGCCCCTCGACCTTACGTGCCTTTTTTGAAAGACGATGTACCTTGGCGATCTCCCCTATTTCCAGCCTCGGCTCCCCCCTTGCCGACGCGTCCCGGGACTTGCTAAGTTGTATCTAGATTCCCCGGATTCGGAGAAGCTGAAATGAATGAGGATCTGCTTGTTGAGGACCCCATCATCCAGAAATTTGGCGACAATTCAGATTCCGCTAATAGCGTTCCCCATGCTCACTCCTTGAACACACCTAAGCCTAAAGCTTCATCTGCTTGAGACTACAGCTGTTGACTTTCTTAGGGATGATCGCAGGGTTGATCTAATTTCTTCTATTTTGAACAAGCTTCAATGAGCCTTCACCACTCTGAAGGCCTAGGAATCCTTCACTGACACCACTAGGACTGCTATCACCAAAGATTGTTCCGAACCCCTAGCTCTCACGAATCAGCTCGCTGAAGACTCGGGTTCCCCCAGGACTAAGAATGTTGTTACTGAGCTGAAAAAACTCATCTCATGTATTTTCTTTCCCTTGTTGGCTTTCCTCTCAACCCTTTTTAGAATCTTCTAGGGTATTATCGTTATGTAATTTCCATCGCTTATATCTAGCCTTTAGGGGTTTTTTGTAAAAGGTTGTGAGACCTTCTAAAACCCTCTTTTTACCCTATATTCCAAAAAAATAATAAAAATCAATAAACATTTAAAATTTAAAATAAATATTTAAATTAATAATTAATAGTTTAAGAAATTAAAAGTTATTAATAGTGAAAAATAAAATTAAAATCAATAAAAATTAATAAAAATAAAAAAATTATAAAAGGAAATAAATTGAAATAAAAAAATTGAAATTAACAAAAATTGAACATTAAAATTTAATATAAACTAAAAAAACTATATATATATATTAAAATAAAAATTTTAAAAAATTAAATATTAATAATTAATAGCTAAAAATAAGAAACATTAATTAAAATCAATAAAAATAATAAAAATTTTGAAATTAAAATTAATAAAAACAATTGAAAATTCATAATTATAGCTCTTTTTATTTTTACTTTTTAATTTAAATTTTTATTTTTTTAGTTATTGTTTTTTTTTAATTTTTAATTTGATTTTTAATTTTTTATTTTTTTAATAATTAATAATTAATTTCAACTAATTATTTTGTAAATCATTAGCGTTTAACAAATGTTATTGAATATAGTTATTGGTTTTTTATTTTTTTACTTTTATTTTTTTAATAATTAATAATTAATTTCAATTTAATTATTTTGTGAATCATTATCGTTTGTTCTTAAAAAAATGTTATTGAATATAGTTATTGGTTTTTTATTAATTTTAGTTTTTTATTGTATTTTTTCAAAAAAAAATTAATTATTTTTATTTTTATTTTTTTAGTAATTAATAATTAATTTCAATTAATTATTATTTGTATTGAATATAGTAATTCTAGTTTTTTTGTATTTTCTCATTAATAAAGTTTGTAATATTTTTTCGATTGATTTTTTTTTCCGTTTTATTGTTTCTAGTATTTTTCGTTTATTATTATTATTATTATTATTGTTTTTATCTCGCTTTTAAAAAACTTCTAGTATTTTTTTAAAAAACTTAAATTTTTGATATTACTTTTTTTTTTTTTTTTTTTTTATTATATTCAAATTTTTAATTATTATATAAATGTTTATTTTTATTTTTATTCAATTTTTGTTTTTTTAATATTTGATTTTGATAAAAAAATTGTTATTGTAATTAAAAATTAGTTAATAATATTTCTTTTTTCATTTATATTGTTTTAGAATTTCTAATAGTTGAGATATTTTTTATTTATTATTATTGTTTTTTAATCTCGCTTTTTAAAAACTTGAGATTTTTTTTTAAGAATTTAAATTTTTAATATTATTTTTAATTTTTTCTTATTATATTCAAATTTTCAATTATTATATAAATGATTATTTTTATTTTTAATTTTCAATTTTTTCAATTTTTATTTTTTTAATATTTGATTTTGAGAAAAAAATTGTTGTTGTAATTAAAAATTAGTTAATAATATTTCTTTTTTCAATTTTATTGTTTTTTATTGTTTTAGAGTTTCTAATATTATTATTATTATTATTATTATTATTATTATTGTTTTTCTTATCTCGCTTTTAACAAAATTCTAGTATTTTTTAAAATTTTAATTTTGTTATTATTTCTTTTTTATTATTATATTCAAATTTGTAATTATTATATAAATGTTCATTTTTATTTTTAAATTTTAAATTTTTTGATATTTGATTTTGAAAAAAAAAAAAAAAAGTTGTAATTAAAAATTAGTTTATAAATAGTTTTTTTAATAATTTTAACAATTATAGCATTTTTTTTTTTTTTTTAAAACATCTTTTATTTATTTTCATTTCTCATAATTTATGAGAATCATTTTTATTTTTTGTTACACAAATTGAAATTTTTATTCACTTTCATTTTATTTTCTTTCTAATTTTAAATATAGTTATATTGTTTTTTCCTAATGTTTTATTTTATTTCATTTTTATTAATTTTTAAAAATTCAATTTGTTTATATTATTTGCTTCTATTTCACTTTTTTTTGTTTTATTTTAATTTTTTTAAAAATTGTAATATTAATTTTAATATTTTTTTTTCACTTTGATTAGATTTTCTTTCTAATTTTAAATATAGTTTATTTTTTTTTTCTTAATGTTTTATTTTATTTCATTTTTATTAATTTTTAAAAAATTCAAATTTTGTTTTTTCAATTTTTTTATATTATTTGCTTCTATTTTACATTTTTCTTGTTTTATTTTAATTTTATTTGTAATATTAATTTTAATAAATTTTTCTAATTTTATTTTTCATTATTTTTTATTTTTTATATTTATATTTGTTTTTTCATTTAATTTTAATCATTTGTCACGATTAAATTTAGAATTATTAATATTTTAATTTTTATTGACTTTTACCTATTGTTTTTAATATTTTTCTAATATTTTACATTTTATTCTTCAACTTATAATAAATACTAAATTTTTAATTTTTAAATTTAATATTTATAATATTTATATTTGTTTTTTCTTTTAATTTTAATCATTTGTCACGAATAAATTTATAATTTTATTAATATTTTAATTTTTATTGACTTTTACCCATTGTTTTTAATTTTTTCTAATATTTTCCATTTTATTCTTCCTCTTTTAGTAAAAACTAAATTTTTAGTTTTTTAAAATTTAATATAAAAACTATTTTTATTTAATTTAATTTATGTTTAGTTTTTTCCAATTTCTTTATGTTTTACAAGTTTTATTAATTTGATTAGACTTTAATTTATTGCTTTTCTTTAATAAATTTGAATTTAATTTATAATTTTTATTTAACTAATTTCTTTTTTTCTTTTTCCTAATTATTCAATTTTTAATAAAATACTAAATGTTTACTATTTTTTAATTTAATATAAAAATTTAATTTTAAAGTAATAAATTTATCTATTTTATCAATTTATATTTTATATTTATTAGTTTTCATTTTCAAAATATTATATTCTTTTATCAATTAAATGTTTCTTTTTTCTTTTTCCTAATTATTAAATTTTTAATAAAAATATTTAAAAAAATTAATAAATTTAATATAAAATTTTAATTTTAAGTAATATTTAATTTATTTTATCAATTTATATTTATATTTATTAGTTCTTATTTTCACAATATTATATTCTTTTTTTCAATTAAATGTTAAAGTTTTTCCCAATTTATTTATAATTTATTAATTTAATTCGAATGTAATTTATAGCTTCTATTAAATTTTTTTTTTTGTTAGTGTTTATTTATTATTTTTCATAATTTGACTTACTAGTCACGACTTTTTATTTGATTTTTTAATTTTTGATAATATTTAACTCTATTAATATTTTATACTTGTTAATTATTAATGTTTTTATTATATTTATTTTTTCCAAAAATACACATCAAATATTAATTTATACTTTAATATTTTTTATAAATACATTTTTATATAATTATACAAAGTATATATATATATATATATATATATATATATTGTAACGCACCAAAAATACCAACACAAGGACAACACAATGAAATACAGGATAACTTTTTTTTTTGACTTGCTTGAAGATAATACGACACTACACAAGTTCTCTAGGGAATACAACCAACCAGAGACATGCTTACGGACCCACACTAGTTACAGATAGACATGAGGCACACACTAAGGACACAATGGTTCATCTAAAGTATGCAGTCTTACAACAAGGTCTTCCCACAGAAGGTTTCTTTAGATTCATGTTTTAGCTGTAAGTGTTTTTACATTCTTTACTTTTCGCAGAGGAATCACGATAGGAGAATCTGAAAGTCATGTCTCCTTTGAAGAATTTTCCCCTACCTTGATAATGTTATATACAGTGTAAACCAATTATAGAATAGCAAGAGGTTACTTCATTTACTTGATTAACTTATTCATTTGTGAAAAAAGGCGCTTAATTTCTCAAGGCTCTTAACTTTATCAATCTGTTTTCGACGTTGTGCTTTTGAACATATATGTTTTACCTTTTCAAGCGGTCAATTTTATTTTATTTTATTTTATTCCAGTACATGACTGTCTAACTCTTGGATTCATCATTAAGATCTTATTAGTTGTTAATAAGATTTCATTGGGGTCAAGAGTCTAATCAGAAAAACTAAAGGTTTCACTCGGGCTTCACTTGAAGAGATAGAAATGAGTATACTGTTTACATTTTCAACGGGTAAGACAGATCGAAGAGTTTCTTAGGCAAGTTCCTTCTATTTATTGTAATCTTGTTATCTTCCAAGAATTTAATCATTGATTTCACCTTAAGACCGTTCTAAGGACTCACCACAATAAGAGATTGTTGATTTGTTTACGCGGGATCACAAGGTATATTTGTTTCTCTTGTTTTCTTTTTGCTAGGTTCAAAAACATAGTCCTCTACCAAACGACACAAGACCAAGGTAACTAGAGCGATGCAAGATGATTCAAGTTTGGATAATTAGAATTAGGTTTGACAATTCAAGGATAAATCATATTCTGAAAAGTGAAAATTCAACAAAGGATACGCATGTCAAAACAAGTTCATTTAATCTTATTGACGATAATATTTCTCAAATTGACTTTCAAACGATAACAACAACCTACATGAGAACAATACAAAATTATAACACAATGCCTTCTAGATAGTCTCCACAATTTCCATACCAATGCTGTAAAGCAAAAGAAAAACATTCGTACAACAACAGTTCCTAAGAAGGATGGAATCCACTTTCTACACGTGTTTCTTTTTCTCTCTCTCTTTTTTTTTTTCTTTTCTACTCAGGAAATCCTCCTGCACATTTGTTAGCACATGTCAGTTCGCAAGAACTGAGCATGATAAAAGCTATAACATTAAGACAATATGTTGTTATCTAACTGTTTCAAGGAAGAAGAAAAACACCGTTGATTATGAAAAATAATCTAAGAGTCTAAACAAGAGCAATTAAAGAGTTGTCCAATAGCATAAAATGTCTGAATAAAAGGGGACGACACAACTCTATTTAATTATCATTTTCTCATAGGAGCAGTTAATAAACATCACAGTGAATTTCACTCATATCACAATAATGACCGTCATTATAACAAGATAACATTTCGAAACAAAAACAATTACAAGAAGAGAATTAATTTCAAATGTGATATGTCCCTATTTGTTTAAGTTAGTTCACCAAGCCAAGGACTCACTATGTCATTGGAAGATCCCAAACAATCAATCGACATGAGAACATCTAAACCAACATGACTTATTAATATTAAGATGATGTGCCTATAACAGTTAATTTTATGTCAGCACAGAATAAATAAATTGGAAAGAAAAGGGATGAGACGCACAAATGACCCCTGTGTGGGCCACGTCCTATTCTAACAATCCTTCTATTAAACTTTCTTCTAATCAAGAGAATGTCTTAAGAAAAAGGACAAACTTTGACAAGACCAAACATATCCATTATAAATCTTGCAGGAGGGTTATTCAATCATTCACAAGAACACAACACAGGATACATAGCTTCCAAAGGATCCATCGTCAACAACAAGTCCACTTTAACCTTTTTGGTCAACACATAACCATTCTACTACAATGACAGCAAGGAGGACGTATCACAACGATCATCACAAAAACCAGTCAACCAATGAGTTTCCAAACACACCAAACTCTAAGTCACAGGAGAATGAAATTTAAGCATCTTTACGGAGAAAAATGTAGAGTAATTTCTTACGCATAAAACCAACATCCCAATTTTAAGATTTGAAAACTTCCTCACTAATGATCAAGTAGCTCTCGTATCCTCCAACATGTGTGAAACAAAATCAAGGTAAGAAAGAGTATTTCCTCTGACATTTTAAGCTATCCAAAAGAAATGTGAGTATCGTCAAAAGAAAACATTCCATAGGATCAGCTACATTCCTCAAAACATACAACAGTTACCAAGGGAGAGAAGGTGATTCCAAAGACGACAATCTCCAAACGGTGAACATGAATTGATATCAATTATGAAAATCAAACATGACACTCGAAGAATAAAAGTATTTCTTCGAGCGATTCAAAACAAAATAACAAAAGCAACTAACCTAGTTGAAAGTAAATATCAACTTGGCTCAATTCAAAAGTCAGTCAAGCTAAGCACACACCATGCCAACCGAGAAGGGTTACTAGAACCTAAAACAACTGAAAGAAAAGGATAGAGACAGGAATAGCATCATTCACCTATACACGATGCACTCGCAGTACTCAATCACCAATTTACAAATACCCAACATAGACCAGAACTACAGATCTCGAACCGAAACAAGAATAAGAACATAACAGGAACTATAAAGTTGAGTCCAACGACAATGTTTGGTAAAACATTCAAATCGTGAGACCAACACATAGAACTCGAGAATTTTCATTACAAGACCCCCGCCTCTTTTGTTTTATTAGTCTTAAGAACAAAGTTCACCCAACTAATATTTATTAAAACCCAGAAAACAATATAAAGGCTTCAACCAACGCAATCATTTCTAACGCCAAAACAAAAACAAACGAGCCAGGAAAGTGGAAACCAAACAGCATACCATCACACGAGACATTAATATGAAGAGTAGAGTTATTTAGTGATTCAATTAAATAACAGCATAAGAATTAATGGTATAGAGAATATCGTGCCTGATTAAGCTCCCGCAGTCGATCACAAGATGGACGGGGCCTGCAACAGCAACCCAACCAGCGCAGCTTCTCTTCCTCAGCCTGCTGAAGGTCCAAACTCTGTTAACGGCCATGCTCTTGTCCTTGTCGGTGAACAAACTGGGTGCGACATCTATTACATACAACAACAGATGAACCATACTGGTAACCATTACCATGAGCTATACTCTCTGAAAGAGGCCCTTGCTAAGTGCAGCCGCTCTTGTGGTGCAGGCAATGAACTGTCACACGGCCTATAGCATCAGCCAATACCGGATTTGCCTCTTGCACTGCCTTCGAATCTGTATCAGTAACCAAATACCCGTCATAAGGGCAGGCCCTAGTAGTACTCAGCACATAAGTTAGGCAAGGCTTGCAGAAAGGATGTGTACATTGGGTTTGCACAGCCTCATTAGGGTAAACACGCTGCCTACCAACTGGACAGAAATATTCTCCAGGGAGTGATTGTATATTTATGATACTCTCGTTGTCAAAACCCATGACCTCCCAGAGAAAGCAAACCAAATGTATTTTCACCTGTGAAGAAGCTGCCACAAAATATCAAGTGTGTTGCTTGTGCAGCAAAACATTTCAGCTGTAGCTTGCAAGGTGCGACAAAACCAACAGAGACCTTTATGCCTACCAACTTGGTGACTCGTTGAAGCAGCTCAAATGATTGCAAAGCAAATTGTGTTTCATGAATATTCTGATCTGAAACAGATCCGCCTCCATGGAATACTCTTCCATGAGTTACGTCGCAAGACAGCCAGAAATTAATAGAGAAACTTACAATAAATTTCATCAGGGCTTTTGGTAATACTCTCACTGTCACTTAATCGATTCTGACAGAAATATCTTGAAATAGAATCCCGAATTTGAGGATGCATTCGACACTGAACAGAAAACAACATAGCCGGACAGCCTGCCTGTTCATCTGCCCTGGTTCATTTTCGCCCTCAAACCTCACTTTTCATACAGAATTTTCTTTGGGATCTTACACCACACTTTGTCTCTGAAAACTCTATGAAAATTCCGAAATTAATGATCCTTGGCTTCGGTCCGGTGGTGCATTTTGACTCCTAGTTGTCTTGGCTTTTGATTAACTTCATCTAGACCACTGACAATATTGTAACACCGGAAACTAGCCGACGCCACACTCACGACATCGACAATGACGACGCCGCAACGAACAAGAGACCCGAAAATGCGACAAACTTTTTTTTTTTTTTTGATGATGGTGTGCTCGCATACAGGCTCAAACTAAATTAGTCCCGTTAATGCTTCGGGAACGATGATAAGAAGAAGTTAAGTCTCATTCGACGTTTCGCCAAGAAAAGGAGGGTCGTCTTTCGAGTTATTCTCGCGACGCGTGCGTCAGCTGTCGTGATAGCAATGAAACGGAAAGGTAATTCGAGAGCAAGGCATAATTTACTTTGCGTCGAATTCAAAAGCCACTTCGATTTCTTTATTCTTACTTTGTTATTCGGTCAAGTTACATTGTTTCAAAATTTAATACATTTTAATATACATATGTTTAATACATTTTAACGCACATTTGTATATATATATATATATATATATATATATATACATATATATATATACATATACATATATATATACATATACTATACTTTATCATTTTCATTTTGTTATATTACGATCTTTCAAAACTAACATGTTACATTATATGTAATTGTATATATATATATATATATATATATATATATATATATATATATATATATATATATGTATTTATTATTTATACTTATATTTACATACGTATCTATATATATGTATATCTTTATATTTCGGTATGACTTGATACCGATTTTTTTTTTGCAAAGTAATTGATGCCTATAATGCGTATGAGAAGTTTAACTACCTACTAAGGATTAAATAAAGCGCTAAACCAAAATTGTAATCTCCTTTGTACATGGAAACAAGAGACGTTTGGGAAGACTTTTCAATTTAGTTATAAATGAATAAGGCTGGGCAGTGGGTGGCCCATTTCAAATTTGGCGGCCATGAAGGTCTTTTCCACACGGCGCTTCCAAATTCAAACAATTAGGTATTGAAAAATCCGCCTCCCAAAGTCTACCGGCCGCCTACAACATTGGGACGCGTCGTTTAACACATGGATACACTGTAACTTCCCTGGCCGCGTGGAAGACTGTTTTTCTTTCCTTTTTAGTCCCTGTGCGCGTGGATAAGGGTGCAGAATAAGGAAGAGCTCCTGCGCGTGGGAAAGGCAATCTACTTCACACGTTAGATAAATATATATGGCGGTGGAGTGTGCAACAACGAGCGGATTGCCAGGCCGCGCGGGAGGGACAGCCCCATGGGCGTTTCCAGCAAACCGGTTGTTCAACTATGCTGTTATCTGTTTAGTGTCGAATGCATCCTCAAATTCGAACGAGTCGGAGTCCAAAGTCGCCTACACAGGAGGACGGTGGATTCGTTTCATATCATAATATTCATGAAGCCAAATTTTCTTGGAATATCATATCCAGAAACAGTGCAATCCTCAATACATTCATGCGGAATAAGCAGAGGCACCGGGAATGGACTCTCAGCTTTTTTTTTTTTTTCCTTCACCACCGCCGCCAGATGCTCCAGCTGTCCAAGGTCCGACTCTTCTACGTATTTGCGATGACCTCCGACCACCCTCTCCAACTCTTCGCGTATGTTCTTTGCAATCCAAGGGTTTAACAGTATCTCAGACATTGCCCACTCCATCGCCACTGTCGATGTGCCGTTCCCTGCAACTAGGATATCTTGTCAAATATTAAGATTTACAAATGCTCATTCGTTAATAAACCCTGGAAAGTAATGAAAATCCTAACAAGTACTGGATCGAATTTGCTGGATCTGGATCGAATTTGCAGTCGGTCTGGTGTGCCGGAACTTAGGAGGTCTTCTAGTCTAGGATACGTAGGTCTTCTAGTTGCAGTCCACATTAGGATACTTATTTAACACAATAAACATTAATGGTGTATTCTTATGCTTAGGATCCAAAATAGTAATTTCATTAGTTGTAACAATACATAGATATGGTTTATATTCCAAATATCAATTTCCTTATTAAGTATTAAGGGACATTGGGTACTAACTTACTGAGCTAACAGTCTTTACATTGGGATTTCCTTCTACACAAATCCATAGGCATAGCATGGATTTAAATAGGTTCGATTTCGTTTCCTTTATTAATTTGTAATGGGTTTTCAATGGATTTAGTTTTATTTCCCCCTTTTTTTTTATACATTTCACAATTAATTTCACAACGAATTCTTAAATGAAGAAAAGCATGCTAGAACTAGAATATGGACTTCTTTATTGGCATGTTTTATGCTATTGAGACTTAAGTCTTTATATCAACAAAATAAGAATGGTGAGTACACGGTATTCCAACTTGCAACACTTCTCCTTTTAAGCAATAAGGTAAAAATCTATTATGTATATTTCTCCTTGTGAATATTTTTTTAACATTCCACCAAAGAGTACTACAATAATTCCATTAAGTTTTAAACAAGATCTACTAACTTTTCAACAAGATCAATACATTTATAAGAGGTTCCAAACAAGTTAAAATAGAATGAAAGGGGTTATCTTTTTTTTTTTAACAACCTTTGATTTCCATCCCAATTACAAGCTTACAAATGAAGTTCAAAACAACTTTCCTCCAAAATCCTTTTACATCATATCCTAATTTACGTAGCAACAAAAATTTACAATAAGGAAATCTAAAGAAAGCAAGACAATATTACATTTCTTTCTCCACTCAAGGTGGGTAATTACATGATATTTTAACATTGTCAAAAACAAGGTTTTTGTGCTCCAAGTGTTCTTCATTCATGCTCCAAGCTCCAAGTATTTCCAATCCCAACCAAGATAGGGAAGAGGCAACACTCTCCTCCCAACCAAATCTCAATGGAGAAGAGAAGCAATCTCCTCCATTGACCCCGAGCCCCAAACACAACACAATGGGGGTGGTCTCCAACTCAAGGCAACAATACATGCTTCCACAATACAAGTTTCTCACAACATTCAAGCTAAAATAGAAGAACAAGAGACACACAATAACATTAAACATTACACAACAAGGCTTGCATCCAAGCCAACAAGAGAAGGAACTATGGGAATGTTTCCCTTATGCCTCCCAAATGAGATGAGATGCCCATCCAAAACCCTCCACAAAATAACACAAGCCCCTATAACTCTTATGCCTCCCTCAAGTACCCCTTTTTCCTCCTATACTCTTATGCCTCCCTCCTCTTATGGCTCCCTCAAAGACAAGGTAGAATGTAAACATTCCTACCCAAGATGGGCATCCCTCTCAAACTCCCTCCACAATATCCTAATCTACTCTTTTGCCTCCCTCATGTGTATTCCCATAGACCTCTCCTATACTACACAAAAAGCATTCAATCCATCTTTCACAATACACCAAAGTAGACATGCATTTCTTACAATTTAGCATAGAAGCAATAATAATATGAAAGCAAAAACAAAGGAGAGGGTTCCCTACCTCTCCATTGGAGTAGCCTAAACCAAGAACTTGTCCAAGCTCCTTCCCAAATCAATCCAAGCATGCAAGTCCAAAAACTCTCTCTATCTCTTTCTCCCAATTCCTCTCTCTCCAAATAACAAAGAACTCTTCAACAACACAAAAACAAAGCTCTAACCCCCTCAACAAGAGAGGAAGTTTCAATAAATAGATCAAAGGTAAGGGTGAGGGTGATGTGGCTCCATGTAGGATGCCACATCACACATCCTCAAACCATCTCCCAAGGTCAATTCAAATCCCAAAACACCATAAATGGGTGGTTGGGTTGAATGACAACCCTCTTCCACATTCAACCCTTTCCCATGTGCCTTAAGGCACAATTAAATGCAAAATGAGGAAAATGCACTCCAAAGTCATATTTCCCTTCCCAAAACAATAAATAGCCCCCTTTTTGGATTCCCAACCCATAGATATGGTTGGTAAGGGGTTTTGGGAAGTGTGGGACAAGTTTAACTTGTCCCACAAGTCCTCCAAAATTGCCCTCAAACTCAAATTCGAGTTTTCAAGAGATTTGGAGTGGTCAACACTCAAGATAAGCATTCAATACAAGAGACAACACATGGCTCAAGGAGCCAACCAACAAAATTTATTACACCCACATGACTAAAACAAGATATTAAATTAATCTAAACTTACTTAGCAAAAGTAATAAAAGAAGGGCATCCCAAATGAATTCACCTACTAAAGTAAATAAAGCAATTAAATAAAATTCTCAACCCCATGGTCACATTAGAACATTACCCCCTCAAGAAATTTTCTCAACACATACAAGAACAAGCTAACACAATACAGCTTTACAAGTTGCCTTGACGACCGGTGTTGCAACCACCCGACATTCTGTGTGTTTGGTCCCCAATCCCCTCATGGTTGTGATCATGCTTTGTGTTTCTGCCGCAAAATGCAAAATACCCTCTTCGGCCTTGCGGCCATGTCAAAATATCCAAAACAATCATATGCATGAAATTTATTAACATCTATACGTAATTCAAGCAATCATTATTTCTAGGTCTAATTCATAATTTAATTATGCATTTCATCTTTTTCCAAAATCATAGTAATGTAAATTCAACAACTACATTCTACTCATCGTATGAAGAAATCCAATGTTAGAACACATGCAATATATCTATATAAAATAATATCAATATCCAATAGTCTATCCATGAGTCGGTCTGATCATACTTCGAAAACAAAATCCAACCATAATCCAAATGTGTCTAGTCACAAAACATCATGCTAATCAACATAAGTATAAGCCATGTCCATAACTAAAGTCCCGTCCTCAATCTCGTCCCCAACTAAGAGGTGTCCCGCACTCTACCATATAATGCCCGAAAAGGAGCCATGCCTATAGAACTCGGGAAACTATTATTGTAGGCAAACTCCACCAAATACGTATACTCCTCCCATCTCGACCGATGATCCATCACGTACATCCCGAGCATGTCCTCCGTAATCGATTCACCCTCTCTGTCTCGTCCATCTGTCTCGGGGTGATAAGTCAGACTCTGAAATTAATCCTCGTCCCCGAGGGCATACCGCATGGTGGTCCGTAAAATGGGAGGTGTACAAAGGGTCGCGGTCCGCAATGATCTTCCGCGGAATCCCATGTAATCTGACAATCTCATCAAGGTATACTCGTGCTACTGCACTTGCTGTATAGGTAGTCTTCACTGGAGAAAAGTGAGCTACCTTCGTCAATTTATCCACTGTGACCATGATGGCGTCGTGGTGGTATCTCGACGTTGGCAACCCAACAATGAAATCCATAGAAATGGTGTCCCACTTCCACTCCGGTATGGCGTGCGGATAGAGAAGGCCAGCCGGATGCTGATGCTCGGCCTTCACCCTCTGGCACTCTAAACAACGGGATACAAATGAAGCTATGTCTCTCCGAAGTCCTCTCCAAAAGTACAGCTGTCTCAAGGTGGCGTGCATCTTCTTCACCCCGGGATGGGCTGAATACGGTGCACGATGAGCCTCTGTCAAA
Source organism: Taxus wallichiana var. yunnanensis (assembly GCA_018340775.1). Lineage (NCBI taxonomy): Eukaryota > Viridiplantae > Streptophyta > Pinopsida > Cupressales > Taxaceae > Taxus > Taxus wallichiana. The sequence goes on along the minus strand of CM031242.1, from coordinate 538,433,958 downwards.
ATGTCATGTCTCAAGCTTCCATCTCTGGGAACATATATTCGACCTCTGTGTCTGAGAAGACCATCTGCCTCTAATGAGAATCCATCAAATCTCCCCTCAAGGGGTCTCTGAGACTCAATCTCTGCTCTGTCGTGAGGTAGAAGCTGCCCCTGAGGAAGGCTGCTGCAAGATTCTACTCCGCAAATCTGCAGCCTTGACCGAGGTGGCCATAGCCACATGTCTCCGTCTACTCAAGGCATCTGCCACCACGTTCTCCTTCCCCTTCACATGCTCTATCTCCATGTCATACTCACAAAGTAACTCCATCCAACGCCGCTGACGAGCGTTGAGATTGGGCTGCGTGAAGAGGTGGCGAAGACTCAAGTGATCAACCCCGAGGGTAAATCTCCCGCCAAGAAGAAAATGTCTCCATCGTATTTAAGGCATGTACTACTCGCTGACAAGCTCGAGGTCATGGGTCGGATAATTGAGCTCATAATCTTTGAGTTTGCGAGACTCAAAGGCAACTACTCTACCCTCCTGCATTAGCACTCCTCCAATTCCTGCCAAGGAAGCATCTGTGCATACGAAAAACTCTCCATGAGGATCCGGCACCGCAAGGATAGGTGCTCTCGTAAGAAGCACTCCTTCATTATCTTGAAGGCCTCGCTCACATTTATCTGTCCATACAAACTTCTTCCCTTCCATGAAGAGAAGTGATGGGGTGCGCAATCCGAGAGAAGTCTGAACAAACCTCCCCGTAGTATCCTCGCTAATCCCATGAAACTACGCACCTCGGTCACACTAGTGGGTGCTGGCCAATCCATGATGGCTCGAATCTTGGAAGGATCGACTGCGATACCTTCCCCAGAAATAACGTGCCCCAAATACTGCACCTCAGTCTGAAAGAACGCACACTTCTCCAAGTTCCCGTAAAGGCGCTGCTCGCGAAGACACTGAAGAACCTGGCGAAGGTGCTCCTCGTGCTCCTCACGTGTGTGTGAGTAAATCAGAATGTCATCAAGGAAGATGAGTACGAAGCGATCGAGGAAGGTCCTGAATACCCCATTCATCAAACTCATAAATACTGCGGGGGCATTCGTCAAACCAAAAGGTACCACTGTGAACTCGTAGTGGCCATATCTCGTGCGGAAAGCTGTCTTGTGAATATCTGTCTCCGCAATCCTGAGCTGATGGTACCCTGACTTAAGATCTATCTTGGAGAAAATGGTAGCCCCCTTCATCTGATCAAATAAATCGTCAATGCGTGGAAGGGGGTAACGATTCTTGATCGTTACTTTATTCAGCTGACGGTAGTCAATGCACAACCGAAGAGATCCATCCTTCTTCTTTACGAAGATAACTGGTGCACCCCAAGGGGATACGCTAGGATGAATTAGGCCTTTCTCCAGAAGGCCCTCCAGCTGCAACTTGAGTTCACATAACTCAGGGGTAGTCATCCGATAGGGTGCTCGCGAGATAGGCTCTGCTTTGGAACTAGATCTATATGGAAGTCGATCTCACGTGGGGGAGGTAATCCCGGTAGCTCCCCTGGGAACACATCGGCGAACTCTGATAAGATGGGATGATCATCGAGGGAAGGTCCCCCCGACTCATCCTCTGATCTGTCACTAATCAGTGAAGATACAACTGAAACCCCGCATACACCGCTTAAGCTGCATAGCGGAGATGGTGCGAATAGAAACGGGTCTCCTAACTCCTGATATCACTGACTCTACCCCAAGATCATCTACGCAAGCAAGAGTCTTGTGGTAACAATCCACTCTAGCTCTGTGAGCGGACAACCAATCCATGCCTAAATGATGCCATAAGATCCTAATGGAAGGATCCTAAGATCTGAAGTAGTGGTGAAGGGTCCCAAATCCACTACACACTCCTTGACTAAGGAGTCTACAGAAATCTTGGCTCCAGAAGCCATCTCTACGTCCCAACTACGGCCCCGCTAATCGCCACCAACCTTACAACGCTCTACCAAATATGGTGCAATGAAGGAATCAAGAACCGTAATCAAATAATATAGAGGTGGAAATACCTCCAACACTACCTGTCGTCTCAATCACAGTACTCTGATGCTCAGCTTGGCGGTTCTCGACCACTGCGTAGATCCGATGACTCCGTGCCATATCTCCAACAATAGGCTCTGAGCTCTGTGTCTTACCCTTGGTAGGGTTAAGTGGGCAATCTCTCCAAATATGCCCAACGACTCAAGAACATTACAGCCTTTGATCCTCTCCGGTGGGAAGCGGCTCCACCGGTACTCTAGATGATCGAGATACCGATCCCGACGATCCGGCTATGGGATCGCCGAGGTCTCTGCTTTGGCGAGCTCCGATCGACCGAGCTCTCGGTGCACCTCGTGTCTCGATGGGTCCCCTCAGAGGAGGCCCCATACTACGTCCTCTCTCGTGCATCGAATCTCGAGGAGGTCGGTAAGGTGGGCGGATCTGCTTTGCCGCTTTGCTGTGGTGGCCTAAAAAAAGCTTGCTCAACTCGCTCCACCCCGTGGAGGAGGAATCGACCCTTCGACCTACTATCTCGCATTTGCTGGATATGGCTCGAACTCTATCTCGCCCGCCGTGTCTTCCCCGTGTCTCCTCTGCAATATAGGCCTTCTCCACGGCCTCTCGCTAATGTCTCGTGGCGGTGAATGCGCCTTCGCGCCGCCTAAATCTGTTCGTGCCCTGGATGAACTCGTGAATCCGCACTGCTCATCCCGCATATAGTCGACGTCTCAAGTAGGTCCAGAAATCGACTCTCATACTCGGCCACGTCATCGATCTCCTCGACGGAGGTCATGAAACTCATCTATACGCTTTGAATAAACCTCCTAGGTAAATACCGCTCCCGAACCGCTCCTCAAACAGCTCCCTGTAATCGCTTCGAGTCGACATGGAGCTTCGCTCCTCGGTCCCCCACTGGACTCCTCGCTCCATCCTTCGAAGATGGATCGCAACACGAGCTTTCGTGTTCTTCTACTATGAGGACAGAGCTTGGGCATCCGCTCAAGCTCACCAACCAAGCCTCTCGCCTGAAACCGCCATATCTCCCGAATACCGAGATGGTCGCAGCTTTCGGGATCTCCCCGATATGGTCTCGGAAATGATGTATGACGAATCCTAGGTCTCTCTCGTATGCTCCTCCCTCCCCTAGGGCTCCGAGATCTGTCCCATGTCTGAAATCCTGTCCCCATGTCCTCTCTGTGGCGACTCGCCTGGCCGACTCTGCACGGAAATTCTCTGCTCTGTGCTCCTCGCTGTGTCGAGGGGATGCCTGGGCATCTACTGATGGCTCCAAACTATGCCTAGCATGTCATCCTCCCAAGGGCTCTCCGCGTATAAGCGCATTAACATCCTCAAGTGTCTCGCAAAATCTGAGGCGTAAGGGCTACTACGGCCTCGCTCGGCGGTGGTATGTCTAGGTCTATGTGAAGAGACCCCTCGCCCAATCCGCGCCTCCTGCACAGATCAAGGCGAGAGTTAGTTCATCGTACAAGGTCTTGTGTCAGTTTTCTAAATTTGTTGTTTACTATCATTATCAACATTATAGCTTTATATTTTAAAAGTGTTAGTTCAGATCGAGTTGAAAGTTCCCGTTTCACAGCGTGTTCAACGAGCGCCCAAGGGTCCCAGCTTTGAACCCCTGGCTCTGATACCAAAAATGTAACACCGGAAACTAGCCGACGCCACACTCACGACATCGACAATGACGACGCCGCAACGAACAAGAGACCCGAAAATGCGACAAACTTTTTTTTTTTTTTTTGATGATGGTGTGCTCGCATACAGGCTCAAACTAAATTAGTCCCGTTAATGCTTCGGGAACGATGATAAGAAGAAGTTAAGTCTCATTCGACGTATCGCCAAGAAAAGGAGGGTCGCTCTTTCGAGTTATTCTGCTCGACGCCCGTGCAGTGTCGTGATAGCAATGTAACGGGAAGGTAATTCGAGAGCAAGGCATAATTTACTTTTAAGCGCCGAATTCAAAGGCCACTTCGATTTCTTTATTCTTACTTTGTTATTCGGTCAAGTTACATTGTTTCAAAATTTAATACATTTTAATATACGTATGTTTAATACATTTTAACGCACATTTGTATATATATATATATATATATATATATATATATATATATATATATATATATATATATACATATATATATATATATATATACTATACTTATATATTTTACTTTATCGTTATATTATATTACGATCTTTCAAACTAACATGTTACATTATATGTAATTGTAGATATATATATATATATATATAATATATATATATATATATATATATATATATATATATATATATATATATATATATATATATATATATATATATATATGTATTTATTTATACTTATATTTACATACGTATCTATATATATGTATATCTTTATATTTCGGTATAACTTGATACCGATCTTTTTTTTTTGCAAAGTAATTGATACCTATAATGCGTATGAGAAGTTTAACTACCTACTAAGGATTAAATAAAGCGCTAAACCAAAATTGTAATCTCCTTTGTACATGGAAACAAGAGACGTTTTGGGAAGACTTTTCAATTTAGTTATAAATGAATAAGGCTGGGCAGTGGGTGGCCCATTTCAAATTTGGCGGCCATGAAGGTCTTTTCCACACGGCGCATCCAAATTCAAACAATTAGGTATTGAAAAATCCACCTCCCACAGTCTACCGGCCGCCTACAACATTGGGACGCGTCGTTTAACACATGGATACACTGTAATTGCCTTCCTGGCCGCGTGGAAGACTGTTTTTTTTCCTTTTTAGTCCCTGTGCGCGTGGATAAGGGTGCAGAATAAGGAAGAGCTCCTGCGCGTGGGAAAGGCAATCTACTTCACACGTTAGATAAATATATATGGCGGTGGAGTGTGCAACAACGGCGGATTGCCAGGCAGCGCGGGAGGGACAGCCCCATGGGCGTTTCCAGCAAACCGGTTGTTCAACTATGTTGTTATCTGTTTAGTGTCGAATGCATCCTCAAATTCGAATGAGTCGAGTCCAAAGTCACCTACACAGAGGACGGTGGATTCGTTTCATATCAGAATATTCATGAAGCCAAATTTTCTTGGAATATCATATCCAGAAATAGTGCAATCCTCAATACATTCATGCGGAATAAGCAGAGGCACCGGGAATGGACTCTCAGCTTTTTTTTTTTTTTTTCCTTCACCACCGCCGCCAGATGCTCCAGCTGTCCAAGGTCCGACTCTTCTACGTATTTGCGATGACCTCCGACCACCCTCTCCAACTCTTCGCGTATGTTCTTTGCAATCCAAGGGTTTAACAGTCTCGACATTGCCCACTCCATCGCCACTGTCGATGTGCCGTTCCTGCAACTAGGATATCTTGTCAAATATTAAGATTTACAAATGCTCATTCGTTAATAAACCCTGGAAAGTAATGAAAATCCTAACAAGTACTTGGATCGAATTTGCTGGATCTGGATCGAATTTGCAGTCGGTCTGGTGTGCCGGAACTTAGGAGGTCTTCTAGTCTAGGATACGTAGGTCTTCTAGTTGCAGTCCACATTAGGATACTTATTTAACACAATAAACATTAATGGTGTATTCTTATGCTTAGGATCCAAAATAGTAATTTCATTAGTTGTAACAATACATAGATATGGTTTATATTCCAAATATCAATTTCCTTATTAAGTATTAAGGGACATTGGGTACTAACTTACTTGAGCTAACAGTCTTTACATTGGGATTTCCTTCTACACAAATCCATAGGCATAGCATGGATTTAAATAGGTTCGATTTTGTTTCCTTTATTAATTTGTAATGGGTTTTCAATGGATTTAGTTTTATTTCCCCCTTTTTTTTTTATACATTTCACAATTAATTTCACAACGAATTCTTAAATGAAGAAAAGCATGCTAGAACTAGAATATGGACTTTTTTATTGGCATGTTTTATGCTATTGAGACTTAAGTCTTTATATCAACAAAATAAGAATGGTGAGTACCTGGTATTCCAACTTGCAACACTTCTCCTTTTAAGCAATAAGGTAAAAATCTATTATGTATATTTCTCCTTGTGAATATTTTTTTTTTAACATTCCACCAAAGAGTACTACAATAATTCCATTAAGTTTTAAACAAGATCTACTAACTTTTCAACAAGATCAATACATTTATAAGAGGTTCCAAGACAAGTTAAAATAGAATGAAAGGGGTTATCTTTTTTTTTTGCAACCTTTGATTTCCATCCCAATTACAAGCTTACAAATGAAGTTCAAAAACAACTTTCCTCCAAAATCCTTTTACATCATATCCTAATTTACGTAGCAATAAATTTACAATAAGGAAATCTAAAGAAAGCAAGACAATATTACATTTCTTTCTCCACTCAAGGTGGGTAATTACATGATATTTTAACATTGTCAAAAACAAGGTTTTTGTGCTCCAAGTGTTCTTCATTCATGCTCCAAGCTCCAAGTATTTCCAATCCCAACCAAGATAGGGGAAGAGGCAACACTCTCCTCCCAACCAAATCTCAATGGAGAAGAGAAGCAATCTCCTCCATTGACCCCCGAGCCCCAAACACAACACAATGGGGGGTGGTCTCCAACTCAAGGCAACTATACATGCTTCCACAATACAAGTTTCTCACAACATTCAAGGTAAAATAGGAGAACAAGAGACACACAATAACATTAAACATTACACAACAAGGCTTGCATCCAAGCCAACAAGAGAAGGAACTATGGGAATGTTTCCTTTATGCCTCCCAAATGAGATGAGATGCCCATCCAAAACCCTCCACAAAATAACACAAGCCCCTATAACTCTTATGCCTCCCTCAAGTACCCTTTTTCCTCCTATACTCTTATGCCTCCCTCCTCTTATGGCTCCCTCAAAGACAAGGTAGAATGTAAACATTCCTACCCAAGATGGGCATCCCTCTCAAACTCCCTCCACAATATCCTAATCTACTCTTTTGCCTCCCTCATGTGTATTCCCATAGACCTCTCCTATACTACACAAAAAGCATTCAATCCATCTTTCACAATACACCAAAGTAGACATGCATTTCTTTTTCACAATTTTTAGCATAGAAGCAATAATAATATGAAAGCAAAAACAAAGGAGAGGGTTCCCTACCTCTCCATTGGAGAAGCCTACACCAAGAAACTTGTCCAAGCTCCTTCCCAAATCAATCCAAGCATGCAAGTCCAAAAACTCTCTCTATCTCTTTCTCCCAATTCCTCTCTCTCCAAATAACAAAGAACTCTTCAACAACACAAAAACAAAGCTCTAACCCCCTCAACAAGAGAGGAAGTTTCAATAAATAGATCAAAGGTAAGGGTGAGGGTGATGTGGCTCCATGTAGGATGCCACATCACACATCCTCAAACCATCTCCCAAGGTCAATTCAAATCCCAAAACACCATAAATGGGTGGTTGGGTTGAATGACAACCCTCTTCCACATTCAACCCTTTCCCATGTGCCTTAAGGCACAATTAAATGCAAAATGAGGAAAATGCACTCCAAAGTCATATTTCCCTTCCCAAAACAATAAATAGCCCCCTTTTTGGATTCCCAACCCATAGATATGGTTGGTAAGGGGTTTTGGGAAGTGTGGGACAAGTTTAACTTGTCCCACAAGTCCCCTAAAATTGCCCTCAAACTCAAATTCGAGTTTTCAAGAGATTTGGAGTGGTCAACACTCAAGATAAGCATTCAATACAAGAGACAACACATGGCTCAAGGAGCCAACCAACAAAATTTATTACACCCACATGACTAAAACAAGATATTAAATTAATCTAAACATACTTAGCAAAAGTAATAAAAGAAGGGCATCCCAAATGAAATCACCTACTAAAGTAAATAAAACAATTAAATAAAATTCTCAACCCCATGGTCACATTAGAACATTACCCCCTCAAGAAAATTTTCTCAACACATACAAGAACAAGCTAACACAATACAGTTTACAAGTTGCCTTGACGACCAATGTTGTAACCACCCGACATTCTGTTGTGTTTGGTCCCCAATCCCCCTCATGGTTGTGATCATGCTGTGTTTCCTGCAAAATGCAAAATACCCTCTTCGGCCTTGCGGCCATGTCAAAATATCCAAAACAATCATATGCATGAAATTTATTAACATCTATACGTAATTCAAGCAATCATTATTTCTAGGTCTAATTCACAATTTAATTATGCATTTCATCTTTTTCCAAAATCATAGTAATGTAAATTCAACAACTACATTCTACTCATCGGGGTGAAGAAATCCAATGTTAGAACACATGCAATATATCTATATAAAATAATATCAATATCCAATAGTCTGTCCATGAGTCAGTGCAGATCATACTGAAAACAAAATCCAACCATAATCCAAATGTGTCTAGTCACAAAACATCATGCTAATCAACATAAGTATAAGCCATGTCCATAACTAAAGTCTGCATAACTCAAAATGATAATCACTAAGCGTCGTAGGGAAGTGGGCATTACAAATATAAAATGATAAGGTCCATACAACTAGAGCTAGAAAAATTAGAAGAATAAGTAGTTCGACACTGGTAACAGTTCCAAGAGGTCCTCCTATGAAGATTGGATATGTCCACAAATTAACTGTCTGTTTCTTGGATTTCGGCTTGGAAAAATCGTTGGTTTCTGCATATGTGGAGATAGATAGACCCCAAAATAACTAGCAAAAATATAGGAACTGAAAACAGAAGGTTGACAGAACCGGCAGTTCCAAAATAAGACGAACTTGTCTTATTTAACAGAGTCGCCCAGGGATTCTCCCACACTTTCAATGGCCTTAGAAACCAGAGAGCGATCCACCCAATAAAAACTATTGAGATGGTAAATTTCAGAGAATGGGTAATGAAAGCAGCGTTTTGGGCGGTCCGAGCCGGTGCCCCCATATTCATCTTCGCAGTTGAATCTCGCCATAAAAAATGCCAAAAATACAGAGTTACGGAAGCAGTGTGATCTCAATTTGAATCAGCATTACACTTTGTATATATACAAGAAAACAAGTACAGTAAAATGCGAAGGACAAATGAAGGCATGCTTCATGTTGGAAAATGTTACCCAAATAATGGAGGTAACACGCCTACTTCCTTATCTTGCAGCTTCAACTGTAACCACTCGTTCCTCTACTACAGCTGCAAGATTTTGCTACAACTGATCACGACTGTGTGGTCGCGTGAAATCAGAACATCCGGATTGAACACCCACGGCTCCTTGGGATCGCCCTATGGCAGCAGTCGCACATAACTCTCTCAGGGCTTCACGAGCAGGGAGGAAGGAACAGGCGGCTGCCATTATGCGAAAGAATTCAACTTCAAATGTTCGGCCCCAGTCTAACATGACCCAATAGCTGGAAAAACGTTGCAAGAACAGCCTGTGCGGCCAAAACATTTCAAACGGAGCAGGTGGCACGGGGCGCAAGGAAAATGCAAGTCAACAGAATTAAAGGAGGTGGGGCGGCTGGCAGAGGAGGCAGGTGGGAAGAAAGGATCCGATGCCCAGCTGGGCATTACATATATATATATATATATATATATATATATATATATATATATATATATATATATATAATTTAAACTTGCAAATATATATATACCATATTTATTATATGTCAAAAATATATATTGTTATATTACTTTTATAGTATATTTATATATAACATATTTTTAATATATACTATTGCATATTATCATACTTATCATTATATATATATAATTTAAACTTGCAAATATATATTACCATATTTATTATATGTCAAAAATATATATTGTTATATTACTTTTATAGTATATTTATATATAACATATTTTTAATATATACTATTGCATATTATCATATTTATCATTATATATATTTATCCCTCCAAAACCAACCAAGCATGCAAGTCCAAGCGCTGTTTTTTTTCTCTTTCTCCCAATTCTTTTTCTCTCCCAAAAATAACAAAAGAGAACTCTTCAACCAAAACAAAAACAAAACTCCAACCCCCTCAACAAGAGAGGAAATTTCCATAAATAGACAAGAGGAAGAGTGAGGGTGATGTGCCTCCCTGTAGGATGCCACATCACACATCCTCAAGACCACCTCCCTATAGTCAACTCAAATCCCAAAACACCATAAATGGGTGGTTGGGTTGAATGACATCTCCAATCCACATCCATCCCTTCCCAAAACAATAAATAATCCCCTTTTTGGATTCCCCACCCATAGATATGGTTGGTAAGGGGTTTTGGGAAGTGTGGGACAAGTTCAACTTGTCCCACAAGTCCCCCAAAATTGTCCTAAATCTCAAATTCGAGATTCAAAGGATTTGGAGTGGTCAACACTCAAAACCAAGCATTCAATACATGAGGAAACACAAGGCTCAAGGAGCCAACCATCAAAATTAATTACACCCACTTGACTTCCCTCCAAAACTTAAAAATTAAAACAAGATATTACATTAATCTAAACACACTTAGCGAAGTAATTTTAAAAAAAGAAACATCACAAATAAAATCACCTACTAAAGTAAGTTAAAACAAGTAATTAAAATTCTTACCCCCTTGGTCACATTAGAAAATTTTCCCCTCATGGAAATTTTCTTAACACAAAAAGGAATAAAGGTAACACAATACAATTTACTAATTGCCTTGACGACCAATGTTGTAACCACCCGACATCCTGTTGTGTTTGGTTCCCAATCCCCCTCATAGTTGTGATCATGCCGTGTTTCCTGCAAAATGAAAAATACCTCCTTCGGCCTTGCGGCCATGTCAAAATATCCTAAATAACCATATGCATGAAATTTATTAACATCTATACATTATTTCTAGGTCTAAATCACAACTTAATTATGCATCTCATTATTATCCAAAATTATAGTAATGTAAATTCAACTACATTCTACTCATCATGGCAAAGAAATCCAATGTTAGAACACATGCAATATATCCATATAAAAATAATATCGGTATCCAATAGTCTGTCCATGAGTCAGTGCAGGTCATACTGAAAACAAAATCCAATCATAATCCAAATGCATCTAGTCACAAAACATCCTGCTAATCAACATAAGTATAAGTCATGTCCATATCCAAAGTCTGCATAACTCAAAATGATAATCAACTAAGTGTCGTAGGGAAGTGGGCATTACAATAAGCCAGAGAAAACAAATTGGAGACCTCACCATCTTTCTCACCGCCATTTGGAAAGTAAATTTTTACTTCTTGTTAATACTTTTAGCGAAGCCTAAGTAAAGTTGTTAATTCTAGTAAGAGCCCTAGCTTCAATTTAATACTGGCAATAACTAATGAGGTCCTAAAAATGTTTCATCTCGACCTTCTCCCTCTAACCCTTTTTCAAGGCACCTTGTATCTCTTCTCTTAAGTGTGTTGAACTTAAAACCATCACTTCAACAAACTAGGCCTTTTGCCATAGTTTTTCAACAATATTTTTGTGGTTATTTGGTATTTCAGAAATTAAAATTGTGGCATTAAAATTGTAGCTAATCCACTGTTTGATTTATTGTTGTAGTTTTTCCACAATTCATTTTAACATGGATAGTCCACAATTTATTAAATTTATAGATAATCTACATTTTTTAAATTGTACATTGTCCACATTTCTTAATATTTGTAACATTTCTACATTTTATATTTTTGTTAGTATTCCACAATCTTCACAAAAAAATATAGTTTCTCTATATATTCTATCTTTGTAGAAATTCTACAATTTACAACGTCACAACTCTCATCAATGTTATATTGTAGAAATTTCAACAATTGTTTCTACAATTATTTTTACCACAAAAAACTTGTAGGTGGAAGCTACAATTTGATTGCCACAATAATTAATTGTTAAATTATCTTGGTTAAAAATGTAGAAATGTTACTATTAACAACCAATTTTTGATTTATTTTTAATTGTTTGAAATACTTTATAACTGCAATACCAAAATCCAATTAAAACATTATGGATAAAACATTAAATCTATTTATTATATAAATTGTACAAATCATATATTTGTACACTTCCTAGCATTATCATTCACTTAACATTAATATTTGCTACATCTAATTCTTAATGGGCGTGGCAATGGACGCCATGGCTATGAACAAGTAATGCATAATGAAAATGCTAACCCCACACAATATTAGTATTACTCTCATTGTTGCCGAAAAATCTCTTTGGTTAAAATTTAAAAGGATTCTCCCAATAATCAGGGTCTCGCCCAATATCCAAGATGTTAAAAAAACTTATGGTGTTTAGAGGAATGAAGTATCCCTCAATGTTGCAATATTTGGTGGACACCCTCACTGTTAAGGCTCCTAGTGAGTGTAGGCACAACATGATCTCTTTCACTATTTCTTGAACGTAAATCATATTGGGAATGTCTGATTCCTCAACAAGTCTCTCACTTCCTACCAAATGATCATTCACGAGCATTTTTCCTTTTTTTTGGATTTTTTAGAATCTCTCACAATTCCCACTCGGATGTTATCACTGAACAATCAGTCTCGCTAGAAAATAGATCCTGCTTGTGCACACACAAAGACACATAAATACCAGCATTTTGGAATTAAATGATTCCTTCAAATTATTAAATTAAAACTTACTAGAATGAATGCCTCGATATTGTGTCTAGTGATGTTGATATATGATTAGTCATCCTTAGAAATGGAGGTGTCAACATTGTGTTGGGATGTGAAGATCTGGCACGCATAGACATAGGCATGAATAGAAAAACAATAGACATAGGCATGAGTATAAAAACAACTGCAACCAACATTTGCAGCAATGATGGGCTGTGTGTAATTCTTATTAGCTTGATCATTATAAAAAGTGTCTTGAAATGAAGGGCCAACCACCATTGAGCCATTAAAAATGATTGGGTTGGGCGATGTAGCCGTAAGCCATTTGTGGCCTTCACTGCAACCATATGTGTTTTTGTCTATTGATATTGAAGGGATAAATGCGGATCTGTGATGCACTTTCCTTGGATATTAATTACTTCCACAACCCACCACATAGCTCATATTCATTGGATTCTTCCCTAGAATGTAGTCTATCTATATCATGCTATTAGTCATTAGCATGTTATCATCATCATATAATTAGTACAAATGTAAATTTCTGTGGATTGTATTAATTTGTGACCTTAGATGTGGAGAAGTGTTGAAGTTGTTGAGAGTGTTGATAATGAGCTCTGCGACTCCATCCCTCCACCCCAATCATTCACATATAGTCAATGAACACTTTGCTTGTAAAGGAGAATGTTGCAGCATACTCTAGATTCCCACCACAACTTTCCTCCCCAAGAATCTCCTTGACAAGTATTAATCTGCCTTGGAATTGCAAAACAAGAGATTGTATATATAAGCAATCATGTTAATTGACAAAGAATATACATGTAAAAATCAAAAACGTGGAAATTGATGGGGTGACTCTAACCCGTAAAGATATTTGCACCGTGAAGAATTACTTGCACGACACTGTTATATTTGATAAAATTTTCCTTGGTGCTTTCCACAAAGGACCACGGGATTGGGTTTTGTGCAGTGTAATCGAATTGCAGGAGATGGTTGCTAGGGAAGCCATGGCTGAAAACTCCATTGATGCCCAAATGGTGGGCAGATGATGGAAGTACAAACAAGTCAATGTTCATACTTTCCATAAATCTTGTGTTGTTGAAGTCTTCGTATAACTATCCCAGAGGACAATTAATTACTCCCAATCGGATTGTGTCGAGCAAAGTTTCATCGAATTGGCGCGGAACAGAAACAGGGTGCTCGCTTGATGCCAGGATTCTCAAAGCCTTTACAAACTTGGTGGTATGGGAATCCCTGGCCACTGGTAAAATAGTCAGCCCCGTCATCCCATGCTATATGCATTTGCTGCACTCCGAGCCTGGAGACCCATTAACGAACTCATAATCGATGGTTAAATAATGGAACTGATTAATGTTACGATGGATGTATACCACTCTTTACTACTAAAAGAAATCATGTATGGTGACAGAAAGACTCCCATATTCTGGTTAAGATTCTCTTGGATTCATCTTTTAATGGTTTGAACAGATGGTCGACATGCAAGTGACCTCATAAAAATAATGAATTGAATCTCTATGATTACAACAAGATTTGCGAGTCGTGAGAGATCTTTGTACAAGGTGTCAAATATTGAGTAGGTACTTAAAAGCATGCAAGCAATGAATGAGGGTGAAATTTTGACAAGTGGTGAATGAGATTTTGTCACAAGTTAAATCAGCACTTTATATGTGGTATAAGCACATTACATTTGGTATAAACACATTTTATATGTGGCATAAAGTGGTAATAAATTTGGGTTTTTTTTAAGGAAGTATTGGTTACATTTTCAGTTTTATCTTATTCGCCTCAAATTTTAGGAGTTTATCTGCAATTTGGTTTGTAAAATATCAAAGTTTTTTCGAAAAATATATCTCTATAGAAAATAATTTAAATTATTGGATTTATATGATAAATAGTTTACCTAAATATTTTTTAAAAATACTTAAAGTATTGTAAAAAAATTGAATTGCACATTATGTGTTGTTTGAATGTGGAGTTTCAATTATTATACCAAGATTTTAATTGTCTACAATTTTTTAACATTTATGTCAATTGTGGAACATCCACAGTAAGTAACAATGGAAAATCGAATTATAATAGATATGCTACAAATATTCTACATTATTTGAAATCGTACAAATTTTATGGAATAATTGCAGTAAACAGATTTTTTTGTTGTATATATATAAGTCTTCTTATATATGTAAAAAAATTTAATTTTTAATTTGACATTTTAACAATATTATAATTTAATATCAATCTTCATAAAATGTCACAAGTATAGGTGTGGTGGGTAATATTTATAATAAATTCTAATATTATTTTCTGAAAATGTGGAATTTCTATAATGAAGGTTTTAAGATGTGAGTTTTCTACAAATTATTAACAATATAAATATACTATAGAAAATCCACAATAATTGAAAATCAATAACTAGATTATCGTAGAGATGCCATAATTATTCTACAATTATGCTAAATTGTGGAAATTTTGTAGAATAATTGTGGTAAAAAGTGCTTGTTTGTTGTAGTGCATGTTGTCTTGTGAGCAAGAACGAATCTTAGTAGCGTTAGTGGTGAACAGATGGCCTTGTGGAATTTAATTACTCCTTTCCTTGATAAACGAATTAAGCAAATAAATGTCATAATAGAGAAGATTTAAAGATAATTACTCAGTGTCAAAGGAATAAACTTGGCTTGGAAAGTTGAATCATATGAATCATATCTTGAGCCTCCTTGAAAACATAAGCTAAGAATTGCAAGATGTCCTTTTAAAATAAATAACCCTCAAGAATATCTCCTTGTGGTTGGCCCTAACTGTAAGTGTGTTCTGTGATTGGACTGCTATGTTGTCTTGTCAAAAAGAAAAGTAAATTGTCCTTGATATGTGTGAATGTTTCTGTGCTGCCTTCATGGCCATCCTTGTATCAGGTTGCTCACAGTGTTAGTTGTATACTTGGTGACGACATGTTGCGTCATGTTATGTGTCAAGCAAGTCAAAAAAAAAAAGTTATCCTGTTTTTCACTGTGTTGTTCGTATGTGATTATTTGGGTCGTTACAAACTTTTTCTTAGTTATTGTTTTTTAAATAATATTTTAACATTTTATTTTAACAATAATTTATTTTTTAATTGTAAATATTTCCTTGATTTATTTTTTCTTAGTTAACAAGTGTTTTTTTAATTTTTTATTAATTTATTAATCCATTTTTACTAATTTTTTATTAGTATTTATGATATCTAAATTTTTTATTATTTTTAATTTAAATTTATTTTCAATTCTAAACTTTTTCATAGTTATTGTTTTATTTCAATAAGTTTTCCATTATTTTTTATTATTAAAACATTTATTTCTATTTTTTATTTGAAATTTTTATTTTTTTAATAATTAAGAATTAATTTCAATTACTATTTATTAAATTGTTTAGTTATTAGTTCTTTATTTATTTTGGTTTTTTATTGTATTTTTTCAAAAATATAGTTTCTAATTTTAATTTATTTTCTTTTTCTTCTATTTATTCTTATTCTTATTTTTGTTGTAAACATTTATTTTTATTTTTTAATTTAATTTTTTTATTTATTTAATTTAAACTTATTTTATTATATTAATTTTAATTTTAAACTTTTTATAGTTATTGTTTTTTTAATTTTTAATTTTTTTAATAATTAATAATTAATTTCAACTAATTATTTTGTAAATCATTATCGTTTGTTCTAAAACAACGTTATTGAATATAGTTATTGGTTTTTTATTTTTTAACTTTGAAATTAATTTTTTTTTATAATTAATAATTAATTTCAATTAATTATTTTGTGATTCATTAAATATTGAATATAGTCATTTTTGTTTTTTATTGTATTTTCCATTAATAAAGTTTGTAATATTATTTCGTTTGATTCTTTTTTCCGTTTTATTGATTTTTATCTCGCTTTTAAAATACTTCTTGTATTTTTTTTAAAAAAAATAATTTTTGATATTATTTTTTTTTTTTTGTTATTATATTCAAATTTTTAATTATTATATAAATTTTTATTTTTTTAATATTTGATTTTGAGAAAAAAAAATTGCTATTGTAATTAAAAATTAGTTTATAAATAGTTTTTTTATAATTTTAACAATTATAACATTTTTTTATTAAAAAATCTATTTCTTATTTTTTTCATTTCTCATAATTTATATGAATCATTTTTATTTTTTCTTAACACACATTGAAATTTTTATTTTCACTTTCATTTGATTTTCTAGTTATATTGTTTTTTCCTACTATTTTATTTTGTTTCATTTTTATTAATTTTTAAAAAATTCAAAAAAAAAAACTTTTTTTTTTTATATTATTTGCTTATATTTTATATTTTTCTTGTTTTATTTTACTTTTAATTTAGTATTTTTTTAATTTCATTTTTCATTATTTTTTGTTTTTTAATATTTATATTTGTTTTTTCTTTTAATTTTCATCATTTGTCATGATTAAATTAGAGTTTTATTAATTTTTCAATTTTTATTTTGACTTCTTAACTATTGTTTTTTCTTTTTTCTAATATTTCCATTTTATTTTTCAACTTTTAGTAAATACTAAATTTTTAGTATTTTAAATTTAATATTAAAACTTAATTTTTATTTATGTTGAGTTTTTTCCAATTTCTTTATATTTTACAAGTTTCATTAATTTGATTATAATTTAATTTATAGCTTTTCTTAAATAAATTCAAATTTAATTTATTGTTTTTATTTAACTAATTTCTTTTTTGTTTTTCCAATTATTCAATTTTTATAAAATATTAAAATTTTTTAATTTAATATTAAATTTTAATTTTTAAGTAATTTTTATCTATTTTATCAATTTATATTTATATTTATCAGTTTTATTTTCAAAATATTATATTCTTTTTTAATTAATTGTTGAAGTTTTTCCCATTTTCTTTATAATTTAATAATTTAATTCTAATGTAATTTATAGCTTCTATTAAATTAATTTTTTTGTTAGTGTTTATTTATTATTTTTCATAATTTGACTTACTAGTCTTTGATAATATTTAACTCTATTAATATTTTGTACTTATTAATTATTGATGTTTATTTTATATAAATTGATAAAATAGATAAAAATTACTTTAAAATTATATATATATATATTCTTCAATTTTTTTTTTTTTAATATTTGATTCTCGAGAAAAATAAATTGTTATTGGAGTTAAAAATTAGTTTATAAATAGTTTTTTTATAATTTTAACAATTATAGCATTTTATTAACAAAAATCCTCTATTTCCTTATTTTTCCATTTCTCATAATTTATATGAATCATTTTTATTTTTTCTTAACACACATTGAAATTTTTATTTTCACTTTCATTTGATTTTCTTTCTACTTTTAGATATAATTATATTGTTTTTTCCTAATATTTTATTTTATTTCAATTTTATTAATTTTTAAAATTCAAAAAAAAAAATTTCAAATTTTTTATGTTATTTGCTTATATTTTATATTTTTCTTGTTTTATTTTACTTTTAAAACATTTGTAATATTAATTTTAATATTTTTTTGCTAAATTCATTTTTCATTATTTTTGGTTTTTTAGTATTTATATTTGTTTTTTCTTTTAATTTTCATCATTTGTCACGATTAAGTTAAGAGTATTATTAATTTTTTAATTTTTATTTTGACTTTTTAACTATTCTTTTTTTTTTTTTTTTCTAATATTTCCATT